>CM064343.1:32657500-33257500 GCA_032595735.1 Pelochelys cantorii | reverse complement strand
CTGATTATCTGTCACTCTCCCCAAAATGCAAGAGGTGGCAAGACTTTTCATTTGGTGGCATTACGCCACAAGTAGCCAGGTTCTTTTGGGACAGACAAGTGAGAGATCAAAGTTCCACCTGACAAACGTCCTAGCACGAGGCAGGTACAGCGATACCCTGGCTAGAGGGAAAAAAAACCCTTTCATGCTCACAGAGACACTCTACCTTGACATAGGGATGTGGAAGGTTAACTGGTGACCAGTACATATCACCCCGTAATGGCCTACAATGCCCCTTAATGGGTGACACTTACTAGTCCTGGTTAGCCCATGGGAGCTACAGCAGGTCCCTGTCTGCTGTGAGCAGGAGGCTGCTCCAGCCCCATGGGATCTGCCGTGAACAGGGACGTTCCAGCCCGGTCAGAGTAGCCCTTGTCTGCGGCAGGCCCAGGTGTGTCAGATGGGGCTGCTCCGGCTATCTGGAGCAGTCCCAGCCTGTGGCAGGGGAGCCACGTCAGCCCTGCCCCCCCCCTCTTTTAATCTGTTACCTGGTTTCACCTATGAAAAGGGATTTTACATCCCTACCCTGAAATATGAAACATTACCCCTTACAGCACTGAACAATCCATGCCAATCCCCAACTCAAAGTGGCCCACCATCTGTGGAACAGCAAATACTGCCCAGGTATAGAAGTAACGCTCAAAATTGCTGAAGACTGTCCTGTGCAGAGCAGCCTTGCTAGCAACACTCCCCCAAAGCACAAGACCAGAAGCCGGCTGTTAGTCAACAAATGCATGTGGACACCACATTAGAAAGGGTCAAATGACATGTTCCTATTTTTTTAATGGTCACTTTCACAATAATTTACAACGTTTGCCGTTATGCACATCCATCGTGTATCCATTTAATCACGAAAAATACTAATTCATCCCACCCTCAGGAGATAATTGCTATAAAAATGCCACTGCTGAGGTCTCAGGGCAGCCGTGGTTTTGCAAACGCAGACTCACTCTGAGGAGTCCTGTGGCCTTTGAATGCTGATGCCCAAATAAATCTGTTAGTCTTTGAGGTGCCACAGGGCTCCTTGCTCTTGCGAAGGTCCGGTACCCATTCCTCTGCCTCTTGTGCTTGGTGCACCTACCCAAGCAAGTTTCTCATGCGGAGCTTGTACAACCTGCTGACCTCCCCTATATAGGCAGGCTCAGGGTTTGTTCAATGCTCCTGGCAAGTACCAAAGCTGAGGAACAGAAAACCGTGAAGTACCAGGGAGGGAGTGTTACAGCTCTGGAGCTCTACGCGCACGCATGACCGCGCCTGGAAACTAGGGTGCATGCGCGAGCAATGGTCACAATTCAGAGGCTTACACCAAAGCGACCCTGCTGGGCTCAGCGTAGCAGCTAATGAGCTGGTGCCCTAAAGCTGCTGGTCAGCACAAGTCCAGAGCGGAGTCAGATGTGAGGTGCACCGGCAGAGGAGTGCTCAGTGGCAAACGTCCATGGGCCACGCCTGGCTCAAGCTAATCCCATCCGTCCCTCATTTCCAGGTCACCAAATTCTCCCACAGACTTCTTGATAAAAGAGGAGAGGTGAGCCCAGAATGCAAACATTGAGGTTAGAGGGTTCCTAGGGACCATCTGTCCTGCTCCTCAACAAATGTGAGAAAGTTAATTAAAGGGTTAATCTCTTCCCCACAGCCTTGAGTTACACCCTGGCCTTCCCTAGCATCTCAGTAATTCATTAATACAAATCCTTACCCAGCACCCCCCTTTCCATTCAGATTCAGTGTATCCCTCTTTACCACTCCCTCCCCCAGCAGATCTAGCACCCTGCCCTGTGGCGGAGGAAACCAAGCAACAAGCTGAGCTAGCCAGAGGCATGCCCCAGCCCAGCATGCAGCATGGCAAGGTGGCAGACGGGCGCGAGAGGAGAAAACAAGAGACCAGTCTGGATGCTGCAAGGCCAAGCCCTGCATAGGAAGATATTTTAATCCCACTCCTGCTTTGACCGTGGTGGGTCCTGCGGGACCCCAGGCCCACAGCAGGTCTCCACGAGTCCCATACAGGGCTCGGCCATGAGGAATGCCAGTGGCCTGTAGTGCGGGCGGGGGAAATCGGAACTCTGTTTCTAAGGACAAGAGCAATGTTCACCTGATACCTCTGCATGCAAATCCAAGCTTGAAGCCACGGCCAGCACAAGAGAATTGCGGCTTCCCACAGATCCCTCTGCTAGCGCCGGCGTTACAGTAACATAACTCCCACCCTGGCAATCGGCTCAGCCGTTTCTGGGATGGTTTGTATTTAACACATTGAAACAAAGGGAGCGTTTTACAGCAGTCCTGGGAGGAGAGAAGAGTCACGGGCTGCTGTAAGCCATTCTCTCCCCACCATGGACAGAAACAGCTTCCTTGGAGACACCTTTCACCCTACTGCCCTCCTCCACTACAGGCAGTACCGTGATCCATACAGCAATGGTGACAACTCCACTGGTGGAATTCCTGGCACAACAGGCTGCAGCCCCTTTCCAAACAGGTTTGTTTTGTTTGTTTATTTGAAAGTCCACTGATCATCACAAAAACATGGGAAATGCAACTAAAGAGAAAGAAGTCCAACCCAGAGCTACGAACCCAGAGCTACAGGTAGATGTGACGCTGCTGCACAGCGCAGGTGCGCACACAGGACGAAATGACACATGCGCGCAGCAGGCAGACGTGTGAGGAGAGGTGGGCTCCATTATATTAACCGCTGGACAATGACAGCATTGAGCAGGTTGGCTTCCTTGAGGGTTTGGTCCTCATCAGACAGCTCTTTATTCGGGAAGGTGGTCATGAGGACAAAGCTGGTGGCAGCCATCGCCGGCCGGGCATCTACTATGAAGAGCCGGATGTCACGGATGCTGTCCGGGGGGATCAAACACACAAAGGTGACCCTGTTATTTCATGTACTGCATAAACGGGTGGGAAACAGACTAACTTTGCCTCTCGTCCTGAAAGCGTACGCTTCTGCAGCGTCGTGGCACCAACGCTACCAGCAAATGGCAGGGGCCACGTGGAGGATGCTTCACATTTAAGTTACTTTTAAAGGTGACTTTTCATTTGCTGTTGCAAGTCCTCTGAAACAGACGAGACTGCTTTCGGAGAGGCTCATGCCTCTGAGCATAAGCTGTGGTTACAACTGGTTATTCTTTGTAACTTCCTGCTATAAACACATGCAGTGTTTGGAGGCCGTCCCAGTAAGTTTTTAATACCTACAAATCACTATGGTGTCTGGTGGGCAGGCATGGGGTCTGATTCCTGCATGCATAATTTGTAAAATGCTTTGGTCTCCTTTCTGGGCAAAAGGTGCCATGTAATTTATAAACTGCTTGATGGGCAAGAGAGTAGCATTCTGCATACGTGAAATGCACAATGCAAAAGATTCCAGATTATCTGAACCCTCAGAGGGCTTCTCACACTGTATATAACAAGGGGGCCTGGAAAAGAGATTTGCCTTCCAGTCTCCCCTGCCTGAGCAGAGAGGTTCAATTCTCCTGTAAGAACTGAAGGAAGCAAGGTGCCCAGTGGTGTTCCCCAAGAACGGCTGGCTGAGCAGGACTGCAGCACAGACATCATGTGCGCAATCCTTCTAAACAATGGACGGACCCTAAGGAATTAATTTTGCTCTTTCAGCTCTTCTAAAGGAGCAGAACCTGTTTTAAAGCAGAACCCCCCCATCTCAAGCTAACTGCAGCGAGGAGCATGGCTAAGCAAACAAGTCTGCATTAGGGTCTGAAGTCGACTAAGCCAAGTGCCTTAATGACCTGAAGAAGTCCAAAGACCTTGGGATCATTTAGCTGGCACTATGGACAGTTATCCTGATTATACTGAAGCATCTGAGACCAGTTCGACAGCTGTCCCAGTTAGCAAAACAAATCCTATGCCCCCGAGATTTAACAGCTGCCTTCACACCCCACAGTAATGTGGCTCCTGTTCACCTACACGGAAGGATCCCCAGAGCTCCCTTTAGCGGGCGAGCCAGGATTTTAACATCTCTTCCGGCTGTGCACAGTGTCATTCAGGCCTTCACAGTTAGTAACCTTGGTTTCCAGTTGCCCGTGTACCTGTGGCTGTGGTTAAATTTCTGGACCAATCGCCCACCGTCAGCGAGCCGGATTTGGATGTTGGTGGTGGGCTCTGACTCATCAATGGTGATAGCAGAACTGGCTTTGGCTTCATTTTCTGCCTGCTGGGCTGGAGTGCTGGTGCCCATCACTTGGGGAGCAGTGCTGAGAAGAGGAAAACAGGGTCAGCTTTCATAAGCCACCGAGTTCCGGGCCCAGGAATCAGGGTTCCTACCCAAGAGGTACAGATGCCAACACATTAGCACTGGGAACTGGAATTCAGGAACCAGCTGGTGACACAACAGACACTTATCTACCTCCAAACCAATCTCTCAGGCAATAGAAGACATACCCTGCAATGTCTCCTAATCCAGCTCCCTCCACCCACCTACACATTCCAGTGCTTCACGGCATGGTCGCTGCTACCTCCACTTCCTCAGTTCAGACTGATCTCTTCACCGTAACTGCTAAGGAGGGTGCACATCACGCACACTATTTAGCACTCGTGTAGCATTTACAAACATTAACTGAGGAGTCACCACAGTACCACTGCTCTGCAGGACAAATCTGTTACCCTCTTTTTACCCATAGGGAAACAGAGAGTAAGTGATGTGACCAAGGCCACAGAGTTGGTGTCAAAGCCAGGAATCAAACGCACATTCCTGGCTCGGAGTCCTGTGCTCTGACCTCTGCATCACACTTGAGTTCTGCCATCAGCACTGTCTTGCAACTAATTCACAGGCATTTGCCATAGGGAACTAACAGCAAGGAGTTCAAGCCAGTCATTCATATTTGTTAAAAACACCTTAACATTAACTGCTGCTCAATCTTGCTTATAAAATGCCACCTATTCCTCCACCCTAACAAGCCGCTAAATCAACTGACATTTTGTTAAAGAAAGGCAGCGTGTGCCCTCAGGTGGGCTGTGGCAGCAGCTACCAAAGCATCACTGCTGTCTTCTCACCTGCCCAGTTTCTGCCCCTCTCCAGTGAAAGCCTTGAAGGCACCTTTGGATTTCACAAAGTCCTCATCACGATGGTCCTCCATATCCAAGTTCACTTGTCCGCCACGGGCTAGTCTGCGGAGCTCGGCTGGGACCTCCCTAGAAGCAAAGAAAAAAATGTGCCTTGTGATAGATCCATCCATAAAGAGCTGGGGACCATCTTCTGCTGTCTCCTGACATAGGGGTGGGCCCCTCTTCCAGAACAGCCCAAAAATGGTCCCCTCCCCTTGCCAATAGCTAAGACAGATAGACGTGCAGAAGAGATTACGGAACAACACGCACCCAGCAAACGCTGGCTTCCTATTCATGCTAAGGATGTTAAATTGCGGTTAACTGACTAGTCAAGTAGTCGATGGAATTTCCATCAACTACTCGACTAGTCGATAGGAATTTCTGCATTCCTCCTTTGAAATGTACAAGAGCCCCCGCTGGGAAATGTACAAGAGCCCCCAAAGGAGGAATGCAGAACTCCATATGCAGCCTGGGGCCAACAGGAAATCCCACTGACTCTGGGCTGCACAGGGACCAGCTTTGAAAAGCATTTCAAATCCACAGCGCCCTCATGGAGCTCAGGGTCAGCTGGGGAGTCCCCGGCTGACCCTGGGTTCCACACACCATTTCAGCTGTGGTGTTTTAAAAGGGCAGCGCTGCACAGCTGAGCCGGGGATCAGCTGTGTAGGGGTTGCCCCTTTGAAACGCCTTGGGGCTTCAAAGGGGCAGCGGCACACAGCTGATCTCTGGCTCAGCTGTGCAGCACTGCCGCTTTGAAGTACCCCTTCTTTCCCCCGTTTACTGCCTCTATCTGATAAAAGCAGCAAGGGGGGGGGGGGAGTTGACTAGTCTAACATCCTTAATTCATGTTACCCAGGGAACGGTCACCACAAATGCCAATCCCATCACAGGCTACTAGAAACTTTTTCTCTTGTCCCCAGGAATCAAAGCACCTTTAATCACCATCTTGGCTAAGCAGGATTTGAGGAGGACTCGCCTTCCCAAGGCATCACACACCATAAAGGTCTCTCTCACTGGCCTGCATTTGGGATAACCTGTCAACTCTACACCCCACAGATGGAAGAGATGGCTCCCTCACTTCTAACCCTTAAAGTATCACATCCCATAACGGGACTGGACTCCTTCCACGGCTCAACACCTGAGCTAAAGGCAACTACTGGATTTTACCCACCCCACTGCTACCACACTAAGAAATTCTTGAGAATGCTTCAGACAAAGCGAGCTAGCTGGATGAAGTTCAGATTCCCAGCATGCTGGATTTCCTACATGCCTAGATTTTAGCAGACAGGCTCTTCCTTCTCAAGCCTACCCCATCCGAGGCGCCCCCCACCCTCACGCTGCATACCCTCTGCGGATGGACTCCAGGAACTGGGCATTGGATGGGTCTTGGTAGCTCCTCAGATCCCCATTGTCCAGGCTGAACCCGCTCTTCCACAGCTTCAGTACAATGTGTACCTGCAACCACCCCAAGCAGAAAAGTTAGCTCCTCTGCGGTGCCTTAACAGGGCACAGCAACAGCTGGAAGTGAGAACCCTAAACACCCAGGCAATGTCAGATGGAGGGCTGTGCCCCAATGGGGACTCCTCAGGAGCCAACACAGTCCAGAAAGAAACACCATGTGCTGGCTGCTTGGTGGTGTTAGTCCACAGCACAAAGCCATCGACACAGGACCCCTCGCTTTGGCAAAGAGTGCATGTGACAGAGCTGGCCATGGAACACACTGGGCAGGTAGTGGAGAGAAGCCTGCTGCTACTGCTAAAGCTACTGCTGTCATCTCCCCTCTGGGATACAGGGAATTCCATTCTCCAGGCTTTCTATACACCGCCTTTCAGGAGCACTCAATTCACAGCTAGAGATGTTGAGAAAAGAGCCTGGAGTTTATGAGAAGCTTCCAGGTTTTCAGATAACACTTCTACAGGACACTTGATTAGTCATTAAAACTGTGTGTTTTTATAACTGGATAAATTCATGGAGCATGGGTCCATCAATGGCTGATAGCCAGGTTGGGTGGGGATGGTGTCCCTAGCCTCTGTTTGTCAATGGGTGATGAGATGGATCACTAGATGATTCCCTGCTCCGTTCATTCCCTTTGGGGCACCTGGCATTGGCCGCTGCTGGCAGACAGGACATTGGGCTAGACGGACCTTTGGTCTGATCCAGTCTGGCTGTTATTACGTTCTACATGCGTAGCAAAGAGCAAGCCCCAGTCCATGACTTTACCAAAGCTAGGCTTATTACAGCCCAGCCTTCCACTTCCTTCTCTGGCTCCCCAAGAGGGAATAGACATTTTGCAGCTAAATAAAATAATTCACTAACAGATCTTTGCAAAGCTGGAGGGTGAGAGATACTCACATCCTGAGCAGAATGCTGCCTCCTCTCTCCTGACACATAAGCTGACTCCTCCTCCGGGGCAGCTCCAAGGCGATACCCTCCCCCTGCAAATGGCTACAAGAGAGAGGCAGGCAGAAGAGATTACAGAGTGATAGGCCCCCAGACGATGCTTGTTTCCCCTTCACAACTATCACCGTGAATAAACATGGGCTTAATGGTACCTGAAACATGGGCAAAAGCTACGTAACACACCGCAAAGCTGTGGCAGCCAACTTGTTAGCCATTTAACCATCTGACCCCCTGAATTAGCTTGTCTTGCCCTTATGGCACATACGCTCGATCAGCTCTACTACTGGAGGAGTTTGGTACAGCTGTCTCGCAAGATAATCCCAGCACTCACCAACTGAGAACAGCTGTCACCGAGCTGGCGGAGGGAGATCACTCCCACTAAAAACAGATTTAAATAAGGAAAGGAAACAAGACCCCCATCATTCCTCACTTTTGGTTTGCTGCTCTCGCCGGGGCTCTTAGCGGGTCGATCGACAGCCACCGCTCCGTGCTCCTTAGCTCCTTTGAACAGATCTTCCACCAGCTCATTGGGGCTTTTCTTCCTTGGAGGGCCGACAATCTGCTGCCCACTCCTCTCTGAGCCCCCAGCATAAAACCTGAACAGAAAACACATTTGTTACCTAAAAACCTGAGGTAGTTCCTGGACAAATTATTTTCCAAGACACGGATCTGAAAAGCCCCATGAGGTTACAGGGTAACTCACACAGTTTTTGCCCTGGCACAGTGGGTTATTCTCGCTTTCTCTTCGATAATCATACAATTTACTGGGAAGTGCTCATCCACTGTGGCCAATCACAGTCACTGATGTGAACAGAACACCATGAAATGAAGTCTCTGCCAGACTTCAGAAGCCTCTTTCGTAAGGGAGTTTGAAAAGCTGTGTATTAGTGAGTGACAAGTCCTCTCCTAGCCTTAAAGCTCTCGACTTTAACAAATGGGGTGAGCAGGAGAAGGAAAGGAGAGAATCTAGTCTAATGGGACTGGTTATCTACACTCCTTGACTCCATTGCTAGCTATATGACAAATGTAAGTCACTGAACTTGACTTGAGTGTACCCACGAGTAAGTGTGTTTATATACTTGGCCACCTCACAGGGATACTATATGGCTTCATTCAATGTGCTTTGCAGGTCACCTGTGGAGCTGTTCTGGCCAGCCAAGCTGCAGTGGGCCGGAGGCTGCTCCCACGCCTGTCCTGCTGGTTAACTGGTTACTAGGTAAGCATGCCGGTGAGGCTAATGATTACTGGTTAACCTTTTACATCCCTTTGTTAAAGTCCTGCAAAAAGAGGGATTTCACAACCTTCCTCAGTAACCTATCCCAGTGCTTAACTATTCTTGTAGCAGAAAATGTTTCCTAATATCTAACCTAAACCTCCCTTGTTGCAGATTAAATGGGTCATTTCTTAGAACTCAAGAACTGCCAGGCCAAAGATCCACCTAGCCCAGTATCCTGTCTGCTGACAGTGGCCAATGCCAGGTGTCTCAGAGAATTAACAGAACAAGGAATCATCAAGTGATCCATCCTCTGTTTCATTCCCAGCTTCTGGCAAACAGAGGCTAGGGATGCCATCCCTGCCTATCCTGGCTAACGGCCACTGATGGACCTATCCTCCATGAATGTATCTAATTCTCTTTCTAACCCTTTTGTCCTACCTTCAGTGGACAAGGAGGGCAACACAGTGTACTCTTTTTAACAGCCCTTAACATAATGGAAGACTTATAAGGTCTCTTCTCAATCTTCTTTTCTCAAGATTAAACATGCCCCATTATTTAACCTTTCTTCATACATCAGGTTTCCTTAGTCTCATCATTTTTGTTACTCTTCTCTGGATTCTCTCCAATTTGTCCACATCTTTCTTAAAGCGCAATGCCCAGAACTGGACACAGTACTCCAGCTAAGGCCTCACCATTGCTGAGTGTAGGGGGACAATTATCCCGTGTCTTTTAAACATTCCTCTTAATACACTCTAGAATGACATTAACCTTTTTAGCCACTGCCCCACATTGTTAACTCATATTCAGTGTGTGATCCACTATAACCCCGAGATTCCTTTCAGCAGTACCGCTGTCGAGCCAGTTACCAGACATTCTGTAGCTGCGCATTTGATTTTATTTTACTAAGCACAGTAATTTGCACTTGTCTCCATTACATTTCACTTTGCTGATCCCAGACGAACTTCCAATTTCTCACGGTCATTTTGAATTCTAATCGTGTCCTCCTAAGTCCTAGCAACCAATCCCCCAACTTGGAGTCCTCTGCACATTTTATAAGCATATTCTCCATTTCATTATTCAAGTCATTAATGAAAATACTGACTGGTATTAGACCCAGAGCTGACCCCTCCGATCCCACTAGATGTGCTCTCCCAGTTTGGCAGGGATCCACCGATAACTATGCTTTTGAGTAAGGACTTTTAACTAGTTGTGCAATCATTTAATAATAAATCAATAAAATTAAATAAAAATAAAATAAAAAATAATAAAATGTAGTAATAATTTAATCTAAATCCCACTTCCTCCATTGCTTACCAGAACGTTTGATGTGGGTTTCAGACTCTGAGCTCCAGCCGAAGCGAGAATGTCTACACTGCCATTTTTAGCCCTGCAGCTCCAAACCCTGTGAGCCCAAGTTAGTTCACTGGGCTGCGAGAATTGGTGCAGCAAGTCTGTCTTTGTAGTGTAGACATAACCCTTACTATTCCTTCCATCTTTCCCTTGCATCAGGATGGTTTGCTATTAGGCCCCGAATATTGTGTCTCTGAGAAACCACCATCTTTCCTTAACTCCTTTTGGGATCTTACCTACCAGTTCTGAGTTTGTTACTATCTGCTCATAAGTCCTTTGCTACTCTCACGCCTCCCACTCCTTAAAAAAAAAATCACTAAATCTATCATTTCTTGGTCACTTTCATCTCAACTGCCTTGAACCTTCAGATTTTCAGCCAATTCCTCCTTCCTAGCCTGAATCTACTCTAAAATGGCTGTCACGCTGGCTACTTCCTCCACCTTCCGAGACAAAAAACTGTCCCCTAGTTCAGACCAAGAACTTACTGGACATTTTGGGTTTGGTGCAGTATTTTTCCAACAGATGGCAGGGTAGTTACAGTCCCCCATTACTACTTGTGCTTTGTGCATTTCTGTTATTTATCCTGAAAATGCCTCATCCACTTCTTCCTCCTGATTGGTTGGTCTACAGCATACGATGACATCACCTATTTTCCCCTTCCTTTTATCTTCATCCAGAGACTTTCTACTGGTTTGACTCTCACTTTCTGCTGGACCTCAGAACAAGAGTTCATACTGAGGTACAATGCAACACCCTCTCCCTTTCCCCGCCTCGCCTCTGAACAAGCCATAACCCCTCTATGCCACCAAAATCTCAGTGATGCCAATTAAGTCATAATTTAGCTTAAGCAGTAATAGTTCCAGTTCTTCCCGTTTACTCCCCATTCTCCTTGTACTTGTGCATATAAACATTTAAGCTGTTGAGTAGTTTTCCCTATCTCTACCCCTCTTGCTGCTCCTGTGACCATTTTCCATTCCTGCTCCTCACCTCCCATCATTTACTCCTCTGTTAAGCTTGCTTTTTTATACCCACCTGTGGCCTTTTGTCCCCTGCCCCTTCTGAATGCAGTTTAAAGCTCTTCTCACTAGCTGTCATGATAGCTGTCACTGCAGGACATTTCCCACTAACATTTCCTAAATGATGCTCAAAAGAAGAGAAAAACCCAGATGAAAACAGGAACTGTAACTTCCCTTGGTCTACTGCATTCCCATAGAGCAGTGTCTCAAACAAAGACATGGGAGTGTTGGGGCTTACCACTCCAGCAAAAATGCAAACACTCATTGTGCAAACCCAGGAATTAACTTCTGTTAACAATGGGAAGAAGGACACCAGAATGGTACCAATCCCCAGTGAATTTATCAACTCTCTCAAGAGCACAACTCTCAAACCAGCACAGAGCATTTCGCCAAACACTGCTAACCCTGATCTTGCGGAACCACTTTCACTGGCTAGCCTTTCAGAATAAGACTCATGGAGCATGGAAACAGGAGACTCTTTAGTAGTGGTTAAAACACAGATTTAAATCAGGTTCTGCCCAGAGTCCCACGCTCTCTCACAGGACAAAAGCCCATTTGGTTTACATCTTTAACTGGAGACTTACCGTTGTCCCTCTTCTTCTTCATCGTCTTCTTCCTGAGCATGAACAAGGTCTCTGAATGATGTCACCCGGTGGTCACTGTAAAGAGATAACCAAATGAGCTCACAATCCCCCATAGCTATATAGATCAGCCATCTAACTTGAACTATACAAGCAGGAAATGGCTGTTATTTTGTGCTTCTGTCCTCTGCTATGTATCTGTGTTAAATAGCATTTATTTCCACTGAAGTTCAGCTCTTGCAAAAATTACATACCCTCTCTAGACTGATTAAATGGCAGTTCAGAGGAATCAGGTAATATTGCCGTTCCCATTAACCATTCAGCAAAGACCATCTCCGCTTTCCCTCTTGAGGAATGTTGTCAAAATATGGGATAATATCCTAGCATCCTACATTTAGCTCCCTCCCCAGCCTCAACTAAAATAATCAATATACACTCTTAGAATAGACGAACCATATCTGAGTGATTACTGGAAATAAATAGGTTTGTGCCTTTTGTGTCTTTATAATATATAAAGAAAGGTCTGAACTTTTCAATACAGAGAAAAAATGGCTCCTGCATTGAAGAAAGCTGGAGTAGAAGAATTTCTGCACTTATAGAGTGGGTTAATCTGAGTCCCTTCCAAGCCTAGGAACCTGATTAATTGCACCACTATGCCATTGAATCATGCTGGTGTAAAACTGGAGTAAGAGTAGTGAATTAGGCTCCAAGTATTTGAGCCTCTCCATATCACATCTACAAATACCTGCTCGTGTACGTCTAGTCACTAGTGCTTGAAAAGGGGTCACAAACACAACAAATCTTCAGTCATTTCTCTGTAGATGTACTGCACTAAGGAGCCTTTATTTATCCACAGAACAGTTATGGCATAATTGCCAAAAATGCAAGCTATTTTATGCTGCCCTGTTCTAGAGAGCCTGTGTTAAAGGTGAAAGGACCGGGTTACATGTCTGTTGATCCTTTGTGTTTCTGTTGAGCTGTCTACTAGAGTGTTAACTGAAAGATTTTTTGCGAGGGACACATATCCATTAGAATCTAGACTTAGATCATCAAATTCATTTCACACAGACCAACATACAATCAAATGATAACTCTGTGATTCAGATTCCCCACCTGTAAAATGGGGATATTTTCCTATTTCACAGGGATAGGATGAGGCCAAATTCATTCTGGCTTGTAAAGTGCCTTGACATCAGACAAGCAGTGTATTATAGTACTGTGGAGAGCTCAACTGCTTACAAAAATGTTTGGATCAATGTGCTGAGTTATCTTCTGTCCCCAAAATAAACTAAAATAGAGTAATCCAATCATACTCAGTTCTTTGGATAAGATATGCAATCACATCCAAACTAGGGGAATAAAACACTGATGGGATTTTCACAAAGGCTAATGAAATTTACGAAAGAAAACTGAACACAAATTCATGCATGGCTTCTGTCATACAGCTTTCAACTGTCATACAGCAATGCTGGGTACAGTATAAGTCAGAGGTGGGCAAAAGGGCCTCCACAGGCCGGATCCAGCCTGCCAAGCGGGTTGATCCGGCCCGCGGAGGCCCTGATGCTCCCCCATCCCCAGGCCAATTAGGGCCTGAGGGCAGGGGAGCACGCAAAGCTTCCTCCCAGCCTGAGAGCAGCACGCAGCGCTTTGAAGCTCCATGCGCTGCTCACAGGGCAGGAGTAGACGTCATGTGCTCCCCCGCCCCCAAGTCCTGATTGGCCTGGGAGCAGGAGGAGCATGAGAAGTTTCCTCCACCCTCCCCCCCACCCTGCAAGGAGCACATGGCACTTCAAAGTGCCGCATACTCCTCAGAGGGCAGGGGTAGGGCGGGAGGAGGCTTCACACACTCTCCGTGCCCTTAGGCCAATCAGGGTCTGGGGGCAGGGGAGTGTGTGAAGCCTTTTCCCGCCCTGCCAGGGGCAGGGGTGCCTTGTGGGAAGGGGGGGCAAAGGGGCTCCCCCACCCCCAGACCAAATTATGGTCTGGGAGTGGGGAAGCCCAGAAACATTCTGGTCCAACCCCTTCCAGGCTGGCCCAGGACCACTTCAAAAATTTTTGCCCACCCCTGGTATAAGTACTTCAAAAGGAGACTTCCAGGCCCACCATCTTCCAGCTGTAACAGCTTAATGAACAGAGCTGTATCATTTGGAAAGTTTCTCTCACCTGGGTGCAGTGCCTCTCGACACAGAGCTGGGAGTAGGCTGAGGAAGCGTCACAATGTCTTCGTCACCTCCATCTTCATAGAAACTAGCTAGAGCAATCTGAAAGGTCAGAATTACAGCAGCTTTTAAGAATAAGACCAATCATCTTGTATATCATTACAGTAAAAAAGATGCAAGAACTGTCTATATTCTAATGATTAAAATACTACATTTACTTAGAATTTGTGTCACACCCAACAGTCTCTCTCACTGCCACATCAGAGTTGATTACCCTCAGAAATTTACTGAAATAGCTATTCTGGAATGACTCCTTGTGTGGATGCTCTTATTCCAGAATAAGTGAGCTTGTTTCTCATTTAGCTTAATCTACTTCTAAAGTGGATTTAGCTAAATCTGAAAAAGGCAGTTTTATTCCAGAAAAGGAGTATCTTTATACACAAATCATTATTACAGGATAGCTATGTCAGTAAACTCCCTAGCTTACACTGGTCCTTCATTAAATGTGCTAGAGTAGAAATGGCCAGAGGGTGAATTTGCAAGGAAAAAGCAATTGGTCAAATTGGTAATCAAACATTTACTAACAATTTTAGGGGCCTGTTCGCACCATGGGTGAATCTTTGCCTGCAATAACTGTTTTTCATCCCTTCTGGCCAGATGGGATACCATTTATGGATCTTTCCACTTTAGCTGGCTAGCTAAATGCAGGAGCCTGTATCATACACAACCTTGATTAAGGATACTGCGTAGTCTTGGAAGTTTCAGATGGCTGAAATTAGGGTAATTAGAGGAGTTTTCAGTGCTCTTAATTTTATATATCTATATATCAGAGGACCACAGCCTCTTGGGGTTAATCATGTTTATATAGAATCTTACACCTCAAAATAACAAACCCCAATGGCAAATATTAAACACCCGAACAGGAGGTTACATCCAGCAGTCACAATGGAAGTGATTTGCCACCCAGTACTCTCACTTGATGACTTAATCTGCCTCTAAGGAGTGTCAGTCCACATTAAAGTGTAACCGGGGCAGGGGAGAGCGGTGACTGCCCGATATTGAGAGTCCGGACGCCTGGCTCCATGACGGTGCGAACTGGGACGAGTCGCGTCACTACCGCGTCTCAGTCCCCCCCCCCCCCCGGATAATACGCGGGGCGGCGCTGGGAAATGAATGTCGCCACCTCTTAAGCCACCCGCTGCAGGAGGCTCGTGCTCCCCCCCCGCCCCCCCCGTGTGCGGGTGACGCGGCCCCTGCGCAGCGCAGCGAGGCCGGTTGGGGGGGGCCCGCGGGCAGCCCTGGGCCTGGTTCCCCACTGAGCGCGGGGAGGCGGCGGGCCCGGGCCCAACGGCAGCGGGGGGGGGGAGGGGGGAGAGGCCGGGCCCAACGGCAGCCGGGGGGGGGAGGGGGGAGAGGCCGGGCCCAACGGCAGCCGGGGGGGGGAGGGGGGAGAGGCCGGGCCCAACGGCAGCCGGGGGGGGGGAGGGGGGAGAGGCCGGGCCCAACGGCAGCGGGGGGGGGGAGGGGAGGAGGGGGGGGGAGGGGGGAGAACGGGCCCAACGGCAGCGAGGGGGGGGGTCGCTCCGCAGGAGGGTGGGGACCCGGGGGAGGGGACACCGGGCCAGGCCCCCCCCGCAGGGATGACCGCGCGGCTCCCGGCGCTACCTGCAGGTCCCAGCCCGCCGACTCCAGGAAGAAGCGCGCTCGCTCCTCCTCGGTGCCGGTCACGGCCACGAACTCCCTCAGCGCCTCCTGCCGATCCGCCATCTTGCCGGTGCAGCGGCCAATCCCCCCCGGCCCGCGCCGCAGGCCGCGCCTGGCGAGCCGGGGTGCAGCGCTCAAAGCCCGCCGTGCGGAAACGCGCGCCGCCCGCAGCGCCGCCTGTCGGCCCCAGCGGGAAGCGCAGCCCCCTCCGCTGGGGGCGGGGGAGTGATGGACACGCAGGGTCCGCAGGCTCCGGGCAGGGCCCCTGGAGTCACCAGTTCGCATCCCGGCTGCTCCAGCCTCCCACGCGGGGCCTGTCCCACTAAGCCCCAGCTCAGCCCCGGCCTGCGCCTGAACCACCATCAAACCCCAGGCGCTGGGCCAAGGGAAGGAGAGACCCGCACTGTTCCAGGGCCAGTCAGCACCAGGGCTTAGCTTAGGGGGCCTCTGGGGTCAGGGGATAGGAGCTCAGGCACAGCCTCCCCGGACAAACCACTTACACCAACAGCCTGCAAAGCAGCCACTGGTTTTCGATGCCCAGCTTGAGCCCTGTTTTCAGAAATGCAGAACATCCCAACCCTCCCAGATGTCACAGAGAGCAGACCTCCAGGCACATGCCCAAAACCAGAGCCACTCCAAAATCAGGGGCTTCTTTTGTATGTTTTAGCCCTGACTTCTCTGTGCCTGAGCTCTCCTTCCATGCAATGGGCATAAAACCCACAACCTAGCTCACAAGGTGCCAAACGGATACAGGCTCAGACCCTCAAAGCTAGAGAACTCAGACATACTCTTGTTTGTGGGCTGCTCTGAGCCTCTGATTGCCCAGAAGGGGGGCTATAAAATCACCTGCACAGATTAGACAGTCCTGAAAGCAGACCATAAACAGTTACTGCATGGGGAACACTTCCACAAACATCACGTGGACTTGACCTCTCTCTCTGGCAGTGTACACCCAGCAGGGTCCCATGAGAGAACATAAGAACAGGCCACACTGCAGTTCTGCTGTGCAATATGTCCTGTGACAATGGAATCAGTGGTAGGGCAAGTGAAGGTCTCTACACCTGTCGGGGTGAGTTCAGGCATCTTCAGAACAACTTACCCGAATACAGAAGTAAATGCAAAAAATGTCCTGACTTCTTAAAAGCTGGAGGCTTCAGACAGAGGCTCACACTACAGAAGAGGCACAATGAAGCACTATAGATTGTCTGTGGTTCCTTTTCTCATCTCCCCCCATCCCAGAGCACAGCCCACATCTCCAGGATCTGATCCTGCTTAAAGCAGAGACTGGTGGTTAATGTGGGGACCAGCAAGTTGTCTCATTTTCACTTTATTTGGGCTTTTATTTCTCACCAGATTTTTTCCTCCCCCACAGCCTACTCTTATCAGACTGTGGCACCACTTCACAGTTCCCCATGGTGTCTGGGGTGAAGGAGGGAGCCTGGTCCGTGCCCATAAGGAAAACTCCCCTTTCCACCAGCTGCTGATGACACAGACATTCAGCACTCCGCCCTGTGTGATGCCCAAGTGCCCATGTTCAGCACCCCCGGCACACACCGAACCGCCGCCTCTGAGGAAGCAGGGCACCCCAGTTCCCTTTAGCACCAGACATGGAGGTTTGCAATAAAACCAAACTGAAGGTTTTTTTAACAGACTCAGAGGTGTAGCCATGTTAGTTTATAACTTCAAAAACATGATTCAGAGGGGTAGCAGAGTTAGTCTGTAACAGGAAAAACTTAAAAAACAACAAATGGTCTGGTAGCACTTTAAGGACTAACAAAACATGTAGATGGTATCATGAGCTTTTGTGGACACAGCCCATTTCTTCATATGACTGGAGTGTTGGAAGTCCAGAACCAAGAATAAATAAGGGAAGGAGGGGGGAGGAAGAAAAAAATTGCAGGAGCGCGGGGAGAGAGGACTTCCTTGATACTACAGTACAATTAAATGATGGACAAATTTCCACCACCCTATACTGGAAACCTACCGACCGCTACACTTACCTTCATGCCTCTAGCTTACATCCCAGACACATTTCTCAATCCATTGTATACAGCCACGCCCTAAGATACAACCAGATTTGCGCCAATCCCACAGACAGAAACAAACACCTTCAGGATCTATATAGAGCATTCCTAAAACTGAAATACCCACCTGGAGAAGTGAAAAAACAGATTGACAGAGCCAAAAAAGTACCCAGAGATGAAAAGAGAAAATAACAAAATCCCACTTATTACCTACAGTCCACAACTCAAACCCCTCCAACACATTATCCACAATCTACCACCTATCTTGGGAAATGACCCCTCGCTCTCAGAGGCCTGGGGGGAAAGGCCTATTCTCGCTTATAGACAACCCCCTAACCTGAAGCAAATCCCTTTCAGTAACCACGCTACACCGCTACATCATAAGCATCCAGGAACCCAGCCCTGCAATCCACCCGGATGCCAACTCTGCCCACACATCTATACAAGCAATTTCATCACTGGACCCAACCACATCAGCCACCAAATCAGAGGCTCATTTAACTGCACAACCAGTAATGTGATCTATGCCATCAAATGGCAGCAATGCCCCACTGAGATATATATTGGACAAACTGGACAGTCCCTACGGGAAAGAATTAGTGGACACAAATCAGATATCTGAAAAGGCAACACACAAAAACCTGTTGGGGAACACTTTAACCTCCCTGGACACTCATTAAGGGATCTACAAGTCGCTGTTTTATTTCAGACCAATTCCACATGCCAAATACACAGGGAAGGATTGGAACTCCACTTCATTCTCAAGTTTAACTCTCATGCAAATGGTCTAAGTCGATGGCTCGCACATTATCAACCAAACAATGAAGGTGCCAATGGTTCTTTAATGTCTGTGTAGAATCTGTTGTTAGTACTCTTCCTTTCCTAGTGCATACTAATGGTTCTTATCAGCCTCTTTTAACTATTTAGTCTTTAAGGTGCTAATTTGTTGCTTTTTAAGTTTTTCCTGTTACAGACCTATGAGGAGAGGCTGAGGGAGTTGGGTCTGTTTAGTCTGCAGAAGCGAATAGTGAGGGGGGATTTGATAGCAGCCTTCAGCTTCCTGAAGGGAGGTTCCAAAGAGGATGGAGAAAGGCTGTTCACACTAGTGATGGATGGCAGAACAAGGAACAATGGTCTCAAGTTGTGGTGGGAGAGGTCCAGGTTGGATATTAGGAAAAACTATTTCACTAGGAGGGTGGTGAAGCACTGGAATGGGTTACCTAGGGAAGTAGTGGAGTCTCCATCCCTAGAGATTTTTAAGTCTCGGCTTGACAAAGCCCTGGCTGGGTTGATTTAGTTGGGATTGGTCCTGCCTACGGCAGGCGGCTGGATTTGATGACCTTCTGAGGTCTCTCCCAGCTCTATGATTCTATGCTGTCCCTTTGAAACTTATCTACCCAATGTTCACTTCCCCCCTCCCTCCAATTTTTTCCTTCTCTTCCCTTTCCCTTATTTATTTTTGGCTCTGGACTTCCAACACTTCGGTCATCTGAAGAAGTGGGCTGTGCCCACGAAAGCTCATGATACCATCTACATGTTTTGTTAGTTTTTAAAGTGCTACCATACTATTTGTTGTTTTTAAAGTTTTTTTTTAAATGAGTAGTCCTGTCTCCTGCAGCACTTTAGAGACAAACAAAAATATGTATAGTATCATGAGCATTTGTGGGTAAAACCCACTTCCTCAGATGACCCTCTCATCTGAGGAAGTGGGTTTTGCCCATGAAAGTTATATATATATGTGTGTGTGTGTGTATATATATATATCTATATATATACACACACACAGGCCCATATGCAGGAATTTCTGTGGTGTGTGCTTTTTTTGTAAATGTGAACTGCAAGCGTGTGAATGCACCACCTGCTCCACGATCCCCCAAGTAAGCGGGGAAATCAGCCCCAGCCTATTCCCTGGCTGGTCAGAGCATGGCGGGGAGGGGGAAGCTTGGGCAGTGTGACACTCCTGCCTTCACGCAGCCGGCTGGAGCATGCTTACTTGGGGAGCCATGGGGGGTGCTTTCGCACCCTTTCCCTCCCCCCCACATACGTACCTGATATATATATATAGGGTGCTACAGGACTACTCATTAGTCTCTAAGGGTATGTCTAGACTACATGGCTCCGTCGACGGAGCCATGTAGATGAGTTTACTAGACATAGGAAAATGAAGCGGCGATTTAAATAATCGCCGCTTCATTTACATCAGAATGGCCGCTGCGCTATGCCAATCAGCTGTCGACCGCAGAGCATCCAGACTGCCCCGCTGTACCGCCAAACAGCTGATCGGCACAGCATGGCGGCCATTTTAATGTAAAAGAAGCGGCAATTATTTAAATCGCCGCTTCATTTTCCTATGTCTAGTAAACTCATCTACATGGCTCCATTGACGGAGCCATGTAGTCTAGACATACCCTAAGGTGCTACAGGACTACTTGTTGTTTTATTTAACAGAGCTTGAGACAAAGACTCAAAGAAAAGCAAGTGTTAGGGTTAGGAAACACAAGGTTACAGTCCCAATTTCTAGCCTGTTCTTCTTAACAAGTCCCTCTCCTGTCTACTAGGACAGTTCTCCCCCAATGGTTGGTTCTTACAGCACTTGAAACCTGGAATCCACTTTTCACGAATCCCTCCTTTCCAGCCTGAGTCTGGTCCCAACAGTAACCACAGGTTGTCTCCAAGGATGTTCACTGTTCTCATGTTCCTTGGGTCAGCTCTCCGCCTCCCCCTCCTCAGGTGATAGGTTTCACCCCCGACAGATTTGGAACAGTATATTCTGCTCTAAAAAAGTTCCCTGTACAAACATCTCACAATGCTTGTTCTTGGCTTTCGGCAGAGCCACACGTGGCCCCCTGTGGTGAAATACTTAGATGCTGGTATATACCTGCCTGGGCACGTCTGTGTTATGCAGACCCCTACGGCTTCTTCCAGCCAAGGGAAAACATGGTTAAACAACCTTCTGATCCCTGCCAAGCTGGCTCCATTAACAGGCTGGCTGCAGAAGCCATAGCTCTAGCACAAAATTATTTCTTGCTCTGATTATTAATTGTTTGTATTACGGTTGCACCTCGGAGCCCTAGTCATGTGGCAGGAGCCCATTGTGCAAGGTGCTGTACAAACACAGACCAAAGACTGTGCCTGCTCTGAGGAGCAGCCAAGCGACGCGTAAGATCAGAGACAACAGATGGGGACAGACGGATGGGGAGTGCAAGGAAACCAGGCGACAAGAGTGGGCTATGCAATGGTTAACATTTCAAAACATCTTTCTGTTGTCCAAACCTCGCCAGGCTAGAAAGGATCTGAGCACTGGGATAAAATTCTCAGATTGCTGCAGGGTCTGAGCGACCGAATTGAATACCAATGTTGTAAATTTAATGAGAAATTCACTGCTTTTCACAGGAACTCCCACTTTCCAGCCAACACCAGGCAGCAGAAGAGTTAAGTGAGACCAGCTGAAGGGTGGACAGAGTTGATTCATGAATTTGTTCTAGTTGCTGCCCCCTTTGAATGAGTGGCTCTGTGTCGCCAGCCAACAGAGGTCCCTGCCATGCCATTGTTGAGCTGTTGGTCTGTGACTCCCAAGCCAAAGGCTGTCTGCAGAAATTTGCGGGTAGCAAATGATGAAAAACAACAACAACAACAGCAAAAACCAGAGAACAGACCTGGGGCTGCAGAAGGAAAGAGTTCAACAGAGCGACCATGAATTTTCTCCTAACCTTAGCCCAGCCCACAGGCAAAACGCCAGAGTGCCCTCCCGTGTTGGCTGTGAATGTATCTCATCCAGCCCAGGGCACCTCCCTGGAGAGGAGCGAGATATTCATCTTCCACGTCCACAGAGGGTTTGATTCTCTGATGAGGGCAGCCAGTGCCCAGGGAGCTGGTCACGTTATGATGTGGACTCTTGCCACAAAGAACCAGACCAAGCCAGACAAAACCTGAGCTAGGCAGGAATCGACCTACTAGCCAAGAGGGTCTGTGTCCTCCTAGCATCCCACAAACATTCAGGCCCCGTGCCTCACTTCCCTGCATGGCTCTGCCTCTTCCTGCTCTGCTTGGGGGTCAGGCCTGGGCCGCAGCATGGCATGGGGCTCCGGCTGGTTCTGGCTCTCTGGGAGCTCTGTGCAAGGCAGACACGTTCACTTCCTGCCTCACCATCTGGTTCTGAGGAAGAGGAAGAAAACTGCGCCCAACATCTTCTGCAGGAAGAGCGCCACCCAGAAAGCAGGCCTGGAGAGCAGCCAGTGACCCGCCTGAACTGCAGCATCCACATATTAGCTCAGCAGATGGGCAGGAGCCCCGGGGGGGGGGGACCTTCCCCTTTCCCAGCTCTGAGCAGAAAGCTGATGTCTCACTGGCATCCTGCACTCACTTATCCACTGCAGATTAATCTGATCCTTACTCAAGTCGGAAATTCTCAGCGTTGCGCTGGCACTGACAGGGGGCTGGGAATCATGCACAGCCCGACAGGTGAACACAGACTGGCTCCTCGGCTCGGTTGCTCTGACCTCCAGGGAACTCTGGAGCGTGAACGTCCCGTCTGGATTCTCCGTTGGGCGGGAAGGTTTCCCCGGATCCGTCTCATTTCTGTTCTCCAGCCAGCTGAGACTGGCCCCCTGCAGGTAGAACCCCTCCGTGTGGCAGGTGAACGTCACAGACTCGTTTGGCGCGACGGGTCCCGCCGGGTCAGAGCCCACTCGCAGCCTGGGTGGAGCTGACAACAGAAACACTAAATGCCATCGCACTAAGCATGTCAAGAAACTCTCCTCTTACCATCGTAATAGCGTGTGACTCATTCCTAACCCCAGGATCCCTCCTGCCTGTTAGCCAATGCCCAGGTGCCAGCTAATGGTCGGGTCAGGCAAGGTGTATGCCGCCCAGTAACAACACTAGGCAGCCAGGACAGGCAGGGGTTCTTTTGTTTGTGTTCGGTTTGGGTACAGCAGCACGGGTTCAAGTCAGAAGCTTGACACGCGCTTACTTATTTGTAGGAGAAAGAAAGAGAAAGAAAGGAAAGAAAACTTGGTTCAATATATATATAGTGAATGAGGGCACAAACTTATTTTTACTATAATTTAGGCAGTGGTCCGAAAAACAAACAGGGCAGCGATTTGATTGACAGGTTAATTGGGTTTTCACAGTTTATAGCTGAATCACGTTACCAAAGGCAGTTTACAATAGAAATGAAACAGTTTGACTTAAGAAACTATAATAGAGTAACTAAACTTATAACATAGTAACAATTAAAGTGTACACATAAAGAAACACATTGCAGGTATAATTCTCACCCCTGCGTTCCAGACTTGGCGTGGCCAGTGTCTTTCTCTCAATCCCTCAGGAAGAAGTAGGGCAAGGTTGGGCGTCCCACAGACCTCGGGAGATAATCAATACCTGCCAGCAGGTGTAGATGATTGGAGCTCAAATGGGGTGGGCTACTGAATCCCTCTTTATACCCCTTGGGTCACGTAGGCTTCTTCCTGGTCTCAAGTGTCCAATTAGGAAAAATGGCTTTGAACGCCAAGTTTCCTACGAAGGGTGCAAAGCATAATTCACACCTGGGAAAATGCAGACAATGGGCACTTCTAGTATGTGATGGGCGAAGATTCCTCTCCTGGGACAGTGCAGGCGTGTCAATTACTAGCCATCAGGGCGACGAGAGGCCCCTGGTCGTCAGCTAGCCCATTTACTGTCTAGTTTCTGTTTATGGTAGAGTCAGGGACAGGCAGCACACCTGCGTTCCCAGGGCATCAAAGGCTGACTGCCTTTCTCTTGCTCTCTGGGGGGGGGGGGGAACAAGATGGGGTTCATGTCTGGCTACACTGCCCCAAGATGGGGTTCATGTCTGGGAAGGAGCCATCTCCATGCCTCTGATCTGCTGGGTTAGTTCCCTATTGCAAGGGGGTGTCTATGCAACTTGAAAGACACTTGGCCCTTTTCTAGTGGGCCAGGAAAGCAGGATCCCCTCAAGCCTCCATGCCTTCCAGAAGGGAAGCTAGCTGGTGGATGTGTGGTGTGCAGCTGGCCTTGGAAGCCCTATGGAGCAAACCCCATCACGTCTGATCCAGAGGGGAGTTGCCAGTGGTTTGGCTGGGCAGATGGTGCGTTAGTTCCTGGTGAGTAATCTGACTCGGGACTGCCCTTTAGCTCAGACTGAAGTTGCCAAACTTTCATCCTCTTGTGAGGTACTGTACCCAAGATGTTATAAAAGTCAAAACAAATGAGTCCTTTGTTAACTCTTGTATGGACAGTGGGTTTGTCTACACTACAGAGTTAGGTTGGCATCAGGCATCTTACCTCAACCTACTTGTGTTAGTGTCTTTGCTAGCATGCTGCTTCCTCTGAAACAGCCTGTGACACCCACTTCATCTCCCTGAAAGCCAGAGCAAGTCTGTCAGGGTTATTAGGGAGATGCAGAGTCCTTGTGTTCACCTCCCCTCTCATTGCTCTGCCCCACTTTACCCTTCTTTGGGAACATCCGTTTTCTGGAGGTGTTTTCCCCTTTGTCGCCCTTTATCATTTCTTGCACTGAAAACAGACATCTCATTCGGGAGCCAGATGTGCTTCCTTGGCCACTACGCTGGTGAGTAAAACTCAGCAGATGCCTCCGGGGTCACTGTTTCTGCCACCAAACTCTGGCCTTGGGCTTTTTTTTTATGGGAATTGTGGCTCCCAATCCACCTGCAATTCTCCTCCTCAAAATCCAGCAACAGTTCTGGCCCCAGGAGCCCAGGTGTCGCACTTTTTCTGCAGCTCCCTCCAGACAGCAGAGCCTCCCTCCTTCGATGGGCAGCCAGAGGGCAGCTCCTGGTAGAGAAAACCTTGGCAGTGGGATTCCAATAGAGCCACCCTCCCAGGCAGCCGGTGGGAGCGGCACCTGGCTGCAGAGCTGGCATGGATGGACACGGTTTGCAAGCTAAGAGCCTTGGCTGCTGGGCTTCCAGCCATTAGAATAGCCACAGGGGTCAGACCAATGGTCTGTCCAGCTCAGAGCCCGGTCTTGCGACAGTGGCCGGTGCCAGGTGCTTCAGAGGGACTGAACAGAACAGGGCAGTTACTGAGCGATCCATCCCCTATTGTCCAGTCCCAGCTCCTGGCAGTCGGAGGCTGGGGACACCCAGAGCAGGGGGCTGCATCCCTGAGCTTCTTGGCTAGTAGCCATTGATGGACCTGTCCTCCATGAACCCAATTCTTTCATGAAGGCCAAAGCTACAACTGGGTTCACAACATCCCCTGGCAATGAGTTCCACAGGCCTCTGTGTGGGGCCCAGTCCCAGTGCTTGTTCCCTGTGGGTAAAGGCCTTTTTTTCCTCTACTTATGCCTGAAGAATTGGGAGGAAATTCCCTGAGGCCCTTTCCACAGGAGTTTACAGCCAGGGGCTCTGAACTGGCCCACTGGGCCTATTTCAGGGCATCCCAGGGTGAGCAAGATGTGGGTGGGACTGTGTGTGGTCACAAACAAGGGGTGTATTATTTACAGTGAAGATTGTACAACAGCTGCTTCACTGAACGCTCTTGGTTCCTTGCACCTAAATGGCTGCTGGGAGGGGGGGAAATCTATTTCAGAAAATGGGCTGAATGCTTGAGCTAAACACCGTGTGTTTCTTCCCCACTTTTCCTTTAGCTCTAGATGCTGGTTGTTTGCACAAACAGAGGAACTTGGTCTCTTTAAGAGGCTCTGGACTTTTGCTGCTTATCCCCATCTGGGGCAGCTGGTCTGGGAGATCATAGCTGTGATTATAGTGGGGGCAGGGAGGCCACTGAGCCACAACATCCCTGCAGAAACCAAACCCAAGCCCCAATCTTCTGCAGAGCTCAGTGACAGGAAACACACCAAGGGAGGTGCAGTGAACTGGGGGCAGTGGAGCCGGTTTCTTTCTAAGGGCTTGTCTACATGGGCACGTTTTATCTCCCCAAACTGCCTTTTGGCGACAAAACCGTGAGAGAGTTTATGCTACAATGTGACTTTTATCAGAAAAAAAACACCTACTTTGGCTAAAAAACCTTCCAGCCTGGTGACAGACTTTTATCTTTTCCCCTCCATTTATTGTTCACAAAGAGCCAGAGTGGATTCTGCAGTTTGTCAAGAGAACTGGCTTCCGCCAGTATCCCACAATGCCTGCCCTGATGGCTCTGCTCAGTGTTTTGTGATCTCTGCTGCCCTGCAGGCATGCGCCCCCCCCTTCCCCCCTTCAGAGTTCCAGGAAGTATCTGACAGCTGAGTGAGCTGCTCAGTTTGGGGAATAAACAAAGAGCAAATCATTGGAATGCTCCTGTTCTGCCCTGCACTAGGCACGCAGCAGGGAGGGCTGGAGAGAGTGCTGTGGTGCTTTGGCGTTCCTCAGCGCAGAGCGCTCACAGAGGAACCAGGGAATCCCAAGAAGTGCAGGGATCAGCTCTGCCTCCCCACAACACTGCACTGTGGGATGCTTGCCCACATTGCCCACTCCCTAGTCAACAGAGCAAAGCAATGTGGCCATGAAATGTCGACAACGGGAGGCAGAAAAACTGGTTTGACCAATTTTTACTTTTGGTGACTTTTGCGTGTCAACAGCATATTTGTCACCAAACCTTCCCAGTGTAGACACAGCCTAACTAAAATTCTTTCTGAGAGTTTTGTATCTAGTGCTGGCTGCTCTCTAAGGACCAGGCCTTCAGGATTGTTAGCCACCAGCTCTGTGTTCTTGGGGAGCCACCTGTCCGCCCCGTGCTCTTGGGGAGCCAGGGAGTGACACTCATGGAAAACCATCCCCCTCCCCCAGGCCTCTACTTGAATCACAGACAAAGCAACGAAAAGGCAGGGGAAGACCCACCTAAACTCCTCCAGACAAGGATGACAGAATTAAGGAAACACCCCAGCCTCATCTGCATTGAAGATAGAACAGAGAGACATCTCTATTAGCATACAGAACTGAGACCAGCTCTTCCAAAGCAGGAACTGCATTGAACTATGGGATACCGAAAGCAGAGAAGCACTGCCTGATGGGAAATCTCTGCTCCAGATGCTAATGAACCCAGGCCTGCTCACACTCAAATTAGTCATTATCAGACCAATCATAGTAATGGATCCTATTGACATCCAAAATACTGAAACTGCCTAGTTGTATTGTGAGCTCGTTCAAGGAACATCACCCATAGCCAGGTGTCATCAGTCTCTATTGTCTCGCCTCTGTTTACCCATAAACAAATCCGGTGTCCTCCTCGAACTATTGTCCTGTCCCTATAAAAACTCCTACCCTTGCCCAAGAAAAACTGTTCTGATACCCAGATTTAAACTTCATCAGTTGCATTGAAACTTCTTCATCTCCTGTCTGATGGTACTGGGGGCTCTGCGCTACTTGTCTCCTGCCCTCCGGACCCCCAGCTCCCATCACCATCTGGGAACAGTGCAAGCTCCACAGAATGGTGAGCTCTCTCTCTCTCTCTCTCTCTCTCTCTTCCTGCCCCCCCAACCTCTCTTTAAACATAGCCTCCTGACCCTGCCCTATGTAAACTGTTATATGATTTGCTAGCCCTAACATTTGTAATCAATTTCAATTTAGATTTAATATTATAATTGTTAGATTTAATATTGTAACTGTTTTGTGTGTTTGGCTCCCCATATATATATATATATATTCACTACCCAGAAATAAATAACTTTCATTGTCAAGGTGATTGCTTCTCTCTCTTTTCTTTTCTCTCTTACTCATTCTTCCTCAGGGGTATTGTTTTGGCTTCCCCATTCACCATGCAACAACGCTTCTTGTACCCAAGCTAAAGATCCCTGTAGTGTCCAAAATCTTGTGGGGTTTGCTCATCATGTGGTTTATCAGCAAATGATTGTGGTGTGAGAGTGGGGATAGGGAGGTGCTGAACCTGGGGGCATATGAGGATGGCAGCTTAAGGTGCTGTGAAATCCAGCCCACGGAGTCCAAAGGCACATGAGGCTGCAGTGTGGCACTGCTGTTAAACCCAGCCAGATGAGTCCAGGGACATATGAGGGGTCAGCTTGTGAGTGCTGATTACCCAGTCCTCTCAGACGTGCTCTGGCAGTGGGTGTGAGTGTCTGTGTGTGTCTAAGGTGGGAAGAACCCCATCCTGAGGAACCTAGTTCCTGCAGGAGAGCTCCAGAGGGAGGGGGAATTGGCAGCAGGGAGAATTCAGTTCCATAAGAGAGCACAAGCAGCACAAGCAGCACACAGATAGAATTGTTAACCTCCCCCCAGCCCCATAAGAGTAACCCTAATAAATGAGCATACCCCAGAGTACTGGGCAAGTCTGGTAACAGGATCCACAGGGCTTGATGCGCTGTCAAACCAAGGGGGAGCTCTGCAGCCTGCTCTGCAGGGATCCCAGGCAGCCAGCTCTGTAGAAAGGAGACTGCAGCAATGCAGGGCTGGGGGGAAGGGACCTGCTGTGTGTGGGTCAGTAGCGGTGTCAGCTGTCTCCTTAGTGCTTCCTTTTGGTGAGGGGTGGCTTTGCAGCCCCCTGCCTCTGTTTCCCCTTGGGAACTTCATAGCCTCTCTGGTTGCCAACACCACAAGAAAGCCCTGGGGCTGGTTTCATAACAGAAACTGTTCAATGCAATGCTCAGGGGCCCAGAATAAAATCCATTGCCATGATACAGAATGTCATACTCCACACTGGCCTCTTCTCTCATGCCCAGAGCTCTTCTTCCATCCCAGTCTGCTCTTCACAAAGCCCCCGCTCCCAGCCCTCCTTCACTGGAGTTCAGCCGTCCGGCTCCATCTTCCCAGCCCCCACCCCTTCCAGTCAGGGTCTCCTGCAGGGATCTTACCCCACTGTGGCACTCAACTGCTAGCTTCCACCTCCCGCTTCCCGGTCCCCTCTGGTTCCCTGCAGGCAACACCTGTCCTCTGTCAGGCTCCATCCAGGCTGAGATCAAGGCTAGAACAGGTCCCTTGTGAAGGGCGAATCCGACCTGCCACAGTGTGCCTGCATCCAGAGGTGTCCCTGGGAAAGAATCAAAGATCCTTTTCTGTGCGTCCAGCCCTTTACCCTATAAAGTACAATATAAACCTCGGAGCCCAGCCTCCCCTGGGGAGGAAGTTCTGAACTGTTCGCACTGAGTCCGAGCTTTGCTCAGGTGCTCCAAAAATCCAGATTGCTTCCTTGCTCCGATCACTCTTCCAGAGCATTAATAACTATCGTGAGCAGTGCGGCCTAGTGCCGATCCCCTGTTTTCCACTTCTCTCTACCATGCGGCACATGGGGCATTTGTTCTTTCTTTTCTTTTCCTGTCTCTGCCCGATCCATGACCATACATTACTCCTCACCCTGTAGCTGTTTACCTGGGGCACGCACGCAAGAGCCTGATTTGGTTCTGTGCACCAAGGGGGCTTCTAAGGAAGGTGGTCAGGACCTGCCCTGGGAACCTGGCATTACCCAAGGAGCAAATTCTTCCTGTTTGTGGTGAGTGGGTGACACACAAAGAAGGTCCCTTGTCACCAGAGGTCACTGTGTCATTTACATAGAGTTAGTGATGTATTTCCTCTGTGTTATTACCCCTGCATCCACCTGGGGGCCAATGCCATTGTGATGGTCCTGATAGATGTCTGTGAGGGCAGCTTCATTGGCCCCAGCTTTTGAGCCTGGAGTGGATCCAAAGGCCACTGAAATCAGGGTACAACACTCACTGACCGCAGTGGGTTTTGGATCGGGCCCCTATCCCCAGTGCCACGGCCCCTCTTGTCAGCAGGCCAGAGCAGAGCTAGCAGCGAGGACGGGAGCTGGGAGCCCTTGCAACTGCTTCTGTTTTAAGGGCTCGTGGGGAAAGCGCGAGCCCTTTAAATAGAAGCAGTTGAAAGGACCTGCAGCTCTTGGCCCCGCCACTGACGCGTTGCCTGGCAGCTGTGGGGAAGGCATGAGCCCTTTAAATAGAAGCAGTTGAAAGAGCTCGCATGTCCCCGGCTCCCAGGCAATATGTTATGGGGTGTGGCCGGGAGCTGCTGTGTGGGCCAGATGAAAGAGGTAGGCAGGCCGGAACTGGCCCGCTGACAGGCTGTTGCCCAGCCCTGGACTGGACTGCACTTTGGGCTAGGATCTGAAATCACTAGGTTTGGCTCAGAGCCAAATCCAGCACATGCCAGCGAAAGATGTGACTCGCAGCCAGCAGGGCAGCAATGGAGAGGTGTAAGAAGCAGCCAGCAGGGTGGAAATGGAGCGGCGTAAGGAGCGGCCAGAAGGACAGCAATGGAGCGGCGTACGGAGTGGCCAGCAGGGCGGCGATGGAGAGGCGTACGGAGTGGCCAGCAGGGCGGCGATGGAGAGGCGTACGGAGTGGCCAGCGGGGCGGCGATGGAGAGGCGTACGGAGTGGCCAGCGGGGCGGCGATGGAGAGGCGTACGGAGTGGCCAGCAGGGCGGCGATGGAGAGGCGTACGGAGTGGCCAGCAGGGCGGCGATGGAGAGGCGTACAGAGTGGCCAGCAGGGCGGCGATGGAGAGGCGTAAGGAGTGGCCAGCAGGGCGGTGATGGACAGGCGTAAGGAGTGGCCAGCAGGGCGGCGATGGACAGGCGTATGGAGTGGCCAGCAGGGCGGCGATGGAGAGGCGTATGGAGTGGCCAGCAGGGCGGCGATGGACAGGCGTAAGGAGTGGCCAGCAGGGCGGCGATGGAGAGGCGTACGGAGTGGCCAGAAGGACAGCAATGGAGAGGCGTAAGGAGTGGCCAGCAGGGCAGCGATGGACAGGCGTACGGAGTGGCCAGCAGGGCGGCGATGGAGAGGCGTAAGGAGTGGCCAGCAGGGCAGCGATGGAGAGGCGTAAGGAGTGGCCAGCAGGGCGGCGATGGAGAGGCGTACGGAGTGGCCAGCAGGGCGGCGATGGAGAGGCGTACGGAGTGGCCAGAAGGACAGCAATGGAGCGGCGTAAGGAGTGGCCAGCAGGGCAGCGATGGACAGGCGTACGGAGTGGCCAGCAGGGCGGCGATGGAGAGGCGTAAGGAGTGGCCAGCAGGGCGGCGATGGAGAGGCGTATGGAGTGGCCAGCAGGGCAGCGATGGAGAGGCGTATGGAGTGGCCAGCAGGGCGGCGATGGAGAGGCGTAAGGAGCGGCCAGAAGGACAGCAATGGAGCGGCGTAAGGAGTGGCCAGCAGGGCAGCGATGGACAGGCGTAAGGAGCGGCCAGAAGGACAGCAATGGAGAGGCGTAAGGAGTGGCCAGCAGGGCGGCGATGGAGAGGCGTACGGAGTGGCCAGAAGGACAGCAATGGAGAGGCGTAAGGAGTGGCCAGCAGGGCGGCGATGGAGAGGCGTACGGAGTGGCCAGCAGGGCGGCGATGGAGAGGCGTACGGAGTGGCCAGCAGGGCGGCGATGGAGAGGCGTAAGGAGTGGCCAGCAGGGCGGCGATGGAGAGGCGTACGGCGTGGCCAGCAGGGCGGCGATGGAGAGGCGTAAGGAGTGGCCAGAAGGACGGCGATGGAGAGGCGTAAGGAGTGGCCAGCAGGGCGGCGATGGAGAGGCGTACAGAGTGGCCAGCAGGGCGGCGATGGAGAGGCGTAAGGAGTGGCCAGCAGGGCGGCGATGGAGAGGCGTACAGAGTGGCCAGCAGGGCGGCGATGGAGAGGCGTAAGGAGTGGCCAGCAGGGCGGCGATGGAGAGGCGTACGGAGTGGCCAGCAGGGTGGCGATGGAGAGGCGTACGGAGTGGCCAGCAGGGCGGTGATGGAGAGGCGTATGGAGTGGCCAGCAGGGCGGCGATGGAGAGGCGTATGGAGTGGCCAGCAGGGCAGCGATGGACAGGCGTATGGAGTGGCCAGCAGGGCGGTGCCAGAGAGCAGTGAGCAGGTGGATGGCAAGTGACCCGCGGAGTGAGTGAGATTCCTCTTATCTCTGCCCCCGCTCAGGATGGGAGGGGAACTCTGCAGATACCCCTGTGAACTCTGGGTCAGCCCTGTCTAAGGGCAGCAACTGGGAGTGGGGTGCAGAGAAGTGCTGGGCAGGTGAAGGGGACCTCTAAATTGCTGGATTTAAGAACCTGAGAGGAAAAGGATCTTGCCCAATCTACTTATGGTTTTGGTTATGAGCTTTTTTGGGATGTTTTCCCAAATGAATGCCACATTACTTCCCTCCCCTTTTATTGAAGTTTTCTATACTCAGGGTGTGTTTACACTGCAGGGTTTAACTCAAAATAAGCCACACAAAGTGAGCTACATCAATTGCATATCTTATTTCAAAATAGGGGAGCATCTACAGAGCACTTATTTCAAAATAGAGCACTCTTCCTCCCTCTTCCCTTAATCCTCATACAATGAGGGCTACAGGAGTTGGAGTAAGAAGTCCTCCAGCTTGAAATATTTTGACACTATTTTGAAACGACTGTCTTCTGTGTAGATGCAGATTAAGTTATTTTGGAATAGCACGAGTTATTTCAAAATAGTGTTGCAGTACAGATGTACCCACAGACTCTGTGCAAGTGGGGAAGCATTGTCTTCCAGAGGTGCACAGGAGTGTTCTGTGAATTTCCCAGATTGCTAGGTGGGGGTTCAAGCCAGTTCTGTGTTGGATGGATGGAGAGGAACCCCTAGAATCTAGGGCCTAGATATTGAACCCAGCCCTGGTTGCTGCTGGCACTACTTTGCAGAAGGGTTAAATTATTTTTCTTGAGAATGGGGGTGCCAGGCTGGAATCTCTGACTCCAAACTGGCCCTTATAGTCTCAGTTCCATGTCTGAGCCAGACTGCAAAGGCCCATTTGAGGGGCCAGGGTTGGATCTAGGTGAGGGCTCATGTCATGAGAGCTCTGCAGCTTGGGCCCACTGGGCCATTACACCCAGGAGGGCAAAGGACTGGAGAAAGTGAAGCTTTGTGAAAGAACGTGGAACAGCAGCCGCTTTGCTGGGAGAAGCAAAAACACATTAATAGTTCTCTGACCAAAGCTGGAGGTTGAGGCCATCTAACACGCTCTGCTTCCTTCCGTGGTAGAGTGTGAGCTGAGCTGGAGCCCTGAGCTTCCCTGTAGCTCTGCAGACAAAGGAGAGCTAGCAAACACAGCGATGCTGAAAGAGTCCCCGCTGTCATCACAATGGCTACCTCAACCCCAGTCTCTGGATTGTCTCTTCCATGCCTGGTGCTGAGTCTTCTCCTGGCAATCCCTGGTGAGTATGGAGCAGTAGTCTTCAGCCTGTGGCCCCATGTAGGACTGCAGACAATGCCTCAGGGGGCTGTGTAAGGCTGCCAGCACCACAGGACAGTGGTTTCTCATCTGTAGTCTCTGGCCTCCAGGGGTTTGCAGACTGTCGCAAACTCCCATAGGTATCCACCCCTCCATGCAGAATTTTTTAGGGGCTCACCAATGAAAAGGGGTAGAAAATTACAGGCGTAGATGGTACCAACCCACCTATATAATGTGTACATGGGCACGAACCATCTAGTCTCGTGTTTGTTACCGGTCTAGGGATCTTTTCTAGTTGTCCTTTTCCATGGTGGTGTAATAGCACTCCCTGTGTTATTGTGTGATCAGTATTCAGACTTTCTTATCCCCACCCACCCTGACTGCATTAGCTCTGATGTAGCACTCCCATTTTTGTACCCCGACCATCCGTTTCTCTTTCTTTCCCTTGGTACATCTGACAAAGTGAGTTGCAACTCACCAAAACTTCAGCCCTAATAAAGTTGTTCATCCCTAAGGTGCCACTGGGCTCGTTGCTTTTTCTTTCAAACCAAGTCTTATTTCCTCTTTCTTTCCGGGCTGCTGATGCACAGTGCGGTGCTTTCTTGCTGTGGGCACAGCGAAAGCTACTCTGCTGGGCTCAATGCATGAGCTCAATGAAAGCGAGTGGGGGGTCTGTCTCCAGAGGCTGGGAATTCTACCCTCCAGCCCTATGCAGACAGACCCCTCGCCTGTCAGCGCTTGGGTGCAGGATACGTTGTTCTGCTCCGTGTCTGTGCAGTGCCTGCCGCACTGGCGTCCCGAGCTGTGGCTGGGACTCCCAGGGGCCAGCACATGCAGACTCACAATTCATAAGCTGTTCTCAATGTGTAATTTGGTCGTGGTGCACCGTGACTTTGTTCAGCTGGACACGTTCCTCCAGCGCCGAGATGAGTGAGGACAAGGCTGTTTGCACTTCGCAAAAAGAGCTTGCAGAGCCCCTGTCCTAGTGCTGAGCCCTGGGTGCTACCTGAGCTGCTGCCCTTTGCTTTTACTCTGCTTCTGGCTAGGGCAGCACAGCACCCTCAGTACTGGGCAGGCCTCTTGTGATGTGGGGATGCTCAGAAGAGTTCTGAATTTGCTTTTTCACCTGCCTTCCTAATGCCAGAGTCAGCTCCACCCCTGGGGCAATTGGTGATGGCTATCTAGTTGCTGCATGGGTGGGCTGGGCCTCAAGCCCACCACCTTGTACTCCCCAAGCAAATGCCCTAACCCCTAGGCACTCCAGAGCCCACCCTGCTTCCCTGCCTTGGGAGAGTCTCTTATCTTGTGTTGGCTGTCTGGTTGCTTTCAGGCTGTGCAGGGGAGGGGAGGGGAGGGGAGGGAGCACCACTACAGCTGCTCACAGGAGTGGGACTTGAGCCCAACACCCAGCTGATTCCCAGATGAAGGCCCTATCCAGTAGGCCACTCCAGAGCCCACCACACCTGCCTCCCTTCGAAGGGTCTGTTATGCTGCCTTCCTCATGCCGGAGCCAGCTCTATCCCTGGGTCTGAGCCCAGTGCTGGGCTCACTCTAGCAGGAGCCCTAACAGGTACCTGGGGCACCTGGCCTGTCGGGATAGAGCTGTAAAAGGCACAAGGTATCTCTGGGTTGCCAACGCTTATGATTTGCTTGTCAGTCTCACACTATTGGGGATGTTTCTTAGAGTCCAGGTGCTGGAATCAGCAAACTTGCAGCTTTGCTTTTATGTATTTCTTTTCTCGAAGACTTGCCTGGCATTGCTCATATTCTACAGGGCAGGGGCTGGCAGCACGGGGGGTGGAGGAATCGGAGCTGGAGACTGGGAGGTGTCAGGGGGCTCCAGGGAGAGGGGATGGCTCAGGGCAGGGGGTAGGGACAGCTGTTCACCGGGGCCAGCCCTGGGTAACAGGGCCCATGTGACCTGGCGGGCAGCTGCTCCCTGGGGTTGGGCACTTTCTGCCCCCTATGGTCACTGGTGAGAATAACTGTCCCTGTGGGTGCCAGGAGATTCTGTCTCTGCCCAGCCCCCTGCTCATGCTCCGCGCAACAGCTGCCTGGTCCCTGCTGCTCCCAGGAGCCGGGGCAGAGCTGTGGAAAGGCGGCTCTGGGGCAGCCTGCAGGGGGCACTGCGGAAGGACACAGAGTTACTCCCCAGGCAGTGAAAGCCCCCCTGGGCAGGGCCCAGCTCTGGGCAGGGCTGGGAGCAGGATCCAAAGAGCGGTGCCCTGGCGTAGGACTCAGCCCCCTGCTGCTGCAGGATGGGGCTTGTCAAACAGCCTCCCCCAGCCAGGCCTGTTCTCTCCTGCCAGGGGCCGGGGCCCAGGAGTTCCAGCTGCTGCAGCCCAGCGCCGTGTCGGTGTCAGCGGGAGAGACTCTCACCCTGAACTGCTCTGGGACTGGGCTCGCTCCGGCAGGACCTGTGAAGTGGTTCAAGGGCTCGGGCCCCACCCGCCAGCTGGTTTATGAAGATAAAGGATCATTCCCCCGGGTGACGAGGGCTGATGGTGACTCTGACACCAACTTCACCATCCGCATCAGTGACACCCGCCCCGAGGACGCCGGGACCTATCGCTGTGTGAAGTTCAAGAAGGGGCAGGGGCCCGATGAGGAGATCAGATCCGGCGCTGGCACGGCCGTGTGTGTGAGCGGTGAGTGCGAGCTCCCAGCCCGGCCACATGCCCCTCCCCCCGGGGCTGGTACCAAGGAGGGAAACAAACCTGGCTCAGCCCAGACAGTAAGGCTGTGTCTATACTGGCACGATCTTGCACCAGAGCTATGCAAATGAGGCTCAGCGGGAATATCGCCGAGCCTCATTTGCATAACTAATGAGCCACCATTTTTGCGGAAGAGGCTCTTGCGCAAGATGGAGCTGTCTACACTGCCTCTTCTTGCGCAAGAAAAACCCTCTTACGCAAAGCCATTATGCCTGAAAATAAATCAGCATAACGGTTTTGCGCAGTGTAGACAGCTCCATCTTGCGCAAGAGCCTCTTCCGCAAAAATGGCAGCTCATTAGTTATGCAAATGAGGCTTGGCGATATTCCACGCTGAGACTCATTTGCATAGCTCTGGCGCACGATCGAGCCAGCATAGACACAGCCTAACTGAGGAGCTGGGCTTCCCATCGAGACTGAAGCAAAGTGGGGACTGAGGAGACCTGCCCCAGATCTTGAGTGGGGAAATTTCTGTTTGCTACCCCCAAAGTGAAACGAGCCGCCAGGTGCACCAGGGTGTGCAGTGGGGGTGACTGATAGGAGGGGGGTGTCTGGTGTGATGTAGATAGTTCTCATTGGTAGCACTAGCTTAAGAACTGTGCCTGCAGGACAGCATGGGCCATGTGGAGTCACCTCTCCAACTCCCTCCCAAATGGGAGCTACTCTATGTAAGGACCCTGCACCCCAATTCCCACCCCACCTTGAGCTCCCTCCTATATCCTGCAACCCCAACCCTGAGCCCACTCCCACACCCTGATTCCCTTCCACACCCCATACCTAAAGTTCCAGCCTTAGCCCCTCCTACCCCAACCTTCCACCCTGACCCCCCCCACACACACTCTCCAAACCCTTTGGCAACAGCCTGGAGTCCCCTCCCACACCCCACATGCCTCATCCTCAGCCCCACCCCAGAACCAGCATCTCCACTCAGAGCCCTCCCCCCTCCACATCCAGCCCCAGCCCACACATTGAACCCTTCATTTTTGGCACCAACCTGGAGCCTAGGAGGGCCCACAAAATCCGATAGACCCGGACCATGAGAAAAGTTAATCTGGCCCTGTGGCGGCACGTCGGGTACCCCCTGATCCTTCACCCCATCTGCAGCACGATGAGACTCCTCCAACCAGTAGAACAGAGAAGGTTTATTGCTCCTCCAGGACACAGCACAGTATAGACGTGATGTGGTTTCAGGAGTCAGAGCCAGGATGCCTCAGACCCTTTGGATTAGGGGGTCCATTGTCATCACTAGACCCTCAGCTAAGGCTGCTTCCTTCATGTTTCCCAGCCAGCAACTGACCCTTCCCCTGAAACCTCCCTTCCTTTGTTCCCTGCCTGCCCTCAACCGGCTGGACAGGTTGGGTCTTTTTGCTTATGTGACTTAAGGTAGCCGTCCTGCTGGGCAGTGCTACAGGAACCAGACAGTAGGGGTCAACCCCAGCCCACACACAGCCACCGGTGGATGCCCAGAGGGTATGGCCTGCCCACTACATCACAAGCTCTGCTCACTCGTCTTCTCCAAAAGGAGCAGCCACAGCTGCTGGTAGGCTTATACTGGCCTACCAGGGGAACTGCTCCCAGCACACCAGGGCTACGTCTAGACTACATCCCTTTTTCGGAAAAGGGATGTAAATTAGACGTATCGCAGTTGCTAATGAAGCGGGGATTTAAATCTCCCCCGCTTCATTAGCATAAAAATGGCTGCCGCTTTTTTTCCGCACGGAGCTTTGCCGGAAAAAAGCGCCAGTCTAGATGCTGATCTTGCGGAAAATAAAGCCTTTTCCGAAAGATCCCTTATCATAGAGGGATACCTTAAGTCACATAAGCAAAAAATAAAGCCTTTTCCGAAAGATCCCTTATCATAGAGGGATAAGGGATCTTTCGGAAAAGGCTTTATTTTCCGCAAGATCAGCATCTAGACTGGCGCTTTTTTCCGGCAAAGCTCCGTGCGGAAAAAAAGCGGCAGCCATTTTTATGCTAATGAAGCGGGGGAGATTTAAATCCCCGCTTCATTAGCAACTGCGATACGTCTAATTTACATCCCTTTTCCGAAAAAGGGATGTAGTCTAGACGTAGCCCAGGGTTTTAGTCTCCCTGCCCTGTGCCCTGGTAAGCCCCCATGGAGAGGGGAGCAGGGACCAGGCAGGCTGGTGCAGCTGCACAAGTGGAGAGAGCAGGATGTAGCCAGGTGCACTGGGCGTGGAGCCTCCTCCCAGTCCCTCACAGCTAATAAACACCATGCCCCAGCCAAAAAAACAAGAAGTTAGTACCGCATTTGCAGGACTGAGCTGGGGCCAGACACTGTCTGGGTGGGAGAGAGAGGTCTCCCCTCCCGTGCCAGTTCTCTGGCTGTGGCCCCTTCCCAGTAAGGACTTTCCTAGCCTGCCCCCAACCCTCTAGCATGGCTTCCTGATCTCAGGCTGTCCTGTGGGGAGCAGGCCCCGTGGGGAGGGGGCTGGACTGTCAGTCACAGAAGGAAAAGCTTTAAAAACAATGAATAGTATGGCAGCACCTTAAACAAAACATGCAGATGGTATCAACTGAGCTTTCGTAGGCACAACCCACTTCTCTGCCTGGCTGATAAACGCTTCTCTCTGCAGCCAGGCCGTCGGCCCCATCTGTGTCCGGCCCCCCTAGCAGGGCAGAGCCGGGCACCCCAGTGACTTTCACCTGCACGTCTGGAGGATTCTCCCCCAGAGCCATCGCTGTGACCTGGCTCAAAAATGGGACCCCACTGCCGGCCCCCCAGACCCGGGTTCTCCCTGAACATGAGAGCGTCTCCTACAGCGTGTCCAGCACCGTGGGGCTGAGCCTGAGCATAGGAGACACCCGCTCCCAGCTCACCTGTAAGATAGAGCACAGCACCTTAGTGGCTCCCCTGCATGGGACGTACAACCTCAGCCACGTCCTGCGAGGTAGGAGCCCAGCCAAGGCAAATCTCTGGGAGATCTGCTCAGGGGAGGGTTGAGATGGGTCCTTTGCCCTTTGGTTTGTTTGAGTTGCGCGTTTGGTGGGTGTCAGACACTGACATCCAGATTTGGGTCCAGTAACTGCCCAGTGCCCATCTCATTCCCAGATCCTTAAAACTTAGAGACCCTTCTTTTGTGTGGGGATGTCCCCTGCTCCAGCACTGGGGAGGTGAGGGGTCGGTAGGCATGTGGAGGGAGGGGTGCATGGGATTGGTAGGAGTTAGTCCTTGTCAGAACCCTGGTAAGATCCCCTCCCCCAAATGACGTTTCCCAGCCTCTGGGCACTTTTACAGCTAGGAAGGTGGAGATGGGAGGAGCACGTTTTTGAGTTCAGCTAAAGCATTGCCCTGACAGGCTCTTCCCCCATCTGTGACTGGAAACCTCATGCTGGGCACTGGGAAGGGGTGGAGAGAGCCTGTGTACTGAGGAGTGGCGGCAGTAGATTCATCACTCTTCAAATGTGCCTGCCAGCCTCCAGGAGGGGGCCCAGGGCTGCCCAGCTCCTGCTCACCCACCTGCCGGGCAATGGGGAGGGCTAGTTCCTGTGCCGGGGTAGGTGCTTTGAGATCCGCAGAGGGGAGGTGCTGTGGATGGGCCAAGAGTCATCACTGTGCACAGGGAGCCCCTGCCCACATGGGACAGCAAGGCCTGTGGGGATCTGAGAGGGACTTGCTCAGCAAGGGGGAAAGGGGCCTCTGGGACAGCGGAGAGGATGCCCAGATACATGCCGGCTGCCCCCTGCTCCCTGGCAGGATTGGAGGGACGAGCCTGGCTTAAGGAAGAGATTCCAGTCAGAGCAGAACATGCTCCAGGCAGGGCCCTGGGACCAGGTGGGACGTGGGCGTGGTGGGAAGGTCGGTCAGCCCAGCTCTGCAATTTCCCTCCAGCCCCGCAGGAGAAGGAGAATTTCATGAGATGCCGAGCACAGGGTGTTTGTGTGTTGTCAGTTCCACCCAGGCTGCGAGTGGGCTCTGACCCGGCGGGGCCGGTCACACTGAACGAGTCTGTGACATTCACCTGCCATGCGGAGGAGTTCTACCCGTGGGGGGCCAGTCTCAGCTGGCTGGAGAATGGAAATGAGATGGATCCGGGGAGACCCTCCCGCCTGACGGAGAATCCAGAGGGGATGTTCACGCTCCAGAGCTCCCTGGAGGTCAGAGCAACGGAGCCCAGGAACCAGTCTGTGTTCACCTGTCAGGCTGTGCACGATTCCCAGCCCCCTGTCAGTGCCAGCGCGATGCTGAGAGTCTCCCTGCCACCTGCAGAGCCTGGCAAAGACCCTGCTTCATCTGATGCAGGTAAACGTGGAGCTGGCGCCTCCCCTGCTCCTGCTAGGAAATGCCGGCTCTCCTCTGCGGAGCCCAGGGGCCATTTCACCCAGCCCCGGGCAGTGCAGCTCCTCAGGGTAACGGTGCCTCTTAGTCCAGGGGTCTAGCTCTGCTCTCTGGGGCGAGGGGAAGGGCAGGAAGTGTCCCTGTGGCCGCACTCTGTGCCCAGGGCTGATACTCCCTGTAGCGTGTGAATGTCCCACGGAGGGGAACTCAGACCTGGTCCCTCTGCAGAGCTGCTGCCCCAAGGACTCCCCCAGCTCATGGATGTGGCTGATTTGAGGCTCTCAGATAAAAGTGCAGGAGGCTCCAGAGCCCTTGTCCTCCTGCTCTGCAAAGCCCCTGGGCTCCATGCCAGAGTCCAGGCTCCCTGGGGCCAGGCTGCAGCCTGTGGGGGGCTGCCAGGCAGAGCTGCACAAACTCTGCAGAGGCCACCGGCCAAGCGGCTGTTCCCAGGGGAGAACTCGCCCAGCGCATGGAAGGTGCCTGGCGCGTGGGCGGGATGGCCGGGAACCAGCAGGGCTCTTGGCCGTGGGAGGCTCCTGCCCATGGGCTGATCTGAGGCATTTCCACTGCAGGTCAGAGCCTGTTCTCCAGCCCGGCTCTCTGGATCGGACTCATCCTGGAGAAGATGCTGACTGGAGCCTTCCTCTCTTCCTCTTCCTGAGGGGTAAGGAGTAACCAGGGAAATGCAGCTTTTCTGTGAGTTGCGTGCCAGGGGTTAGAAAGGAACCAGAGAGAACTGCACTTAATGCTGCAGCCTGGGAGCAGAGCAGGAAGGTTCAAACCTCACAGGGAGTCAGTGTTGCTGGAGGCCTGTGGGGCTGCTCATAGGACACAGACCTGCCCCCCCAGTCCCAGGCTGGCCCAGATCACTCGTGACCTGGTGGGTTTTCAGGGTCTTGGTCTAATTCCATGAAGTCAAATGACCTCAGAGGACCAGCCTGTTTGGCACTAGCTGCTGCCCTTAGCAGGCATCAGAGACCCCAAGGATTGGGTGCAAATGGGAAATGAATCGCCCTGCCCATAGCGTGGGTGCTGCTGCCTGGGGTGAGCTCTGGGAAGAGCTGGCAGGGGTGGAGTGGTCAGCCTTCCCCAGGCCCAGGGGACACAGTCCAGGGCCCCTTGTGAGCACTGGAATCTCTGTCCCAGTCAGCCAGGTGAGTCAGGGAAACCCTGCTGGGTCCAGGGATGCAAACAGGGAATCAATTCCACCTTCCCTTTTGTCAGGCGCATTGTCCCAGGCCTATTGCTGCTGGAAATCCTGCCGCAGGGCACTTACCCCAACCAGCCCCATTCCAGGGCACAGCCAGGCATTGCCGAGTCCCTCAGCCTGTGCCAGGTTTGCACAAAGGGTCCCAGTGACCCATTCATGCTACAGGCCGGGCTCCTTCATTCCAGAGCCCTGTGACTGCTGGTAACCAGCCGCCCCTGCGCTGCTGCCCAGCTCCCAGTATCTGTCCCCAAATAAACAAACCTCCTGCTCGTCCCACCCTGCTCAGCCTGATCCTCACCCCACAGCTTGTGACACCGTCCTTCGGGGTGCTGATCTCTGCCCTGGAGGGACCCTCCCCGTTCTAGGCAGGGGGAATTCAGGTGCCGGCTGATCTGAGTCACTGGAAATGCAGGCGAGCCAGCACCCCGAGTAAATCTCCCCTCAGTTTAAATGCCCAGCGGGACATTCCTGCTCCCCAAGCCGTCCCCAGCTTAGGGGGTGGTGGGGCTGACAGAAAGCAAACTGGAGCAGTTTGCCCTGCAGACGACTCCTGGGCTGGGTTTCTGCCAAGGGCAGGGTCGCTGACTGACTCTCCTCACTCACCTGTTGGATTCTTTCTTTTTGCAGCCCCTGGTCTGTTCCCTGATGTTCTCGCATCCTCCCCACCTGCCAACGTCTCTGGCTGCAGCCTGCCTCCTCCCTGTCCCAGAGCCAGCTTGTGATCTGCAGTGACCCCTGCTGGCCGGGCAGCTGGAGCCCAGGTCCCTGTTGGGATGTAACCACCCCCCACTCATGCCTACGGATTGCGCAGCTGCTGGAAGGGTTCCTCCCTGCTCCCTCCAGCCCAACCCTCTGCAGTGTTTGCACTGCCCTTCCCTACGGAGAGCCAAGCCAGTACATGTGAAATACCATATGGGGTGAAATGCAAATTGGTCGTGTATATCAGTGTGTCTGTGGGACCTGGGGGCCCCGGAGCAACTCCCCTGAGCCCTGCAGGTTTGGCCAGAGGCTCAGACTCTCACTCCCTGGGCTGGTAGGAGCAGGGTGTTTTGTAGCTGCGACCTGACTGGAGAGAAAGTCTTGTGCTGTTGCTGCTGGCTCTGCCCTTCCCTGTCTATGGAGAGGCCTAGAGAGAGTCTCAGAGGGCAATGGCGTGTCCCATAGATGCCTATGCTGGTCTATGCTTTGGCACCCCGGGGCGATGGGAACACAGACCCTGTGCAGGGCTGGGTGGTGCCTTTGCTGCTCCGTGGACTCTGCCTGCTGCCTCCTGCCTCTGCTCAGCTGCGAGGGGGCAGGAGATGTCTGTGTGATACTTTCGGTGTGAAAATAAACTGCCCTGGCAATGCTTCAACTCACGCAGCTCTGCAGAGGCTTGGGCTGATCTTGCCCCTGAGCCACGGGCATGTCCCACCTCAAAGGCAACAGTGAATATTCCCTGCATGTTTTCCTGCCATATGAGCTGGGATCTTCTGACTGATTTGCACAGCTCAGATGGTCTTGGGCATTAGAAGGCCCTGGCAGAGCAGGAGCGATGCCCTTGCTACCTGGGTGCAGTTTGTCATTGCACCATGGCGGAGCGGCTTGTTCTTACCATTCATTAGTGCTCGGTGATTTCGAAAGCCCCTGCACTATGTGGGCTGCAGGTTTAGATTGCAGCTGGGAAACCTGTGGCTGCCTAGAAAAACTGGAGCTGTTGGTACCAGCCCCCAGGTCATGCATCTCTCCTCCTCTCCTCCACCGGAATCCAACAGCAATTCTGCCCCAGGAGACCAGGTGTAGCACTTTTACTGCAGCTCCCACCAGACAGCAGAGCCTCCCTCCTTTCGATGGGCAGCCAGAGGGCAACTCCTGGCAGAGAAAACCTTGGCAGTGGGATTCCAGTTGAGTCACCCTCCCAGGCAGCTGATGAGAGCTGCACCTGGCTGCAGAGCTGGTGTAGATGGACTTGGCTTGCAAGCTAAGAGCCTTGACTGCTGGGCTTCCAGCCATCAGAACAGCCACAAGGGTAAGACTAATGTCCCGTCCAGCCAGGAGCCCAGTCTTGCGACAGTGGCCAGTGCCAGGTGCTTCAGAGGGACTGAACAGAACAGGGCAGTTACTGAGCAATCCATCCCCTATTGTCCAGTCCCAGCTCCTGGTGGTCAGAGGCTGGGGACACTCAGTGCATGGGACTGCATCCCTGAGGTTCTTGGCTAGTAGCCATTGATGGACCTGTCCTCCATGAATCTATTTCTTTTGTGAACCCAGTTGTAGCTTTGGCCTTCACAACATCCCCTGGCAATGAGTTCCACAGGCCTCAGTGTGGGGCCCAGTCCCAGTGCTGCTTCCCTGGGGGTAAAGGCCTTTCTCTCCTCTGTCTGTGACTGAAGAACTGTGAAGAAATTCTCCGGGGTCCTTTTCACAGAAGTTTACATCCAGGAGCTCTCATGTGGTCCATTACACCTGTTTAGGGTATCCTGAGCAGGCAGTGCAGCGGGGTGGGCAGGACCAGACCTGGGCAGGCCACCAGGTCAAACAGCCACCTGGTGTAATTCACGCATGCTAATCTGCATTGCACGCTCCCTCCTAAACCGTTTCCTTTTGCTGGCCCAGGAGCTGCCGTCCGTTTCCCCGCAGAGTGCACTGCAAGGGGAAGGTGACTGTGCAGCTCACAACCCCCAGCTGAATGAGCTCAGTCTGTGCTGGGCACTTGGCTCCTGCTCAAAGACCCCAGAGCTGGGCCCCACACACGGACGGATCACAGGGGCTTTGGAGGGAGGACTTTTGTCGTCCCTCTGTAACTCAATAGCAACATTTGCAGAGCTCTGCTCTGGCTTGCTGACAAGAGGGGCTGTGGCACCAGGGATAGGGGCCCAATCCAAAACCCACTGCCATCATTGGCTCAAAAACTGAGGCCAATGAAGCTGCCCTCACAGACATCTATCAGGACCGTCACAATGGCATTGGTGCCAGGTGGATGCAGGGGGTAATAAAACAGAGGAAATACATCACTAGCTCTATGTAAATGACACAGTGACCTCTGGTGACAAGGGACCTTGTTTGTGTGTCACCCACTCCCAACAAACAGAGGGAGACTTTGCTCCTCGGGTAACCTCAGGTCCTGGCTGCCTTCCTTAGGAACCCACCTGTGCACAGATCTTAATCAGGCTCTCACATGTGTTCCCCATGTCAGAGCTTTTCAGGGAAACAGCTACACAGTGAGGAGTAATGTGCGGTCATGGATCGGGCAGAGACAGGAAAGGAAAAGAAAAGAAAAGAAAAGAAAAGAAAAGAAAAGAAAAGAAAAGAAAAGAAAGAAAGAACAAATACCTGGTGCACCACATGGTAAAGAGAAATGGGAAAACAGCACAGTGCTGTGGGAATGCAGAGTTACTCTGTGAACGCTCCATGCAGAGGAATGTCAAAGCAGCACAGCAGTCTCTCGGGCCATTCCCCCCGCCACTGTGTTCCTAGCAGGGCAGAACAGGAGCACTCCAATTATTTGTTCTTTGTTTGTTGTCCAAACAGAGCACCTCACTCAGCTCTCTTATACTTCCCAGAGCTTTGAAAGGGGAGGTGGGGCACATGCCTGCAAGACAGCAGAGATCACAAAACACTGAGCAGAGCCATCATGGCAGGCAATGTGGGATACTGGTGGAAGACAATTCTCTCAATAACACAAACAGCAGAGTCCACACTGGCTCCTTGTCAACAATAAAGGGAGAGGAAAAGACAAAAGTCTCTCACAGGCTTGGAAGTTTTTTGTCAGCAGAAGTAGTAGTTACTCACCTGGTGCAGTAATGATGGTTCTTCGAGACATGTGTCCCTGTGAGTCTTCCACTCAGGTCTTAGTGTGTCCTCACGCTGGTGATCAGAGATTTTTGCCGAGCAGTGCCTTCCTGCATCATGTATGCACAGTCGCCATCTCGCGGTGTTTTTGTCTATTGGCTGCGCACGCAGTGTAGTTCCCCTCCATTCCTTTTCTACCAGAAATCCTATAATGGACTCCAAGTAGCAGGGAGGAAGGGAAGATAGCAGAACACCCACAGGGACGCACATCTTGAAGAACCATCATTACTACACAGGGTGAGTAACTTCTTTTTCTTTGAGTGGTGTCCCTGCGGGTGCTCCACTCAGGTGATTAATGAGCAGTACCTGCAGCTTGCAGTGGTGGGATTTGGAGTCAATTTCGAGAAGAGGTGAGGACCACATTGGCAACGAGGTGGTAGGTAAGGGTCCTTGCTGTGTGCATAGTGTTGTTCAAAGGTATGATGGGATATGAAGACCATGTCACTGCCCTACAAATGTCAACGAGGGGTAAATTATGCAAGAAAGCAGTTGATGTGGCCATCTCATGAGTGGAATGTGTGGAAATCCTCTAGGTGGGTCTTTTCCCCTGAAGATGGGAAGAGGTGTATATGCAGTTGGCAATCCACTTGAATATATGCTGCGCGGAGATGGCTGTTCCCTTATGGGAACCAGACATCGAGATAAAAAGTCTATTTGATTTTCTGAATTCCTTGGTTCTATCAATATAGAAGGCAAGAGTCTGTCTAATGTCCAGGATATGCAACATCGCCTCCCTGGGGGACCTGTGAGGTTTAGGATAATAAGTGGGTAAATAAATGGGCTCATTAATGTGGAAATACAATGTGACCTTTGGAAGAAATCTTGGATGAAGTCTGAGGATGATTTGGTCCTTAGTAAAAATGGGGTTTGGCGGGTCCGCCATCAGGGCTATGATTTCACACCCCCTCATGGTGGAAGTTATTGCTACTATAAAGGCCACCTTCATTACCAGATGTTGGGAAGAAGCTGTAGCTAGAGGTTCGAAAGGTGTTCTGGCCAATGTGCTAAGCACAAGGTTTAAGTCCCAAGATGATATAAGAGCACATAGGTTTGAGTGTGTCTTTTGCAACCCCACAAGGAAACACTTAGTAATGGGATGTGCCAACAGCAATAAGTTGTCTACTGGCTCGTGAAAGATGGTTATGGCCAAGAGAGGGACTCAGATGGAGCTGATGGAGAGACCTGCATCACTGAGGTCCATGAGGTAGTCAAGCACAGTAGGTATTCATATAGAACTTGGCTGTAATTGACCTTGATTGCGCTATTCCTGAAAATGCCTCCATTTATTTTGGTAGGTGTACTTCATAGGGGAGAGTTGGCTGTTCAAGAGGCTGTTTCACTCTCTGGGAACAGATAAGTTCTTCATTTTGGAACCATGAAGAAGCCATGCAGTGAGCTTGAGAGCCTGCTGGTTCAGGTGGGGAGTTTTCCCTCAATGTTGAGTCAGCAAGTGGAGTTTGATGGGGAGGAGGATCGGTGGGACAATCGATAGATGGTGCAGATGGGGAAACCATGGTTGTCTTGGCTAATAGGGCACTATCAGGATCACTGTCACTCGGTCTGCATAAATCTTGTTGATCACCCTCGAGAGCAGGAGATTCGGCAGAAAAGCATACAGGAGGGGAGCAGTTTGCCTTGGCCTGCTCAGGAAGAGAACCAGTGGTACTTGCAGTCGGATGCGGTCGCAAATAAGTCTATGGTCGGAAAGCGCAATTGTCAAAAAATCAGGAGGATGCTACTGAGGCTAAGCTCTCACTCATGCTCTTCTGAGAAGTGTCTGTTCAGTTTGTCTGCTGTGATGTTCTGCCAGCCTGATAGGTTTATTGTCGTTGGTGTGATGTCATTCTTCAAACACCAGTTCCAGAACCTGATTGCCTCTGCACATAGTGAGCATGATCAGGCATCCATCCCCCTGCCAGTCGATGTAAAACATACAGGATGTGTTGTTCGTGTGGACACGTATAGTTCTGCCTCGAATGAGGGGAAGGAAATGTACACATGCATTGTGGACAGCCAGAAGATCCAGAATATTGATATGAAGTCTCATCTCAGAATGTGACCATCTGCCCTGGACTGTCAGTGTGCTGCAGTGGGCACCCCAGCCTATTAATGATGCATCATTTGTGATCATCCTTGATGGGTCTGGGTGATGAAAAGGTAGGCCAATGAAGAGGTAGTGTGGAGAGAGCCATCATTTTAGACATTGGAGAACTAACAGTGGAAGAGTGAGACATTTTGTGAGGCTGTGTTGATTGGGAACATAAGCAGATGCCAGACATGCCTATAGGCAGTTGTCATGGTCATGAGGGTTAGCCAGCAGCTTGGGGACTAAGGGGTTAACTATGTCCCTTACTTAACCAGGTAGATTCAGCCAATAGGAATGCAGGTAGGAATTTCAAACTGGGAAAAAGGAATTTTTGGTTTTTCCCTCTGTTGTTCTGGGAGTTTCTCTCCAGCTATTGAAGGGGACAGGGTGTCTCCCTCTAAGAAAATATTCTTCACAGTCTGTAAGTAGGGTAAAGTTTAGATAAATCTGTTAGGTTTTATTGTTTTATGGTTTGGGAAATGGGATCTGATATCTGTGCATTTAAAAATGGGTTTTGTTCTCCTTTGTAACTAAGTTCCTGGCCCATGGTAAATTTCTCCTCCATGAGTATATTATTTTGTTACTTTTCCATCTAGTCATTATGCTTGCAACAGGAATATTGTGGTGATAATAAAAGTTCTTTCTCTTTCCTTTTTATTAACCTAGTATTGGTTAATGGTTGTGCCCCAGTTTGTACTTTAGGGAGACGTCCCATCACACTCTTGCAGTTGAAAGGATTTCTCTCCCATAGGAGGTTTTTGAGCCTCATCCTTTCTGGATCTGACAGTCATGTTCTGGCAGTGTGGGCATTTCTGTGCCACATGGCCTTCGTCGAGACACTTTATGCCAGAGGCATGCCCTTCAGATATGGGCATTGAGTCTCTGCAAGAGTGTGATGGGACGTCTGCCTTTAACCTCTAAGGGTTAAAACCCAGCCCGGGGAGAGGGCTGGAAGGCTGAAGCTATGGAGCAAGGAGCTGAAGCAGAGAGCTGCCAGTTAGGGCCCAGCTGTGGGCTGTATAAATAAGGGCTCCAGGAGGGAGGAAGGGAGAGAGACTCTTACTTTGGCTGGGGAGCAGGAGGGACCTGGCTGCCAGGGAAGCTGGAGGCTTCCTGATTTAGAGCAGGACTGGGGAAAGGCAGGCAGAGCTGGAGAAGCTCTGGCCAGGCAAGCTCAGAGGCTGCAGGGCCCGAAGCAAGGCCACAGGGTACTAGGGCTGCAGGGAGGCAGCCAGGATAGACAAAAGCAGCAGATCCACAACCCCTTGCCAATGATGAGTGGCCATGTCAGACTGTAGTTTGCCCCTGAGGCAGGGGCTAGATGAAGACTGACCATGGGTCACTGAGGCAAGGTGGGCATGGGGGATTGAGGGTCCCCAGAGAGGAAGGACTCCAGAGTGTGGGGGCACTATGGTAGGGCAGTACCCCAGTAGGAGGGAGCCACAGTCTGGAAGGGACGTGGGCCTGACAGAGTGGTGGAGAATAACAGTAACAGTGGGTGAGACACCAGCCAGAAGGGGGCGTTCAGCACCAAAAATGCTAATTCCCTGAGTTACCAGCAGGAGGCACTCTTGGTGGGGAGGCCCATCATGTTACAAAAAGTCACACTTTTTAAAGTCAGGAGAGGCTGGCGTATTTAGAAGAAAACTTTAGGGCTCCAGAACTTGGTCAAAAAAGAAAGAGAAAAAAAACGGGGTATGTCTACACTAGCCCCCTAGTTCAAATGAGGGAGGCTAATGTAGGCATTCGAACTTGCAAATGAAGCCCGGGATTTAAATAACATAACTCTTTTAAAAACATAACTCTTATCGTAATCTATATTCCAGAGGTTTAAAAAGAATCCCAGTTTATACTTAAACTTGTTCATTAGAAAAATGGAGACAGAAGCCCAGCAGCAGAGTGGGGGCTATCCTGTTTATTGCGTCGAGTGTAACATGTATGATTACCTGCCCTGTGGGCGGGTGGCGTATGTGTGCACCCGTTGCAAGGAGCTCCTGACCCTCAGAGACCGAGTTCGGGCTTTGGAGGCCAGGGTGGCTGAACTGGAGGAGCTAAGGGAGGTAGAGAGATTTGTGGATGAGACTTTCTGGGACACTGTAGTACTGTCCCACCTCCAGTCTGAGAGCCCCAGTGCTCTTAAGGAGGATGAAAGTCTCAAGGGAACAGAGCATTCAATGGGAGCAGAGGGAAACCATCCCGTAGTTGGGACCCTCCTCCCAGAGGATGTTGCGGTATCCTCTCGCACTGAGGATACCTCTGAGGGGGAGGGAAAGCCAGTTCGGAAGAGGCAGGTGTTAGTAGTGGGTGATTCGATCGTTAGAAACATAGATAGTTGGGTTTGTGATGACCGGGAGAACCGTATGGTCACTTGCCTGCCTGGTGCGAAGGTTGCGGATCTCTCGAGGCATCTAGATAGACTTATGTGTAGTGCTGGGGAGGAGCCGGTGGTCGTGGTACATGTAGGTACCAATGACGTAGGGAAGGGTAGGAGAGATGTCCTGGAGGCCAAATTTAGGCTGCTAGGAAAGAGACTGAAATCCAGGACCTCTATGGTGGCGTTCTCGGAAATGCTTCCGGTTCCACGCGCAGGGCCGGGTAGGCAGGCAGAGATTCAGAATCTCAATGCGTGGATGAGACGATGGTGTAGGGAAGAGGGGTTTGGATTTATTAGGAACTGGGGACACTTTTGGGAGAGGGGGAGCCTATACAGGAAGGATGGGCTCCACCTAAACCAGGGTGGAACCAGACTGCTGGCACTAAACATTAAAAAGGCCGTAGAGCAGTTTTTAAACTGAGAGATGGGGGAAAGCCGATTGGTGTGGAGATGCACGTAAATCGGAGGGAGACTACTCTTAGAGGAGAATCCATTGATAGAGATTCTCTAAGCTGTAGTCAGAAAGAGAGGAGGGGAGAGGGCAAACCATGGGCCAGAGCAGACAAACAACCGTGTACAAAGGAATCCAATGCATCAGGGAAGGGCAGACAAATAAGCAGTGGCAAATTTTTAAAGTGCTTCTACACAAATGCTAGGAGTCTGACTAATAAGATGGGTGAACTAGAGTACCTAGTATTAAATGAGGAGGTTGACATAATAGGCATCACTGAAACCTGGTGGAATGAGGAAAATCTGTGGGACACAATCATACCGGGATATAAAATATATCGAAAGGATAGAGCAGGCCGGGTGGGTGGCGGAGTGGCACTGTATGTGAAAGATAATGTAGAATCAAATGAAATAAAAATATTAAATGAATCAACATGTTCAATAGAATCGCTATGGATAGTAATTCCATGCTCCAAAAATAAGAAATTAGCAGTAGGGATATATTACCGACCACCTGACCAGGACAGGGATACTGACATTGAAATGCTGAGGGAGATTAGAGAGGCTACCAAAACAAAGAACTCTATAATAATGGGGGATTTTAATTACCCCCATATTGACTGGATACATGTCACCTCAGGAAGAGAAGCGGAGATAAAATTTCTCAATGGCTTAAATGACTGCTTCTTGGAGCAGCTAGTGCAGGAACCCACAAGGGGAGAGGCAATTCTCGTTTTAGTCCTGAGTGGAGCGCAGGAACAGGTCCAGGAAATAACCGTTACAGGACCGCTTGGGAATAGTGACCATAATATAATAACATTCAACATTCCTGTGGTGGGAAGAACACCTCAGCAGACCAGCACCCTGGCATTTAATTTCAAAAAGGGGAATTACACAAAAATGGGGAGGTTAGTTAAACAGAAATTAAAAGGCACAGTGACTAGAGCCAAATCCCTGCAAGCTGCATGGAAACTTCTTAAAGACACCATAATAGAGGCCCAACTTAAATGTATACCCCAAATTAAAAAACATAGCAAGAGACCTAAAAAAGAGTCACCGTGGCTTAACCACCATGTAAAAGAAGCAGTGAGGGACAAAAAGGCATCTTTTAAGAAGTGGAAGTCCAATCCTAGTGAGATAAATAGAAAGGAACATAAACACTGTCAAATCAAGTGTAAAAATGTAATAAGAAAAGCAAAAAAAGATTTTGAGGAACAGCTAGCCAAAAACTCAAAAAGAAATAACAAAATGTTTTTTAAGTACATTAGAAGCAGGAAGCCTGCTAAAAAACCTGTGGGTCCCCTAGACGATCGAACTATAAAAGGCGCAATCAAGGACGATAAAGCCATTGCGGAGAAACTAAATGATTTCTTTGCTTCAGTCTTCACGGCTGAGGACGTTGGGGAGATTCCCAAATCTGCACCGTCCTTTGTGGGTAATGAATCTGAGGAACTGTCCCGGATTGAAGTGTCATTAGAGGAGGTTTTGGAACAAATAGAAAAACTTAATGTTAACAAATCTCCGGGACCGGATGGCATTCATCCAAGGGTTCTAAAAGAACTCAAATGGGAAATTGCTGAACTATTATCTGTGGTTTGTAACCTATCCCTTAAATCGGCTTCCGTACCTAATGACTGGAAGGTAGCCAACGTGACACCAATATTTAAAAAGGGCTCTAGAGGCGATCCGGGCAATTACAGACCGGTAAGTCTAACTTCAGTACCGGGCAAATTAGTCGAAACAATAGTAAAGAATAAAATTGTGAAGCATGTAGAAGAACATAATTTGTTGGACAAAAGTCAACATGGGTTTTGTAAAGGGAAATCCTGTCTTACTAATCTATTAGAGTTCTTTGAAGGGGTTAACAAACATGCGGACAAGGGGGATCCAGTAGATATAGTATACTTAGATTTCCAGAAAGCCTTTGACAAGGTCCCTCACCAAAGGCTCTTGTGTAAATTACATGGCCATGGGATAAGAGGGAAGGTCCTTTCTTGGATTGAGAACTGGTTAAAAGACAGGAAACAAAGGGTAGGAATAAATGGTAAATTTTCAGAGTGGAGAGGGGTAACTAGTGGTGTCCCCCAAGGGTCAGTCCTAGGACCAATCCTGTTCAACTTATTCATAAATGATCTGGAGAAAGGGGTAAGCAGTGAGGTGGTAAAGTTTGCGGATGATACCAAACTGTTTAGGATAGTCAAGACAGAAGCAGACTGTAAGGAACTCCAAGAAGATCTCACCAAACTGAGTGATTGGGCAACAAAATGGCAAATGAAATTTAATGTGGATAAGTGTAAAGTAATGCACATTGGGAAAAATAACCCCAACTATACGTACAGTATGATGGGGGCTAATTTGGCTACGACAAATCAGGAAAAAGATCTTGGAGTTATCGTGGACAGTTCTCTGAAAACTTCCACACAGTGTGCAGCGGTGGTCAAAAAGGCAAATAGGATGCTAGGTATTATTAAGAAAGGGATAGAAAATAAGACCCGGAATATCTTACTGCCCCTGTATAAAACTATGGTACGCCCACATCTTGAATACTGTGTACAGATGTGGTCTCCTCACCTCAAAAAAGATATTTTGGCCTTGGAAAGGGTTCAGAAAAGGGCAACTAAATTGATTAGGGGTTTGGAACGGGTCCCATATGAGGAGAGGTTAAAGCGACTGGGACTTTTCAGTTTAGAAAAGAGGAGACTGAGGGGGGATATGATAGAGGTGTATAAAATCATGAGTGGTATGGAGAGGGCCGATAAAGAAAAGTTATTTATTAGTTCCCTAAATAGAAGAACTAGAGGACACCAAATGAAATTAATGGGTAGCAGGTTTAAAACTAATAAAAGAAAGTTCTTCTTCACACAGCGTGTAGTCAGCATGTGGAACTCCTTGCCAGAGGAGGCTGTGAAGGCTAGGACTATAACAGAGTTTAAAGAGAAGCTAGATAATTTCATGGAGGTTAGGTCCATAAAAGGCTATTAGCCAGGGGATAAAATGGTGTCCTTGGCCTCTGTTTGACAGAGGCTGGAGAGGGATGGCAGGAGACAAAGCGCTTGATCATTGTCTTCGGTCCACCCCCTCTGGGGCACCTGGTGCTGGCCACTGTCGGCAGACAGGATACTGGGCTAGATGGACCTTTGGTCTGACCCGGTACGGCCGTTCTTATGTTCTTATGTTCTTATGTTCATTTGCATGTTCCCGGGCGGGCGCCATTTTTAAATCCCCCTAGTCCGAACTAACTGCCCGCGGCTACACGCGGCAGTTAAAAGTTAATTCAAACTAAGTCCTTAGTTCGAATTAACTGTTACACCTCATTCCACGAGATGTAACAGTTAATTCGAACTAAGGACTTAGTTCGAATTAACTTTTAACTGCCGCGTGTAGCCGCGGGCAGTTAGTTCGGACTAGGGGGATTTAAAAATGGCGCCCGCCCGGGAACATGCAAATGAAGCCCGGGATATTTAAATCCCGGGCTTCATTTGCAAGTTCGAATGCCTACATTAGCCTCCCTAGTTTGAACTAGGGGGCTAGTGTAGACATACCCAGGATGTGGCGGCGCGTCGGGGATCCCTCGATCCTGCACCTCCGTCCACAGCAAGATGAGGCTCCACCAGCCTGTAGAATAGCGAGGGTTTATTGCTTCTGCAAGGTACAGCACAGCCCGGGTTCTATGTGGAATAGTAATAGAGATGTATCCGTGTTAGTCTAGTCTAGCTGAAACAAAAAACAGGACTATGTAGCACTTTAAAGACTAACAAGATGGTTTATTAGGTGATGAGCTTTCGTGGGCCAGACCCACTTCCTCAGATCAAATTGTGGAAGAAAATAGGCATGACCATATATACCAAAGGGGTACAATCAAAAAAAGTGAACACATATAAAAAGGACAAATCAAATTTCAGAACAAAGGGGGGATAAGGGGGGGGGAGGTAAATGTCTGTGAGCTAATGGTATTAGAGGTGATAATTGGGGAAGCTATCTTTGTAATGGGTAAGGTAATTAGGGTCTTTGTTAAGACCCCGGCGTAAAGTGTTAAATTTAAGCATGAATGCTTAACAAAGCTTGACACTTTATGCCGGGGTCTTAACGAAGATAGCATTTCACCCCGTATGATATTCCACATGTACTGGCTTGGCTCTCCGTAGGGAAGGGCAGCGCAAGGCAGAGATGCCAGTGCTCACCAGGGACCCTGGACTGTGTCCCCTGGGCCTGGGGAACCTGCCTCAGCTGAGCCTGGAGGCATTTACCAAAGGGAGGGGGCATGTGGAGAGCAGGCTTCGTGTGAGCAAGGGAGGAGCAAAGGGGCAGGAATGTACTATAGGCACAGCCGGCAAGGGAAGGCCTGGCCACTCCACCCCTGCCAGTTCTACACAGAGCTCACCCCAGGCAGCAGCACCCACGCTGTGGGCAGAGCGATTCATTTCCCACTTGCACCCAATCCTTGGGGTCTCTGATGCCTGCTAAGGGCAGCAGCTAGTGCCAAACAGGCTGGTCCTCTGGGGTCATTTGACTTCATGGAATTAAACCAAGACCCTGAAAACCCACCAGGTCACGAGTGATCTGGGCCAGCCTGGGACTGGGAGGGCAGGTCTGTGTCCTATGAGCAGCCCCAGAGTCCTCCAGCAACACTGACTCCCTGTGAGGTTTGAACCTTCCTGCTCTGCTCCCGGGCTGCAGCATTAAGTGCAGTTCTCTCTGGTTCCTTTCTAACCCCTGGCAGGCAACTCACAGAAAAGCTGCATTTCCCTGGTTACTCCTTACCCCTCAGGAAGAGGAAGAGGAGGAAGGCTCCAGTCAGCATCTTCTCCAGGACGAGCCCGATCCAGAGAGCTGGGCTGGAGAACAGGCTCTGACCTGTAGTGGAAATGCCTCAGATCAGCCCATGGACAGGAGCCTCCCACGGCCAAGAGCCCTGCTGGTTCCTGGCCATCCCGCCCACGTGCCAGGCATCTTCCATGGTCTAGGTGAGTTCTCACCTGGGAACAGCTCCTTGTCAAATGGCCTCTGCAAAGTTTCTGCAGATCTGCCTGGCAGCCGCCCCCCCCCCACCTCTGTCAGGCTGCGGCCTGGCCCCAGGGAAGCCTGGACTCTGGCCTTGAGCCATTGGGCTTTGGAGAGCAGGAGGACAAAGACTCAGGAGCCTTCTGCACTTTTATCTGAGAGCCTCAAATCAGCCACATCCATGAGGTGGGCTCAGTTCTTGGACATCAGCTCTGCAGGCGCGACCAGGTCTGAGTGCCTTTCCATGGGACATTCACGTGCTACAGGGAGAATCTGCCCTGGGCACAGATTGCAGCCACAGGGACATTGTTGACATTTCATGGCCACATTATCTGTTCATGAGGTGCTAGCAGAGCAAAGCAATCTGGGTAAGCATCCCATAGCACAGTGCTGTGGGAAGGAAAAGCTGCTTTGAGATCTCCGTGCTGAGGAATGTCCAAGCAGCACAGCTGTCTCTCCAGCGCTCCCCCTGCAGAAGCAGTTTGGCTGCCACTGTGTTCCTAGCAGGGCAGAACAGGAGCATTCCAATGATTTGCTCTTTGTTTTCCAGATAGAGCCACTCACTCAGCTGTCAGATACTTGTCAGAAGTTTGAAAGGGGAGGGCAGCAGAGATCACAAAATACTGAGCAGAGCCATCAGGACAGGCATTGTGGGATACTGGTGGAAGACAGTTCTCTCAACAAAACAAACAGCAGAGTCCACAATGGCTCTTCGTCAACAATAAAGGGAAGGGAAATGACAAAAGTCTCTTACGGGGTAGAAGTGTTTTGGTCACCAAAAGGGATGTTTTTCCTGACATTCGCATTGCAGTGTAAACACTCTCACTGTTTTGTCACCAAGAGTCATTTTTTGGTGATACAATATGCCAGTGTAGATAAACAGTCACCATTACCCTGAGGAGCTGGTGGGGCTGGGCTGAAATGGCCGCTGGGCTCTGCTGTGATCACCTGCATTTCCTATGAGGAATAGAGGAGGCTTCAACTCCACATTTACCTGCATCAGATGAAGTGGGATATTTACCAGGCTCTGTGGGTGGCAGCATCGTGCTGGCATTGACGGGGGGCTGGGAATCGTGCACAGCCCGACAGGTGAACACAGACTGGCTTCTCTGCTCAGTTGCTCTGACCTCCAGGGAGCTCTGGAGTGTGAACGTCCCGTCTGGATTCTCAGTCGGGTGGGAGGGTTTCCCCAGATCCGTTTCATTTCCATTCTCCAGCCAGCTGAGACTGGCCCCCTGCGGGTAGAACCCCTCCGCGTGGCAGGTGAACATCACAGACTTGTTCAGTGCAACGGGCCCCGCTGGGTCAGAGTCCAGTCGCAGCCTGGGTGGAACTGACAACACACAAACACCCTGCGCTTGGCATCTCATGAAATTCTCCTTTTCCTGCGGGGCTGGAGGGAAATTGCAGGGCTGGGCCGACCGACCTTCCCATCACACCCACATCCTGGTTCCATCTCCTCTGAACCTCCCCTGCTCAGGGTACCCCCCAGAGCATGTTCTGCCATCACTGGACTCTTCTTTGAACTGGGCCCTTCCCTCCAATCCTACCAAGGAACAGAGGGCAGCTGGCATTTCTCTGGGCATCCTCTCAACTCTCCCAGAGGCCCCTTTGCCCCATGCTGGGCAGGAGCCTCTCCAGAGATGTGATCCCCAGAGGCCCTGCTGTCCTGCATGGGGAGGGGCTGCCTGTGCATAGTGATGGCATTTGGCCTGTCCATAGCACCTCCCATCTAAGGATCTCCAAGCACCTCCCTAAACTCAGGAACTAACTCTCCTCATTGTCCAGCAGGTGGGTGAGCAGGAGCCAGGCAGCCCTGGGCCCCCTCATGGAGGCTGGCAGGCAGATCTCAGTAGTGATGAGTCCACTGGCCCTGCTTCTCTCTGCACAGGGGTCCCCTCTGGACCCAGCATGGGGTCTCCTGTCACAGATGAGGGAAGAGCCTGTCAGGGCAATTTTTTTTTCAATCTAATTATCTGAACACAAATACATGCTCCACCCATCCCCACTTCCTCTCCCCTCCCAGCCTGGAAAAGTGCCCAGCAGCTGGGAAACTTCATTTGGAGGAGGGGAACTTACCAGGACTCAGACAAGGACTAACACCTTCCAACCCCATGCACCCCTCCCCCCACTTGGCTACCAACTTCTCCCACCCCCGCACTGGAGCAGGGCATGTCCCTACCTAAGGGAAGGGTCTCTAAGGTCTAAGGCCTGAGAATGAGAGATGGGCACCGGGCAGTGACTGGACACAAATCTGGATTTCAGTGTCTCACCCCCCCCACCCCCCACCAAACATCCAGCCCAAAGGGATCTCAGAGGGCAATGGATCCATCTCAGTCCTGTCCATTTCCGCCCTACCCAGTTGCATATCCCCCATCTCAACTTTCTCCCGAGCAGATCCCTCAGAGATTTGCTTTGGCTGGGCTCCTACCTCGCAGGGCGTGGCTGAGGTTGTACGTCCCACGCAGGGGAGCCGCTAAGGTGCTGTGCTCTATCTGACAGGTGAGCTGGGAGCGGGCGTCTCCTACGCTCAGGCTCAGCCCCACGGTGCTGGACACGCTGTAGGAGACACTCTCGTGTTCAGGGAGAACCCGGGGCTGGGGGGCCGGCAGTGGGGTCCCATTTTTGAGCCAGGTCACAGCGATGGTTCCGGAGGAGAATCCTCTGGACATGCAGGTGAAAGTCACTGGGGCGCCCGGCTCTGCCCTGCTGGGGGGGCCGGACACAGACGGGGCCGACGGCCTGGCTGCAGGGAGAAGCGTTTATCAGCCAGGCAGAGAAGTGGGTTGTGCCTACGAAAGCTCAGTTGATACCATCTAAATGTTTTGTTTAAGGTGCTGCCATACTAGTCGTTGTTTAAGTTTTTCCCTCTGTGACTGACAGCCCAGCCCAGCCCAGCCCAGCCCTCTCCTCCCGGGGCCTACTCCCTACGGGACAGCCTGAGACTGGGGAGTCAAGTTGAGGGGGAGGAGGGCGGGGCCAGGCTAGGAGAGTCTTTGCTGGGCAAGCTTCACAGCAAAGGCAGAAGAACACCCCAGGCACTGCCTGGATGCAGCAGAGCCCAGGGGCCACAGCCAGAGAGCTGGAGGGGGAGGGGAGACAGCTCAGGATGGTGCTTGGCCCCAGCTCCGTCCTGCCAAGCAGTCACTGACTTTATGCAGCTACCCTAGCCCGCCTGGTCCTCACTCCCGTCTCCCATGGGGGTTGCCCAGGGCACTCGGTAGGGAGGGTAAAACCTTGCAGTGCTGGGAACAGTTCCCCTAGTAGGGGAGCATAAGGAGTCCCAGCCTGCCAGCAGCTATGGCAGCTCCTTAAGGAGGGGATGAGTGAGCAGGGTCATATTAACTCTTCTCACAGCCTGGGGCTATTGGATTTTTTGGGCCCTCCTTGGCGCCGGGTTGGGGCCAAAATTGAGGGGATCAGTGCATGGGCCAGGGCTGTGGGTTGAGGCAGGGGGTTGGGGGTAGGGGGAGGAGGGCTCTGAGTGGAAATGCTAGCTCTGGGGTGGGGCTAGGGATGAGGATTGGACTCCAGACTGGAGCCAAGGGGTTTGGAGTGTGGGGCTGAGTTTAGGACAGGAGTTTGGGGTGGGAGTGTGGGATCTAGACACGAGTTTGGGGGGGGAGAGTGTGGAGGGGGGGGGAAATCAGGGCTGGGAGGTGGGGTACAGGGCCTGGGAAGGACTTAGGGCAGGGGTGGGCAAGAGGCTGCCAGCAGGCCGAATCCGGCCACCAAGCCACAGCATCCGATCTGTGGCTGCCTTGCTGGGACCCTTAAGCACAGCACAATGGCATCCGCTTTAAATGATGCTTGTCTATTCTGGGAGTGAGGAGGGAGGCTTTGTGCTCTCTCCTGCCTCTCAGCAAAATCTCAGTTCCCATTGGAACTCAGTCACCCTGCCAGGAGCAGAGCCACATGGAGCAGCTTGGGACTGCAGCCTTCAGGTAAGCACCTCCCAGCCAGAGCCTGCCTCTGGCACCCTCCCCCCCCAACTACCTGCCCCAGGCCACAACCCAAACTCTCTGTACTCTTTTCCCCTAGATCACAACTCCCTCCTAGACCCAGCACCCTCTCCTACACTCTTCCCCAAGGCCAGAATCCTCTCTTGCACCCATACCCCCTCCCTGACCCTGCACCCCATTCCCCGTCTCCAAGTCATCACTCAGACCCTCTGCATCCCCTTCACCCAGGTCACAACTCCCTTCCAGACCTTGTACCCCCTCCTAGAGCCCCTCCATCAGGCCAGAATCCTCTCCTGCACCCATACTCCCTCCTAGACTCTGCACCCCCAAGCCTCTGCCCCTGTATCACAACACCATCCTTCACCCAAACTCGTTCTCAGACTCCACAACCTCTCCTGCACCCCAGTCTCCAACCCCAAGCTCCCTTCTGCACCCAACCTCTGTCCCAGACCCCAAACCCCCTCTGAATAAATGTGGCCCTTGAGCATTTGCCAAAATCTTGCAGTGCCCCCCCCCATTAAAAATTATTGCCCACTCCTGACTTAGGGTATGGGAGGGGAATCGACTGGAGCATGGATTGGGGTACAGGATCCTTACCTGGAGTAGCTCCTATTTTATGTGGGTGGGGGGGGGGGAACAGGTGGCCCCATGTGGCCCGTGCCATCCTGCAGGCACCACCATCTGTAGCTCCCACGGGCTGTGATTTCCAGCCAATGGGAGCTGCGGGGGTGGAGACTCCAGGCGAGGGCAGTGCAGGGTCAGAATTTCGCAGTGCTTGTGGCGATGCAGCTCCAGCACAGGATGTGGGGAGGAAAGGCAACACACATAGCTGTCTCCCCCTTTCCCCGCACCAGAAACGGCAGGCTCAGAACACAGGGGTTTAGTGGCTGCAGCCCAGAGCTCAGACTAAGGGGCATCCGCAAGCACAGGTCCCTAGGTTAAAGCCCTAAAGCCCCTTTCTTAAGTCGGCACTGCAAGTGAAAAGTATCTACATGACACCTGGGAACCCATGCACCCATCCTACCACCCCCACTATACACTCTGGTGCACCTGGCGGTTCATTTCAGTTTGGGGGTAGCAATTCCTGTGACTAGAACAGAAATCCCCCCCACCCAAGATCCACAGTCAGCCCTTCCATCTGGGGCGGGTGTCCTCAGATCCCACTTTGCTTCAGCCTCAGTGGGAAGCCCAGTTCCTCGGTTACTGACTGGACTGAGCTGGGTTTGTTCCCCTCCATGGTACCAGCCCTAAATGGGGAGGGGCATATGGCTGGGCTGGGAGCTCGCACTCACCGCTCACAGACACGGCCGTGCCAACGCTGGATCTGAACTCCTCATCGGCTCCCAGCCCCTTCTTGAACTTCACACAGTGATAGGTCCCAGCATCCTCAGGGCGGGTGTCACTGATGTGGATGGTGAAGTCGATATCTGAGCCAGCCACAGCCCTTGTCACCCGGGGGAATGATCCTGTCTCTGCATAAATGAGCTGATGGCTGGAGCCGCAGGTCTTGAACCACTTCACAGGTCCTACTGGAACTAGCCCAGTCACAGAGCAGAGCAGGGTGAGAGTCTCTCCCGCTGATGCTGACACGGCATCCTGGGGCTGCAGCAGCTGGAACTCCTGGGTCCTGGCCCCTGGAAGACGAAAACAGGCCGGGCTGGGGGAAGCTGTTTGACAAGCCCCATTCGACTGCAGCAGTTGGGGGCTGAGTCCCACACCAGGGCACCGCTCTTTGGATCCTGCTCCTAGCCCTGCCCAGAGGGGCTTTCGCTGCCTGGGGAGTAACTTTGTGTCTTTCCACAGCGCCTCCTGCAGGCTGTCCCAGAGCCGCCTTTTCATAGCTCAGCCCCAGCTCCTGAGAGCAGCAGGGACCCAGCAGATGTTGTGATGCATGTGAGCAGAAGGAAGGACAGAGACAGAACCTCCTGGCACTGGCAGGGATAGTTATACTCACCAATAATCACAGTGGGTAGAAAGTGCCCAACCCCAGGGAGCAGCTGCCCACCAGGTCACATGGACCCTGATGCACAGGGCTCACCCTGGTGAGCAGGCACCAGTCGCCCCTTCTTCTTTCCCTGAGCCCCCCACCCCATCTCCTGATGCTGCCCACAACTACCAATCTCCAGTTCCAATTCCTGCACCCCCAATGCTGCCAGTCCCTGTGTGACGTAGTGTTAGTACCTTGCTGGTTGCTGGGCTTGGGTTGTGGGTGACCCCCACTGGTTACTGTCTGTACCACGGCCCAGCCGAGTAGCTGATGGGAGAGGGAGGTAACATGTTCAACCAGTTTCCACCTTTCTTTGTTCCTCTCTCTGAGAGGTATGCCGCCCCTGGCTGGGGGGCAGGGCTGGAAGGGACGGTCTTTTAGTTGCTGTCTGGGATCATGAAGGAGACAGCCTAGGGAAGGGGCTGAAATTTAGGGGCCCAGTCCCCCCCCATCTCAAGGGGGGCTGAGGCATCCTAGACCTGCCCTGTAACCAGATTACATCTGTGCTGTGCTGTGCTGTATCCTGGAGAAGCAATAAACTCCCTCTATTCTGCTGGCTGGTGGAGTCTGTTTGTGCCACTACAGGGGTGCAAGAGACAGGGAAACCCCAACGCACATCACACCCTGCCCTGTAGAACATGAGCAACGCCAGGCAAGTCTTCTAGAAAAGAAGTACATACAAGCAAACTGCAAGTCTGCTGATTCCAGCACCTGGACTCAAAGAAACATCCCCAATTATGTGAGACTCACAATAAAATCATAATTTTTGGCAACCCAGAGATACCTTGTGCCTTTTACAGCTCTATCCCGACAGGCCAGGTGCCCCAGGTACCTGTTAGCGCTCCTTCTGGAGTGAGCACAGCACTGGGCAAAGGGTGGAAAAGTGAATTTAGAGCCTTTCTGAGCATCCCCCCGTCAGAAGGGGCCTGCCCGGCAGCTGTGGGCTAAGGGCGCTGTGCTGCCCTGGCTTAGGGCACTAGCAGGGGGCAGAGTAAGAGCAAAGGGCAGCGGCACAGGGTGCAACACAGGTAACACCTGGGGTGCCCAGGGGTCAGCGCTAGGACGGGGGCTCTGAGAGCTCTTCTTACAAAGTGCAAACAGCCTTGTCCTCACTCATCTCGGCGCTGGAGGAACGTGGCCAGCTGAACAAAGTCACGGTGCACCACAACCAAATTACACATTGAGAACAGCTTATGAATTATGAGTCTGCATGTGCTGGCCCTGGGAATCTCAGCCACAGCTCGGGACGCCAGTGCAGCAAGCACTGCACAGACACGGAGCAGAACAACGTATCCTGCACCCAAGCACTGACAGGCGAGGGGTCTGTCTGCATGGGGCTGGAGGGTAGAATTCCCAGTCTCTGGAGATAGACCCCCACTCGCTTTCATTGAGCTTGTGCACTGAGACCAGCGGAGTAGCCATGGCTACCCCCACAGCATCTCAAGCTGGCTACCCAAGCCCATACCGAGGCTGCCACTGTGAGCAATCTCTATATGAAAACCCGAAGGAACAGTTTAGAAACTCCGTGTAGCTGGGTTATGAGCCAGTTTTAACTTTCTAAGAGGAAAACAAGCTGCATGTGCACAGTGGCAGCCAAAGGAAGGCACTGCACTGTGCACCATCAGCCACAAAAGGAAGAGGAAATAAGACTCAGTTAAGAAGAAAAAGCAAGAAGCCCGGTGGCACGTTAGAGATGAACAATTTTATTAGGGCTGAAGCTTTGGTGAGTTGCAACTCACTTTGTCAGATGCACAAAAGGAAAGAAAGAGAAACGGATGGTCGGGGTACAGAGATGGGAGTGCTAAATCAGAGCTAATGCAGTCAGGGTGGGTAGAGATAAGACAGTGAGAATACTGATCACACAATTACACAGGGAGTGCTATTACACCACCTTGGAAAAGGAGAACTAGAAAAGATCCCTAGACCAGTAATAAACATGAGACTATATGGTTTGTGCCCATGTGCACATTATATAAGTGGGTTGGTACCATCTATGCCTGTAATTTTCTACCCCTTTTCAATGGTAAGCCTCTAAAAAATTCTGCATGGAGGGGTGGATACCTATGGGAGTTTGCGACAGTCTGCGAACCCCTGGAGGCCAGAGACTACAGGTGAGAAACCACTGTCCTGTGGTGCTGGCAGCCTTACACAGCCCCCTGAGACATTGTCTGCAGTGCTACATGGGGCCACAGGCTGAAGACTACTGCTCCATACTCACCAGGGATTGCCAGGAGAAGACTCAGCACCAGGCATGGAATAGACAATCCAGAGACTGGGGTTGAGGTAGCCATTATGATGACAGCGGGGACTCTTTCAGCATCGCTGCGTTTGCTAGCTCTCCTTTGTCTGCAGAGCTACAGGGAAGCTCAGGGCTCCAGCTCAGCTCACACCCTACAACGGAAGGAAGCAGAGGGTGTTAGATGGCGCCAACTTCTCTGACAGGTTTGGTCAGAGAACTATTAATGTTCTTTGCTGCCTTCTCCCAGCAAAGCGGCTGCTGTTCCACGTTCTTTCACAAAGCTTCACTTTCTCCAGTCCTTTGCCATCAGAGCTCTCGTGACATGAGCCCTCGTCCAGATCCAACTCTGATCCATCAAATGGATCTTTCCAGTCTGGCTCAGAGATGAAACTGAAACTATAAGGGCCAATTCGGTGCCAGAGATTCCAGCCTGGCATCCCCATTCTCAAGAGGGATAAAATGAAATACAGACCTGGGGTTTAAAGTCGCTGTTTTGGCCCATCTCTAGTGGTCAGCACGTGTGACTGATACGTGAGGTTTGAAATCCTACCTGATGTGTGCCCAGCCAGCTCCTCTTGGATGCTGGCACTGAAAGAGTTAACGATCTGCATCCTTTTCCTCTCCATTTCCTGTTGGGACTTCCCAGGTCCTTTTGCCAGAGCTCAGACAAGCCACCCCCAAAACTGCTCTGTGTGCCAGGCCTGCAGCGGGGATGTGCCTTGTGTTTATCACAGTGCTGTGCAGTGACTGGTGGCACATCCCACTGGCAGTTTGCTGTGGTGCAGCTAATCCAGCAGGAGAAAGTCTCTGGTAACAGGGAGGCAGCTGGAGGCTATCCTGCTAAAAACAGCAGATTTGACAGGAAGCTACAGCCTGGGTGAGCAGAGAGCCCTGTAGGATACATATCCGGGTAAGTACCATGGGATCAGGCAGGTCTTTACTGGACTTGCCTAAACAATGTCTCCCCAGTGACACTGTACTTTATATCCCTGCAGGGTTGGGGAGGCATATGGTGTATATAGGTTTGCCATGGAGCAAACTCACCACTGTGGCACCTCCTGCTGGTTGCTCCAGAGAATTAGTTCTTACTCAGCAGGACGTCCTCTTCTGGCTGGTGTGTCCCCCATCTTCACTCCCTGCTCTCGCTCCAGACCCGTGTTACTCCTGAACCACGACAACCTCTTTGGGACACTGCCTACAACAGTGGTCTCTCACTGCCTTCCAGGGGTTGTATCAGCAGTCCTTGGTCTCTACTGTTCCCGTGGCCAGCTGTGATTTCCAGTCTGTATGGGCCATGCCTTGGTGGCAAGATGAGGGGGAAGGGAGGACTCAGGCCCCCTCACTACTCTGGGTCCCAACCCAAGGACCCTGTGGAAGCAGCTTTGTCCTGTCCCCCTTTACTCCCCTTTACTGCCTCTAGCTCCCTGGGCCACTTCCCATCACACCTGCACCTCCTTGGCCTTTGTCGTAAGGCCTGCCACAGGCCTGGCAGGAGTCAGGCTGGAGGCTTTGTCTCTAGCTCCTCTTAGCCTGCCTAGCACTGCTCTACAGTGCTGCTCAGGGAACTAGTCCTGCACCCTCCCTGGTCAGGACTCCATTGCCTCTATCTGCTGGACAGCTTCTTATATACATGGCTGCCCCCAACAAGCTGTCCTGTGATAGGCTTCTTAAAAGCCTAACCCTGATTGGCCAGGGTTCAAAATGTTGATAGTACTATGGGCTCGTTGGTATGAAAAGCCATGCTGACCTTGAGTAAAAATGTTGAGTGCAGTCGTAAGGTCACTTTGTCCTTGGTAAAGATTGTATATGGTGGACCCACAATGTGGGCTCCTATCTCACTAATCCTCCTTGCAGAGGTGATGGCTGTCAAGAATAACACCTTCATCAGTAAGAACGAGAGCGGGTGTGACGGCACGTTGGGGTTTTCCCGTCTCCTGCACCCCCGTAATGGCACGGACAGACTCCACCAGCCAGTAGAATAGAGGGAGTTTATTGCTTCTCCAGGATACAGCACAGCACAGATGTCATCTGGTTACAGGAACCTGGCCTAGGATGCCTCAGCCCCCCTTGAGATGGGGGATGCTGGGCCCCTAAATTCCAGCCCCTTTCCCTAGACTGTCTCCTCCATGATCCCAGACAGAAACTAACCCACTCACTTCCAGCCCTGCCCCCCAGCCAGGGCTCCACTCCCCTTCTTCCCATTGTTCCGCTCCACATGGGAGATACCTGTCTGACGAGTTTCGAAGCCCCCTTGCATAATGACTCATCCCCTGCCCTGCTGGGCCGTGCTACAAACAGCCGCCAGCGGGGGCCATTCACAGCCCACCGCCCAGCATAGCAACCAGCAAGGTACCAGCACTACATCACACCTGTCCCCCGCCCCCCGAGAGCAAACTGAGCGGGGCCACTCTGCCAGTGGCCTGGGGAAGTTCGGGCCCCTCGCTACGGGACAGCGCGTCGGCGATGATGTTGGCGTTCCCCTTGACGTGGATCACTTCCATGTCATAGTCCTGCAGGAGCAGGCTCCACCTCAGCAGCTTGGCGTTGGTCCCCTTCATCTGGTGCAGCCAGGTCAGGGGGCAGTGGTCAGTGTACACCGTGAAACGCCGGCCAAACAGGTACGGCTGCAGCTTTTGCAGGGCCCACACCATCGCTAGGCATTCCCTCTCTACGGTCGCGTAGCTCCGCTCCCGGGGCAGCAATTTCCTGCTCAAGTACACGATGGGGTGGCGTTCTCCCTTCTCGTCCACCTGCATCAGCACCGCCCCCAGCCCGGTGTCCGAGGCGTCGGTAAACACGATAAAGGGTTTGTCAAAGTCCGGGTTTACCAACACTGGGGCCTTGACCAGGACTTCCTTCAGTGCACAGAGAGCCCTCTGGCACTGCTCCGTCCAGACCACCCTGTCTGGCCTCCCCTTCCTGCACAGCTCTGTGATCGGGGCAGTGATGGAGCTGAAGTTGGGCACAAACCTCCGGTAATATCCCGCCATCCCAATGAACGCCTGGACCTGCTTCTTGGTCTGGGGTACAAGCCAGTCTTTGATGGCCTCCACTTTGGCCGGCTCTGGCTTCAAGCAGCCGCTCCCCACCTTATGGCCCAGGTAGGACACTTCGGCCATTCCAACCTTGCACTTCCCAGGCTTTATGGTCAGCCCAGCCTCCCTCAGCCGATCCAGTACCTGGCTGACCTGGGCCACGTGGTCCTCCCAGGACTGGCTGAAGATACAGATATCATCTATGTACGCTAGGGCACAGTTCTCCATTCCCCGCAGCAGCTGGTCCACCAGACGCTGGAAGGTGGCCGGCGCCCCTTTGAGGCCAAAGGGCAGGACCAGGAACTCAGAGCCCCAGCGAGGTGATGAAAGCCGATTTCAGTCTGGACTCCTGGTCTAGCGGCACCTGCCAGTAGCCCTTGGTGAGGTCTAGGGTGGTGAGGTAGTGAGCTCCCCCCAGCTTGTCCAGGAGCTCGTCGGGCCTTGGCATCGGGTAGGCATCAGACACTGTGATGGCGTTGAGCTTCCGGTAGTCCACGCAGAACCAGATCGACCCGTCCTTCTTGGAACCAGCACCACGGGAGAGGCCCAGGGGCTGGAGAACGGCTGGATCATCCCCAGGGCCAACATGTCCTGGACCTCTCTCTCCAGGTCCTGGGCTGTTTTCCCCATGACCCTGAACGGGGAGCAGTGCACCGGGGGGGTGAGTGCCCGTCTCCACCCGGTGGACAGCCAGGTTGGTGAGACCAGGCTTGTCGGAGAACAGTTGCTGGCGGGAGCGCAGCACCTCTCGGATCTCGGCCTGCTGGGCCGGGGTGAGCTGGTCCGAGAGGGAAATTGACTCCAGCGAAGAGTCCTCTCTGGTCCCAGGGAACAGGTCGACCAGGGGATCCTCCCCCTGCTCCTCCCAGGGCTTACACACGGCCAGCACCAAGTTCTCCCTGTCCCAGTATGGCTTCATCATGTTAACATGATACACCTGCTGGCCACGTGTCCGGCCCGTTAGCTCCACCACATAGTTCACCTCGTTCAGCTGCTTAACAACCTTGAAGGGGCCGTCCCAGGCGGCTTGCAGCTTATTCTTCCGCACGGGGATTAGGACCATCACCTGGTCCCCGTTAGCGTAGGCGCGGGCCCGTGCATTGCGGTTGTACCAGACCTTCTGCTTCCTCTGGGCCCTGCTCAGGTTCTCTCTGGCCAGGCCCATGAGTTTGGCAAGTCTTTCCTGGAACGTCAGGATGTACTCCACGACTGGCTCCCCCTCTGGGGAGACCTTCCCCTCCCACTCATCTTTCAGTAAGTCTAGGGGGCCCCTCACTCACCTCCATATAACAGCTCGAACGGTGAGAACCCCGTGGACTCCTGGGGCACCTCCCTGTACGCAAACAGCAGGTGGGGTAGGTACTTGTCCCAGTCCTGCGGGTGTTTGTGCATAAAGGTCCTTAGCATTTGCTTCAGAGTCCCATTGAACCTCTCCACCAACCCGTCGGTCTGGGGGTGATACGCCGAGGCCCAGGTGTGCCGGACCCCACACTTCTCCCACAAGCACCGGAGCAGGGCCGACATGAAGTTGGATCCCTGGTCCGTGAGAACCTCCTGGGGGAACCCCACCCTGCTGAAAATGGTCAGCAGTGCGTCTGCCACCGTGTCTGCCTCAATAGAGGGTAGGGCCACGGCCTCGGGGTAGCGGGTGGCAAAGTCCACCACCACCAGGATGTATTTCTTCCCCGTCCGGGTCGCTTTGTTGAAGAGCCCCACAATATCCATCGCCACCTTCTGGAAAGGCTCCTCTGTGATGGGCAGGGGTCTCAACGCAGCTTTCCTCCTATCTTGGGCCTTCCCCACCCGCTGGCAGGAGTTGCAGGACCGGCAGTACCACTGCACGGCTGCAAATATCCCCGGCCAATAGAAGTTTTGGAGCAGCCTCAGCCGCGTGCGCTGGATCCCCTGGTGTTCCGAGAACGGGATGTCATGGGCCAGGTATAGCAGCTTACGACGATGCCTTTGGGGGACCACCAGCTGCCGCTGGAGCCCCCACTCCCCTACCTTCCCGGGGGGAAGCCATTTCCAGTACAGAAATCCCCTCTCCCACCGGAACTTCTTCTGGCAATCTCCCCCCAGGGGTTGAGCTGCGCCCAGGTCGGCCCGGTCCCTCAGGGCCTGCAAGGAGGGATCCGCCCGCACCTCCGCCTGGAATTGAGCGGCTGGGGTTGGGACAGGGGCGTGTTCCCCCCCACTGCCTCGGTCCGACTCCATGTCTGCTGGGATGGGGCCCTGGGCCCCCTGTTGGGGAACCTCTTCGAGTTCTGGGGTGCCAGCCCCTGGCTGGCTCTGGCTACAGGTGGTGACCAGGGTTCTGTGGGGTCCATCTGGCCACTCCTCTAGGTCACCCCCATCAGCACCTCCGTGGGCAAGTGCGTGTGCACCCCCACTTCCTTGGGGCCCTCCTTGGACTCCCATTTCAGATGCACCCTGGCTACAAGTACCTTAAATGGGGTCCAGTCTATGCCCCTCAGGGTCAGCTGAGTGTTGGGTAGCATACGGTCTGGGGCCACTATGTTGGGTCGGGCCAGCGTCACCTCCGCCCCCGTGTCCCAGAAACCTGTCACCTTCCTACCATCCACCTCCAGGGGTATGAGGCAGTCGCTCTGCAGGTGCCGCCCTGCCCCCACCCGGTACACAGAGAAATCCACCTCCCCAGGGTTAGATCTCCCATGGGAGGTGCACTGAGCATCCTTCCCCCCCACTCTGAGCTGAGGTTTGCCTGCCAGCCCCTGCCTCTGGGGCAGCCTGCCCTTCCTCCAGCCCCAGCCAGTTAACCCTGGAAAGTCCCAGGTCATGGGACCTGTTCTTGTGCCTGGTGCACTGAGCTCTCTTGTGGCCTCGTTGCCCACAGTGATGGCAGGTTAGGTTCTGTGGGCCCTTTTGGGTCAGCTCTGCCCGGGCCCTGGCTGGTTTTCTGGGGCACCGTTGACTGGTCCTGGTCCCTGGGGCTTGCCTTGGAGGTGCCTCTCTCCGTCGCTCAGCCGAGAACTGGTCTCTGCGTGATTCCCTTTCTCTCCGGGACTCCCGTTCACACCCGGACCGGCTCTCCATGAACTCATCTGCCAGCCTCCCAGCTTCCTGGGGGTTCTCCGGACTTCGGTCCTTGAGCCACAGCCTCAGGCTGGGTGTGCATGCTTCATAGAACTGCTCCATCATGACCAGCTTGAGCAGGTCCTCTGTGGTCTGGGCTCCGACTCCGGACACCCACTTGCAGCAGTATTGCACCAGGCGGGAGGCCATATCCACATAGGTCTCCCGTGGCCCCTTCTGCACCCCCCGGAACTTTTTCCTGTACATCTCAGGGGTCAGCCCGAACTTGTGCAGCAGGGCCTCCTTGACTCGGTTATAATCCCCTGGCTGTAGGTTCTCCAGCTGATTGAGCACCCCGGCAGCCTTCTGGTTCAGTGTAGGAATGAGCTCCTGTAGCCAGTCAGCTGTGGGGACCCGTTGCAGTCCACAGGCCCTCTCAAAGGAGCTGAGGAACCCGTCTATGTCACCCACGTCCTTCAGTTGGGCCACCACGAGCTTCTCCAAGTGTCTGGCAGCCGGGGGCCCTTGGGGCCCGTCTCCACTCGGCGCAGCCGGGGCCCTAATGCTTCTCCCCTCTGCCATGGCCAGCTCATGCTGTCGCTGCTCTCTACAGTCCTGGACTTCCAATTCCTTCATCTGCAGCTGGATTTCTAGCCGCCGCAGCTCCGCTGGGTTGGACCCTCCCCTGGGCGGACTACGGCTTGCAGGGCTCCCCTGGGAGGCTGTCCCGTCTCTCTGGTGGGTTCCAGTGCTCCGCCCACCCTCAGAGCCTGACACGCTCCCGGGGGGGTCTGGCTGCTCCCCACTGGGACAGGATCCCAGCCCTGTGGCTGGTCATTCTCTTCCAGCCGGGCAATCAGCTCGCCCTTGGTTGCGTTCCGCACAGGCAAGCCCCTCTCTCTGCACAGCTTCACCAGCTCTGCCTTCAGGAGTTGGGTGTAGGCCATCTCCCCGCTGGTCCCCTCGGTGCAGACTCAGTCTAGTGCTGCTGCGCCCCACGATTCTCAGGAACTGCTTCGCTCTGTCTCCAGCACGCCTGGCTTTAAGGCGCTTGCTTCTACTGCGCCTTGTCACTTGCTGCTGGGAGCTCCATCCATGGGGTGCAGTGCATCCCGCTTCTGACACCAATGTGACGGCGCGTTGGGGGTTTCCCGTCTCCTGCACCCCCATAATAGCATGGACAGACTCCACCAGCCAGTAGAATAGAGGGAGTTTATTGCTTCTCCAGGATGCAGCACAGCACAGATGTCATTTGGTTACAGGAACCGGGCCTAGGATGCCTCAGCCCCTCTTGAGATGAGGGAGACTGGGTCCCTAAATTCCAGCCCCTTTCCCTAGGCTGTCTCCTCCATGATCCCAGACAGAAACTAACCCACTCACTTCCAGCCCTGCCCCCCAGCCAGGGCTCCACTCCCCTTCTTCCCATTGTTCCGCTCCACATGGGAGATACCTGTCTGACGAGTTTCGAAGCCCCTTGCATAATGACTCATCCCCTGCCCTGCTGGGCCATGCTAGAAACAGCCGCCAGCGGGGGCCACTCACAGCCCACCGCCCAGCATAGCAACCAGCAAGGTACCAGCACTACATCACAGCGGGCAAATTGCTGTGGGCTCAAAGGGAGATCTCATGAGACTGTCCAGAACTAGGTTCAGGCCCCAGGAAGAGGGAGGAACTCTATGTGGAGGGTAGATGTTCTGGAGACCCCTCAGGAACCTCTTTGTTTTGGGGTTTGAGAAGACAGATGATCCTTCTATCTATTCGTGGAAGGCCATTATTGCTGCAAGGTGTACTTTGACAGAAGAGTTTGATTGCCTGACCAATCTGATCAACTTTTATGATGAGGTAACTGGCTCAGTGGACATGGGAAAGTCAGTGGATGTAATATACCTTGACTTTAGCAAGGCTTTTGATACGTTCTCCCACAATATTCTTGCCAGCAAGTTAAGGATAAATGGACGGTAAGATGGATAGAAAGATGGCTAGATTGTCGGGCCCAACGGGTAGCGATCAACGGCTCGATGGTGGTCGGTTTCTAGCGGAGTGCCCCAAGGTTCGGTTCTAGGACCGGTTTTGTTCAATATCTTTATTAATGACCTGGATGAGGGGATGGATTGCACCCTCAGCAAGTTTGCAGATGACACGAAGCTAGGGGGAAAGGTAGATACACTCGAGGGCAGAGATAGGATCCAGAGTGACTTCGACAAATTGGAGGATTGGGCTACAAGAAATCTGATGAGGTTCAACAAGGACAAGTGCAGAGTCCTGCACTTGGGACGGAAGAATCCCAAGCATTGTTACAGGCTGGGGACCAACCAGCTAAGTACAATAAACTTCCGATAATCCGGCACCTTTAGGACCCAGGGGGTGCCGGATTATCAGATATGCCGGACTATCGGAAAGGGGGGCTATGAGGGGTCTGGGGTGGAGTGGGGGGGGGGGAATGCGCCCCTCGGCGCTGCGGGACCAACTCGGCAGCACCCCAGCTGCTCTGCCCCAGGCTTCCCGGAGTCAGCCGCTGCTCAGTTTCAGCAGCGGCTGACTTGGGGAAGTCTGGGGCAGAGCACCTGGGGTGCTGCCGAGTTGGTCCCGCAGCGCTGAGGGGCGGCGCTATCGGACCAACCCAGCAGCACCCCAGCTACTCTGCCCCGGGCATCCCCGGGAGTCAACCGCTGCTGAAACTGACCAGCGGCTGACTCAGGAAAGCCGGGAGCAGAGCAGCTCCAATTGTCCGGCTGCCCGGAGCACTTCCAGGTTCCAGATGGTGCCGGACCATCAGGAGTGCCGGGCCATTGGATGCCAGACCACTGGAGTTTTACTGTAGTAGTTCTGCAGAAAAAGGACCTGGGGGTTACAGTGGATGAGAAGGTGGATATGAGTCAACAGTGTGCCCTTGTAGCCAAGAAGGCTAATGGCATATTAGGTTGCATTAAGAGGAGCATTGCCAGCAGATCCAGAGATGTGATTATTCCCCTTTATTCGGCTCTGGTGAGGCCACATCTGGAGTACTGTGTCCAGTTCTGGGCCCCCCACTACAAAAAGGATGTGGGCGCATTGGAGAGGGTCCAGCTGAGGGCAATGAAAATGATTAGGGGGCTGGAGCATATGACCTATGAGGAGAGGCTGAGGGAGTTGGGTCTGTTTAGTCTTCAGAAGAGAAGAGTGAGGGGGGATTTGATAGCAGCCTTCAACGTCCTGAAGGGAGGTTCCAAAGAGAATGGAGAAAGGCTGTTCGCAGTAGTGACAGATGGCAGAACAAGGAGCAATGGTCTCAAGTTGCGGTGGGAGAGGTCCAGGTTGGATATTAGGAAAAACTATTTCACTAGGTGAGTGGTGAAGCACTGGAATGGGTTACCTAGGGAAGTAGAGGAGTCTCCATCCCAAGATATTTTTAAGTCTCGGCTTGTCAAAGCCCTGGCTGGGTTGATTTAGTTGGGATTGGTCCTGCCTAGAGCAGGGGGCTGGACTCGATGACCTTCTGAGGTCTCTTCCAGCTCTTTGGTTCTATGATTCTATGATAAGCCTCCGGTTTTCCAGTGGTATATGTGGTCAAGAATTTGATGGAGTGCTGTGTGATGAGGATCAGTGTTGGCCTGCTGACACCAAGAGACCCACTTCCATTTCTGCAGCTAAGTGGCTCTGGTTGGCGTTCTCCTAATCTGTAGAAGGAGAGATCTCACTTGTTCTGAAAATAGGGATTCTGTTCCGTGGAACCAGACAGGAGCCACACGTGCAGATAAAGAGTGTAAGGTTGGGCATGAAGCAATTTGAATCCGTCTTGGAAGAGGATATTGTGATGGGATGGAAAATTATAAGGCCTTGTTATGGAAATCGAGTGTAGGTATGGAAACCAGATTTGCCTGGTCCAGGATGCAGCTATCTTGCATAGGATTCTGGCAATGAGTGGGATGCATGGGAAGGCATAGTGTAGGGGCTTGTCCCAATGGATCAGGAACATGCTGCACCCTGGGATCTGTTGCCCATCCTGCTCGTGAACAGAAGTGACTGAGGCAAGTCATCCTCCTCCTCTGTGGAATCTGCTTGAGTAGTCGCTGATGGTGAGCATGGAGGGTGCGTTGGCGACAGTTGTGTGGTAGTAGTAGGAGATTGTGTTGTTGTGCATGCTGGGGTCGCTGCAGTTGTCTCCCAAGATCAATGTCGATGGGAGAAGTGGGTATGGTTCTGGTTCCACAATTCCCAGGGTGGCCATTAGGATTGGTTTTGCTGTGGTGGATAAGGCCATGGGTGGTTAAACCAGGGGTACTGTGGACAATGTTATGATCATCATTGCCTAGTTGAACATCATGATGCCACTGAACCGGTTGGTGACAAGTATTAGGAGGAGAACTTGCTCCCGTGACCAGTGCTGGGTCCAGTGCCTGGAAAGGCTGGTGTAGGCAAAAAACAGATGTTCTCAGCGGAAAACAAACTACTGACTAAGAACTACTAACTAATTGTTGTCTTTTTCCAGTCAGAAAAGCAGTGCTCTGAAACGCTGTCATCTGCCAAGAGCGACAGAAAAGGAACTGAGGGGATAGGCACTGCGCGCACAGCTAACAAACAAAAAGAGTGCAAGATGGCGACCGTGCACGTGTGATGCAGAAAGGCATTGCTAGGCTAAAAATCTCCAACCGCTGGCATGAGGATGCACCGACACCTGAGTGGTGCACCCACAGGGACACCACGCGAAGGAGAACCACAAGGTACAGGGTGATGGGCAGTATGTAAGCAGTGTCAGAGGGTGGCAACCTGACACATCAGAAGTGATGTGTAATTTGTTTGTGCCTGTATATAAAATGGTGTCTTGGAGGGTCTGTCTTTGTCTAGCTGAGGGGGCATTGGGGCCTCCCATTGACTGAGCTGAGTCTATTGTTACGGGTACTTATTCATAGTGGTTTGTTAGAGAGTCTACTGACAACTATTTCTGTACTTCATTTAACAATAAACCTGGCCAGGAGCCTTCAATCTTCATCTGATTTGTGGTCTTTGGGAGCTCTCTGAGAGTCTGTTTTGTTGACTAATTGTGCAAGTCAGCACGGCACACATGACTGAGCACAAACATATGCAGCCGACTGGTTATCATTGACAGAGCAGTAGACCTGTTAGGACATAACAATAGATCCTGGCTTACTACATAGCCATGTGCAGCTCTCACCAGCATGAGCAGGGAGCTGGGCAGAGATGGAAACTCCTGGCACCTGCAGGGACAGTGGCCTGAGCTCTGGCTGCTCCCCCGCTCCAGCCACAAAGAAGGGGTTATTCTGCCCCTTGATGTCCCCCAGATAGAGCTGCCAAGGGTGCCATTTATGGGGGGCTAGAGGGGTCAATAACCAGAGGTGAAAGTCAGCAGGTGCACCTAGGTGTGCAGCTGCAGCAAGAGCTGACTGAGCTGTGGAAAAAGCCAGCAGGGAGCTATTTAAAGAGCTGGCAGGAACCCAGGTTGCAATAGGACAGTACCAGCAAGAAATGTTAAGTTACTTTCACTGCTGTCAATAGCCCCCCCTACATTTTGAAATCCTGATTCCATACTTACGGTCTGCTTAAAGCTCATGGCTTAGCTCCAGAGGTAGTTCTTAAATGCAACAGAGTTTGTGCTCCTCCTAGCTTTGCTTTTGGAGCAGGGAGTTCGTTACAAACAGAGGGAGGCAGGGTGATTAAGATCATTCAAGTAATTGAACAATCATTAGATCATCAGGAAAACATTGCCAGGCACTCAGTTTTAAAGATAAAAAGATGTCAGAGGGGGAACTGTGGTAGTCTGTAACTTTAAAAACAACAAGCAGCCCTATTGCACCTTAGAGACTAACAAATATATATAACAAATGGTCTGGTAGCACTTATAGACTAACAAAACATGTAGATGGTATCATGAGCACAGCCCACTTGTGCCCACAAAAGCTCATGATACCATCTGCATGTTTTGTTAGTCTATAAAGTGCTATCAGACACTTTGTTGTTTAAGTTTATCCTGTACAGACTAACTCAGCTACCCCCTGAAGCTTCTAAATACATATATATTTAATATAAAGTTCTCAGACAGAGAACATATCAGATATTAAATAGATAAGAACAGATTGACAGTTTATTGAACGAATGTTTTCGAACCAACATTACAAACGGCACAATATACATTTTGATACAGATATGGGGGAGCGAATGGATACATCCGGGAGCCGGTTCGGGTAGGGGGAAGGACTCGCACCCTGAAGCCTGGGTGTACGGCCCGTGTCGAAGCTTTCGGCATAGCCCGCGAGAGGGGCCCGCCGGGGGGGCGCCCCCATCCTCTAGAATAAAGTTCGTGTCCCTTCGGATGGGAGTGATGAGAGTAGGCGAGTTCCGTGGGATGGTGGGGCTGGGGTGGGGGGGGTTTGGCACATGGCTTATGAGGAGCCATTAGCGAATATTGGGGAGTGTACGGGGCCCCGGATGCAGTCGGGAAGCGGGGTGGCGAGGAGTTGTCCAGAGTATAGGTGGTTGGGTAGGGACGCTCATTTGATAGTAGGGGGGTCTAGCGGTTTAGGTAGGCTGAGATCTAGGTTTGATCGAACGAGCGCCCCCCCGCGTTACTAGGTGTATTATCCCTATCGGGGTGCTATGGGGGGGAGCGAATGCGGAGACTCTTGAGCAGGAGGGGCTTTGTGGCCCCCGGGGTCCGGACCGAGTCGGGGATGCTGTAGGGGCAGGGGGAGGGTGGAATGGTCGAGTGGGTCCGGTGGTAGAGTATATTTTGGGGACCGCACGGTGTGGGAGGGGCAGTGTGTGGTGTTTTTTTTTTTTGTTTTTTTTGTTTTTTTTTTTTGGGGGGGGGAGGAGAGGAGAGTAATGGAAGTAGGAACAGTAGAGGATGGAGAGAAAGAAAGAAAACAAGTAAACGGGGAAATAAGTAAGTGGAATCAAGGGAGAGTGGGAAAAGGAAAGGGAGGTTGTAGTGGCCATAGCAATAAAGGAAGTGGAAGAGAGGGTGGGTAAGGGCAGGTATACTTACTCACAGGCTTTCTTTCATACACACAGAAGGGGGAGGAAAGGGGGCACATGTCACCCTCCCGTTAACTCGTGCGGCTTTAGTTGGGCTGTGCGTCTTGGTATTGGCGGTGGCCCGTGACGTGTTCTGTATAGATGTCACGGGACCACCGGATGGTGTCGGAGATCATCAGCCGACGCATGAGGTTGGCGTACCTCCTCCCGATGTGACATGCCTCCAGGACTGGCTCGTTCTTTGGATCCCACGAGCCCAGCGCCCCCACCAGCAGGACGTGGATCTCGACGGTGTATCCCTGCGACCTCAACGAATCTGCCAGGGGGGTGTATTTGGTGAGTTTCTTGAGGCGTGCTGCTTGGAATGCTACGGGTCGGTTCTCGAATGGGACAGACACTTCTACCATGGAATCTATTTAGATCACCATGGTAGAAGTGTCTGTCCCATTCGAGAACAGATACTACACTTGATAGAGAGAGTATCATGAGCTTTCGTGGGCAAAACCCACTTCTTCAGATGAGCTTGAGGGTTAAATGTTCTTGAAAGAGGGATAAACAGTGAAGTGGCAAAATTTGCAGATACAAAATAACTTTTTATAAATACATTAGAAGCAAGAGGAAGACCAAGGACAGGATAGGCCCACTGGTCAGTGAGGAGGGAGAAACAGTAACAGGAAACTTGGAAATGGCAGAGATGCTTAATGACTTCTTTGTTTCAGTCTTCACTGAGAAGTCTGAAGGAATGCCTAACATAGTGAATGCTAGTGGGAAGGGGGTAGGTTTAGAAGATAAAATAAAAAAAGAACAAGTTAAAAATCACCTAGAAAAGTTAGATGCCTGCAAGTCACCAGGGCCTGATGAAATGCATCCTAGAATACTCAAGGAGCTGATAGAGGAGGTATCATCTTTGGAAAATCATGGGAGACAGGAGAGATTCCAGAAGACTGGAAAAGGGCAAATATAGTGCCTATTTATAAAGAGGGAAATAAGAACAACCCAGGAAACTATGGACCAGTTAGTTTAACTTCTGTGCCAGGGAAGATAATGGAGCAAGTAATTAAGGAAATCATCTGTAAACATCTGGAAGGTGGCAAGGTGATAGGGAACAGCCAGCATGGATTTGGTTTGACATGATTTGTTCTTTACAATCTGATAGCTTTCTTTGATAGGATAACGAGTCTAGTGGATAAAGGAGAAGCGATGGATGTGGTATACCTAGACTTTAGTAAGGCATTTGATACGGTCTTGCATGATATTCTTATCAATAAACTAGGCAAATACAACTCAGATGGGGCTACTATAAGGTAGGTCTATAACTGGCTGGATAACGGTACTCAGAGTAGTTATTAATGGTTCACAATCCTGCTGGAAAGGTATAACAAGTGGGGTTCTGCAGGGGTCTGTTCTGGGACTGGCTCTGTTCAATATCTTCATCAACAATTTAGATATTGGCATAGAAAGTATGCTTATTAAGTTTGCAGATGATACCAAGCTGGGTGGGGTTGCGACTGCTCTGGAGGATATGGTCATAATTCAAAATTATCCGGACAAATTGGAGAAATGGTCTGAGGTAAACAGGATGAGGTTTAATAAAGACAAATGCAAAGTGCTCCACTTAGGAAGGAACAATCAGTTTCACACATACAGAATGGGAAGCGACTGTCTAGGAACGAGTACGGCAGAAAGGGATCTAGGGGTTATAGTGGACCACAAGCTGAATATGAGTCAGCAGTGTGATGCTGTTGCAAAAAAAGCAAACATGATTCTGGGATGTATTAACAGGTGTGTTGTGAGCAAGACACGAGAAGTCATTCTTCCGCTCTACTTTGCGCTGGTTAGGCCTCAGTTGGAGTATTGTGTCCAGTTCTGGGCACCACATTTCCAGAAAGATGTGGAGAAATTGAAGAGGGTCCAGAGAAGAGCAACAAGAATGATTAAAGGTCTAGAGAACATGACCTATGGAGGAAGGCTGAAAGAATTGGGTTTGTATAGTTTAGAAAAGAGAAGATTGAGGGGGGACATGATAGCAGTTTTCAGGTATCTAAAGGCATGTCATAAGGAGGAGGGAGAAAGCTTGTTCATCTTGGCTTCTGAGGATAGAACAAGAAGCAATGGGCTTAAACTGCAGCAAGGGAGGTTTAGGCTGGACATTAGGAAAAAGTTCCTAACTGTCAGGGTAGTCAAACACTGGAATAAGTTGCCCAGGGAGGTTGTGGAATCTCAATCACTGGAGATATTTAAGAGTAGGTTGGATAGATGTCTATCAGGGATGGCCTAGACAGTATTTGGTCCTGCCATGAGGGCAGGGGACTGGACTCGATGACCTCTTGAGGTCCCTTCCAGTCCTAGTATTCTATGATTCTATGATAACTATTTTGAGTTAAGTCCAAAGCTGACTGCAAAGAGTTACAAAGGGATTTTACAAAACTGGGTGATTGGGCAACACAAAGGCAGATGGAATTCAGTGTTGATAAATGCAAAGTAATGCACATGGAAAAATATATTCCCAGCTACACATACAAAAAAGACAGGGTCTAAAATAGCTGTACCATTCAAGAAAGAGATTTTGTCATTGTGGATAGTTCCCTGAAAACATCTGTTCAATGTGCAGTGACAGTGTAAAAAGCTAATGGAATATTGAGAATCATTAGGAAAGGAATAGATAACAAGACAGAAAATATCATATTGCCTCTATATTAGGTCATAGTGTGCCCACATCTTGTTCTCTCCCCCCCACCGCCAGCCATCCTCTTGGCCCACATGGGGCCTGTGCTCTCCCCCAGGCCCCCTCCCAGCCCGCTTGGGGCCTGTTGTCTTCCCGCCCAGGCTACCCCCAAAGCCCATCTGTAGCCTGTTCTTTCTACACACACACACACACACACACACACACACACACTGGCCATCCCCTCTCTCCCCTCAGGAGAACCCCCCCCCCCAGCTGTCAAGGGCCAGCTCTCTCCCCCATCAGGCCTCCCAGCTGCCAGGGCCTGTTCTCTCCCCACCTCTGGCACTGCAGCCAAGGGCTCAGGTGCGGGGGGGGGGGGTGATAAGAAGGGTTTGGGGAAGGAGGCTACTTACTCCGTGTGCAGGCAGGCAAGATGGCAGAGCCCCAGCCCTGCTGACCACTCCCTTGGTCAGAGGTGGGTATGGTCTGGCCCATGGGTCAAATCCCGCCCACCAAGCCATTTGATTCAACCCACCTTGGCAAGGGAAGTGGGGGTGAGAGACTTTGAACATTCCCCTGCCCCAGGCTCCAATTTATTTGGGGACAGAATAGGGTAAGAACTCTGCTCCCTGCCCCTCTGGCACCAGGGGTGCACGGCATGTAGAGGGAGCCATCAGCTGTTCAAAATGTCTGGCAGTTCCCTCTAGATACCACATGATGCTGGAACGGGATGAGAGTCTTTGCATGCTGCCCTCTCATCCCCCAGGACTCAATTGGCCTGGGGGTGGGGGAGCATTAACAAAGTCTCTTACCTCCCAGCGATGTGCGGCCCTGAGCAGCACATGGAGGGAACCCATGTGGCTGGGACTACTGCTGCTGCTGTAGGAGGGAGCCTGCCTCAGTGACCCTGTTGGGCTGTTGGCAGGGAGCCGCCTAAGATAAGTGACTCCCACCAGAGCCTGCCTCCAGCATCTCAGCCCCTGCCTCTTGCACCCCAGGCCCTCCCACTTCCTAACTCCCTGCCCCAGCTCATCACCCCGCTCTGCCCTAGGTTACCACCCAAATCCTCTGCACACCACCCCAGATCACAATTTCCTCCCAGACCCTGCACTCCCTGCTACACCCCTCCCTCAGGCCAAAATTCACTCCTGCACCTCTACTCCCTCCTGGACCCTGCACCCCAATCCCCTGCCCAAAGTCACAACTCCTTACACACCTAAATTCCCTTAGACCACACCCCCTCCCTGACCTGGCACAACCATCCCTGACCTGGCTTTAAGTTAGGAGAAGAGGAAGCTTCCTACCAAATTTGGTGGCCCTAGTTCTTGTCATTTGGACAAGTTCTTGAACAAATGGACAGACACACAGACAGACACACTTTAGACAGATTAGCTAGACAGACAGACTCAAAATTCTATTTAATTTCATTATCAAATTTAATTATCTTTCATTTATATAGGAATTAGATACAGTACTCCTGTCAGTTAATTGCTAAGTTATTTGGAGAGAGATGGATGGGGTTGCAATTTGTTGCTTGGCTTGCACTGAGCATACTCAGTAACACTTTTGAAGCCACAGTCTTCAGTCTGCCCCCTGTGGTCTCACTTCCCTCCATCCTAGCACGCACAGGTTGGAAATGGTGCCCTTGATGGGCAGCTCCCCAGCTCCAGCTGACAGGCAGAGCTCTGCAGCAAAGTGCTGCATACAGAGATGCTCACCAGCCAGGAAGCCCCCCATCAGAGGGGACAAGAACTGAGGATGGGGGATAGAGTAACAGCCAAGGTTCAGTTCCCAGCATGGAAAGAGTTAACGGCGGGGTGCTTAGGATGGCTGTAGATTTATGAATGAGCCACAGGAGCAGTTGTACAGCCAGGAGGCAGCATAACATTCTGCTGATCAAACAAAAAAAGCAGTCATGTAGCACTTTAAAGACCCATCCGCCCCACAAAAGCTCATTGCCTAATAAACCATCTTGTTAGTCTTTAAAGTGCTACATGACTGCTTTTTTTGTTTTTCATCGATCAGACTAACACAACTACCTCTCTGTTACTATTCTGCTGATCACTCAGTGCTGGGGGGCAGTGTGGGGCATGCCAAGCAAAGCAGCTGATGGTCCCTGTAACTGCTCAGGACACAGACCAAGATGGCACCGTGGGCAGCTCAGCAAGGACGTTTCTCAGTACTCATGGGCTGCAAAAAGAAAGGGATGCGACAGGAGAGTCTGTGAAAATGGGGCTGGACAATAAGGTCTCAACTCTGGCCCTGGGTACAGGCAGGCAGCCGCCTGCACTGCCCAGAGCCCCTTGCCCTGTGATGGGATGCTGGGCAGGGACAGGTTGGCTTGCACTGAACCAGGTGTGAGATGAGGTCCTTCCACAGAGATGGTACAATGTGGTGCTATAATTGGAGAGTGTGTTTCCCACTAAACACAGACCCTGTGCTGAAAGAGGAAAGGTCCATAGGATCAACCAACAGGATCACAGGCATCAGGGAAGAGGGTGGGAAGCTCTTTGTATAGCCGGGCAGACACAGAACAGGGCTATCATTAATGTGGATAGGAGAAGAGTAACAGAGATGAGAGGTGACTCCAGTAATGAAGTCAAGTGGCAGGGTGTTCCCATGCCCTTTCCCATAACAGGAGCAGTGAAGGGCACCCGATATATTACCAGGTGTATTGTAAACAAGACATGAGAAGTAATTCTTGTGCTCTACTCTGCACTGATTGGGCCTCAACTAGAGTATTGTGTCCAGTTCTAGGCACCGTGTTTCAGGAAAAACGTGGACAACCTGGAAAAAGCCCAGAGAATAGCAACAAAAATTATTAAAGGCCCAGAAAACATGACTTATGAGGGAAGACTGAAAAAACTGGGTTTGTTTAGTCTGGAAAAGAGAAGTCTGAGGGGGAACATGAGAGCAGCTTTCAAATATCTTACAGTGTGTTACAAGGAAGGAAGAGGAAAATTGTTCCTCTTGGCCTCTGAGGACAGGACAAGAAGCAATGGGCTTAAATTGCAGCAAGGGAGGTTTAGGCTGGCTGTTTGCAAACACTTCCTGTCATGGTGGTTAAACACTGGAAAAAATTACATAGGGAGGTTGTTGGAATCTCCATCATTGAAGATATTTAGGAGCAGGTCACACAACCACCTGTCAAGGACAGATTAGATGGCGCTTGGTCCTGCTGCGAGGGCAAGGGAGTGGAATTGATGACCTCTCGAGGTCCCTTCCCATTCTATAGCTCTATGGAATGTGAAAGCAACGTGAATTATAGGAATACAAGGAAATATTTTAACCCACATCTAACTAACCTGTGGAATTCATTGCTGTAGGATATTGTAGACTCTAATTGCTCAGTAAGGTTTCTACAAAAGATCAGACATCTATACAAATAAGGAGAGCCTGGACAGAGACAGCAGTTGGGACAAGTTACACTGTTACTTGTTCTTACACTCCAGAGCAGTGTTTTCTTCCTTTTTTTTATAAAGTACCCACTTCTTTAAAAAAAAATTGTAAGTACCCCTTTTCAAAAAAATTTTTGTAAGTATCCTCAGTACCTATAGTTTTCAGACACACAATTTTTTTTCTACTATTGCAACACATTTGTTTAAACAACTTAACCGTAGCCGGGCGGGCGATTAAATTTTTGGGTGTAAAAAGTACAAAAATAATGAAGTGCTGTAAAACTGAAAACAGGAGTACTGTATCTAATTCAGTTTTCTGTAAATTTCAGTTGTGTTGATGCACTCCCCGGACTTCTTTCAAGTACCCTTAAGGGTAATAGTACCACTGGTTGAGAAACATTGCTCCAGAGCATAAGCTGATCCCAAGCTGGGGTCAGGAAGGTTTTCTCTTGTGACATAAAACACACAAGGGTTTATTTTTTTCCTTCAAAGCATCTGGAATTTCCCTCTGTTGCAAGCATCTAGAAAGCAGATTCGCTGGCCTGTGCCCAGATGGGCAGTGTCTGTGTGCTACTCACCAGGGATGTCTAGGAGAAGCAGCATCAGCATCAGGCATGAAAGAGACATTCCACAGCCAGGGGATAACAGAGCCATTTTATTGACAGAGAGGCTGGAGTGACCTTTCAGCTGGGCAGTTCTCCATTGTCTGAAGAGATACGGAAATGTCTGAGACAGAAGATAGGACTATGTAGCACTTTAAAGACTAACAAGATGGTTTATTAAGTGATGAGCTTTTGTGGGCCAGACCCACTTCCTCACATCAAATTGTGGAAGAAAATTGGCATGACCATATATACCAAAGGGGTACAATCAAAAAAAGTGAACACATATAAAAAGGACAAATCAAATTTCAGATGGGGGGGGGAGGTTAATGTCAGAGTTAATGATATTAAAGGTGATAATTGGGGAAGCTATCTTTGTAATGGGTAAGGTAATTAGCATCTTTGTTGAGACCAAGTTGTAAAGTGTCAAATTTAAGTATGAATGACAGTTCAGAGGTTTCTCTTTGAAGTCTTGTGTTAAAATGTCTGAGGTTTGAGATTGGACCACCCTTGATGCAGAAGGAAGTGGATTGCATTAGTTTCATTTTCTGCTCCCACCCAGTAACACTGGAATATTTTTACACTGGGGGTGCTGAAAGCCTGTGGTTCCCCCGTCCCCCCGCCACACACACAAATATTTTACCTTGCCCCATTCCCTCACTCGTCTACATGCCCCGCATTTCCTAGAGCTGGGGCCAGGACTGGGCCATGGCTCTTGGGGAGAGGACACGGACAGGGGTACAAGGGCCAAAAATGGGATGCTGTGCACAGGGCCAGGAGCAGAGTCCCAGGTGGGGGACCTGCAGCCCGGACCCAAGTGCAGAGACAGGAGCAGAACCCCAGGCATGGCACCAGCAGCAACAGGACCCTGGGCGTGGGGTGGCAGCCAGAACTCTGCACAAAAACTGAGTGCATTACAGCACACACACACCCACCAACCCCTAGTTCCCAAGCCTATGCTTCCATCTCTGTGCAGCCGAAACATTTATTCCCACACTTAATTTTATTTCTCATAGCAAAGTGGCTGGTGGTGACCTATGTTCTCTCATGAAGCCTCATGTACTCCAGCTGTTGAACAGCCATGAGCTACTGCAGCCATGCTAACACTTCTGCTGTGTTTAAGGGAGGAGAGAGGGCCCTGGCAGAGTGTTGCTCTTTAGGAAGGGCATTCCCCGACAATGTTTAACTCTCCCTCCCAAACACCAAACCAGAGAATTGACCAGGCACTGCATGTTCAGAAGCACTGTCTGAAGGGAAGTCTGAAAGACTCCTGTTCTGGAGCTAGTTCCTGGATATAGGCTCCTTCAATACACATTTCATTGGGGGGACAGCACACAGCCACTCACAACCCCGGATCTGCATTAATTAGAGGTCAGCCAGGTAGGGAGGGGCAAGATCTGGAATAGGCTGAGGCTGGAGTTTGTGCTTGGGTTTGACGGTATAATAGCAGAAATCTCATGAGATTGGCATTGTCCTGTTTTGGACCCAGTATAAATCCCAATCTTTGGGAACTACTTTAGATCCCATTTGGCTGAGAGGAGAAAGAAGGTCTGAGCTAAAAGCACTGGACTGGAACCCAGGAGATCTGTGTTTAATTATCAGGGGCCATGGGCAAGTCGCTGAGCCCTTTTAGGCCTCTGTTCCCATCCGGAAATTGCCCTTTGTCTGGCTTGGATACTTCAATGGCAAACTCTTCAGGGCAGGGAACTGCGTCTTACATGGTGTTTGTACAACACCTAGTGCAATAAGGCCTAGATCTCAGCGGTATTCTCTAGACTGTAAATCATGATGATGGCCAATAACTGAACGGACGCAGTTATTTAAACATGCCTCCCAGGACCTCTTCATGCAATAAAGTTCCTCCTTTCATGCAAACACCCAGCATTTAGACATTTACATTAAATTTTTCTTAACGAAAAAGGGGAAGAGAAATGCCCAAGGCGTAGTCACATTGCTGAGAGCTTTCTAAACAACATGTTTCCCCCAGTTTAATGGTTAAGGTCAAAGCACAAGAGCATTAGGTTTTGCAGCTGTTGTGCAACATTTAATACTTTAAATAGACAGAGCACCAGCCTCCAGCCACAAACCTTCAGTCCATGGCCAGCCCCACAAAGGAGACATGTTGAGGGTTAAGTGGGGCTTTTTGCCAGGATTTATATCCTCCACAGGGAAGAGGCTGGGGGCTGGCTGCCCCATGAGACTCACTGCCAACTTCTCTCCTCCTCACTGGTCTGGGATGAGCAAAATCACCCCAGAATTTCCGCTGGGTAGGCACTTGCTAGCCAATGCCAGGCTCCCTCCCCATGCTGCAGAGCAGACAGCGCTTACAGCTGCTCTGGGCAGCATCCAGAGAACTCCTCCCACACTCCTCCACTGCACACAACAGGCTCCCTCCCACTCCCTGCTGCACACAGCTGTCCTGGCTGCAGCCCTCAGTACCCAGACCCTGCTCCCCGGTCCTGCCCAGCTCTCTTGTCCTTCCCCCCCAGTACATAGCTGGCCACAGGCACTCAGTCCACATCTCCCTCAGGCACGTGGCTGGACCTTGCCCAGCTGCCTATAGGCTCAGGGCAGGGCCCTCATAGCTGGAGCCTCTCCCCAACCCCCTGCAGGCAGCTGCCTCTGCGCTTTTACTGCCAGCACCTACAGCTCCTGTCCCCCCCCCCCACCCCTGTAACACAGCTGGTGCTTGGGCTCTCTGCTCACCTGCCTGCTCCAGACACTGCTCAGCTGCAGCATCTCTCCCCCCTCCTCCTGGCTTCCTCACCTGCCCAGACATTCCTTGGTACCTGCTGCAGCCTCTCCCTTGGGTCCTAAAGCCTGACAGGTCTCTTGCTGCCAACAAGGGACTTCCCAGCTTGCTGGCTCAGTGGGCTATAGCTTCAGGAGCCGCTCTCTGCTAGAACAGGCTGCAGCCGCTATTCCCCAGTGTCCTACCATTAGACCCAACCTCACTCTGCACATCAAAGCTCCTTGTCTCCTGAGTGCCTGCCCTGCACATCACCAGCCCCCTCCCAGCAACACTCACATCTGACCTGTGCCTCCCCCTCTCCACAGTCAGATCTCGGCCACATGGTGCTCAGCTGCCAACTACTTGTGCCAAAGCCACCGGCACCAGCTAGTTTTACACACACCCCAGGAGAGGCCAGGGAGATGGATCTGGCTCTTGACTGATGCAGTTTGATGGGGAGGGCTGTATCACATTCACGGCTGTGACAAATGCATCACGACCATTAAATCTGGTCTCTTGTGTGCTTTTACCCAGTCCTATATAGATTTCATGAGGGAGACCAGCATTTCTCAAACTGGAGGGGTTTGTGGGGGGTTGCAAAGTTATTGTAGGGGAATCACAATACTGCCACCCTTTCCTTTTGTGTTGCTGCCTTCTCTGGGCAGTGTTAGCACAGAGAATTTTAAAAAGGCTAATAAGGTGCATGGATGTGAGGTGTCTGACTGATCTTTCTGTGCTGAAGATCACAGCCCCATTCCTCTGATCTAGAATCTGTCACCTGGGGTTTACCCCAGTGTTCTCTAACCCCTTTCCCTTCCCTAAAAGGAAGAGGAGGAGGTGTATAAAGTAAACTAAAAAAAAAAAAAGTGTATTAGGGAATGATACAAAATCAGGAAATGTGGGGTAGAGAGGAAACATCCAAGCAAGTAAACCCACCAAGACAATAGTGATACAGTCACTTATTCAGTGGGCTTGCAGCCCAGACGCAGCGTGGTAAACCCTGGCCACGTCAGATAAGTCAAGGTAAGGAGACCCCTATACAAAGACCTGGCCTAGTGACCGATGATAACTGCAGCTTGAAAGGTGCTCAGGACCTTCCAGACCCGCGCTCTTGCTGCCCCTGGGGCAGACAGCCATGGCTGACTCTTATGTAGGCTTTTTGGCGGGAAACCTGAGGGGAATGGAACTCTCAGCAAGGCGGGAAAATCCGGTTAGAACCGGTTCCCCAACGGTCACTGAATGCTCCAGAGGGAGAGGGCAAAGCCCAAGAAGGAGCCCAGGGTCAAAGGTGACCGACCCCACTCTGTTTTACATAAAATCACTGTTTTAACATTAAAATAATTAACAGAGTCATAAACATGAACTATATATATATATATATATTCCAAATTAACTACTAACAGCAGCAGAGATTGAAGGCTGCTGGCCAGGGGCCCAGCTGTCAGGCAGCCAGCAGAGAAGGAAGGGTGGCAGTACCATACCATACCACCCTTACTTCTGCGCCGCTTCCAGCAGTGGTGCTGCCCTCAGCACTGGCTCTTGGCCAGCAGCCACTGTTCTTGAGCTGCCCAGCACAGAAGTCTGCACCAAAACAGAAGTAAGGGTGCCAATAACCTTGTAAACCCTCCCAAACCTTAGGAGCAGCTCCCTGCTAGAAAAGGCTGCAGCCGCTATTCCGCAGCATCTTACCATGAGACCCAAGGTCGCTCTGCACGTATATAATAACCTTGTGAACTCTCCCAAATTCCCCTTTGAGGTCAGGATGCCTCCGTTTCAACAGCATGAAATTACAGATATCAATAGCTGAAATCATTAAATTTGCTATTTTAAAACTCCTAGGACCGTGAAATTGATCAAAATGGACCTTGAACATGATAGGGCCCTAGTGATGGGGAAAAAGCTCCAGAAAAGAGACTTTGGAAAAGGAGGTTAAATGGGATGGAGCAGGATGGAGGGAGGGGAGCAGTTAAGCCAACATCAGAGTGGTGAAATAAACTCCAGGCTGCAACAACAAGGGTTCAGATTTTCTGGATACTATATCAAAACACACCGAGCGTCGTGTGAGTGCTCTATAAATAACACATGTAATAACACACAGTGACAACACACAAGTCACTGTTCAGTGACACACACTCCACTCACTGTGTTTTGATGTTGTACCCAGAAACCCTTTTTATCGCAGATCAGGGTTTCTCACACCACTCTCATGTTTGTTAGATTCAGACAAGGACAAACTCTTTCCAACCCACAAAACCTCCACACATCCCAACTTCTTGTGCCAGAGCAGCACAGGGCATATTCCAGCCCAAGGGAAGTTCTTAGGGCCTGAGAATGAGAGATGGACATGGGGCAGGAACTGGACTCAAATGTGGATTTTGGTGTCTGAACCCCACCAAGCATCGAGCTCAAAGGGACGTCAAAGAATGATGGGTCTGTCTCTGTGCCTCCCCAGTCGCAGACCCCCGGAGGTCTGCCCCAGCTGGGCTCTTACCTCGCGAATGAGGCTCTGGTTGTACATCCCATGCAAGGGAGTCGCTAAGGCGCTATGCTTTGACAGGTGAGCTGGGAGCGGGCATCTCCTGCACTCAGGCTCAGTCCCACGGTGCTGGACACGCTCTTGTGTTCAGGGAGAACCCGGGGCTGGCAGTGGGGCCCCATTCTTGAGCCAGGTCACAGCGATGGCTCTGGGGGAGAATCCTCCAGACGTGCAGGTGAAAGTCACTGGGGTACCTGGCTCTGCCCTGCTCGGGGGGCCGGGCACAGATGGGGCCGACGGCCTGGCTATGGGGAGAAGCATTTATCAGCCAGGCAGAGCCCTCTGTGACTGACAGCCTGTCTCTGCGCCCCATGGGTCCTGCTCCTGACAGGACAGCCTGAGATCGGGGAGTCACAGCCCTGTCCCTGAGCTCATGCTAAGGAGGGCCAGAGTCAGGCTAGGAGAGTCCCTGCTGGGGAAGTGTCATAGCCACGGCCCAAGCCCTTGAACCACTTCAGGAGCCCTGCCAGAGCAAGCCCAGTCACAGAGCAGGGCGAGAGTCCCTCCTACTGACATCGACACGGTGCCCTGGGGTTGCAGCAGCTGGAACTCCTAGCCCCTGGCCCCTGGCAGGAGAGAACAGGCCAGGCTGGGGGAGGCTGTTTGACAAACCCCATCCCGCAGCAGCAGGGGGCTGAGTCCCATGCCAGGGCACCGCTCTTCGGAGCCTGCTCCCAGCCCTGCCCAGAGGGGCTTTCGCTGCCTGGGGAGTAACTTTGTGTCCTTCCGCAGCACCTCCTGCAGGCTGCCCCAGAGCCGCCTTTCCACAGCTCTGCCCCGGCTCCTGGGAGCTGCATGAATCAGGCAGCTGTTGCAGAGCACGAGCAGGGAGCTGGGGCAGAGACAGAACCTCTTGGAACCTGCAGGGACAGTGGCCTGAGCCCTGGCTGCTGTGCTGCTCCAGCCATATGGAAGGGGCTGCTGCGTGTGTCTCCTGCTGCCACTGCCCTGGGCGTTATTTGCTCCTTTATCGAGATGAGAGGTGGCCCCAATAAGGAACAGCAAGGGACAGGGTGCCTAGTGTTGCTAGTTGCCCTTTCCCATAGAAGAGCAGTGAAGGGTGCCTGATAGACTAAGGATGGGCAAGATTCGGCCCATGAGCTGGATCTAGCCGACCAAGCCATTGTTTCTGGCCCGCAGCCCACCCTCCTGTTCCCCTGCCCCCAGGCCAATTGAGACCTGGGGGGCAGGAGAGCACACAAAGTCTCCCTCCCACCCCCCCGCTAGGGACATGTGGCAGCAGGAGGAACCACTAGCTTCAAAACATCATGGAAGCGAATAGCTCCACAAGATTTCTGCAAAAGATCAGCTATTGATACAAATAAGGACAGCCCAGGCAGTAGCACCAGCTAACAGTTCTCAGATGAGGCCACCATGGCCACATACAGCCCCAGTGGGCTTTTCCTGTGGCTACCACTGCCTGGGAGGTGTTGGGGGTGTGTGCAAAGCAATGCCAGGACACATACAAATATCTCTTTTCACAGAAAGCAACTTACTGGCTAGCAAGTCTAAAGAAGGCAATAGTAACAAGACGACGACGACGACGACGACGACGACGAGAGGAACATGAAAACCACACAGTTTCTTTCTGTTCTGTTTAGGTCAAGTAAAGAACAGAGATGATTGTACATTAATTTTGTTAATTGAGTCTACAATAAAAATCTATGTAGATGAATTACAATCAATTAGACATGTATAAGTTAAATATTTTCGAGAAATTGTTAAAACTGCTGCTAGCTACAGTTGTTGGCCGCACTCGAAGGCCAAGAACTTCCTTGTGAGCCCCCCCATTACCCATTGGCTAAGGTCAAATGGCAAGAGCTTTTCATTTTGCAGTCACTGTGCAAGATTCATTTCTTTAAGCAGACACAACTCCAACCTCCAGCCACAGCCTCTCAGCCGATGTCCGGCCCCAGACACTGCACCGTCTGAATGGGACTTGCTGACAGAAACACACCCATGAGCCAGTCACACACAATTCTGTTCGGTAGGGGAAGGGAAAGAGTGATCTTAGTTCCAAATAGGAGCAGCATTGTGTCTGGACCATGGGTGGCGGCTAACATAGGCAAGGGAAGGCATTGCCTTCCCCAAACTGCCTACGCTCTCCGTCCTCTGCCAGCCACTGGGAAGGACAGCAACCAGCGCCCTGGCTGGCCAGGAAGGATCGGGCTGCTGCATGGCTGCCCGAGGTGCTCTGGCCACCTGGGAAGGGGGTCCATGCCACTTGCTGGGGTTGGGGGTAGTAACCTGGGGTGGGGGCTGAGCTTGACTCCATGTGAGGAGCTTGCAGAAGAGACAGGACCTCAGGTGGAAGGGGTGGGGCCTCAGGCTTGCCTTCCCCAACTGCGCCTTTACCCATGGTCTGGACCCAACAGCATGGAGCTTGTAGGATGCATGGAAATCCACGGCCAGCAGCCTGCGAGCACCACATATCTGCTCCAGCTCCGGGCCCTCTGCTGCGCTCTCCGGCTCCCTGTTGGGAGGGTGTCTGCACAGGGTCCCTGGTCTGCAAGGGGAGGGTGAGAGACTGACTGCGGGGAGTGAGCCATGTGCAATGGAATACAGCACCTGCGGGCTTGTGGGAAACAGAGACCCAGCTGGGTGCGGGGCGACAATTCCCAGAGAACCTGTCCCAGGGCAGCAGTGACCCAGCCCGCGGCTCTCAGGGGCCTGAGTCTGGCGTTGGGAGCTCCACATGCACATTCCTAGCTCCTCTCCCTGTGACGGGCGGAGCCGGATTCCTGACGCGGGAAGGGGTTGCTTGGCACTCAGCCATCTGTGCCTGGTGTCACACTGGCACCGGCTGGGTTCATGCTCACCCTGCTCGTGGCTGGGGAGGCAGAGCTGGCGCTTGACTGGGACGTCTCTTTCTAGTGCAAGAAACGATAGAGGACGATGGGAAAGCAACTCCAGAAAAGGGACGTTCCCAGAGGAGGGTAAAATGGGACAAAGCAGGGGGCAGGGAGTGAACAGTTAAATCCAGCCAGCGTCAGAGGGGCCAGATTAACCGTGGGTGCCACAAAAAGGCTCCAGAATCGTGGATAGAATATCAAACCCACCTAGTGCAATTGGGTGGTGATGGATGGGAAGGGAACTTCCCTTTTCGAAACTTCCCAGCAGTCAGTAACTAAAGGGTTAAATCCAGAACCGTGGGGATCCAGGAAGTGCTGGCAGGGAGCCAGGAGAACCAATGGGAAGAGAGAGAAAGATTTTTGACATAGAACAAGTTGTGCCTCTTTCTGTTCCCTTCATGTGCGCATCAGAGCAGGAGCTGGGAGAGAAATGGACTCAGCAATAATAAGGCACCGATATCCCAGCAATATCCATGTCTAAGAAAAAACACCTAAACTTTCGCATAAGAGACATTTAAGTAGAACAGGGAATGTTTATAGTTAGATGCCATCAGGTTATTTTCTTTGTTTTTTGGTTGGTTAAACTGCTCTGTGCTAATCCCTTCCCCCTGTACACTGTAACAAACTGAATCCCAGGGAAGCAATTCTCTGTTTTAGTCTTTTTTTAAAATTGCTCTAACACCTGGTAAGGACTGTGCCTTTCCAAGCAGGTCGTCTTTGTTTTGTTGTTAAAAATCACCTTTTTTTAAGACTAGGCTTTAATTCCTCCATCCTAAAAAAAAGGAAGAGGTTTGTGTGTACATACCTGAGACTGAAGGTCTGCTATCAAGAAATTACAATTGGTTTTCAAGCTCTCTCCGAAGGGAGAGATAAAGGGATTAGGATTACTCCAAAGGGGGAAGTTCCCAAGTGGTTCTTTCTCGTTTCTAAAATTTTGGGGGTTTTGTTCGGGTTTTTTTGAGCATTTGGGTGGCGGCAGCGTACTAGGCAATGGCAGGGAGTCAGTGACCTTGGGGAGGTGGTGTGGTTTTTTTTTTTTAAGAAGCCAGTAGCGGCAAGGTATTTTACGGTCTTTGCAGGCTCCCAACTTCTGGTCAGAGTGGGGAACAGCCTTGAGAGGGAACTTATGAATAACACCAGTAACCACGAGCAGTGACAGTACCAAAGATCAGGGAGAACACATGAGCCGCTACATCCCCATTCAGTGACCCAAACTGCGCTTGGGGGAGGGGTTATGTTGTGGCTGTTCAGGGGCCGTCATGCCAGCAAACCAGATGACAAGGGCCCCCTGCCTCCACCGAATCCTGACCCAGCCCGCAAGGGAACCAGACTGTTTCACCTGGTGTCGGTATTGTTACACGAGGGATCTAAGTTACACAAACTTGCTTCCCATTTAAAATTTACTGCCTGGGTCTGTCTCATTTATAACAGCTGCAGCCCACAGTGACTAGTAAGAGTGGAGCATTCCCATTGGAAGCTTCGATAACTATGCAAATCAGCAGGGAGGAGCGAACAGTAATTAGTGAAATACCAGTATCCAAAAGTAGGTGTTGTGTGTGCTCAACAGCACAGGTCCATCGACGGCTGACAAAACACTGAGACCCATCCAAGGGCAAAGGGCTTTGTTGATCACTATAACACATGAATAAGAGACAGAGGAGAGAAATCCTCCCATCAGCTAAGTTTGAGACTTTAAGCAGGAGGGGAGGAACAAAAAGCCCTAACCAGGAGGAATTCCATCCACGTATAGTCTGCTGAGGCCTTGTCTATACTGAGACATGTGTCGATGCTGTAGTGATCGATCCACTGGCTGCCGATTTATTGCATCTGCTTAGATGCCACAAATTGATCTTTGTGTAGATGCTGGTACCCCACCAAGACAAGAAGAGTATGAGCAAGGGGTGGAGATGGGGACCCCTCATACCTTGCCCTGGGGCCTGCAGATTCTGTTGGTCCCCTTCGCTGTATATTTCCCTTGAGGTGGAACAGGCCAGCGGTTCAGGGGCAGATCAAGGCTCTGCAGGGCGGGAGGAGTTGAAGCATTGCCAGGGCGGTTTATTTTCACACACAAAGTATCACACAAATATCTCCTGCCAAGCAAGGCAGGAGGCAGCAAAGGCACCAACCAGCCCGCCACATGGTCTGTGTCCCACCACCCCAAGGTGCTAAAGCACAGACCAGCATGGGCACCTATGGGACCCAGCCCTGCCCTCTGGGACTCACGCTGCTGCCTGGGGACTGGCCAGGTCAGAGCCAGCAGGAACAGCATGAGACTGTTTCTCTACAGTCAGGTCAGAGTTACAAATCACCCCGCTCCTGCCAGCCCAGGGAGTGAGAGTCTGAACCTCTGGACAAACCCGCAGGGCTCAGGGGAGCTGCTCTGGGGCCACCGGCTCTCACACAAACTGTGTGTGTCACATCACAACTGCATCGCCTCCCGTATGAGGCTGGGGCACGGCTACACCAGGAAATTATTTCAAAATAACTAAATCGAACTTGACTGTCCCCAGCCTCAAAAGGAGTCCGAGGCAGGCTCTGTTCATGTGGACGCGCTACCGCAACTTACAGCCCCAGGAAGCACTGGGGATTCATTCGTTCGAATTGCTCTGGGGAGTCGTTATTCTGAAATAGCAGCAGCGGCGCGTCCACATGACCACAACTTTGAAATCACTATTTAACTATTTTGAAATAAGTGTTCTCCCTAAGGAAAGCATGAGTACAGATTTTGAAAAAAATCCCTACCCCTTATTTTCAAACAAGAGGCTTGGCAATGTGGACGCTCTGCTTGTTATTTCGAAATTACTCCCTAGTGCCTATATTGGTTTGGCTCGCTGAAGTAAAGGGCAGGTCAGACAGCGCAGGGGGGGGAGAGTGAGAGGGGGCAGGGAGCCCAGGCGGGGTCCTGCCAGAGGCTATGCCCTCAGGAGGGCAGTGAGTGGTGGGTGCGTCCCATCAGAGACTCACAACTTCCCAGGCCAGAGCGGCCATTCTGCTCCTCTGGTCTGACCCTCCCTGCAGCACAGGCCAGAGACCTGCTTGAACAATCCCGACAGCAGCTCCTTTAGAGAAACCTCCAGCCGAGACTGAAACAGTGTCACTGATGGAGCATCCACCGCGGCCCTTGGCAAACTGCCCCCAGTTAGTTCCTCCCCAGTAACATTTCATCCTCACTTCCAGGCTGAACTTGTCTGGTTTCCAGGTCCAGACACGGATGGGGGATCACACCGGTGCTGGCAAGTCTGATGAATCCATTATTAAACCTTTGTTCCCCAGGCCACATCGGTACTTGCAGATTGGAAACAGGTCTCCCCTTAACCTTCGCTTTGTTAAGCCTGGGCTCCATGGGACAGGCCAGCAGGGGGCGCTGCAGCTCCACCGTCTGGGGACTGGTCTCCTGGCTTCGGGCTGAGGCTGCAGACAGAGCACTTGGCAGGCGGGGAGGGTGCGAGAACATCGGGGAACAGACCAGGGGCTGCAAAGGAGAGAATCCAACAGGCGAGTGAGGAGGGTCAGGCAGTGACCCTGCCCTTAGTCCAGTGGTTCTCAAACTGGGGTCTGTGGGGCTCTATTGCTCTGTGACCCCTTGCAGGGGGGGCTGCTGCTCCAGGCTCCGCTCCCAACTCCCCTGCACCTGGCAGCCTGCACTGGCGTTCCGGCCCCACACTACCCCCAGCAAGGTTGGAGAAGCACCAGCTTCCCACTGCGCTGCTGCTCCTCATCCCCCATCCCCAGGAGGCCTTCACCACTGCTCCCATTGGTTGGAATCCCAGCCAATGGGACTTGCAGCCAATGGGAGCTGTGGGACATGGTGAGAGGGCCGGGAGGGGTGGGGAAAGGGAAGCATCCTCCATCTCCTTTATGCCCACACCCCGTACCTTCATCGCCCTCATGGACCCCTCCTGCCAAGAGCCTGCAGCCCCAGCCCACACTTTGCTCCCCCCAACAAGCTGGATCTGGCCCACAAGGCTTGGATCCCTCCTCCTCTGGATGCGAGAAGCCAGTGCTGGAGCTCCTGCCTCATAAAGCAAGGGTTCCCAAACTTTTTGACACAAGGACCAGTAAATCCATTCATGAGCTTTTGGAGGACGAGTAACATTCATTTGCATATTGTGGCGGCGCGTCGGGGTCCCCCGACTCCTGCACTCCCGTAATGGCACGGACAGACTCCACCAGCCAGTAGAATAGAGGGAGTTTATTGCTTCTCCAGGATACAGCAGAGCACAGACGTCATCTGGTTACAGGAACCGGGCCTAGGATGCCTCAGCCCCCCTTGAGATGGGGGATGCTGGGCCCCTAAATTCCAGCCCCTCTGGGCCCTAGGCTGTCTCCTCCATGATCCCAGACAGAAAACTAACTCACTCACTTCCAGCCCTGTCCCCAGCCAGGGCTGGCCTTGCCCCCTTCCTTTCCATTGTTCCGCTCCACGGGAGATACCTGTCTGACGAGTTTTGAAGCCCCCTTGCATAATGACTCATCCCCTGCCCTGCTGGCCCATGCTGCAGACAGCAGCCAGTGGAGGTCACTGACAACCCACTGCCCAGCATAGCAACCAGCAAGGTACCCCCACTACGTCACACATTCATTAAGCAAGTGATGAATATGCAAATAAGTTGTTTCTGGTCCTCCCAAAGCCACCAGTGCCAGCTTTAGCAAAGGTTTTGATACGGTCACCCACAATATTCTTGCCTGCAAGTTAAGGGAATATGGATTGGATAAATGGACTGTAAGATGGATAGAAAGCTGGCTAGACCAGGCTTTCCCAAACTTTTTATTTTAGTTGGAACTCGTTTTTTTTTTCAGTATTGTTTTTTGCAGCCCAAAAATATAAACGCATATAAAAAAGAATGAAAAATGAATAAATGTTCACTGTTTCACCTGGCTGCATCCTCTGCCCAGCCCGGGCCAGCACTTGGGGGACCCGGTGCCGCACGGGCACTCCGGGAGCCCGGAACATCTGGCTGCATCCTCCGCCCAGCCCGGGCAAGGGCTTGGGGGACCTGGCGCTGCACTAGCACTCCGGGAGGCGGGAGCAGAAGCAGATTGGGGGTAGAGTATCTGGCTAGGAGGGAGGGTGCAAGGAGGGGACTTGGGTAGGAGTTGGACCTCCCTGGTCTGGCACCCTCTGGACCTGACTGGTCCCAGATGAGGGATGTTTTGGGCCAAGGGAGGTCATTTCAGGGCTCCTGGTTCCCCCCGTCCCCACTAGGCTTCTTTGCACCTCCATCCCCTGCAACCCAACTGAGCTGCCCACCCCCGCTGGTTCCCTGCACCTCCCCTAAAATCCAAGGGAGTGCAGCACCAATTCCCTGCAGCCCCTCACAGCCCAGCTGAGCTGCCCATCTGCTCTCTATGCCTTCCCCCATCCACCTCAGCCCAGTTGAGCCCCGCACTGGTTCCCTGCATGCCTCCCCCACAGCACAGCTGAGCCCCGTTTCCCTGCACCTCCCCCCCAAGCCACGCAGAACTGCTGAGCCCAGCTCTGATTTCCTGCCCCTCCCTCCCTCCCTCCCTCCCCTTGCATCCAGCGCTGGGTTCCCAGCACCTCCCTGCTCCTGCAGCCCAGGTGAGTCCCCCCTCCCCCCGCTGCAGCCCAGTCCGGTGCCCCCCTAGTGTGGTGCCCAGGGGCAACTGCCCCCCGCTCTCCCCTCACTACGCCTCTGCCGGAAACCCAGAACATCTGGCTGCATCCTCCTCCAAGCCCGGCCCAGGGCTTGGGGGACCCGGAGATGCACGGGCACTCCGGGAGCCCAGAACACCCTGGCAGCCACGCTGAGGCCTGGTATTTTTTTCCCCGTGGATCAGTACTGGCCAGAGTTTGAGAAACACTGTCATAAAGGGAGGTCCATTGGGCTCCCAGCACCAGCTCCCAGCTTGGCATGCGGCACTGAGCCTGAAGCTGCAGTCCACCTGGAAGGTGGCTGCAGACCAACTGAGGTTCAGTCCACAATTTGAGACCCCGTGAACTAAGGAACCTAGTTGGTAGCCCTGAATGGGAGGCTTGAACCCTCTGTACAAACCCGGCACAGGACGGAGTCAGGGGCTGGGTATGCATGGTCCTCGGACAGGAGTGGGACTCTCGTTTTGGAGAGAGGGAGGGCGAAATACCCCAGGGCAGGATTCCCAGCAGCTGGCCAGCCCTGCCAGCTCTCCATGGAGCTCCCCCAAACCAGCAGCACCCACTCCACAGGGCAGAGCAATTCATTGCCCACTTGTGCCTAATCCTCAGGGCCTCTAGTGCCTGGTCACATGCTCTCCTGGTGATGGGGCCATCTGGCCCCCAGGAACTGGACTGGGAAACCCACCAGGTCACTAGTGATCTGGGCCAGCCTGGGACTGGGAGGGCAGGTCTGTGTCCTATGAGCAGCCCCACAGGCCTCCAGCAACACTGACTCCCTGTGAGGTTTGAACCTTCCTGCTCTGCTCCCGGGCTGCAGCATTAAGTGCAGTTCTCTCTGGTTCCTTTCTAACCCCTGGCAGGCAACTCACAGAGAAGCTGCATTTCCCTGGTTACTCCTTACCCCTCAGGAAGAGGAAGAGGAGGAAGGCTCCAGTCAGCATCTTCTCCAGGACGAGCCCGATCCAGAGAGCCGGGCTGGAGAACAGGCTCTGACCTGCAGTGGAAATGCTTCAGATCAGCCCATGGGCAGGAGCCTCCCACGGCCAAGAGCCCTGCTGGTTCCCGGCCATCCCGCCCTCGCGCCAGGCACCTTCCATGCGCTGGGCGAGTTCTCCCCTGGGAACAGCCGCTTGGCCGGTGGCCTCTGCAGAGTTTGCGCAGCTCTGCCTGGCAGCCCCCCACAGGCTGCAGCCTGGCCCCAGGGAGCCTGGACTCTGGCGTGGAGCCCAGGGGCTTTGCAGAGCAGGAGGACAAAGGCTCAGGAGCTTCCTGCACTTTTATCTGAGAGCCTCAAATCAGCCACATCCATGAGCTGGGGGAGTCCTTGGGGCAGCAGCTCTGCAGAGGGACCAGGTCTGAGTTCCCCTCCGTGGGACATTCACACGCTACAGGGAGTATCAGCCCTGGGCACAAAGTGCGGCCACAGGGACATTTCCTGCCCTTCCCCTCGCCCCAGAGAGCAGAGCTAGACCCCTGGACTAAGAGGCACCGTTACCCTGAGGAGCTGCACTGCCGGGGCTGGGTGAAATGGCCCCTGGGCTCCGCAGAGGAGACCCGGCATTTCCTAGCAGGAGCAGGGGAGGCGCCAGCTCCATGTTTACCTGCATCAGAGGAAGCAGGATATTTACCAGGCTCTGCGGGTGGCAGGGAGACTCTCAGCGTCGCGCTGGCACTGACGGGGGTCTGGGAATCGTGCACAGCCCGACAGGTGAACACAGACTGGTTCCTCGGCACGGTTGCTCTGACCTTCAGGGAGCTCTGGAGCGTGAACGTCCTGTCTGGATTCTCCGTCGGGTGGGAGGGTTTCCCCGGATCCATCTCACTTCCATTCTCCAGCCAGCTGAGACTGGCCCCCCGCGGGTAGAACCCCTCCGCGTGGCAGGTGAATGTCACAGACTCGTTCAGTGTGACCGGCCCCTCCGGGTCAGAGCCCACTCGCAGCCTGGGTGGAACTGACAACACACAAACATCCTGCGCTCGGCATCTCATGAAATTCTCCTTCTCCTGCGGGGCTGGAGGGAAATTGCAGGGCTGGGCTGACCGACCTTCCCACCGTGCCCACGTCCCACCTGGCCCCAGGGCCCTGCCTGGAGCATGTTCAGCTCTGACTCGAATCTCTTCTTTAAGCCAGGCTCGTCCCTCCAATCCTGCCAGGGAGCAGCCGGCATGTATCTGGGCATCCTCTCCCCTGTCCCAGAGGCCCCTTTCCCCCATACTAGACAGGGCCCTCTCCAGAGCTGTGGCCCTCCTGTCCTGCATGGGGAGGGGCTGCCTGTACACAGTGATGACACTTGGTCCATCTCTTGGTATTCTCTGAGGAGCTCAAAGCACCTCCCCCAATGCAGGAACTAACCCTCCCCATTGCCCGACAGGTGAGTGAACAGGAGTCAGGTGGGCCTGGGCCCCCTCCTGGAAGCTGTTGTGGCTGGTAAATGAATCCCTTGGACATGCCCCTTGGTGCACAGGGATCCCCCTCGGTACCCAGTTCAGAGCCCCAATCAGAGGTGGGGGCGAGGGGGCTATCAGGGTAATTCTATAAAAACCACCAGAATTAGCTGGGCACAAAACGTGCTCTACCCATCTCCCCCATCCCCATCTGGACAGCCTGGAAGAGTGCCCCATGACTGGGAAGTGTCATTTGAGGGGGGGGGGGGGGAGGATCTTGCCAGGGTGCAGACAAGGACAAATCCCATGTGCCCCTCCCCCCACACACCTACCGACCCCACCCAAGCTGGAGCAGGGTGCAGCCCCAACTGAGGGAAGGGTCTCTACGTTCTCAGGGCCCTAGAATGAGGGACGGGCACAGGGCAGAGATTGGACCCAACTCTGGATTTCAGTGTCTGACACCCACCAAACACCCAGCCCAAAGGGACCCCAGAGGGCAACAGATCCATCTCCGGTGCCCTTCCCCTGCCCAGTGGCAGAGCTCCCAGAGGTCAGCCCCGGCTGGGCTCCTACCTCGCAGGACATGGCTGAGGTTGTACGTCCCACGCAGGGGAGCTGCTAAGGCGCTGTGCTCTATCTGACAGGTGAGCTGGGAGCGGGCGTCTCCTGTGCTCAGGCTCAGCCCCACGCTGCTCAACACGCTGTAGGAGACGTTCTCGTGTTCAAGGAGAACCCGGGGCTGGGGGGGCCGGCACTGGGGCCCCATTTTTGAGCCAGGTCACAGCGATGGCTCTGGGGGAGAATCCTCCAGAGGTGCAGGTGAAAGTCACTGGGGCGCCCGGCTCTGCCCTGCTGGGGGGGCCAGACACAGACGGGGCCGATGGCCTGGCTGTGGGGAGAAGTATTCATTAGCCAGGCAGAGCCCTCTGTGACTGACAGCCCCTCCCCCCGCCCCACGGGGCCTGCTCCCCACAGGGCAGCCTGAGATCAGGGAGCCACAGACCCGCCTCTGAGCTCATGCCAAGGCGGACGGGGCCAGGCTAGGAGAGCCCTTGCTGGGTCACAGCCAAGGCAGAAGAACACCCCAGGCGCTGCCTGGCTGCAGCCGAGCCCTGGGCCCACAGCCAGAGAGCTGTGGGGGGAGGGGAAACACCCCAGGACAGTGTCTGGCCACAGCTCAGTCCTGCCAAGTGAGGGGGTGGGGGGCTGTGGTGGGGGGTGGGGGGTGGGCGTGGAGGGGGAAGGCTCTGACTGGAGGTGCTGGCTCTGAGGTGGGGCTGGGGATGAGGTGTGTGGGGTGCAGGAGGGGTCTGCAGGCTGGTGCCAAGAGTTTGGTGTGTGAGAGTGGGCCTAATCACAAGTAAGGGGGTGGGAGTGGCTTGGCTGGGGGTTCAGAGTCTTGGTGGGAGCTGGGGCATGGGAGGGGGAGTTGGGATTAGGATGGAAGCTCTGTGAGGGATCTGGGAAGGGCTGGGAGCTTTGGATCTGGGAGGGAGTTGGGATGCAGGCTGAGGCGCTGCATTTGGGGGGGGGGGGAAGCTGTGATGTGGAACAGGGTCCAAGGCTGGGGCAGAGGGTTGGGATGTGGGGTGCTTACCTAGGACACCTCCTTTTGACCACGTTCAGCCACCTGTCCCCCCCACTGTCCAACGACCACCTGCAGGTATCGCCCCTACAGCTGCCAGGAATTGCTGGCCCAGAACAAAGGGGCTTTACTGACTGTAGCCCTTAAAACCTCCTAATCCAGCCTGAGAGTCAGAACTATGAACCCAACACCCGACCCACCCCCTGCAGCCATCCTGCCCGTGACCCCACTGCACACCCTGGTGGTTCCTGGTTGAGGGCAGCAATTCCTGGGGCTAGGACAGAAATCCCCACCTCCCACCCCAAGATCCACAGCCCCTCTATCCAGGGGTAGGACTTCTCCAGCTCCACTTTGCTGCAAGCTCAGTGGGAAGCCAAAATTCCCAGTTACTATGTGGGCTGAGCCGCGTTCGTTCCCCTCTGTGGACGAGTCCCGGGGGTGATCAGCCCCTTCCGGCTGGGCGCGGGGGGGAGGTTCAGCAGACCCCTTCATCCATTGATCTGATCCCTGGATGGGATTCCAGGTCCCGGGGCCAGTAGGTTGGGTGCGATCACCCTCTCTCAGCCGAGCCGGGGGGTTCAGCGCACCCCTTTGTCCATTGATCTGACCCCTGGGCGGGATTCCAGGTCCCGGGGCCAGTAGGTTGGGTGCGATCACCCCCTCTCAGCCGAGCCGGGGGGGTTCAGCGGACCCCTTTGTCCATTGATCTGACCCCTGGGCGGGATTCCAGGTCCCGGGGCCAGTAGGTTGGGTGCGATCACCCCCTCTCAGCCGAGCCGGGGGGTTCAGCGCACCCCTTTGTCCATTGATCTGACCCCTGGGCGGGATTCCAGGTCCCGGGGCCAGTAGGTTGGGTGCGATCACCCCCTCTCAGCCGAGCCGGGGGGGTTCAGCGGACCCCTTTGTCCATTGATCTGACCCCGGGGCGGGATTCCAGGTCCCGGGGCCAGTAGGTTGGGTGCGATCACCCCCTCTCAGCCAAGCCGGGGGGTTCAGCGCACCCCTTTGTCCATTGATCTGACCCCTGGGCGGGATTCCAGGTCCCGGGGCCAGTAGGTTGGGTGCGATCACCCCCTCTCAGCCGAGCCGGGGGGTTCAGCGGACCCCTTTGTCCATTGATCTGACCCCTGGGCGGGATTCCAGGTCCCGGGGCCAGTAGGTTGGGTGCGATCACCCCTCTCAGCTGAGCCGGGGGATTCAGCGAACCTGCCGTCTATACTCCGGCTCGGTGGGCGGGTCCTAGGCCTGGAGTTTGGCCCCTCTGCGGGGCTAGTCCCATCAGCTTTTGCCTGGTCGGATGTGTGTTTGTGTATTCCCCCGGGTCGCGGGGGTTGTGAGGAAGAGGAGCAGGGCAGGGAGGGGGACCCAGGCCCGCCCTCTCCCCCGGGTCCCAGCCCAGGGAACTAGAGTGCAGGGGCTCGCCATCGCCCCTGCACGACAGACGGGGGGTTACTCCCGAAACGCCTCTGTCCACGGGCGCCACAAGGACCCCACCCCGGGCTGCTTCCTCCCCTCCATGGGCCCCGGGGGCCGCCTTCTAGACCTCCCGTGCCTGCCGGGGTTTGACTTCCGATGCCGGGGGGGACTTCTCCAACGCTCCTCCCCGGGACCCGCTCTCGCTCGCCGAGTCCCGGCCGTGCCTCGCTCTCCTCGGGCGGCGGGGGTCCCCTGGCTCAGCCCTGGGGTCCGAGCGGTCTGTCTGCCGGCTGCGGGGGCGGTCCCTGAGCACCCCGAGACGGCGGCGGGCTGGCTGCCGGCCTCCGGGGTGGCTCTGGACCGTCCTCGGCCCGGCGCTCCCCTGCCTGCAGCGGAGAAGGTTGCCCCCTCCCACACTGCCGGCGGGCCCTTTTGAACTGGCCCGCGGGCTGTGACATGGCCCGAGAGCGCCCCCCGTGACGGGACGGCTTCCCCTGCCGCGTCCCAGCCGCCACGCACGGCCCCGGTTTCCCTGCCGCGCATGCATGGGGGCAGGTCTCGGCTCTCGGCGGCACCGGAGCGCTGAGCCCCTCTGCCCGCAGCCCCGCTCTCCTCCCGCCTCCCCTGGCGGCCTGTCGCACCCTCCCTGTTACCACCGCTCGTGTGAGAGGGGCGCGTGGGCGGGCTGGGAGCTCGCACTCACCGCTCACAGACACGGCCGTGCCAGCGCCGGATCCGATCTCCTCATCGGGCCCCTGCCCCTTCTTGAACCTCACACAGCGATAGGTCCCGGCGTCCTCGGGGCGGGTGTCACTGATGCGGATGGTGAAGTCGGTGTCAGAGCCACCATCAGCCCTCGTCACCCGGGGGAATGATCCTGTCTCTGCATAAACCAGCTGGCGGGTGGGGCCCGAGCCCTTGAACCACTTCACGGGTCCTGCCGGAGCGAGCCCCGTCACAGAGCAGGGCAGGGTGAGAGTCTCTCCCGCTGACACAGACACGGAGCCCTGGGGCTGCAGCAGCTGGAACTCCTGGGCCCCGGCCCCTGGCAGGAGAGAACAGGCCGGGCTGGGGGAGGCTGTTTGACAAGCCCCATCCCGCAGCAGCAGCAGGGCACCGCTCTTTGGATCCTGCTCCCAGCCCTGCCCAGAGGGGCTTTCGCTGCCTGGAGAGTAACTTTGTGTCCTTCCGCAGCGCCCCCTGCAGGCTGCCCCAGAGCCGCCTTTCCACAGCTCTGCCCCGGCTCCTGGGGGCAACAGGGACCAGGCAGCTGTTGCGCTGAGTGTGAGCAGGGGGCTGGGCAGAGACAGACCCTCCTGGGCACCCGCAGGGACAGCGGACTGACCACCAGCCACTGCGCTGCTCCAGCCATAGGGAAGGGGCTGCTGCGTGTCACCTGCTGCCAACGCCCTGGGGGTTATTTTGCCCCTTGTATTGACATGAGCGGTGGCTCCCTAGGGAAGGGCAAGGGGGCAGGGTGCCTAGTGCTGCTAGTTGCCCTTGCTCATAGGAGAGCAGGGACGGGAACCAGAGGGACTCAAAGCAGCTCGCTGGGAAGGGAGACAGAGAAATATTCAACCCCCATCTCACCAGCCTGTGGCAGTCACAGCTGCCGGGCACTGAGGGGGGGGGGGCTGATTACTCTGGGGGGGGAGAGGGGTTCTACAAAAGCTGGGCCATTGGTACAGATAAGAACAGCCCGGGCAGTGACTCCAGCTGACATGTCTGAGATGAGGCCACATGCAGCCCCGCTGGCTTTTCCCTTGGCCATGCCTGGGAGGTATTGGGGGAGAGATGCAAAGCAAGGCCAGCACACATACAGACACCCCTTTCCAGAGAGAGATTCACTAGCCAGCCAGTCTAAAGAAGGCAACAGTAGCAAGAAGACAAGGACAGGAGCATGCAAACCAAACAATTTCTTTCTGTTCTGTTTAGGTCAAGTAAAGATCGGAGACAACTGTACATTAATTTTATTATTGAGTCTGCAATTAAAAAGACAGCTGGATTACAGTGAATTAGGCATGCATACTTGCCTGTTTGTTTTTCCTAGAGTTAATTACTTAAGTATTTTAGGACAGGGATGTCAGAGGTTAATTAGTTAACCGGTTAAACTCTGCATAGGGCTCCCAGGACCCATGGAAGCCCCACCAGGCAAGGAGCTGTGGGCTGCAGCTGCCCGGCAGCCGAGCCGCGGCGGAGGGGTTGGGAGCCACATCAGCCCCCCGGGAGCTCAAGTTCACCAAGCAACCGACAGAAATTTTATCGGTTATCTGGTTATTATTTTTAATTTGTTTGACAGCCCTACTTGAGGAGAAACCATTGAAGCCGCCGCCTGCTAGAGTCGTTGGCCGCACACTAAGGACACCAACAACTGTCTTGCGAGACCCTGGGTTACCAGTCGGCACGTCCCAGCGCACAGGCTGATCCCAAGCTGGGGCAGGAAGGTTTTCTCTTGAGACAAAACACACAAGGGATTATTGCTCCCTTCAGAGCGCCTGGAATAACCAGACAGCAGACTCGCCGGCCTGCACCCACCTGGGCAGTGTCTGTGCGCTACTCACCAGGGATTCCCAGGAGAAGCAGCAGCACCAGGCACAGAAGAGAAAATCCAGAGCCAGTGGTCAACATAGCCATGTAGTTGTCAGGGGGCGACCTTACAGCACTGCCGCCTTTGCCAGCTCTGCTGAAGGGACACTGAAAAGATTGAGGTTGAGGGTCAGACCTTCCCCTTAATGCAGAAGGAAGTGGGCAAAGTTCCTCTTGCATGCAATTGTCCAGCCATTGCAAACAAAGCAAAAGGGGAAGAGAAATGCCCGGGGTAGCCAGTAGCCATGGATGCCGGGAGCTTTCTGAACTGGAGGTTTTTCCCAGTTTAATGCCCACGCTCAAACAAGAACTCTTCATTTTCCAACTGTTGCGCAAGATCCATGACTGTCAACAAACATAAGCCCAGCCTCCAGCCACAGCCCGTCAACCCATGTCCGCCCCAGACGCTGCACCGTCTGGATGGGACTCACTGGCAGAAATACACCTGTGAGCCGGGCACACACAATTCTGCTGGGCGGGGGAGGGGAAAGGGTGGCCTTTCCCCAAACAGAAGCAGCATGGGGTCTGGACCACGGCTGACAGAGGCGAGGGAAGGCGTTGCCCTCCCCAGACTGCCCACGCTCCCCGTTCTCCGCCAACTGCTCAAGAGGGCTGGGGCTGCGGCATGGCAGGCTGGCTTGCCCCGTAGCCAAGAAGGATCGGGCTGCTGCGTGGCTGCCCCAGGCGCTCTGGGCACCTGGGAAGGGGAGGGGGGCATGCCACTCGCTGGGGCCAGGGGCAGTAACCTGGAGCCAGGGCCGTCCTTAGGATTTATGGTGCCCTAGGTGGGATTATTAAACTGGTGCTCCTATGCCTGACTTGCTCTTCCATCCCCTACCCCCACCCCTTCCCAGAGACCCCAGCAGCCAATCCCCTCCCTCAGACTGTGATGCAGGCAGCGCATCCGGCCCTCTCTAGGACCCAGCCCTGCTGTTACATGTGTAACCCTTCCGCCGTGTAGGCCTGGCAGCAGCCAGAGCCGGGTTCAATATCTAGGGCTATGTCTACACTGGAGGGTTATTGCGCAAGAACGGCCCTTCTTCCAGAAATCATCCATACTGCCCACCCGCTCTTGCGCAAGATGTACAGGATGGTGTGGTCAGAGAGGTGTAAGCCCTCTTGTGCAGGAGCTTTTGCGCAAGAGGGCAGTGTGGGCGCTCGGCAGGGATTTCTTGCGCGAGAAAGCCCCTATGGCTAAAATGGACGTTGGAGCTTTCTTGCGCAAGGGAGCATCCACACGGCCATGGATGCTCTTGCGCAAAAGCACAGTTCGCACATGGCAGTGTAGACATGTTCTTGCGCAAGATGTTCCTGCACAAGAAGCCTCCAGTGTAGACATAGCCTAGGGGTCCATCTCACACAGAACCAGCTCGAGCCCCCACCCAGTAGCCTGGGAAATTCACAGACCCCTGGGTGCCTCTGAGGAGCAATGTTTCCCCACTCGCAAGCACAGAGTCTGAGTGAAGAAAAGAAACTTTTAACGAACGAGAGAGAAGTCACATGGCATTAGCTTGGGAAAATGCCACAGAGTTCACTTACCCAAACTTTCTCCGTACCCCACTTCAGATGCCCCACTTACAGCTCTGTCCAGTCAGTCCAGACCCTGACATCATCCAGGTGACTCCCCTCCTTGAGCCTGAGGTTAGGCCACCTTTGTGCTACTCCTGGGCTACGACTACACTGGCAGCTTCTTCTGCAAGAACTCTTTTGTGGAAGAGTTCTCATGCAAAAACTCTTCCACAAGAGCGTCTACACTGGCATGTTCTTTTGCGCAAGAGCATCCATGGCAGAGTAGACGCTCTCGTGCACAAGAAAGCTCTGATGGCCAAATGGAGCTTCTTGCGCAAGAAATTCATGTTGCCTGTCTACACTGGCCTCTTCTGGAAGAGCTCTTGCGCAAGAGGGCTTCCTCCTGAGAGGGAGCGTCAGAGTTCTTGAACAAGAAGCCCTGATTTTCTACAGTACAGCGTCAGTTTATTTGCATAAGAACGGGTGGCCAGTGTAGACAGGCGGCATGTTTTTGCACAAGAGCAGCCATTTTCATGCAAGAATGCACCAGTGTAGACACAGCCTTAGTGATTTCAACTCTTTAGCCTTCACCTAGGCTGGCAAAAGATTCCAGCTTCCACTGGACTAGCAAAAAGACTCCTCCTGGAGTCTGCTTTAGATCTGTCCTTAAAACCAGGGGGAAAGGGGCAGGTTGAGCCAGTCTTTCAGCTCCCACCTGGCAGGCATGGAGCAGGCTGACTGAGCCCTCAAGCCCTTTCCACCCCCAACTCAGTTCACTCAACTGGGGCAGGGGGGAGGTTTGTTCCTCGGAGACCTCTTACAATGATGGTGTCTCTCCTACAAGCACTGGTGTCATATTTTACAGTTCCCACATTTAGGGGTAGCATGATTTGTGACCCCCACAACAGCCCCAAATTAGTTACAGTTCACCACATTTCATTCCAGCACTGATCCTTCATCAGCCCAGGCTGAATTGGATTTAACATAACCACACCTCGGATTCCTTCCCCCTCCTGGCATGAGCTATATTTACATATCAACAGGTAACAGTTAATTATCTTGCAGAGCTAAAGAATTGGAGTGGGCACACCCACCCCCAGGGCAGCTCTCCTTTCAGCTGGCTGATAGCAAGCAGTAGTGTACCCCTGCTTACACATGCTCCACTGCTTCCGTCCATCCTGGCAGAGCGGTGCCCCAGAAATACTGGTGCCCTAGGCAATTGCCTATTCTGCCTATGCCTAAGGACAGTCCTGCCTGGAGTGGGGGCTGGGCTTGACTCTGTGTGAGGGAGCTTGCAGAAGGGGCAGAGCCTCTGGCTTGCCTTCCCCAACTGCGCCTTTACCCACTGCCCATGGTCTGGACCCAACAGCATGGAGCTTGTGGGACCCATGGAAATCCACGGCCAGCAGCCTGCGAGCACCATACATCTGCACCAGCTCCGGGCCCTCTGCAGCGCTCTCCGGCTCCCTGCTGGGAGGGTGTCTGCACAGGGTCCCTAGTCTGCAAGGGGAGGGCAAGAGACTGACTGCGGGGAGTGAGCCATGCGCAATGGAATACAGCACCTGCGGGCTTGTGGGAAACAGAGACCCAGCTGGGTGCGGGGCGACAATTCCCAGAGAACCTGTCCCAGGGCAGCAGTGACCCGGCCCGCAGCTCTCAGGGGCCTCAGTCTGGCATTGGGAGCTCCACATGCACATTCCTAGCTCCTCTCCCTGTGACGGGCAGAGCCGGGTTCTTGACGCAGGAAGGGGTTGCTTGGCACTCAGCCATCTGCGCCTGGCATCACACTGGCACCGGCTGGGTTCAGACTCACCCTGCTCGTGGCTGGGGAGGCAGAGCTGGCGCTTGACTGGGATGTCTCTTTGCAGTGCAAGAAACGATAAAGGATGATGGGAAAGCAACTCCAGAAAAGGGACGTTCCCAGAGGAGGGTAAAATGGAACAAGCAGGGGGAAGGGAGTGAACAGTTAAATCCAGCCAGCGTCAGAGGGGCCAGATAAACCGTGGGTGCCACAGAAAGGCTCCAGAGTTGTGGATAAAATATCAAACCCACCTGGTGCAACAAGGTTGTGATGGATGGGAAGGGTGTGGCGGCACGTCGGGGTCCCCCGACTCCTGCACCCCCATAATGGCATGGACAGACTCCACCAGCCAGTAGAATAGAGGGAGTTTATTGCTTCTCCAGGATACAGCACAGCACAGATGTCATCTGGTTACAGGAACCGGGCCTAGGATGCCTCAGCCCCCCTTGAGATGGGGGAGACTGGGCTCCTAAATTCCAGCCCCTTTCCCTAGGCTGTCTCCTCCATGATCCCAGACAGAAACTGCCCCTCTCTTCTAGCCCTGTCCCCCTTGCCAGGCCTGGCCTCGCCCCCTTCCTTTGTTTCTCTCCCTGGGAAGCAACTGGTCGGACCAGTTGAGAGACCCTTGCATAATGACTCATCCCCTGTCCTGCTGGGCCGTGCTTTGTACAAACAGCCGTCGGGGGGCGGGGGGGTCACTCACAGCCCACCGCCCAGCATAGCAACCAGCAAGGTACCCACACTACATCACAAAGGGAACTTCCCTTTTCTGAACATCCCAGCAGTCAGTAACTAAAGGGTTAAACCCAGAGCAGTGGGGATCCAGGAAGTGCTGGCAGGGAGCCAGAAGAGCTAATGGGAAGAGAGAGAAAGATTTTTGATATAGAACAAGTTGTGCCTCTTTCTGTTGCCTTCATGTACGGGTCAGAGCAGGAGCTGGGAGAGAAATGGACTCAGCAATAAGAAGGCACCGATGTCCCAGCAATATCCATGTCTAAGAAAAGACACCTAAACTTTGGAACAACAGAGATGTAACTAGAACAGGGAGGCTACGTCTACACTGGCAGCTTCTTGTGCAAGAACTGTTTTGCAGAAGAGTTTTTGCGCAAAAAGTCTCCCACAAGAGCACGTCTACACTGGCATGTGCTTTTGCGCAAGAGCGTCTATGGCAGCATGGACATTCTCTTGCGCAAGAAAGCTCCGATGGCCATTTTAGCCATAGGGGTTTCTTGCGCAATAAATTCATGTGTGCTTTACCAAGCAGGTCATCTTTGTTTTGTAATTAAAATCACCCTTTCAAGACTAGGCTTCAATTCCTGCGTCCTAAAAAAAAGGAAGAGGTTCTGTGTGTATGTGCCTGAGACTGAAGGTCCGTTATTAAGAAATTACAACTGCTTTTTAAGCTCTCTCCTAAGGGAGAGTTAAAGGGCTTGGATGACCCCCAAGAAAGAAGGTCCTAAGTGTTTCTTTCTGGTTTCCACAATCTGGGGGTTTTTTGTTGGGAATTTTTTTTGTATATGTGGATGGTTGCAGCATACTAGGCAATGTCAGGCAGTCTGTGACCTTGGGGAGGTTTTTTTTGTGTGTTTTTTTTTTTTAAATATAAAAGAAGCCAGTAGTGGCAAGGTATTTTAAAGTCTCTGCTAGTTCCCACCTTCTGCGCTCAGTGTCAGAGTGGGGAACAGCCTTGAGAGGGAACTTATGAATAACACGTGTAACAATGAGCGGTGACAGCACCAAAGAACAGTGAGAACACACAAGTCGCTAGATCCCCATTTAGTGACCAACACTGCACTCAGGGGAGGGGTAATGTCGCTGCTGTTTAGGGGGCTGTGATCCCAGCAAACTTGCTGCCAAAGGCCACCTGCATCCACCTCAGGCTCAATGAGTGGAGACATCAGGGTGATGTGTCAGGGTCCGCACTGACTGGACAGAGCTGCAAGTGGGGCACGGAGAAAGTTTGGGTAAGTGAATGGAACCCTTACATTGTTGGACTTGTGAGCCTGAGAGGCAAAGGGCATGGCTCAACCCATTTGAGCTGGGACGGTTACTTGTGGGGGGTTATGAACTCTGTTGGTGGTATTTTCCCAAGCTAATGCCATGTGACCTCTCTCCCTCTTTCATTAAAAGTTTCTTTTCCACACTCAGACTCTGTGCATGCGAGGGGGAAGCATTGCCTCTCAGACGCGCCCAGGGGCGTGTGAATTTCCCAGGCTACTGGGTGGGGGCTCGAGCCGGTTCTGTGTGAGATGGATGAAAAGGGACCCCTAGATATTGAACCCGGCCCTGGCTGTTGCTGGCACTACCTGGCAAAAGGGTTACATTGGTAAGTGGCCAAAGGCCACACTTCTGTGGAGGGGGTACAGGGTCTGGGAGAGCAGGTAGAGTGCAGAAGGGAGCTTGGAATAGAGGACTGGGGTGCAGGAGGGAGTGTGAGGGCTAAGAGGCAGTTTGGGTAAAGGAGGGGGCTGTGATCAGGGGCAAGGACTTGGGGCACAGGGTCCAGGATGGGATAAGGACACAGAAGGGGAATCTGACCTGGGGGACAGATGTTGGAGAGGGGTTCAGGGTCTGGAGGGAGTTGTGACCTGGGAGGAGGGGGCAGAAAGTGGGTGCAGAGAGTTTGGGTGTGGCCTGTGGCAGGCAGTGGGGGGGGAAGGGGGGGGGGTGAGAAGAGGGAAGTGGATGTCAGAGGCAGGCTCCAGCTGGGAAGCACTTACTTGGGTGGCTCCCAGGCAGCAGCCCTGCAGGAACCAGAGACAGGCTCTATGCCTGCAGGCTACTCACATGGCTCTGCTCCAGCACAGGGACAGGGAGAAGTTGGGAGTGAGGAGGCTTTATTCACTGCCCCTGCCTTCAGCAAAATTTCTCCACTCCTATTGGCTGGAAACTGACCAATGGGAGCTGAAGGATTTTTGCTAGTGGGCGGGGACAGCAGGTAAAGTTTTCTCCTCCCTGCACAAACTGCAGAGCAATTAGCATCCTGCTGTTCAAAGGGGCTCCACCTGCCCTGTAGTGAGGGTGCCGGTGAGGTGGCCACATCTGGCCAGTGGCCCCCTCTTGCCCATCCGGGCTCGAGATTCTAGTACCCAGCCTCTGTACCCTGCCCAGCTGGCTCTTGTCCTTCCCCCCAGGACACAGCTGGCCACAGGCACTCAGTCCACATCTCCCTTGGGGATGTGGCTGGACCTTGCTCCAGCTGCCTGTAATCTCAGGCCAGGGCCCTCATAGCTGGAGCCTCTCCCCTACCCCCCTGCAGGTAGCTGCCTCTGGGCTTTTACTGCCAGCACCTAGAGCTCCTGCCGCTCACCCCTGTAACACAGCTGATGCTGGGCTCTCCGCCTGCCTGCCCCAGGCACTGCTCAGCTGCAGCTTCTCTCTCCCCCTCCCCCTGGCTTCCTCACCTGCCAAACACCCCTTGGCACCCCTTGGCAGCCTCTCCCTTGTGTCCTAAAGCCTGACAGGTCTTCTGCTGCCAACAAGGGACTTCCCAGCTTGCCGGCTCAGTGGGCTGTAACCTCAGGAGAGCTCCCTGCTACAACAGGCTGTGGCCACTATCCCCAGTCTCCTACGTGAGACCCAACCTCACTCTGCACATCAAAGCTCCTTGTCTCCTGAGTGCCTGCCCTGCACATCACCAGCCCCCTCCCAGCAACACTCACATCTGACCTGTGCCTCCCCCTCTCCACAGTCAGACCCCAGCTCCCTCCCTGAGCTGGGCGCATGGTGCTCAGCTGTCAACTGCTTGTGCCAAAGCTGCCGGCACTGGCTGGTTTTACACTTACCCTGGGATATGGCTCTTGACTGTGATTTGTTTTCAGGAAATGATGCAGGGGAAAGAGCTCCAGAATAAGGATGCTCCAAAGGGAGGCAAAGGCGGGAGGGAGCAGGGTGGAGGGAGGGAGAAGTAAAACTCAGCCAGTTTCAGAGGGGCCAGCACTCAGAGGTCTGTGATGCTGGAAACCAGGTGCCAGCTCATACCCAGGCCTCCTGCCTCCACTGAACACTGACACTGCCAGAGGTGGATTGGGGCTGGCTCACCTGGGTATGGGTATTGTTCCACGACGGCTTTATTGAATAAGCTCACGTATCACGGCCTTGTCCCACGGAGTAAGCCGACACGGAGCGCTCCTGTTGTGAGCATCCGTAACGACAGGCCGTCCTCGCTGTACGTCCAAGATACGTTCCCAAAACACTTGACTTCTAGCGAAACAACTTAAAGCGGGGATTACTTTCCTGCGGCTGACTTCCATTTGTGCCAACTGGGGGAGGGGTTTTGCACAACTTAAGAGAGGGAATGGGAGGATTTATAACCCATCAGTTCCTACACGTGTCAATGACTCTCGTGCGGAGCGGACGTATACCGGGGAGACTTACAGCAGGGATGCCCTTGTGCACATCAGCAGACAGGGGAGACGCAGTTACGAGTCTCCAATAGCAGCTGTCACGTCCGGCCTGACAAAGTAGGCCCAGCGACATCAGGCAAAGTATTGTGGATCATTAGATGGGAAAAGACTTTGTCGACTGCGGCTTCCCCTCTCCCCCCCTGCAAGACATGGAGAGGAGACAGGAAAGTGAATCCCTCCCATCAGCTGAGTTTGAAACTTGAAGCAGAAGAAGGGAAGAAATAAAAATGCCTATCAAGGAGGAACTCTCTCTATGCTGCTTAGACCCTCTAGGGCCAGGTAGTCTAGGCATAAGCAAGAGATCCCCAGTGTGTAGCCTGGTTAACCCTAAAGGACATATAGCACTTGCTAAAATAGAGGGTTCTCTCACATCTCGAAACAAGATCGGAACACATAGTGTGGATAGGGGTTTACCTGCTTTACGCTTCTCAATAGCGCCCTTGTTCTGTTTTCCTGTATGATAAATCTACAGTGAGCCTCAAAGGCAAATGCACTTTACATCTCAGACCAAAGACAATATTTGTAGCCAATCCTGAAATGAGCTCCCTTCAGGATTGGCTATAAATATTCTCTTTGGTCTGAGATGTAAAGTGCTTTTGACTGGTCCTTTGGGACTGGGAGTAACTTGAATATTGCTGGGCTCTTTGGTGCAAGGGACCATCTATCACAGAAGTAGGATCACCCGGGTAGCGAAACAGACCAGAATACCCAGGGGGACTGTCTCTGACTCCAGATGACGGCTGTTACGGAGCCTGAGGAGTTCACACTGGATAACTGATTGGGAAATCTAAGTAGAGAACTCACAGCCAGGCTGGGCTTTGTGCCTTTTCCTAACAGTCTGCCCTGAGGTCGGTAGCCTGAGCCACTGCAGGACAGCGGGCAGGGCCTTTTCACTCCAGCATCCTCTGAGATGTGGGACGCCAAACGGTCCCCTCCATGGTAGGAAACCAGAACATGTTCCCTGAAGGTCTCCTCTCCTTCTGGCCCCACACAGAGAATGCAGGATGTTTCCCTGGAGGTGGGACAGACCAGTGGCTCGGGGCAGATCAGCCCAAGGCTCTGCAGGGCGGGGGGAGTTGAAGCATTGCCAGGGCGGTTTATTTTCACACACAAAGTATCACATAGACATCTCCTGCCTCCTCACAGCTGAGCAGAGGCAGGAGGCTGCAGGCAGAGTCCAGGTAGCAGCAAAGGCACCACCCAGCCCTGCACATGGCCTGTGTTCCCACCAGGGCCGGACGAAGGGGTGGGCGAGCCGGGCAGCTGCCCGGGGCGCCAACTGATGAAGGGTGCCTGATGGCAGCTGTAAGGGGCACGTGGCATCCCTTATAGCTGCCATCAGGCACCGAGCGCCCGGCTTCCGCGGCACCGGCCCTCCCCAACCCCGTGGTGCCGGCCAGCAGCGCCCTTCCCCCCACGGCCGCGGGGCCCTGCACCTTGGGACCCAGCCCTGCCCTCTGGGACTCTCACATTGCTGCCTGGTGACTGGCCAGGGCAGAGCCAGCAGTAACAGCATGAGACTGTTTCTCTCCAGTCAGCTCAGAGTGTCACAGCTGCAGAACACCCAGCTCCTGCCAGCCCAGGCAGCGAGAGTCTGAGCGGCAGGGCCCTGGAGCCACCGGGTGTCACAGACCCACTGAGTGTGACACCTGGACAAATGGCACCGCCCCCCATTCCATGGATTTGCTCCCTGAAGCAAAGGGCAGGGCAGACAGCACAGGGAGTGGGCAGGAGTCCAGTCGGGAGGCCTTGCAGGGGCTGCATCATCACTGGACACGGTCCTGTCATAGATGTATAAATGCAAAGCCCCCAAGGGACCGTTGTGCTCATCTAGTCTGACCTGCTCCCTATTAAGGGCCCTGCCAAATTCACAGTCCATTTTGGTCCATTTCATGATCATCTGGATTTGAAACTCGTAAATTTCATGACTGCTTTTATTTAAATCTGAAATTATACAATGTTGTCATTGTTGGGGTCCTGATATAAAACAAAGTTGGGGGGGTGCAAGATTATTGGGGGGTGGGTGGGAGTTGCAGTACAGCTAATCCCCTGCACTGCTGCTAGTGGCAGAACTTCCTGCAGAGCTGGGCTGCTGGCCAGGGCAGCTGCGAGCCAGGATCCCAGCTCTGGAGGCAGAGCCAGCAGCAGCAGCGCAGAAATAAGGGTGGCCTGGTGTGCTATTGCCACCCTTGCTTGTGTGCTGCTTCTGCTGCCCGGGTGAAGCCTTCAGGGCTGGGCACCCAGCCAACACACACTGCTCTCTGGCACCCAGCTCTGAAGGCAGCACAGAAGGAAGGATGGCAATTCTATCTCCCTGCCCCTTCCCCAATAACTGTGCAACTCTCCGGCAACTCCCTTTGGAATGAGAACCCTGAAATTGAAAAGTTCATGTCATTCCTGTGAAATCTGCATAGTATGGGGGAAAAGTGCACAAGAGACCCCATTTCATGGTGGGAGACAGAGTTCATGGTCTGTGACATGTTTTACGTTGCCATGAATTCGGTCAGACAGCGCAGAGGGGTGGGCAAGAGGAGGCAGGGAGCCCAGGCGGGGTCCTGCCAGAGGCTTCAGGAGGGCAGTGAGCGGTGGGTGCGTCCCACCAGACACTCAGCTTCCCAGGCCAGAGGGGCCTTCTGCTCCTCTGGTCTGACCCTCCCTGCAGCACAGGCCAGAGACCTGCCTGAACAATCCCGACAGCGGCTCCTTCAGAGAAACCTCCAGCCTGGGGTGAAACAGTCACTGAGGGAGCTTCCACCGCGGCCCTTGGCAAACGGCCCCCGGTTAGTTCCTCTCCCCAGTAACATTTCGGCCTCATTTCCGGGCTGAATTTGTCTGGTTTCCAGGTCCAGACACGGATGGGGTGTCACACCGGTGCTGGCGAGTCTGATGAGCCCGTTATTAAATGTTTCTTTCCTGGGTCATGTCACCCCTTAACCTTTGCTTTGTTAAGCCTGGGCTCCATGGGACAGGCCAGCAGGGGGTGCTGCAGCTCCACCATCTGGGGACTGGTCTCCGGCCGTGGCCAGAGGCTGCAGACAGAGCAGTTGGCAGGCGGGGAGGGTGCGAGAACATCGGGGAACAGACCAGGGGCTGCAAAGGAAAGAGTCCAACAGGCGAGTGAGGAGGGTCAGGCAGTGACCCTGCCCTTGGCAGTGACCCAGCCCAGGAATATCCCCCAGGGCAAACTGCTCTAGTCTGCTCCGTCAGCGCCACTACAACCTGAGCTGGGGGCTGCGCAGGGAGCAGGAATATCCCGCCGGGCATTTAAACCGAGGTGGATTTACTCGGGGTGCTGGCTCCCCTGCATTTCCCGTGACTGAGCTCAGCCGGCACCTGAATTCCCCCTGCCTAGAACGGGGAGGGTCCCTCCAGTGCAGGGCTCCGTGTTAGGAAGCCCAGAGAGCCGGAGGCTGCAGAGGAGTCAGGCCAGAACTGCAGCACTCCCGAAGGACGGTGTCAGAAGATGGGGGGTGAGGCTCAGGCTGAGCAGGGTGGGACGAGCTGGGGGATTGTCTCTTTGGGGACAGACACAGGGAACTGGGCAGCAGGGCCGGGGCGGCTGGTTCCCAGCAGTCACAGGGCTCTGGAGCTAAGCAGCCCGGTGCGTAGCCACGAATGGGTGGCTGGGACCCTCTGTACAAACCCGGTGCATGAGGGGGTCAGGGACCCAGCAATGCCTGGCTCTCAGGCTGGCGTGGGGCTGCAGTTTGGGGGTGACAACCCTGCGGCAGGATTTCCAGCACCAGCATGCCTGGGACAATGCGCCAGCCCCAGGGCTGGGCAATCATTGCTAATGAGGCGCCACCCCCAGACTCTGGAGAGGGGGCGAGGGCGGCACTCCCCCAGGGTAGGAATGGCGGTGGTGGGGGTCTGGGAGGGAGGCTGGGAGCAGAAGGGAGCTTGGGGATGGGACTGCGCTGCAGGAGGGAATGTGGCTGAAGGAGGCGGTTGTGACCTGGGGCACTGGCCTGGGGTGCAGAGCTTTGGGTTGTGACCCAGGGCCAATGGGATTGTGCTGGGGGCGGGCGCAGCCTCTGCCTCTATCCGGTCACCCTCCCGGGCTCACAACTGTGAAAGAGAAATGGCCTCGCAACAGCTTTTCTGTGGGCAGAGGGGTGGGGCCATCAGGGGATGTGCCGGAGGTTCCCCCTTGTCCGCGGGCTGGGTCCCGAGTCCTTCCCCCCAGCTGTACCCGGGAGGTGTTGGGAGGAGCCGGGGTGCAAAGCAAGGCCAGCAAATGTATGTTATGCTTATCAGAAGCACACGGGATCTTTTTCAGGGAGAAGGCAATACACTGTGTTTATTGAGAATATAGCAGAGAAGCAGAAAAACAAACAACAACAAAGTGGCTGGTAGTGGTAGCACTTTATAGACTAACAAAACATGCAGATGGTATCATGAGCTTTCGTGGGCACAGCCCTCTTCTTCAGATGACCGGAGTTATGAGTTTGGGATGTGTACACCCGAAATAAATAGGAGAGGGGAAGGGAAGGGGGGAGCGAACAAAAAAGAAGGGGGGGTGGGAGACAAAGCATCAGTAAGCATCTGAAGATGGGATAGTTAAATCGAAGCAGATAAAAATCAAAGTCAATAGATGTACCCTTCCTGACATGGGAGTCTATCTATTGACTTTGATTTTTATCTGCTTTGGTTTAACTATCCAGTCTTCAAATACTTACTGATGCTCTGTCTCCCACCTGCCTCCCTTTTTCTTCCCTCCCTCTCCCCTATTTATTTCGGGTGTACACATCCCAAACTCATAACTCTGGTCATCTGAAGAAGTGGGCTGTGCCCACGAAAGCTCATGATACCATCTGTATGTTTTCTTAGTCTATAAAGTGCTACCAGAACACTTCTTGTTTGTTTTGTTTTGTTTCTGTAACCGACTAACTTGGCTACCCCCTGAAGCAGTAGAAAAGCAGTTAGCACATGCTGTCTGAAGACAACCCACCCCCCCACACACAACTCCTGCAGATGGTGAATAGTTACCAGTCCATGGTGGCCCAAGTCAGTCCTACTCGCCAGGCAGGGCTGACTGAGCGAGGAGTCGGGGTTCCTCTGAGACTCCTCCGAGGCTTGGCTTGCAGGACTGAACCCAGAGGCCCATGGCAAGAGCTTCCCTTCTTATCCATGTCTGTTCCCATTGGAGTCTGTGGGTTTTCCAGTGTCATGCTGCCCTCATCCCCCCTTAGCAGGTGTTAATTTGTGTTCCTTTGATGGTGGTTGTCAGGGTTCCCATGGTTGTTTCTCACTCTTGGTGGGGTCTCTGCCTGTCTCCAGGGTTCCTCAATGATGCTAATTCAATTCAGCCTCAAGACACAATGCATGTTTCAAAGTTTCCACTTCTTCTTGATCACCTGGGCATCTGTGATGGCTTTCACTCACACGCCCCCTCCATTTACACCAAACAATCCTATAGAGTTTCAAAGAAGATCAATAGCTACAAGGGGTACAACTTAATTTGCAATACTTAACAGGGAGCAAAGCCCTGCAGTAACATTATCTAATCAGGAGAGACAGAGAACGAGAACTTATAAGCAAGTCATTACATCAAATCATTATTCATACTTATAATCTTATAACCAATCTTAAAATGTACATTTTTGCTACACGTACAGATATCCCTTATCAGAGAAAGAGACTCACTGGCCAGCAAGTCTGAAAAAGGCAACAGTAAAAAGACGACGACGACAGGGACACGCAAAGCACATGACTTCTTTCTCTTCTGTTTAGGCCCAGTAGTACAGCGACAACAACATTAATTTTATTATTGAGTCTGCAATAAAAAACAGCTTAATTACAATGAATTAGACATTTATAGCTGCCTGCTTGTCTGTTTTTCCTAGAGCTGCTCAAGTAGTTTAGGACAGGGATGTCAGAGTTTAACTCGCTAACCGGTTAAATTCCTCCTAGGGCTGCCAGGACCCACGGCAGCCCCACCAGACCAGGAGTTGTAAGAGCTCTGACAGTCCTATGGGTTGCGGCCACTCCAGCAGCACCATGGGGTCGGGAGCCATGGTGGCTGGGGGGCCACATCAGCCCCCCGGGAGCTCAAGTTCACCAAGCAACCGACAGAAATTTTATCGGTTGTCTGGTTATTATTTTTAATTTGTTTGACAGCCCTACTTGAGGAGAAACCATTGAAGCCGCCGCCTGCCAGAGTCGTTGGCCGCACACTAAGGACACCAACAACTGTCTTGCGAGACCCTGGGTTACCAGTCGGCATGTCCCAGCGCACAGGCTGATCCCAAGCTGGGGCAGGAAGGTTTTCTCTTGAGACATAAAACACACAAGGATTATTGCTCCCTTCAAAGCGTCTGGAATAACCAGACAGCAGACTCGCCGGCCTGCGCCCGCATGGGCAGTGTCTGTGCGCTAGTCACCAGGGATTCCCAGGAGAAGCAGCAGCACCAGGCAGGGAAGAGACAGTCCAGAGCCAGTGGTCACCGTAGCCATGTACTTGTCAGGGGGGCGACCTTACAGCACTGCCGCCTTTGCCAGCTCTGCTGAAGGACACTGAGAAGTCCGAGGTTGAGGGTCAGACCTTCCCCTTAATGCAGAAGGAAGTGGGCAAAGTTCCTCTTGCATGCAATTGTCCAGCCATTGCAAACAAAGCAAAAGGGGAAGAGAAATGCCCGGGGTAGCCAGTAGCCACGGATGCTGAGAGCTTTCTGAACTGGACGGTTCCCCCATTTAATGGCTACGGTCAAAGGGCAAGAACTTTTGATTTTGCAACTGTTGTGCAAGATCCATGACTGTCAACAGACTCAACCCCAGTCTCCAGACACAGCCTCTCAGCCCATGTCCCAGCCATATCCATGTCTGAAAAGACACCTAAACTTTGGAACAACAGAGATGTGAGTAGAACAGGGAGGCTGCGTCTAGACTGGCATGAATTTGCTCAAATGCTTTTAACGGAAAAGTTTTCCGTTAAAAGTATTTGCTCAAGAGAGCGTCTAGATTGGCACGGACGCTTTTGCGTAAAAGCACTGTCCCAGATGCCATCAAGTTATTGTCTTTGTTTTTTCGTTGATTAAACTCATGTGTGCTAACCCCTCCCCCTGTACACTGTTACTTAGACTGAATCCCAGGGAAGCAATTCTCTGGTTTAATCTCTTTTACAAATTGCTCTGTAACACCTGGCAAACAAGTGTTCTTTTCCAAGCAGGTCTTCTTTGTTTTGTTGTTAAAATCACCTTTTTTAAGTCTAGGCTTTCATTCCCGCATCCTAAGACTGAGACTGAAGGTCCGCTATTAAGAAATTACAATTGATTTTCAAGCTCTCCTCTGAGGAAGAGTTAAAGGGCTTGGGATGACCCCAAAGGAAGAACTTCCCAAGTGTTTTTTCCTGGCTTCCAAGGTTTTGGGGGTTTGGGTATTTTTTGGTTGGTTTTTTTTTGCGCATTTGGGTGGTGGCAGCGTACTAGGCAACGTCAGGGAGTCTGGGACCTGGAGGAGTTTTTTTTTCCTAAAAGAAGCCAGTAGTGGCAAGGTATTTTAAGGTCTTTGCAGGCCCCGCTGTGGGGGCGCATCGGGGTCCCCCGACTCCTGCACCCCCGTAATGACATGGACAGACTCCACCAGCCAATAGAATAGAGGGAGTTTATTGCTTCTCCAGGATACAGCACAGCACAGATGTCATCTGGTTACAGGAACCGGGCCTAGGATGCCTCAGCCCCCCTTGAGATGGGGGATGCTGGGCCCCTAAATTCCAGCCCCTCTGGGCCCTAGGCTGTCTCCTCCATGATCCCAGACAGAACCTAACTCACTCACTTCCAGCCCTGCCCCCAGCCAGGGCTCCACCCCCCTCCTTCCCATTGTTCCGCTCCATGGGAGATACCTGTCTGACGAGTTTCTAAGCCCCTTGCATAATGACTCATCCCCTGCCCTGCTGGGCCGTGCTGCAGACAGCAGCCGGTGGAGGTCACTGACAACCCACTGCCCAGCATAGCAACCAGCAAGGTACCCCCGCTACGTCACACCCACTTTCTGCGCTCAGTGTCAGAGTGGGGAACAGCCTTGACAGGGAACTTATAACACGTGTAACAATGAGCAGAGACAACACCAAAGACCAGGGAGAACACACGAACCGCTACAGCCCCATTCAGTGACCAACACTGCACTTAGGAAAAGGGGTGACAACGTTGCTGTTCAGGGGGCCATGATGCCGGCAAACCAGCTGCCAAGGGCCCTCTGCCTCCACCGAGCATTGACCCAGCCTGAAAGGGAGCCTGGCTGTTTCACCTGGTGTCGGTATCATGAGATGAGGGTTCTAAGTTATAGAAATGTGCTTCGTATTTAAACTTTACTGCCTGGGTCTGTCTCATTTATAACAGCTGCAGCCCAGAGTGACTAATAAGAGTGGAGCATTCCCATTGGAAGCTTCGATAACTATGCAAATCAGCAGGCAGGAGCGAACAGTAATTAGTGAAATATCAGTATCCAAAAGCAGGTGCAGCCCAGAGTGTGCAGTAATAATGGAGCATTCCCATTAGAAGGTTCGATAACTATGCCAATCAGCAGGCAGGAGAGAGACAGTAACTAGTGAAATGCTAGCATCTAAAAGCAGGTGTGTGTGGGCTCGACAGCGCACATCCATCCATGTTGGACAAAATATGGAGACCCGTCCAAAGCAAAGGGCTCTGTTGACCGCTACCTCCCATGAATAAGACAGCAGAGTGAAATCGTCCCATCAGCTGAGTTCAAGACTTGAAGCAGGAGAGATGGAACAAAAAGCCCTGACCAGGAGGAATTCTGTCCATCTGTAGTCTGCTGAGGCCTTGTCTATGCTACGGCGTGTGTCGATGCAGCAGCAATCGATCCACTGGCTGTCGATTTATTGTGTCTGCTTAGATGCGAAAAATTGATCTTTGTGTCGACGCTGCTTCTCCACCAAGACAAGAAGAGTGTGAGCAAGGGGTAGAGATGGGGACCCCTCACACCTTGCCGGGGGGCCTGCAGATTCTGTTGGTCCCCTTTGCTGTATATTTCCCTTGACATGGGACAGGCCAGCAGCTCGGGGCAGATCAGCCCAAGGCTCTGCAGGGCGGGGGAGCTGAAGCATTGCCAGGGCGGTTTATTTTCACACAAAGTATAACACAGACATCTCCTGCCTCCTCCCAGCTGAGCAGAGGCAGGAGGCTGCAGGCAGAGTCCATGTAGGAGCATGGGCACCTATGAGACCCAGCCCTGCCCTCTGGGTAAACAAGAGACAGTTAAGCAGAACAGGGAATATTTCTAGTTAGATGCGATCAGGTTATTTTCTTTGTTTTTTGGTTGGTTAAACTCCTCGGTGCTAACCCCTTCCCCCTCTACACTGTAATGTAAACTGAATCCCGGGGAAGCAATTCTCTGTTTTAGTCTTTTTTCAAATTGCTCTAACACCTGGTGTGACTGTGCGTGACCGTGTCGGTTCGGTACACCCGGTTGCCTTGTCCCTAGTCCCGTGCGCCGTGCCCCTTTTTCTAATAGTTTTGTCTTCAAGTGGCTTCTCTAGCCAGTTTGTTCACGTCTTCCATGGCACAATGCCCTCCCTCACACCCTGACGAAGCGGTCTGAGTTAGGGATCGCTACTTCGCCTTTCCACTCCTGGGGACAGGGGGTTTATCGCTCCTCCAGGGATGAGAGGGGGGCCTGGGCCAGGACCCTAAGGACACAGACCAATCTTTGGTCCGGGTCCGGCTGGCGGGGGCCTCCTGCCGAAACTCGCCAGCCCACGGGCCTTAATGTGGCCGTGCCCTGGGCTACTTCCTCTCCCTCTCCCCCACTGGTCCAGACATCCCGGCTCTCGGCCTACCTAGCCTCCCGCGGCCTGGCCACTTGTCCGTCTTAGCGGGCTCTAGCCCTTGTTGCTTCACGGGGGGCCCGCAGGGGATACGCCCGCTCGCCTTCTCTGCCGTACATGCCGGTTATGGGTCCCCCTTGCTCCAGGGGGTTCCCGCTGTCTGGCGTTCCTCCCTCCTTTCCCAGTGCTGGGGTGGCATTTAAATCTCCCGCCGCTTCCGGTGCCAGGTGGGACGTCGCCCTGACGTCACCGGGGTAGCTCCGCCCTTCGCGCAGCCTCTGGGCCGTACCGTGGACGCCGCGCCTGGGGCTGTCAGCTGTTCCGCGGCCCTCAAGCACCGGGCACAATGCCGGTATCGTTCCCCCCGCAGCCCGAGGAGGGCGCTTACCGTGGGGGCTCCAATGCGGGGCCCCATCACACCTGGTAAGGACTGTGCCTTTCCAATCGGGTCTTCTTTCTTTTATGGTTAAAATCACCTTTTTTTAAGACTAGGCTTTAATTCCTGCGTCCAAAAAAAAGGAAGAGGTTTGTGTGTACATGCCTGAGACTGAAGGTCTGCTATTAGGAAATTACAATTGGTTTTCAAGCTCTCTCCTAAGGGAGAGTTAAAGGGCTTGGGATTACTCCAAAGGAGGAAGTTCCCAAGTGCTTCTTTCTCATTTCCAAAATTTTGGGGGTTTTGTTCGCATTTTTTTTGTGCATTTGGGTGGTGGCAGTGTACTAGACAATGGCTGGGAGTCTGTGACCTTGGGGAGGTTTTTTTTTTTTTGTAAAAAAAAGCCAGTAGTGGCAAGATATTTTCAGGTCTTTGCAGGCTCCCACTTTCTGGTCAGAGTGGGGAACAGCCTTGAGAGGGAACTTATGAATAACACCTGTAACAACGAGCAGTGACAGCACCAAAGACCAGGGAGAACACACGCGCTGCTATGTCCCCATTCAGTGACCCACACTGCACTTCGGGGAGGGGTAATGTTGCGGCTGTTCAGGGGGCCGTCATGCCAGCAAACCAGATGACAAGGGCCCCCTGTCTCCACCGAGCACTGACCCAGCCCGAAAGGGAGCCAGGCTGTTTCACCTGGTGTCGGTATCGTTACACGAGGGATCTAAGTTACACAAACGTGCTTCCCATTTAAACTTTACTGCCTGGGTCTGTCTCATTTATAACAGCTGCAGCCCAGAGTGACTAATAAGAGTGGAGCATTCCCATTGGAAGCTTCGATAACTATGCAAATCAGCAGGCAGGAGCGAACAGTAATTAGTGAAATATCAGTATCCAAAAGCAGGTGTTAGGTGCTGCTCAAAGGTCCATCGACGGCTGACAAAACACTGAGACCCATCCAAGTGCAAAGGGCTTTGTTGATCGCTACAACCCATGAATAAGAGACAGCGGAGTGAAATCCTCCCATCAGCTAAGTTTGAGACTTGAAGCAGCAGGGAAAGGAACAAAAAGCCCTAACCAGGAGGAATTTCATCCATGTGTAGTCTGCTGAGGCCTTGTCTATACTGAGACGTGTTGATGCTGCAGCCAAAGATCCACTGGCTGTCAATTTATTGCGTCTGCTTAGACGCCACAAATTGATCTCTGTGTCGATGCTGGTACCCCACTGAGACAAGAAGAGTGTGAGCAAGGGGTGGAGATGGGGACCCCTCACACCTTGCCCTGGGGCCTGCAGATTCTTTAGTTCCCATTGCGGTATATTTCCCTTGAGGTGGAACAGGCCAGCGGTTCAGGGGCAGATCAAGGCTCTGCAGGGTGGGGGGAGTTGAAGCATTGCCAGGGCGGTTTATTTTCACACACAAAGTATCACACAGACATCTCCTGCCTCCTCACAGCCGAGCAGAGGCAGGAGGCTACAGGTAGAGTCCACGTGGCAGCAAAGGCACCAACCAGCCCGGCACATGGTCTGTGTCCCACCCCCCAAGGTGCTAAAGCACAGAACAGCATGGGCACCTTTGGGACCCGGCCCTGCCCTCTGGGATTCACGCTGCTTCCTGGGGACTGGCTAGGTCAGAGCCAGCAGGAACAGCATGAGACTGTTTCTCTACAGTCAGGTCGGAGTTACAAACCACCCCGCTCCTCTGGCCAAACCCGCAGGGCTCAGGGAGCTGCTCCGGGGCCACCGGCTCTCAGACACAGGATGTGTGTGTCGCATCACAACTGCATCGCCTCCCGTCTGAGGCTGGGGCATGGCTACACGAGGAAATTTCAAAATAACGAAATCGAACTTGCCTGTCCCCACTACGGGGAAGCCTCAAAAGGAGTCCCAGGCTGTCCATGTTCATGTGGACGCGCTACCGCAACTTACAGCCCCAGGAAGCACTGGGGAGTCATTCGTTCGAATGGCTCTAGGGAGTCGTTATTCTGAAATAACAGCGGCGGCGCATCCACCCGACCACGACTTCGAAATCACTATAACTATTTTGAAATAAGATTTCTCCCTAAGGAAAGCAGGAGTACAGATTTTGAAAACAACCAGCCCCTTATTTTCAAACAACAGGCTTGGCAGTGTGGACGCTCCGCTTGTTATTTCAAAATTACTCCCTTCGGCATATATTGGTTTGGCTCGCTGAAGTAAAGGGCAGGTCAGACAGCGCAGGGGTGGGCGAGAGGGGGCAGGGAGCCCAGGCGGGGTCCTGCCAGAGGCTGTGCCCTCAGGAGGGCAGTGAGCGGTGGGTGCGTCCCATCAAAGACTCACAACTTCCCAGGCCAGAGGGGCCGTTCTGCTCCTCTGGTCTGACCCTCCCTGCAGCACAGGCCAGAGACCTGCCTGAACAATCCCGACAGCGGCTCCTTCAGAGAAACCTCCAGCCTGGACTGAAACAGTGTCACTGACTGAGCACCCACCGCGGCCCTTGGCAAACGGCCCCTGGTTAGTTCCTCTCCCCAGGAACATTTCGACCTCATTTCCGGGCTGAATTTGTCTGGTTTCCAGTTACAGACACAGATGGGGTCACACTGGTGCCGGTGAGTCTGTCGAGTCCATTATTAAACCTTTGTTCCCCAGGCCACATCGGTACTTGCACACTGGAAAGGCGTCCCCCCATAACCTTCCCTTTGTTAAGCCTGGGCTCCATGGGACAGACCAGCAGGGGGTGCTGCAGCTCCACCATCTGGGGACTGGTCTCCTGGCTTCGGGCTGAGGCTGCAGACAGATCACTTGGCAGGCGGGGAGGGTGCAAGAACATCGGGGAACAGACCAGGGGCTGCAAAGGAAAGAATCCAACAGGCGAGTGAGGAGGGTCAGGGCAGTGACCCTGCCCTTAGTCCAGTGGTTCTCAAACTGGGGTCTGTGGGGCTCTATTGCTCTGTGACCCCTTGCAGGGGGGCTGCTGCTCCAGGATGATACCAAACTGTTTAGGATAGTCAAGACAGAAGCAGACTGTAAGGGACTCCAAGAAGATCTCACCAAACTGAGTGATTGGGCAACAAAATGGCAAATGAAATTTAATGTGGATAAGTGTAAAGTAATGCACATTGGGAAAAATAACCCCAACTATACGTACAGTATGATGGGGGCTAATTTGGCTACGACAAATCAGGAAAGAGATCTTGGAGTTATCGTGGACAGTTCTCTGAAAACTTCCACACAGTGTGCAGCGGCGGTCAAAAAGGCAAATAGGATGCTAGGTATTATTAAGAAAGGGATAGAAAATAAGACCCGGAATATCTTACTGCCCCTGTATAAAACTATGGTACGCCCACATCTTGAATACTGTGTACAGATGTGGTCTCCTCACCTCAAAAAAGATATTTTGGCCTTGGAAAGGGTTCAGAAAAGGGCAACTAAATTGATTAGGGGTTTGGAACGGGTCCCATATGAGGAGAGGTTAAAGCGACTGGGACTTTTCAGTTTAGAAAAGAGGAGACTGAGGGGGGATATGATAGAGGTGTATAAAATCATGAGTGGTATGGAGAGGGCCGATAAAGAAAAGTTATTTATTAGTTCCCTAAATAGAAGAACTAGAGGACACCAAATGAAATTAATGGGTAGCAGGTTTAAAACTAATAAAAGAAAGTTCTTCTTCACACAGCGTGTAGTCAGCATGTGGAACTCCTTGCCAGAGGAGGCTGTGAAGGCTAGGACTATAACAGAGTTTAAAGAGAAGCTAGATAATTTCATGGAGGTTAGGTCCATAAAAGGCTATTAGCCAGGGGATAAAATGGTGTCCTTGGCCTCTGTTTGACAGAGGCTGGAGAGGGATGGCAGGAGACAAAGCGCTTGATCATTGTCTTCGGTCCACCCCCTCTGGGGCACCTGGTGCTGGCCACTGTCGGCAGACAGGATACTGGGCTAGATGGACCTTTGGTCTGACCCGGTACGGCCGTTCTTATGTTCTTATGTTCTTATGTTCTCAGCTCCCAACTCCCCTGCAGCTGGCAGCCTGCACTGGCGTTCCAGCCCCACGGCCCTCCCCGAGCAAGGCTGGAGAAGAAGCACCGGCTTCCCACTGCGCTGCTGCTCTTCCTCCCCAGTCCCCTGGAGGCTTTCACCACTGCTCCCATTGGTTGGAATCCCAGCCAATGGGACTTGCAGCCAATGGGAGCTGTGGGACATGGTGAGAGGGCCGGGAGGGGCGGGGAAAGGGAAGCATCCTCCATCTCCTTCATGCCCAGACCCTGCACCTTCATCCTCCTCACGGACCCCTCCTGCCAAAAGCCTGCATCCCCAGCCCACGCTTTGCTCCCCCCAACAAGCTGGATCTGGCCCACAAGGCTTGGATCCCCCCTCCCCTGGACGCAGGAAGCTGGTGCTGGAGCTCCTGCCTCATAAAGGGAGGTCTATTGGGCTCCCAGCACTGGCTCCCAGCTTGGCGTGCGGCACTGAGCCTCAAGCTGGAGTCCACCTGGAAGGTGGCTGCAGACCAACTGAGGTTCAGACCACAATTTGAGACCCCGTGAACTAAGGAACCTAGTTGGTAGCCCTGAATGGTGGCTGGGACCCTCTGTACAAACCCGGCACAGGACAGAGTCAGGGGCCGGGATTGCCGGGTGCTCGGACAGGAGCTCCCCTGAACCAGCAGCACCCACTCCACGGGGCAGAGCAATTCATTGCCCACTTGTGCCTAATCCTCAGGGCCTCTAGTGCCTGGTCACATGCTCTCCTGGTGATGGGGCCATTTGGCCCCCAGGAACTGGACTGGGAAACCCACCAGGTCACTAGTGATCTGGGCCAGCCTGGGACTGGGGGGGCAGGTCTGTGTCCTATGAGCAGCCCCACAGGCCTCCAGCAACACTGACTCCCTGTGAGGTTTGAACCTTCCTGCTCTGCTCCCGGGCTGCAGCATTAAGTGCAGTTCTCTCTGGTTCCTTTCTAACCCCTGGCAGGCAACTCACAGAGAAGCTGCATTTCCCTGGTTACTCCTTACGCCTCAGGAAGAGGAAGAGGAGGAAGGCTCCAGTCAGCATCTTCTCCAGGACGAGCCCGATCCAGAGAGCCTGGCTGGAGAACAGGCTCTGACCTGCAGTGGAAATGCCTCAGATCAGCCCATGGGCAGGAGCCTCCCACGGCCAAGAGCCCTGCTGGTTCCCGGCCATCCCGCCCTCACGCCAGGCACCTTCCATGCGCTGGGCGAGTTCTCCCCTGGGAACAGCCGCTTGGCCAGTGGCCTCTGCAGAGTTTGCGCAGCTCTGCCTGGCAGCCCCCCACAGGCTGCAGCCTGGCCCCAGGGAGCCTGGACTCTGGCGTGGAGCCCAGGGGCTTTGCAGAGCAGGAGGACAAGGGCTCTGGAGCCTCCTGCACTTTTATCCGAGAGCCTCAAATCAGCCACATCCATGAGCTGGGGGAGTCCTTGGGGCAGCAGCTCTGCAGAGGGACCAGGTCTGAGTTCCCCTCCGTGGGACATTCACACGCTACAGGGAGTATCAGCCCTGGGCACAGAGTGCGGCCACAGGGACACTTCCTGCCCTTCCCCTCGCCCCAGAGAGCAGAGCTAGACCCCTGGACTAAGAGGCACCGTTACCCTGAGGAGCTGCACTGCCGGGGCTGGGTGAAATGGCCCCTGGTCTCCGCAGAGGAGACCCGGCATTTCCTAGCAGGAGCAGGGGAGGCGCCAGCTCCACGTTTACCTGCATCAGATGAAGCAGGGTCTTTGCCAGGCTCTGCGGGTGGCAGGGAGACTCTCAGCGTCGCGCTGGCACTGACGGGGGGCTGGGAATCGTGCACAGCCCGACAGGTGAACACAGACTGGTTCCTCGGCTCGGTTGCTCTAACCTCCAGGGAGCTCTGGAGCGTGAACGTCCCGTCTGGATTCTCAGTCGGGTGGGAGGGTTTCCCCAGATCCGTCTCATTTCCATTCTGCAGCCAGCTGAGACTGGCCCCCTGCGGGTAGAACCCCTCCGCGTGGCAGGTGAATGTCACAGACTCGTTCGGTGCTACAGGCCCCGCCGGGTCAGAGCCCACTCGCAGCCTGGGTGGAACTGACAACACACAAACACCCTGCGCTCGGCATCTCATGAAATTCTCCTTCTCCTGCAGGGCTGGAGGGAAATTGCAGAGCTGGGCCGACCGACCTTCCCACCGCGCCCACGTCCCACCTGGCCCCAGGGCCCTGCCTGGAGCATGTTCAGCTCTGACTGGAATCTCTTCCTTAAGCCAGGCTCGTCCCTCCAATCCTGCCAGGGAGCAGGGGGCATCCAGCATGTATCTGGGCATCTTCTCTCCTGTCCCAGAGGCCTCTTTCCCCCATGCCGGACAGGGCCCTCTCCAGAGCAGTGGCCCTGCTGACCTGCACATGGGAGGGGCTGCGTGTGCACAGTGATGACACTTGTCCTGTCCACAGCACCTCCCCTCTGAGGATCTCAAAGCGTCTCCCCCAACGCAGGAACTAGCCCTCCCCATTGCCCGGCAGGTGGCTGAGCAGGAGCCAAGCGGCCCTGGGCCCCCTCTTGGAAGCTGTCTTGGCTGGTAAATGAATCCCCTGGCCCTGCCCCTTCGTGTCCAAGACAGAGCCCCAGTCACAGATGAGTGTGTGGGGGCTCCCAGGGCAATTTTATAGAAACCACTAGAATTACCTGGGCACAAAACATGCACCACCCGTCTCCACCATCCCCTCCCACCCCCCGGCCCTCCCCCTCCACCAGCCTGGAAAAGTGCCCAGCAGCTGGGAAAGGTCATCTGGGGGGAGGATCTTGCCAGGGTGCAGACAAGGACAAATCCCATGCACCCCTCCCCCCACACGCCTACCGACCCCACCCAAGCTGGCGCAGGGCGCGGCCCCGACAGAAGGAAGGGTCTCTACGTTCTCAGGGCCCTAGAATGAGAGACGGGCACTGGGCAGAGATTGGACCCAAATCTGGATTTCAGTGTCTGACACCCACCAAACATCCAGCCCAAAGGGACCCCAGAGGGCAACAGATCCGTCTCCGGTGCCCTTCCCCCGCCCGGTGGCAGAGCCCCCAGAGGTCAGCCCCGGCTGGGCTCCTACCTCGCAGGACGTGGCTGAGGTTGTACGTCCCACGCAGGGGAGCCTCTAAGGCGCTGTGCTCTATCTGACAGGTGAGCTGGGAGCGGGCGTCTCCTGCGCTCAGGTTCAGCCCCACGCTGCTGGACACGCTGTAGGAGACGCTCTCGTGTTCAGGGAGAACCCGGGGCTGGGGGGCTGGCAGTGGGGCCCCATTTTTGAGCCAGGTCACAGTGATGTTTCTTGGGGAGAATCCTCCAGAAGTGCAGGTGAAAGTCACTGGGGCGCCCGGCTCTGCCCTGCTGGGGGGGCCGGACACAGACGGGGCCGATGGCCTGGCTGTGGGGAGAAATATTCATTAGCCAGGCAGAGCCCTCTGTGACTGACAGCCCCTCCCCCCACCCCACGGGTCCTGCTCCCCACAAGACAGCCTGAGTTCGGGGAGCCACAGCCCCAACCCTGAGCTCATGCCAAGGTGGACGGGGCCAGGCTAGGGGAATCCTTCCTGGGTCACAGCCAAGGCTGAAGAACACCCCAGGCGCTGCCTGGCTGCAGCCGAGCCCTGGGCCCACAGCCAGAGAGCTGCAGGGGGAGGGGAGACACCTGAGGACAGTGTCTGGCCCCAGCTCAGTCCTGCCAAGTGAGGGGGGCTGTGGTGTGTGGTGGGGGTTGGGTGTGGAGGGGGAGGGCTCTGACTGGAGGTGCTGGCTCTGAGGTGGGCTGGGGATGAGGTGTGTGGGGTGCAGGAGGGGTCTGCAGGCTGGTGCCAAGAGTCTGGCTGTGAGAGTGGGGCTAGATCACAAGTTAGGGGGTGGGAGCAGCTTGGCTGGGGGCTCAGAGTCCGGGAGGGAGCTGGAGCATGGGAGGGAGCGTGGGATTAGGATGCTGGGTTGTAGGAGGGGCTGGGGGCTTGTGGTCTGGGAGGGAGTTGGGGTGCTGGCTCGGGGAGGGAGCTGGGATGTGAATGGGGGTCCAGGGCTGAGGCAGGGGCTTGGGATGTGGGGCGCTCACCTTGGGCAGCTCCTTTGGCCGCATGGAGCCACCTTTCCCATCCCCCCCCTCTGCCCAACGACCACCTGCAGGCGCTCCCCCCCCCCCGCAGTTCCCATTGGCTGCCAGGAAGTGCGGACCCGGAACAAGGGGGCTTGAGTGACTGTAGCCCCTAAAACCCCCTCATCTGGCTTGTGAGTCACAACTATGAACCCAACACCCGACCCACCCCCTGCGCCCATCCTGCCCGTCACCCCCCCTGCACAGCCCGCTGGTTCCTGGTTAAGGGCAGCAATTCCTGGGGCTAGGACAGAAATCGCCCCCCCCCCCAAAGATCCACATCCCCTCCATCCAGGGGCAGGATTCCTCCAGCCCCACTTCGCTGCGGGCTCGGTGGGAAGCCCAAATCCCCGGTTACTGTCTGGGCTGAGCCGGGTTTGTTCCCCTCCCTGGTACCGGCCCCGGGGGGAGGGGTGTGTGGCCGGGCTGGGAGCTCGCACTCACCGCTCACAGACACGGCCGTGCCAGCGCCGGATCCGATCTCCTCATCGGGCCCCTGCCCCTTCTTGAACCTCACACAGCGATAGGTCCCGGCGTCCTCGGGGTGGGTGTCACTGATGCGGATGGTGAAGTCGGTGTCAGAGCCACCATCAGCCCTCGTCACCCGGGGGAATGATCCTTTATCTTCATAAACCAGCTGGCGGGTGGGGCCCGAGCCCTTGAACCACTTCGTGGGTCCTGTCGGAGCGTTCCCAGTCCCAGAGCAGGGCAGGGTGAGAGTCTCTCCCGCTGACACCGACACGGCGCTGGGCTGCAGCAGCTGGAACTCCTGGGCCCCGGCCCCTGGCAGGAGAGAACAGGCCGGGCTGGGGGAGGCTGTTTGACAAGCCCCATCCCGCAGCAGCAGGGGGCTGAGTCCCACGCCAGGGCACCGCTCTTCGGAGCCTGCTCCCAGCCCTGCCCAGAGGGGCTTTCGCTGCCTGGGGAGTAACTTTGTGTCCTTCCGCAGCGCCCCCTGCAGGCTGCCCCAGAGCCGCCTTGCCACAGCTCTGCCCCACCCCTGGGAGCAGCAGGGACCAGGCAGCTGTTGCGCTGAGTGTGAGCAGGGGGCTGGGCAGAGACAGACCCTCCTGGGCACCCGCAGGGACAGCGGACTGACCACCAGCCACTGCGCTGCTCCAGCCGTAGGGAAGGGGCTGCTGCGTGTCACCTGCTGCCAACGCCCTGGGGGTTATTTCCTCCTTTTTATTGACATGAGCGGTGGCTCCCTAGGGAAGGGCAAGGGGGCAGGGTGCCTGGTGCTGCTAGTTGCCCTTGCCCATAGGAGAGCAGGGACGAGAACTGGAGAGACTCAAAGCAGCTCGCTGGGAAGGGAGACAAAGAAATATTCAACCCCCGTCTCACCAGCCTGTGGCAGTCACAGCTGCCGGGCACTGGGGGAGCTGATTGCTCTGGGGGTTTCTACAAAAGCTCTGCCCTTGATACAAATAAGAACAGCCCAGGCGGTGACTCCAGCTGGCAGGTCTCAAATGAGGCCACATGCAGCCTCAATGGACCTTTCCTGTGGCCATGTCTGGGAGATGTTGGGGGATGGATGCAAAGCAAGGCCAGCACACATACAGACACCCCTTTCCAGAGAGAGAGACTCACTGGCCAGCAAGTCTGAACAAGGCAACAGTAACAGGATGACGACAGGGACATGCAAAGCACGTTATTTCTTCCTGTTCTCTTTAGGCCCCATAGTACAGACACAACTACATTAACTTTATTATTGGATCTACAATTAAAAAACCAGCTGAATTACAATGAATTAGACATTTATACCTGCCTGTGTGTTTGTTTTTCCTAGATTTAAGTATTTTCGGATAGAGACTATTTAACTGGTTAAACTCTTCACAGGGCTTCCAGGACCCTGGGCAGCCCCACGGGGCCAGGAGCTGTGACAGCTCTGACAGACCTATGGGTTACAGCTGCCCCAGCAGCCCCGTGGGACCAGGAATCGTGGTGGCCCGGAGGGGCTGGGAGCCACAGCAGTCCCACGGGAGCCAATGTTCACCATGTAACAGACACATTTTATCAGTTATTAATTTTTAATTTTTTTTACTGCCCTACCTGAGGAGAAATCAATAAAGCCACCACCTGCCAGAGTTGCTGGCCGCACACTAAAGACACCAACAACTGTCTTGTGAGACCTGGGTTACCCGTCGGCACGTCCCAGAGCACAGGCTGATCCCAAGCTGGGGGCAGGAAGGTTTTCTCTTGTGACAGAAAACACATGAGAGTTTCTTGCTCCCTTCAAAGCGTCTGCAATTTCCCTCTATTGCAAGCAGCCAGACAGCAGACTCGCTGGTCCTCATGCACCTGGGCAGTGTCTGTGCGCTACTTACCAGGGATTCCCAGGAGAAGCAGCAGCACCAGGCACAGAAGAGATAATCCAGAGCCAGTGGTCAGCGTAGCCATGTAGTTGTCAGCGGGGCGACCTTACAGCACTGCCACCTTTGCCAGCTCTGCCTGAAGGGATACTGAGAAGTCTGAGGCGGAGGGTCAGACCTTCCCCTTAATGCAGAAGGAAGTGGGTAAAGTTCCTCTATCATGCAAATGTCACACAAGCCCAGCCTCCAGCCACAGCCCCTCAGCCCATGTGCGGCCCCAGACACTGCACCGTCTGAATGGGACTCGCTGACACACACACCTGTGAGCCGGGCACACACAGTTCTGCTGGGGGGGAGGGGAAAGGGTGGCCTTTCCCCAAATAGAAGCAGCATGGGGTCTGGACCACGGCTGACGGAGGCGAGGGAAGGCGTCGCCCTCCCCAGACTGCCCACGCTCCCCCTTCTCCGCCCACTGCTCAGGAGGGCTGGGGCCGTGGCATGGCAGGCTGGCTTGCCCGGCAGCCAGGAAGGATCGGGCCGCTGCGCGGCTGCCCCAGGCGCTCGGGTGTCCTTGGAAGGGGGGAGGGGCCAGTAACCTGGGGTGAGGGCCAAGCCTGAGTCCATGTAAGGGAGCTTGCAGAAGGGGCAGGGCCTCAGGCTTGCATTCCCTACTGCACCTTTACCCCACTGCCCACGGTCTGGGCCCAACAGCATGGAGCTTCTGGGATCCATGGAAATCCACGGCCAGCAGCCTGCGAGCGCCATACATCTGCACCAGCTCCGGGCCCTCTGCAGTACTCTCCGGCTCCCTGTTGGGAGGGTGTCTGCACAGGGTCCCTGGTCTGCAAGGGGAGGGCGAGAGACTGCCTGCGGGGAGTGAGCCTTGCGCAATGGAATACAGCACCTGCGGGCTTGTGGGAAACAGAGACCCAGCTGGGTGCGGGGCGACAATTCCCAGAGAACCCGTCCCAGGGCAGCAGTGACCCGGCCCGCGGCTCTCAGGGGCCTCAGTCTGGCGTTGGGAGCTCCACATGCACATTCCTAGCTCCTCTCCCTGTGACGGGCGGAGCCGGGTTCCTGACGCGGGAAGGGGTTGCTTGGCACTCAGCCATCTGTGCCTGGTGTCACACTGGCACCGGCTGGGTTCATACTCACCCTGTTCGTGGCTGGGGAGGCAGAGCTGGTGCTTGACTGGGACGTCTCTTTCCAGTGCAAGAAACGATAAAGGATGATGGGAAAGCGTGGCGGCACGTCGGGGTCCCCCGACGCCTGCACCCCCGTAATGGCACGGACAGACTCCACCAGCCAGTAGAATAGAGGGAGTTTATTGCTTCTCCAGGATACAGCACAGCACAGATGTCATCTGGTTACAGGAACCGGGCCTAGGATGCCTCAGCCCCCCTTGAGATGGGGGAGACGGGGCTCCTAAATTCCAGCCCCTTTCCCTAGGCCGTCTCCTCTATGATCCCAGACAGAAACTGCCCCTCTCTTCTAGCCCTGTCCCCCTTGCCAGGCCTGGCCTCGCCCCCTTCCTTTGTTTCTCTCCCTGGGAAGTAACTGGTCGGACCAGTTGAGAGACCCTTGCATAATGACTCATCCCCTGTCCTGCTGGGCCGTGCTTTGTACAAACAGCCATCAGCGGGGGTCACTCACAGCCCACCGCCCAGCATAGCAACCAGCAAGGTACCCACACTACGTCACAGAAAGCAACTCCAGAAAAGGGACGTTCCCAAAGGAGGGTAAAATGGGACAAAGCAGGGGGAAGGGAGTGAACAGTTAAATCCAGCCAGCGTCAGAGGGGCCAGATAAACCGTGGGTGCCACAGAAAGGCTCCAGAGTTGTGGATAGAATATCAAAACCCACCTAGTGCAACAGGGTTGTGATGGATGGGAAGGGAACTTCCCTTTTCTGAACATCCCAGCAGTCAGTAACTAAAGGCTTAAACCCAGAGCAGTGGGGATCCGGGAAGTGCTGGCAGGGAGCCAGAAGAGCTAATGGGAAGAGAGAGAAAGATTTTTGACATAGAACAAGTTGTGCCTCTTTCTGTTCCCTTCATGTGCGAGTCAGAGCAGGAGCTGGGAGAGAAATGGACTCAGCAATAAGAAGGCACCGATGTCCCAGCAATATCCATGTCTAAGAAAAGACACCTAAACTTTGGAACAGCAGAGCTGGAACTAGAACAGGGAGGCTACGTCTACACTGGCAGCTTCTTGCGCAAGAACTGTTTTGCAGAAGAGTTCTTGCGCAAAAAGTCTCCCACAAGAGCGCATCTACACTGGCATGTGCTTTTGCGCAAGAGCGTCTATGGCAGTGTGGACATTCTCTTGCGCAAGAAAGCTCTGATGGCCATTTTAGCCATAGGGGTTTCTTGCGCAAGAAATTCATGTTGCCTGTCTACACTGACCTCTTGCGCAAGAGGGCTTATTCCTCGTGGGGAGAGGAATAACTCTTCCGGAAGAAGCCCTGTTTTCCGACACTAGACTGTAAATTTACTTGCGCAAGAACACGCGTGCAGTGTAGACACCTGGCAAGTTTTTGCGCAAGAACAGCTGTTCTTGCACAAGAAGCCACCAGTGTAGACACAGCCGGAATGTTTATAGTTAGATGTGATCCGGTTATTTTCTTTGTTTTTTGGTTGGTTAAACTCCTCTGTGCTAACCCCGTCCCCCATATACTGTAAATTAAACTGAATCCCAGGGAAGCAATTATCTGTTTTAGTCTTTTTTTTTTCAAATTATTCTCTAACACCTGGCAAGCAAGTGTGCTTTACCAAGCAGGTAAATTAAAATCACCCTTTCAAGACTAGGTTTTAATTCCTGCGTCCTAAAAAAAAAGGAAGAGGTTCTGTGTGTACGTGCCTGAGACTGAAGGTCCGTTATTAAGAAATTACAACTGCTTTTTAAGCTCTCTCCTAAGGGAGAGTTAAAGGGCTTGGATGACCCCCAAGAAAGACGGTCCTAAGTGTTTCTTTCTGGATTCCACAGTTTGGGGGTTTTTTGTTTGGAATTTTTTTTGTATACGTGGATGGTTGCAGCGTACTAGGCAATGTCAGGCAGTCTGTGACCTTGGGGAGGTGGGTTTTTTTTTTTTTTTTTAAAGAAGCCAGTAGACGGCCCCAAAGAACAGCGAGAACACACAAGTCGCTCGATCCCCATTTAGTGACCAACACTGCACTCAGGGGAGGGGTAATGTCACTGCTGTTCAGGGGGCTGTGATCCCGGCAAACTTGCTGCCAAAGGCCCCCTGCATCCACGTCAGGCTCAATGAGTGGAGACATCAGGGTGATGTGTCAGGGTCCGCACTGACTGGACAGAGCTGTAAGTGGGGCACGGAGAAAGTTTGGGTAAGTGAATGGAACCCTTACATTGTTGGACTAGTGAGCCTGAGAGGCAAAGGGACGGTTACTTGTGGGGGGTTATGAACTCTGTTGGTGGTATTTTCCCAAGCTAATGCCATGTGACCTCTCTCCCTCTTTCATTAAAAGTTTCTTTTCCACACTCAGACTCTGTGCGTGCGAGGGGGAAGCATTGCCTCTCAGACGCGCCCAGCGGCGTGTGAATTTCCCAGGCTACTGGGTGGGGGCTCGAGCCGGTTCTGTGTGAGATGGATGAAAAGGGACCCCTAGATATTGAACCCGGCCCTGGCTGTTGCTGGCACTACCTGGCAAAAGGGTTACATTGGTAAGTGGCCTCACTCTGCACATCAAAGCTCCTTGTCTCCTGAGTGCCTGCCCTGCACAGCACCCGCCCCCTCCCAGCAACACTCACATTTGACCTGAGCTTCCTCCTCTTCACAGTCAGACTCCCGCTCCCTCCCTGAGCTGGGCGCATGGTGCTCAGCTGTCAACTGCTTGTGCCAAAGCTGCCGGCACTGGCTGGTTTTACACTTACCCTGGGATATGGCTCTTGACTGTGACTTGTTTTCAGGAAATGATGCAGGGGAAAGAGCTCCAGAATAAGGATGCTCCAAAGGGAGGCAAAGGCGGGAGGGAGCAGGGTGGAGGGAGGGAGAAGTAAAACTCAGCCAGTTTCAGAGGGGCCAGCACTCAGAGGTCTGTGATGCTGGAAACCAGGTGCCAGCTCATACCCAGGCCTCCTGCCTCCACTGAACACTGACACTGCCAGAGGTGGATTGGGGCTGGCTCACCTGGGTATGGGTATTGTTCCACGACGGCTTTATTGAATAAGCTCACGTATCACGGCCTTGTCCCACGGAGTAAGCCGACACGGAGCGCTCCTGTTGTGAGCATCCATAACGACAGGCCGTCCTCGCTGTACGTCCAAGATACGTTCCCAAAACACTTGACTTCTAGCGAAACAACTTAAAGCGGGGATTACTTTCCTGCGGCTGACTTCCATTTGTGCCAACTGGGGGAGGGGTTTTGCACAACTTAAGAGGAGGGAATGGGAGGATTTATAACCCATCAGTTCCTACACGTGTCAATGACTCTCGTGCGGAGCGGACGTATACCGGGGAGACTTACAGCAGGGATGCCCTTGTGCACATCAGCAGACAGGGGAGACGCAGTTACGAGTCTCCAATAGCAGCTGTCACGTCCGGCCTGACAAAGTAGGCCCAGCGACATCAGGCAAAGTATTGTGGATCATTAGATGGGAAAAGACTTTGTCGACTGCGGCTTCCCCTCTCCCCCCTGCAAGCCATGGAGAGGAGACAGGCAAGTGAAGGCACTCCCGAAGGACGGTGTCAGAAGCTGTGGGGTGAGGCTCAGGCTGAGCACGGTGGGACGAGCTGGGGGATTGTCTCTTTGGGGACAGACACAGGGAGCTGGGCAGCAGGGCTGGGGCGGCTGGTTCCCAGCAGTCACAGGGCTCTGGAGCTAAGCAGCCTGGTGCGTAGCCACGAATGGGTGGCTGGGACCCTCTGTACAAACCCAGTGCAGGAGGGGGTCAGGGACCCGGCAATGCCTGGCTCTCAGGCTGGCGTGGGGCTGCTGTTTGGGGGTGACAACCCTGTGGCAGGATTTCCAGCACCAGCATGCCTGGGACAATGCGCCAGCCCCAGGGCTGGGCAATCATTGCTAATGAGGCGCCACCCCCAGACTCTGGAGAGGGGGTGAGGGCGGCACTCCCCCAGGGTAGGAATGGCGGTGGTGGGGGTCTGGGAGGGAGGCTGGGAGCAGAAGGGAGCTTGGGGATGGGACTGCGCTGCAGGAGGGAATGTGGCTGAAGGAGGCGGTTGTGACCTGGGGCACTGGCCTGGGGTGCAGAGCTTTGGGTTGTGACCCAGGGCCAATGGGACTGTGCTGGGGGCGGGCGCAGCCTCTATCCGGTCACCCTCCCGGGCTCACAACTGTGAAAGAGAAATAGCCCCGAAGCAGCTTTTGTGGTGCGGAGGGGTGGGGCCAGCAGGGGATGTGCCTGTGGTTCCCCCTCATCTGCAGGCTGGGTCTAGTGGCTTGATGTGCCAGATCTGGCCCCTGGGCCGTAGTTTGCCCAGCCCTGTGCTAACCCTTCCTGCTCTGCTCCCGGGGAGCTCTGTCCAGCGATAACCCCAGGAAAGCAGCAGTTACCTGCTTAGCCTTTGCTCCTCAGGAAGAGGAAAAGGAGGAAGGCTCCAGTCAGCACCTTCTCCAGGACGAGGCCGATCCAGAGAGCAGGGCTGGACAAAAGGCCCCACGTAGGGAGCGCTGGGTCTGCAGAGTAAACGCATCCGTTCAGCAAATGGACAGGACCCCAGTGGGGAGTTTGTGTTCTCTCCCGTGAGCACAGCCTGTCCCAGGATTGTCCCCCCCAATGCACGTGCCTCGGCCCCCCCACTGTCCGAGTCCTGCCGGCTCCAGACATCCCGCGTTCGCTCACGTGCCCCTTGGCTCAGAGGAACCGGCTGTTTGCCATGGCCTGGCGCGGAGGCTCTCGCATCTCGCTGAGGAACAGCCATGGGCCAGCTGAACCCAGCAGAGCCTGCCCCCTCTGCCTGGCAGCATCTCTCTCCTGCACTAACAGCTGGCTGGCCCCAGGCCCGCTCTGGCTGCAGAGTGGAGCCCTTGCGCTGGGGAGCCTCATGCAGCTCCACCCCAAAGATTCACATTGATCGAAGTCAGGCCTGGTGCCTGAGTCCTTCCCCCCAGCTGTACCTGGTGCCCGTGCTTAGGGGGGAAGGGCAGGGGCACAGCAGCACATCCCGCCCCACAGCGTCCCCTGCCCCTGCCGGCCACACGAGAGAGGGGCAGAGCAATGGAGCCCTGGAGCGTTCGGAGCCATCCCCGGGGGGACGGGGCGGGGAAGGGCCCCCTGTTTGGCTGGAGTCACTGGATGGGCCAGCAGCACCTGCAGCTCTTCAAGAGGAGGCTGAGGAGACCCCTGTGCGCACCCCTGCTGGTCTCACCCAGTCCCTCCGGCAGCTCATTTTCATTGGCTGGGGGCAATTCCTTGGGGCAGAAGAGAAATTCTCCCCCCTTCAGCTCCTGCCCCCCACATAAGGGCATAAACCTCCCCCTACCCGGCTTTGCTGCAGCTCAGTGGGAAGCCCAGCTCCCCAGTTACTGTCTGGGCTGAGCCAGGTTTTTCTTCAGGAAGTTACCTATTGGGTAACTAATCAAATAGTCGATGCATTTAGTCAATAGGGCACCTCTGCCTCTGAAGTGTAGCAACAGCCCTAGGGAGGAAGCACCAAAGCCCAAGGTCAGCAGGGTACTCCCCCACTGAGCCCGGGCTCCGTGCGGTGCTGCACTTTGAAGTGCCCCCTCTTCCTTGCTAGTGATAGAGACACAAGTAGGGGGGGAAGTGACTAGTTGACTCTCCTGTCGACTATCCTATAAGCATTTGCTTATCGGATAGTCAACTAGTCCTTCACATCCCTAGTTCCCCTCCCTGGTACCAGCCCCGGGGGGAGGGGCGCGTGGCCGGGCTGGGAGCTCGCACTCACCGCTCACAGACACGGCCGTGCCAGCGCCGGATCTGATCTCCTCATCGGGCCCCTGCCCCTTCTTGAACCTCACACAGCGATAGGTCCCGGCGTCCTCGGGGCGGGTGTCACTGATGCGGATGGTGAAGTCAGTGTCAGAGCCACCATCAGCCCTCGTCACCCGGGGGAATGATCCTGTCTCTGCATAAACCAGCTGGCGGGTGGGGCCCGAGCCCTTGAACCACTTCGTGGGTCCTATCGGAGCGAGCCCCGTCACAGAGCAGGGCAGGGTGAGAGTCTCTCCCGCTGACACTGACACGGCGCTGGGCTGCAGCAGCTGGAACTCCTGGGCCCTGGCCCCTGGAAGGAGAGAACAGGCCGGGCTGGGGGAGGCTGTTTGACAAGCCCCATCCCGCAGCAGCAGCAGGGGGCTGAGTCCCACGCCCAGGCACCGCTGCTTGGATCCTGGGGAGTAACTTTGTGTCCTTCTGCAGCGCCCCCTGCAGGCTGCCCCAGAGCCGCCTTTCCACAGCTCTGCCCCGGCTCCTGGGGGCAGCAGGGACCAGGCAGCTGTTGTGCTGAGCGTGAGCAGGGGGCTGGGCAGAGACAGAACCTTCTGGCACCCACAGGGACAGTGGCCTGAGCCCCATGCACTGCTCCAGCCAGCCACTCAAACCCCAGGGTGAACTGGGGAGGCGGGTTCCTAGCTCCCACAGCTGAGCCCTTTGCACCCACCAGGACTGCTGGCGTCCCCCATTCCCACAGAGGTCCTGGTGGTGGGGTGGGAGCACTCAGTACGGGGGCGGTGACAAGGGGGCTCTCTCGTTTGGAAAGGCAAAGAGAAACAAGTGAGGGGTGAATCCAGAAATGAACAGCAAAGGGCCAGTGTGCCTGGTGCTGCTCTTTATCTTTGCCCATCACAGGAACAGGAGCCGGCATCTGCTGGAATCTAAAAGCATCACTTTTAAAGAGATAAAAGGATTTTTTTAACCCACCTCTAACTAACCTGTGGAATTCACTGCTGCAGGATGTTGCTGAGTCTAATTACCCAATGAGTTTTCTACGGACAGCTCAGACATTGGTACAAATAAGAACAGCTCCTGCTGTGAAACCCAATGTGACAGAATCATACAACACTAGAACAGGAAGGGATCTCAAGAGGTCACCAAGTCCAGTCCCCTGCCCTGATGGCAGGGCCAAGCATCATCTAGACCAGTGGTCACCAAACAGTAGATTGGAATCTCCTGATAAATCGTGGAGTTCTGACCAGGGATCCTGACTGGTTTGGCCAAGGGGCTATCACATGCTAGAACTTCAGCTGCCCCTCCCCGCACCGCTGTGCATCTCCTGCCCTTTGCCTTAGAGCTGCCCCCTTCCCCCCCCCCCCAAGCCTCCTGCTTGCTGTGCAGGGCAGGGGAGGGAGAGGAGGGTGTTGATGTCAAGGGGCCCCCTCTCCCACCCTGTATCTTTTCTCCACAGAACAGAGAGGGGACACAACAGGACTTGGGAGGGAGTTTTCTGGCTGCTTTTGGGAGTGGTGCAGGGCCAGGGCAGGGGTGAGCCTGCCTTAGCCCCATTGCCCCACCACCCAGGAGCCACCTGAGATAAAGAGCATCTAGCTGGAGCCCACATCCCAAACTCCTGCCCCAGTCATGAACCCCCTTCTGCACCCCAAATCCCTGCCATAACCCCAAGCACCCCTACATCCAAATGCCTTGACAGAGCCTGCACCTAGAACTCCTCCTGCACCCCAACTGCTGCCCAAGAGCAGCTCAGTATTGGGGATGTTAAATATCGGTTAATTGAATAGTCGAGTAACCTCGTGAATTCTTATCCGTCTCTCGACTATTCTATAGTCCCTGGGGACGGGGGCAACAGCCAGCACGCTCCAGCCCCACTCCCGAGGAGTCCTGGCACAAGCCAGGACTGAGCCTGGCTGCTGAAAAATGTACTGGCAAAGGGGGGGGGGGTTGTGTGTAGTCTATAGCATTAACCGAAAAGCTTTTGTTTATCGGTTAACCGGTTAATCCCCACTCAGAGCCCTTCTCACACTGCAAATCCCTTAATCCAAGACCAGAGCCTGCAACCCAACCCTCTGCCTCAGCCTGGTGAAAGTGAGAGAGGGTGGGGGAGGGAGGATGGAGTGACCAGGGGCGGGGCCTCAGATAAGGGGCACAGAGGAGGCGGGGCCAGGGTATTTGGGTTTGAGGTAGATCTCAGATTGCACTTAAATTCAAAAAGTGATCTCATGTTTAAAAAGTTTGGAAACCATTAGACCATCCATGACAGGTGTCTGTCCAACCTGCTCTTAAATATCTCCAGTGATGGAGATTCCACAACCTCCCCAGGCAATTTATTCCAGTGTTTAGGAAAAAGTTCCTACGTGTCAGGGTGGTTAATGTCCAACCCAAACCTCCCTTGGTTGGTAGGCAAAGGAAAAGCAAACGAAACCTCCTTTGGTGACACAGATACACCCTGAGCAGCTGTCAGGAACCAGAGCCTAAACGGATCACAAACTGGGGCCAGGAAAGCTTTCTTTCATAGTACAGCCCGGTGGTTTTCAGTTTTTTCTCCTGATCCAATTGAAGAAAACTGCTGATGCTGCAACCCAGCATAATTTGACTGGAGTGTGGGCTCCGGGGTGGGGCCGAGGGTGAGAGCTTTGGGGTGCAGGAGAGGGCTCCAGCTTCGGGGGGAAGGTGTGTGTCAGGGCTGGGGCAGGAGCGTCTTACCTCAAGAGACTCGTGGGGGGGGCCCTAAGGCAGCTTCCTGCCTCTCCTGCCTCTTCCTCCTCACAGATCCTGCTGCCCCCAGAAGCAGCCGGCAGCAGGTTTCCAACCAATGGGAGTGTGGGGCTAGTGCTCAGAGCAGGGGGAGTGCATGGAGCCCTGTGCGCTCTAACCCCCCCCCACACACACACACCCCACACCTAGGAGCTGAGCTTGTTGTCAGCCACTTCTGGGGCGCAGCGCAGTCTGCGGTGCCAGGCCAGGCAGGGAGCTGCCTCACCCCCCCCGCTGCTCACCTCATCCCCCTGCAGCCACAACACCCGGTGCCCGACATCCCAGCCCCTAGTGCTGGGCCACCACAGGTCGTTTCAAACCGCTGGTGTAGAAACCCACAAGGGCTTATTCCTCCCTCCAAAGCACCTGGGACTTACCTCTGTTGGCAGCATTTGTGCCCACATGGGCAACAACAATGTTCTACACTCACCAGAGGCTTCCAGCAGCAGCAGCACCAGGCACGGAAGTGACCGTCCAGACCCAGGAGCCGAGGCTGCCATGGTGACGCAGAGGGGAGACCCTTCCCCAGTGCAGCCTTTTCCAGCGCCCCGTTGTCTGCAGAAAGCCTGCGAGTGCTGGGGTTGTGAAAAGCCACTTCCCGTCTGCGTTCGTGACACCCCCGGGCAGCTGAACTTCCCACCCCAGCACTGAGTTTGCCTCCCACGCAAAAGGGGATGCTGTGACCCGTCCCTTCCCTTCTCACCGAGCCTCCTCGCTCCTGGGTTCCTCGTGCCAGGAAGCGTTCGTGACAAAATGGCGTCATTTGAGGGTGGAGAAAGGGCCTTGGCAGAGGACTGCTCTTTCGGAAGGGACTGCCCAGCATTCAAGACCAGATCTGCTTCCCAGAAACGTAGCCAAGGAATTCACCAGCCATTGCACCGTCAGAAGTCTGAAAGCTGGTCCTGAGATGCCTGTGGCACAGCCATTCCCTGCACAGGACTTTCACCAGGACAGGTCCCAGCTGTGAATTGACTACAGGGGAGGTGCGTTGCCATTCACAGCACCTGAGCTGTGTTACCCACTGATGGTGGGGAGGGGGCTTGGATCTCGATTCGGCCTGGCAATGGGGTTTGGATTCCACGGTGCCAAACCAGCAAAGAGCTCATGAGATCGGCCTTTCTTCTGCGAACAGGCCTGTTCCTGGTTTGGACCCTGTACCAAAGCAAACCTTTGGAAGCTGGTTTGGCTCCAGTTTGGACGAGAGGGGAAGGATGGTCTTGTCCTGAAAGCACAGGACCGGGAGTCAGATGTAGGCTCCCTCCCTGTGCCACCTCGGCAGCTCGCTTAGGGGGTCTGTGCTGCAATTAAACACCCGCGTCCGGCCCAGGACAGCTCATACAGGCTCATGGGACGCAGGCTACAGAGCTATCCAGGAGGTGTAGGTGTTTGGGACCATGCTGGAGCCTGAGTTCTGGGACCCCTTGATGGGTGAGAATCCAGAACATCTACCCTGCAGTTTCAGCACCCTACCAACTGGACCCTCTGAGCTGAGTGAGACGGGCCAGCCACAGGCATATAACTTCAGTGTAGACATAAGCACTGACCTTGTCTACACTGCAATCGGCACGAGTGATTGCAACAGATACCCAGTAGCCAGGGTGCAGTCGCTCAGTGTGAACCCAGGGTTCTGGCTAGGCAGGGCTAGCCCAGGCAGACACTCCCTTTCCCATCACTGTTATTACTAGGGTAGGTCACGCTACAAGGATATTTCGAAATAGCACGTTCACACTGCAGGGAAGCCTCAAAATGAGTCCGAGGCAGGCTCCCCTCAATTTAGAGCCCCAGGAGACACTGGGGAGTAATTACTTTGAATGGCCTGGGGAGGAGCTATTTTGAAACAGCAGCAGTAGAGCATCCACACTACTGCTATTTGGAAATAGCAACGTCAAAATAGGTGTTATTCCTCATGGAACGAGGGTTTATTATTCTGGAGTAAGAGCCTGTTATTTTGAGAGTAACAGGCTTGCTGTGCGGACGCTCCCCTTATTTTGAAATAACGTGAGTCACGTAGACATGCCCTCTGAGACCAGCTGCTCCAGGGAGGGTAAAGCCCTAATTGCTGCAAGTGCCCTGGCTTTATAGACAAAGAGAAAAAGGGGAAGAGAAAAGCCCAGGGAGCCACCCGCAGCAAGAGCGTTCTCTGATCTGGCTGGGTCTCTGCAGTGTAATCGCTAAGGCCCAGATGCAAGAGCTTTAGGTCTTGCAACTGTTGTGCAAGTTTCGTCACTTCTCAAACACTGACCCCCACCCTCCAGCCGTGACCAACCACCCCACATCCGGCCCCAGAGGGCACAGCCTGCCTGGGACGCCGAGAGACACGGACCCAGTGAGCTCCAATTGACACTTCCTGCTATAAAAGCCTTACACGCCCCATAGAAGCAGCACTGGGTCTGGCCACAAAAAGGAGGCACCAGGCAGAGAGCATGGTAAGTCGTGGCTCTGCGGAAGCTGTTGTGCCACCAGGGCTGGGGGCAGCATTGCCATTGGTGCCAGGAGAAGAAGATGCGCCGTGGGGCCACAATGCCCAAGCAAACCAGCCCCAGGGCAGAGTCTCCCAGCAGCAATCGCTTTGGGCCCAGCTTCAGAAACTGCACGTCCCCATTTATCACCAGCACCTTCTGCACATGGTACCTAACTGCCCCCCCACTGGTACCTGCAGACTGTACACTCACCATCCGGGAGGCCGAGCCAGGGGATTTGAGCCTGGGGGTGTGTTGTGGGGCAGCTGCCCCACTCTAGCAAGGGAGGGGCTAAAGTAGGCTGAGCAAATTGTTCCAACCAAAGGGCAGGGCGGCTTGCTGGGGCAGCCCTGATACAAGAAGCTGTTGGGTCCTGACCAGGGAGGGTGAAGGACCAGCTCCCTGGGAGAGCGCCTTAGACAGAGCAGTGCTGGGCATGCTCCTTGGAGCTGCAGAGAAGCATCTACCTGCTACCTCCCAGGCTATGGCCTTGATACGAGGGCCACGAAGGTGCTAGGGTTGCAGGGAAGTGACCCAGGGAACAGGACCAGTCGAGGGGAGCAAAGGAGGGCAGGAAAAAGCTGCTACAAGAGGGTCTCTGGGCCCGGATCTGGAGTAGGGGTGGGCTGGGTCCCCTCCCCCCCTTGCACCGCACTTTGCCACCAAGGAGCATGGCCTTTACTGACTGACACTTGCCCCGAGGCAAGGGACTAGACTTTGGGGCTATAGTTGGCCACATTGGTAGGCATATTGAGTGAGAAGTGCTGATACCCCAGAGGAGGCAGAACAGAGTGGTGGACACCAGTGTTCCCTATAAGCCAGGCACTTGGGTGGCCGGACACTCAGCAGACAGTCAAATGTCACCCAGCTGATTAGCAGAGCGCCCACAGCTAGGTTTGTGTCTCTATTGGTGGTGCACATTCCCATGCCTTGGTGCACATAAAATTATTCCACACATGGATGGAAAAGATTACAGGGACCATTGGTGGGCATTGCCAGAGGGCAGTGGCCAGAAGACACCACAGTCCAGGGAGTGACGTGGGTCCTGATCCAGAGTGTGGAGACAGTGTCATGTCTGCAAGACTCCCTGCTTCTGCCAAGAGTCTGAGCTTCAGGGTTGACGCCGCAGGACTCAGGGGAGCCACTCCAAGGCCATTGGGGGTCTCAGTGCTGGTTAACATCACCCTTAACAGGTGAGGCTTACCCATTCTGGTTAAGTGGCGGGGGGTGCAGGGCCAGCCCACAACATTTTGGCACCTGAGGCGAGGAGCTCAAATAATGCCGCCATGCCCCCTCGCTTGGGCGAAAACTTTGAAAGGTCTCAATTCCACCTTCTTCCTGTTCTACTCCTCTCAGGGACTGCTCTGCTACCGACCCCAGTAAAGGAGAACTAACAACTTAAAATGCCTTGTTCAGCAGCAGACACAATTTTCTACACTGGGTCCTAGTGGCACCCCCGCCCCGCGCAGTCTGGCACCTGAGGTGGCTGCCTCAGTTTGCCTCACGGTAAAGGCCAGCCCTGGAGGGCTGGAACATCTCCCCGCCCAGCAAGGGCACGGGGCCATTCCAGCCCTGCTGGGCCCACCATGGATGGGGCACTCCAGCCTGGCCAAAGCAGCCCCCTGACTGCAGTGGGGGGGGGGTTCCTCTAGCTTGATTGCGGTGCCTCCCTCCCCCAGCCAGTTAACCAATCAAATGGAATTTTGCATTCCCATCTCAGGCACACTTGTGTTACACCCAGATAAAGTGCATCACACCCCATATGGGAGCTCTGCTCTCCAACAAAGGTCAATGGAGACAGCCCGGAGACAGGCTGGAGGGGGTCAGGAAGGGGGTCAGGAGCACCCTCTTGGCTGCTCCCTCAGCAGGTGGGGGAGTTGGTAGGAACCGCTCAGAGGGAAGCATTGGCCCGGCCAGCAGGGGTCACTGCAGCTGCATGTCTGAACTCCCTGCTCAGACCGTGGGAGGCAGGCTGGGAGAAGCTGGCAGGCAGTGACGGGTGCAAGGAGACCAGGAAACAGGCGCGGGGCTGCGAGAGGAAAGGCCCAAAGAGATGAAAGAGGAGAGTCAGTCGATGAACTTCCCTAAGCAATAACCCAGCCCAGCCAGGAGCGGCCCTTGGGCAAATGCCACAGGCACTGGGGAAAGTCCAGGAATAAATCGGCATCCAATGGCTGGATTAAGCTGAGAAAAAAGACTAGTTAGGACTTGGCTGCTAAGACTTCCTTGTGAGGACTAACTGGGAATTGAATTCTCCCTCCCCTAGGAAAGGGGGCGACCCCTCCAGGTCCTAGATCAGGATATGGATGGTAGGAAGCTAAGACCAGGGAGAACTACAGCTGTACCCAGGGGGTGTATGTTTCCCAGGTCAAAACACTCTCTGGCTTGGCTGCATGTCCTGCCAGAGAGGGTGAGGCGTTAGCTCTGCCCCGGGGTGCAGCACTGAGTCTCCCCATTCACGCCATGGCAGGGACCCTCGGCCCCGCAAGGAAATCCCAGGCAGGACGTGTTTACTCGCCTCATTACCCCCTTCCTCTGAGGAAGAGGAGGAAGGCGGCAGTGGGCACCGCTCCAGAGAGCAGGGCTGGGCAGCAGCCAGCGACATGCCCTAGAAATGTCTCTGATCAGCAAGTGGACAGGAGGCCCCTGGGAGCAGCTGCTGCCGCCTGGGAAGCTTGACTAGGATCTGCCCAGTAGCCTCTCTCCTTCACACAGACACGGCAAGTGAACGTCACAGACTCGTTCGGTGCAATGGGCCCTGCCGGGTCAGAGCCCACTCGCAGCCTGGGTGGAACAATCAACACTGGGGAAATCTCTAGGTGCAGAAAGGCTCCTTTTTCACTGATTCCCAGTGATAGTTTGAGACTTGGAAAACAGCCTTGCCCAGCGGCCCACCTCCCGCTCCTGTCAGAGAGATTTGTTTATGTATGGTTTGATTGTTCTTCCTCCTTAAATGTAATGTTCTGACAGCATTTAAGTCAGGCTACGTCTAGACAGCAGCGCTATTTCAGGATACCGGAAGTACTCTACAATAGCTATTCCGCGTCTTTTAACGCGCCTGTTATTTCAAAACAACAGGTGCTCTGTTCTGGTGTCCCTATAACCCTCATTCCACGAGGGTTAAGAGACTTGCCGGAAGAGCACTTTATTTCAAAATTTGGCATTGTGTAGACAGCACCAAATTTTGAAAGAAGCTATTTTGAGCTATTACTTTGCACCCTCAGTAATTGGGACAACCAAAATGGAGTCAGTGACCCTTGACCTAGGGATCCATGTTGGATCTCCTCAGAGACCAGTCTAAATTGGATTTTCCCGCCAAGTGGTCTCGGGGGGTCTATTCTCAGGTTTTTCCGGGCCCTGGGGGCTTTATAAGGACTGTGTTGCCTCAGGGCTTTCTGTCCACGATAGCGGCAGCAGCGTGCGGGACCGTCTGTTCTACCCTCTGACAATGAGGGACAATCCCAGCCACACCTGCCGTGGAAGAAGAATGGGATTTTACCATCCTCACCCACACACTATCTGCCTGTAGCACCAACAACCTGCAACTCCCCCACACCCACCAGCCCAGGACTGGACATCATGGGACTCCTCCCCACAGGCCCTAAATCAGCCTGAGGGTAGAAGGTCCTGGGCACCCCTCAGCACCACTGCCAAGTCCTCAGGAGAGAAAGGGCCCTGCACTGAGGGGCGCTTCTTACCATTTGAAAACACTGAGCCAAAGGGCTGGATTTAGCAGGTCTGGGCTTCACGCCCCGTTTGTGCTTCCACTGTCCCCAGTCTGCCTTGTGTATCTCCCCCTTTCCCCCTCTTTTGTAATTAATCCCTAAGCAGCATTGCACCTTGTCTGCACCCGCACATCCCCTCCTCTTTCTTTATTGCACCTGCACCAGAGGGAGGGAGGGATCCACGTCAGTGATGAATTCACAGGTGACAGACCCTGAGGGGGGCCGATCCTGTACTGCCGACAAGGGCACCAAGTGGCATTTGAGTTTGCTACCTAGGCCCTCGGGTTAACGCTCCCACCAAAGCGTGTTCGGGGGCTCGTCCAATCCTCTTCTTCACTAGAGCTTCCCCCAGCCATGTCCACTTCAGCCCTCCTGGGGTGAACCGGCTCGGGAGGAATCCCAGCCCGAAGGGGACTCGTCCTAAATCACAAGGGCCGGAGAAGAAGAGATGGACATGAGCCCTTAATCCACATCACAAGCTGGATTTCAGTGCCCCAGGGACCCTCTCCCCACTTCATCCAGCCCTGCCCCACACACAGAGGCCGGCTCTGGACTGCTGTAGGTGGGAGGCTCTGAGCCATCCACCCCAGCCTGCTGGAAGACTAGTTATGTGGGAGAAGGGCACATCTCAAACCCAGCCCCAAGAGGTGAGGCCCAGCTGGGCTCCTACCGCACAGATCAGAGTGAGAGTCTCTCCCGCTGACACTGACACGGCCCCCTGGGGCCACAGCAGCTGGAACTCCTGGGCCCTGGCCCCCAGGCTGGGCCAGGGGAGGCTGTTTGACAAGCCCCATCCCGCAGCAGCCGGGGGCTGAGTCCCACACCAGGGCACCGCTCTTTGGAGCCTGCTCCCTGCCCTGCTGTTATGGGATGAGCTCTCACCCCCACAACACCTGCTGCAGTAGACTCAGGGAATCAGCTCTGCCTCCCTAAGAACCCTCTGGTGCAGGCTGTCTGCTGGCTCAGCTCCACATCCTGCCCACAGCGCCCTTCCCTCCAAGCACTGCACTCGGTCAGTGCTCCTGCACTCCTCCCCTCCCGGGAGAATCCCCAATCCCCTTATGCCCACGTTGCCTCAGTGACTCACTGCCAGTCCCCATGTAGCCCCTGCATCTGAAATGGCCACTCACCATTGGCAAGGGGGGGGGGGGGGGAGAAGGACCACGCTGCTGCTTCCCCACAGCCCTAGGACACTCAGGCCCTGCAACCTGGGAGCGGGGTCAGGCCTGAGCACCCCACCCCAGCCCAGCCCAGCCCTGCCCTGCCCTGCCCTGCCCTAGGACACCACCAGTTTCCCCTGCAGCCAAGTCCCTCCTGCTCCCCAGCAAGGACAAGAGTGTATGGTCTACCTGCCAGGAGCCCTTATTTATATAGGCCCAGCTGGGCCCTAATTGGCTGTATCTGCCTCAGCTGCAGGCTCCACGCTCCCAGCCTTCTCCCAGGGCTGGGTTTTAACCCTTAAAGGGCCGGTGCAGGGCAGCCATCCTATCCCACCTGCCCAGAGGGGCTTTCGCTGCCTGGGGAGTAACTTTGTGTCCTTCCGCAGCGCCCCCTGCAGGCTGCCCCAGAGCCTGACCTGACACCGCAGACTGCCCTGCACCCCAGAAGCGGCTGGCAACAGGCTCGGCTCCTGGGGGGCTCCACACGCTGCCCCTGCCCGAGCACTAGCCCCACACTCCCATTGGCTGGGACCCTGGTGCTGGCTGCGTCTAGGGGCAGCATGGTGTGAGATGCCAGGAGAGGCAGGCAGCTGCCTTAGTCCGCCCCACTGCACCACTGACCAGGAGCTGCTTGAGGTAAGCCCCTCCTGCCCCAGCCCTGACCTCCCCCAAAGCTGGAGCCCCCCCTACACCCCAAAGCTCCTCCTCAGCCCCTCCCCAGAGCCCACTCTCCAGTCACATGATGCTGGGTCACGGCATCGACTGTTTTCTTCAACTGGGTCACAAGAAAAAAAGTTTTGAACCTCGCTGGCCTAGGCAGCGCCAATGGTAGCTCAGCGAGGACAATTTCGCAGTATACGGGAATTGCAGAAGGAAAGTGAGAGGGAGGGATCTGTGAAAACGGGGCTGGACCATATGGTCTCAGCCCTGCTCCTGGATCCAGACACCCACTGCAATGGGATGGAGGCAGAGAGTGGCTTGCCACCACCCCGCTGATCACCAGCTGGGCTCAGGATGATGTTTCCTCTCCTGGTACGTGGCTTAGAATTTCCACTGACACATCTGGAATGTCTCACCATGGCAAGGTGCAGGAAAGCAGCCTAGATGGGTTGTGCCCACGTGGGCAATGCATGTGTCACCTTCCAGGGATTTCCAGGAGGGGCAGCAGCACCGGGCATGGACAAGACAATCCAGACCCAGTGGCAGTGGGGTGAGCCCCTCGACCCCGCAGCCTGTGCCAGCTTTCCATGGGCTCAGCACAACTTGAGAAATCGGCGTTAAAGCAGAAGGAAGTGGGCTGCATTAGAGACATTTCCTCTTGGCATCGGTGCAAGCTAAACTGTCCCCCCACTTCCCCCCCCCCACTATTAATGTGACTTCTCACAGCAAAGCATCTCGTGTCCCGGTTCCCTCATGACCCCTCTGCTAGCCCAGCCCCTTGATCGCCATGAGATTAAGCAAGGGTGGGAAACTGATGGTTCGGGCCTGGATCCAGCCGGCTTGCTTGGATGCAGCCCCCGAGGCTTGCCCCCCCCAGCATTGGGGAGCTGGCACTCCAGCCCTGTGACCCCCCCCTCCCTCCTGGACCCCACACTCCAAGCCCACTTCCCGGCAGCCCCCGCCCACACACTGAACCCCACATTTTTATCTCACCCCAAAGTGTAGGGGAGCCCACAAAATGTACTAGCCTGGGCCCCCAACCCAGAAAGGTTCCCCACCCCTGAGATAAAGCACCCATGCTAATGCTGCTGGGGGGGGGTGGTCAAGGCTGGAGAGTGCTGCTCTTTGTTAAAGGGACCCCCGACAATAAGCCAAGGAAATGTCCTCCCCTCCCCAGAAGCAAAGCAGAGAACTTACCAGCCCCAGAGTGTTCAGAAACCTGCCCAAAGAGAGTCAAAGCAACACCCTGAGAGCCCTGCTCTACAGCTGTTGCCTTATTAGGACAGCTACTCCGCCAGCTCCCTTCATACTCATCCACAGTCATCGGGGTGGGTGGCAATCCCTCGGCCCGGCACTGCACCCGAACCGGGCTGATCAGAGGTGGGCCAAGGAAGGGGAGGGGCTGGATCTGGATTGGGTCCAGGCTGGGGTTGGGTTCGATGGTGGAGATCTTATGAGAGCAGCTTTTCTCAGGTGAGCCAAACCTGACGCCTGCGTTGCGCCTTTTCCGGTTTGGGAGCCAATACTGCCGGCCCCGGGCTGGACGGGGAGAAAGGAAGCGCTTGTGGCTGCAGCACATGTGACCTGGGCTCTTTCGCCGTGTCTGCCACACCAGGGTTTGCAAACGTCGGGCCGCGGCCGAGCACTGGGGGTGGGATGTCGGGCGCTGGGGCTCCTGGCTGCAGGGGGATCGGGTGAGCAGTGGGGGGCTAAGGCAGCTCCCTGCCTGGCCTGGCACCACTGACTGCGCTGCACCCCAGAAGTGGCCAGCAGCAGGCCTGGCTCCTAGGTGGGCGGGGGGAGAGCGCAGCACAGTGCTCCATGCACTGCCCCTGCCCCAAGCACTAGCTCTGCACTCCCACTGGCTGGGAACCTGCTGCTGGCTGCTTCTGGGGGCAGCATGGTCTGCGAGGCCAGGAGAGGCAGGAAGCTGCCTTAGCCCCCCCTGCTGCACCACTGACTGGGAGTCACTCAAGGGAAGCCCCTCCTGCCCCAGCCCAGCCCTTCCCAAAGCCAGAGCCCCCTCCTGCACCGCAAAGCTGAAGCCCCTTCCTGCACCCCAAAGCTCCATCCTCAGCCCCTCCCCGGAGCCCACTCTCCAGTCACACGATGTTGGGTCGCGGCATCAACGATTTCCTTCAACCAGGTCATGAGAAAAAAAAGTTTGAAAACCGCTGGGCTACACCATCACCTCTGTGCCCTTAGGCAAATCACTGTTTCTGTGGTTCTCTCTCCAGCTGTGCAGAGGGGATACCAACACCTTCCTTTTCCTGCCTCTGTCTTGGCTTCTTAGATGGCAAGTTCTGTGGGGCCGGGACTGCCACTTGCCAGGTGTGTGTACAGCACCTAGCACAATGGGCCCAGTCACTGTTGTGTCCTGTAGCCCTCTGCAATAAAAATAAAGCAGTAAGCAGCTGGGGTGATGAAAACAAGACACTTTTCTCCACCGTATTTTTGGTTTGAGATGCCACGTTGGGTCCATGTTTTAACTCTTCCTGGCTCGGGGCACCACCAGTTCTTTTCCTGGGCGATGCCTCCACCGACAGGGCAGGCACCGAGCAAGTTAATCACGCATGTGCCACTTGCTTTTGTTTCCTGTTGTGACTTCTCGTTTTCCTTCGCCAGCTGAACTGGCTGAGCTCGAACCCTGCAGTGCTGACGGGTCCCCAGCCTGCAGATGGCTTTCCGCACCTCGGCGTGGCTTCAGCTGCTGAGCCTCTTGCTTGGGCTCTCTTCCATGAACAAAGCAGGTGAGTATGACACGGGGAAGCGATGGGAGCTTTGCGATGCTGCTTGGCAGGGCTAACACACAGGGAAAGAAATCAGCGCTTTAGGGATCCCAGTGCAGGGGGAAGACAGAGACAGGAGAGAGAGAGTGAGTATGTGAGTGTGTGTGCGCTCATGGGCGTGCGTGTCAAAATCTCTCTCTTTGATGGTTTCCTTTCCCTTGCGCACGGTACGTGTCTTTTCGGGTTGTAAACTCTTTGGAGAGGGATCATGTCGTCCCTGTGTCTTTGTACAGTGTTTAGTCGTGCCCACCTTGACTGAGCCTGTGAGCGCTGGGGTAACAAACGTGTTTAAAATAACCAGCATTTGCCCTGCTGCGGAGGCTGGGACACGGCCTTGCAAGGCTAAAGCTATTTCCACACATTGCCTGGGGAGCAGGACTCCATCTGCAACACAGCACAGCCCTTGGATGCTTTTCCAGGTGTTTCCACCAGATACAGGCACACGGCACATTCCTGTTCTGTGCACTTTCCGGGCGCTCAGCCCTGCTTTGCTGTGACTTTCCGCCAGCAGAGCTGGGCTGTGTGGGGTCCCTGCGGCAGAGACGCTCCCACATCGCCCGGGAGAGCAGCAAGGGTTGTCAATCCTGTGAGAGCTGCAGAGACCCAGCTTCTTAAAGAGCAGCCGCCGTGGGACAGAAAACTCCTGAAAAGTTCTTTGCTTAGGAACGAATCCTCCCTCCTCCCCCTCATTCGCTGGGTTTCCAGGGGCGTGTTCCCTGTCGCCAAGAGAACAGCAAGAGAACAGGGCCTTGGTCTATGCAGGGATCATCTCACCCATCCACTTCTCCCTCCCCCTCCCATTGCCATCACAGCTTGGCTGATCTCCCAGGCCAGCTGCCCCAGGTGGGGAATCGCCAGCAATAGCGCCTGGCCTCTTAAAGAGACAACACTCATGCGTTCATGCAACCACCCCAGTGTATAAATAGGAAAAGGGGAAGAGCGCTGCACAGGTCCCGCGTGTCTCTGCGCAGCCGGGTTTTTCCAGGTTGGAATGTTCTGCACAAGTCACAGGAGAAGCTGGTTTTGCTGCAGCTGGGGAGGGGCCCTCGCCAGCCTCCAGCCACGCACATGGCAACCCACAGAGAAAGAGCCAAACTCCACCTTTCTGCAGCAACAGCCAGGGGAGGCACATGGGCGAGGGGCTCTCTGAATTCTTTGCAAAGGGCAGGCTTGGTCCTACCCCCAGCAGCAGCTCTAGCCCTGAACCTGGCGGCTTTTGAAGGATCCACCAGAGACCGTGGCCACCAGCCACCAAGCTCTGCACCTTCCTGCCGACCCCAGGGCTTTCGTCAGATCTTCTCAGCTACTGGCAGCACTGCCCCATGGAACCCCACTGCCAAGGCTGCCTCGGCCGGCAGTTGCTCCGGGCTGCCCATAAGCGAGGTCCCGATGGCAGGAAATGGACCTGCAGAAGAGGCTGCATGGGCTTCTGGGAAGCATCGCTGCGGGGTTTGGAGGGGACATAATCCCATTGGGTCTAGCAACTGCAAATCCCAACACAAGCCAGTCCAAGAGCAGAGACTGGGCCTATAGGCCAATCATAAGAACATAAAACCGGGCCAGACTGGGTCAGACCAAAGGGCCATCTAGCCCAGTGTCCTGTCTGCCGACAGTGGCCAATGCCAGGTCCCCCAGAGGGAGTGAACAGAACAGGGAATCATCCAGTGATCCCTCCCCTGTCGCCCATTCCTAGTATCTAGCAAACAGAGGCTAGGGACCCCGTCCCTATCCATGCTGGCAATTAGCCATTGAGAAACCCATTCTTCATGAATGTATCTAGTTCTTTTTTGAACCTTGTTAAAGCCCTGGTCTTCACAGCTTCTGCTGGCAAGGAGTTCCACAGGTTGACTGTGTGCTGTGTTTGTTTCCTTCCTTTTGTTTGTTTTAAACCTGCTACCTATTCATTTCATTTGGTGATGCCTAGTTCTTACATCACGGGAACTATCGTAACTAAAGCTTTTCCTTATTCACTTTCTCCACTTCTGTCATGTCCACACCTCTGTCATGTCCCCCCTTAGCCTCCTCTTTTCTAAGTCCCAGTCTTTTTAATCTCTCTTCAGATGGCAGCGGCTCCAAACCCCTCATCATTTGTGTTGCCCTTTTCTGAACCTTTTCCAATGCCAATGTATCTTTTCTGAGATGAGGCGGCCACATCTGCACGGCACGCAGTGTTCAAGATGTGGGCATCCCATGGATTTATACAGAGGCAATAAGATATTTAGCCAATCTCATTGAAGCATCTGAAAGGGCGTGCAAATCGGACACTCCCCCTCCCCTACACCTTTGCACACACACTCCCCAGAGTTGTGCACATGAATTGGGTAACTCGGTGTCCAACCACCTGTCTCCCATGGCAAATGCCCATCTGTACTCGCTGATTTAAGACACTAATGCAGAGACCCTGGCTGGGAATTATGCCCCAGTATGTAGCTTGTGTTTTGTTTACAGCACAAAGGGAAACTTGAACAGTTGTGGGTGGGGGGGGACCAACCTCCCATCTTGCTGGCCCAGGACTTAGCAAAGTGAGGAGTGAAAGCAGGATGGAGCAGAGTGCAGGGAGGCAAATGGTTAAACCCAGCAGTGCCCAGATCAACTTTGGGCTTCCAAAACCAAGTCTCCAGTGTCTCGTGGGTGGGGAGGAAGATCCCAGGGACCAGGCTGTGAGTACCTGCAAATAATGCACAATACAAGGAACAATAACAAGCTGTTATCCAGGTCATTAACCAAAGCCCTCCCACGCTGTGTCTGTGCTGCAGGGGCCGGGGCCCAGGAGTTCCAGCTGCTGCAGCCCAGCGCCGTGTCGGTGTCAGCGGGAGAGACTCTCACCTTGCCCTGCTCTGTTACTGGGAACGCTCCGACAGGACCTACGAAGTGGTTCAAGGGCTCGGGCCCCACCCGCCAGCTGGTTTATGAAGATAAAGGATCATTCCCCCGGGTGGCGAGGGCTGATGGTGGCTCTGACACCGACTTCACCATCCGCATCAGTGACACCCGCCCCGAGGACGCCGGGACCTTTCGCTGTGTGAAGTTCAGGAAGGGGCAGGGGCCCGATGAGGAGATCGGATCCGGTGCTGGCACGGCCGTGTCTGTGAGCGGTGAGTGCGAGCTCCCAGCCCGGCCACGCGCCCCTCCCCCCGGGGGGAGCACACCCGGCTCACTCTCTCTGCCCATTCTGCTGCAACATCCCTTGTGCAGCAGGGAAGATGCTGGTTTCAGCAGTAAGGGAGATAAAGCAAAATCTTAGCCAGCCCGCAGGACACAGGTGCACTCTGCGGTTCTCCCGCTTCCAGACTAAGCAGCCTGTGCTGCCTACTGTCACCACTCAGCGACCTGAGTCCTGGTGTGAGGGGTTCCCAGAGACTCCATGGCCAGAAGCCAGAAGGGACCGCTGGGTCGAGTCTGTTCTGGGTAGCACAGACCAGAGAACTGCTCCAACCAATCCCCAGAGCTGTTAGAAAAACATCCCGGTTGTGATTTAAAACTGGTCAGTGATGAAAAATCCATCACGACTCTTTTCAAGGACCTAAAAGGGTGTTACATGGAGGAGGGAGAAAAATTGTTCTCCTTGGACTCTGAGGACAGGACAAGAAGCAATGGGCTTCAATTGCAGCAAGGGAGGTTTAGGTTGGACATTAGGAAAAACTTCCTGCCTGTCAGGGTGGTTAAACACTGAAACAAATTGCCTAGAGAGGCTGTGGAATATTTAAGAGAGATTGGACAGACATCTGTCAGGGACAATCTAGATGGTGCTTAGCTCTGCCATGAGGGCAGGGGACTGGACTTCATGATCTCTCCAGCTCCCTTCCTCTTTTATGATTCTATGATTTTAAGTTGTTCCAGTTTCTAATTTCTCCCACTGTTAAAAAAATGCCTTCCTTCCCCTCTGAATGTGTGTGACTTCAACATCCAGCCATTGGATCATATCTCTGCTAGACTGAAAAGGCTGTTAAATATTTGTTCCCCAGATAGTACTTATAAATATGAGCAGCCACTCTTTAGCATTCATTTTGTTGGGCTAAACAGATTGAGTTTCTGCTGTTTAGCAAGGCAGGCAGGTTTGCTAGGCCTTCAGTCATTCTCATGGCTCTTCTTTGCACCCCTTCCAACTGATCTGCATCCTTCCCAAGCTGTGGGACCCTAGACTTGAACGATGGATCTGAGCAGCAATCACACCATGGCCAAATAGGAGGTGAAATAATTTCTCTGCTTCTATTTGAGATTCTCCCCTTTATGCAGCCAACGATCCCATTAGCTCTTTCAGCCACAGCCTCGGGCTGGGAACTCATGTTCCACTGATTGTCCACCACAACCCGCAAATCTTTTACACAGTCCCTGCTTCCCAGCACCCAGTCCCCCCCAGGGTGAGTTTGGTCTCATGCTTTGTTCCTAGATGTATATATTTGCATTTAGCCATGCTAAAAAGCAGCGTTTATTTGTGCCCAGCTTACCAATTAAGCCAGAACGCTCTGTATCAGTGACCCGGCCTCTTCATTATTTATCACACCTGATTTGTGTGTCATCTGCAAACTTGACCAGGTCATTAATAAAAACGCTCAACAGCACATGGCCAGGAACTCATCCCTGCAGTTACATTTTGAGACCTATCAGTTCGCCAGCTTTTCATCCAGGTGCAAGCAATAAGGGTTCATCAGGGTTAGCCCCTGGCGGGCCGCCTGGCACTTTGTTTACCTGTGTGTCTGCAGATACGACCACTCCCCTCTCCCAGTGGCTCATTCACTGTTCTTGGCCCCTGGGAACTGGGGGAAGTGGCGTGGACCAGGACACTGCTTCCCAAAGATCCCATTGGCCAGGAATGGCTAATGAGGCCACTGGGAGTGGCCATACCTGCAAACGTGGGGGTGAACAAAGCATCTAGCAGCCCACCAGGGGCTAACCACAGGCTGCCTATTGCCTACTCCTGTTTCAATCCACTGAATGTGCCATGTTAATTTTAGATCCTTCTAGTTTTTCAATCCAAACATCCTGTGCTACGATATCAAATGCCTTACAGAAGTATGACCACTGTTATCTTCATCAATCACACTCGGACTCTCATAAAAAAGATACTAAGTTTGTTTGACAAGAATTATTTTCCATAAACCCACACTGATTGGTATTAATTATATTACCCTCCTTTAATTCTTTATGACTCAAGCCTCCATCAAGCCTCTGATATTGATCAAGGGATCAATATCAGAGTGACATGCCTATAATTACCTAACTCGTCCTGTTAAAATGTTAAAATATTGTACAACAGTAGCTTTCTTTCTATCTTTGGGATCTTCTCAGGTGTTCCAAGAGTGATTGAAAAGCAATGCTAGGGGTTCAGTGAGCTCCTTAGACAGCTCTTTTAAAACTCTTGAATGCAATATTATCCAGACCTCCTAGTTTTAAAATGTCTGATTTTTAGTAGCTACTGTTTAACATCTGCCAGAGATGCTAGTGGAATGGAAAGATGATTATCCTATGACATGAGTATGTAATCTGGTTTTTCCACAAGTATAGAAAAGTAACATTTCTTGAAAATGTGTCTGCCTTTTTTTCCATTATTACTGATAATTCTGCCACTTCCAAGTAAAAGACAAGTTCCATTGTTAGGATTCTTTTTGGACCTAATATGTTTTAAGAATTCCGTATTGTTCTTAACTCTGATGGTCATAGATTTCGCCTTCTGTCCTTTTGCTTCCCTTATCAAATTTCTAAAATTCCTAGCTTCTCATTTATAGTCATTACTGTCAGTTTCTCTTTCTTCCAATTGTTTTGCATAGACTTGAGGATTTACCCAGCGTTGGTTGGTCCTAAACTGAAATCATTTGTGTTTTTCTTCATTTGAAATCATTGCTCTGGGGTGGGGCTGGGGAAGCAGGCTGACCTTAGAGAGTGTGGACAACCTCAGCCCTCTCTCACTGCAGCAGCTTGGGGCCAGGTGAGAAGCACCTCTCCATGGCCACTGCAGCTCCAGCAGGCACAGTCGGGTGAGAGGTGCATGTTGCCTGGCTGGGGAACAGACTGACAAACTCTAGAAAAGATACAGTAGATAGCTGTCCCTTTCTCCACCCCTGCCTCTTGCTGGTCCGGTGGGGTTATAGCTGTCTGGGTCTCCATCTCTGGCCCCTGGCTGCCCCCTTGTGGTCATGATATAGTATGAGAGTCTGTGATAGCAGACCTCTCCCTTTCCATGTCACGAGAAACAATCACATTCCAGGCACATCCCATTGTCTTGGCACAACCAAACACTGACCTTGCTTTAAGTTAGGATAAGAGGAAGCTGCACACCAAATTTGGTGGTCCTAGCTCTTACCGTTTAGGAGGCATTCTTGAACAAACAGACTCACAGGCAGACTGACACACAGACACAAACTCTCAAATATATAGCAAATCAGTAATAGCTGCCTTCACTGCTCTCTAAACCAGGTAGTTTTTTGAACCAATATGGCCTTCATTGACTATGGCTTTGGGGCATCCAGCAGAGAGTTCTTAATTAATTCCTCATGATTCATTTTTTCTGATTACATTCTTCCTCCCACCTGATCTGGCTCATAATTGTTTCCAGCTTCGTGGAACTGGCCCTTTGAAAGCACATGTCTGGACTTTATTCTGTTTGCACATTGTAAATCTCCTCAAAGCACAACGACGTGCACTTAAGACACCATTGCTTTTAGCTCTGTGTTCAGTTCCTCTTTGCCTGTCCAGACAAGGTGTAATACAGAATTCCCCTGTGTTGGACGCACCGCTTTTCGAGTTGGGAAATTGTCATTGATAATGTTTAGAAATTCCAAGGGTGTTTTAATACTGGTTGACTGAGACCACCGGTCTATGTCACTCAAATTGAACTGACTGATGATCGTGAAGTTTTTTCTCCTACACATCACAAAGAGGTGCATAAGGAGCCTGTAATTCTGCTCCCAAGGATAACTAAGGGGGGTGGGGTCTGTAGCAGGTCTCAGCTAATATCCCAGCTGGTGCTTTATCTGTTAAGACTCTGGCTAAGTCTACACTGGCTCTTTACAGCACTGTACCTTTCTGGCTCAGGGGTGTGAAAAAACACCCCCGAACGCAGCAAGTTACAGTGCTGAAAAGTGCCAGTGTGAACCAGGCTACAGTGCTGAGAGCCATGCTGTTAGCCTCTTCCCTTGTGGAGGTGGTTTACATGAAGCGCTGGGAGATCTTTTGCCCCGCGCTCGTGCCGTGGCCACACTGCCACGGCTGCACTTTAAACTGTTCCATGTAGATGAAGCCACTGATCCATAATCTCTGCTAGCGAGCCAGGCCCTCTCCCCTTTTGCCCACTCCATCCTTCCTATAGACAGAGGTCATTAGCCATGGATTTTAACCTGCCAGTGGAGCCCATCACCCCTCCAGGTGTCAGTAACACCATCTAGAGCAGCAGGTTTCAAACTACAGGTTGTGACCCAGCACTGACTCATGGAATGCCAGGTCCTGTGTCACTTTGCTGTAGGGAGACCAGGTGGCTAAGGCAGGCTTCCTGCCTGTCCTGGCACCCCGAACTGCTCTGCACCCTGGAAGTGGTCAGCAGCAGGTCCAGCTCCTAAGCGGGGGGTGTGACGTAGTGTGGGTACCTTGCTGGTTGCTATGCTGGGCAGTGGGTTGTCAGTGACCTCCACTGGCTGCTGTCGACCCAGCAGAGCAGGGGATGAGTCATTATGCAAGGGGGCTTCAAAACTCTCCCATGGAGCGGAACAATGGAAAGGAAGGGGGCGAGGCCAGACCTGGCTGGGGGCAGGGCTGGAAGTGAGGGAGTTAGTTTTTCTGTCTGGGATCATGGAGGAGACAGCCTAGGGCCCAGAGGGGCTGGAATTTAGGGGCCCAGCATCCCCCATCTCAAGGGAGGCTGAGGCATCCTAGGCCCGGTTCCTGTAACCAGATGACATCTGTGCTGTGCTGTATCCTGGAGAAGCAATAAACTCCCTCTATTCTACTGGCTGGTGGAGTCTGTCCGTGCCATTACGGGGGTGCAGGAGTCGGGGGACCCCGACACGCCGCCACAGGGGGCCACAGGGCTCCATGCACTGCCCTTCCCCTGAGCACCAGCTCCACACCCCCATTGGCTGGTTCCTGGCCAATGGGAGCTGGGGAGGACGGTGCCTGTGTGTGAGCGCAGTATGCAGAGCACTTGCACATCTCTGCCTAGGACTCAGACCCGCTACTGGTTGCTTCCACACGGGCTGAGATACCAGGGCAGGCGGGAAGCAGCCTTAGAACCCCCACTGCTCTGCTGACTGAGTCACTGGAGGTAACCCAGTGCCCCAACCCCCTGCCCCAGCCTTGAGCCCCTTCCTGTGCCCCAACCCCCTCATTCCTGGCCACAGTCTAGTCAAACGGTATCATTAGGCTGGGTCACAGCATCAACACTTTTCATCAACTGGGTCACGAGAAAAAAAGTTTGAAACCCCCTGACTTGGCGCCGTTTGCTCACAAAGGAGCAACGCCAATTCCTCTTGTTCCCAGGCTCCAAACCCGCCAGTCAGTTACTGATGCTCTGCAGAATGGTGTCTGGTTCTCCCCAGATGGTGCCCGGTTGTCCCCAGACGGTGTCTTGCTCTCTCCAGATGGTGCCCAAAGTTCATCTGTGCCTGCAGCTGCTGGGACAGTCTGTGTGCTCCTTGTCGTCTTACTCCTCGTTCTCTGTTTACTTCTTTGTGAGAAAGAAGAGAGGTAAGTGCAGCATTTCAACCAGCCTCTTCCTCTTACTCCAGGGGTATTTGCTAGTCCTAGCATGACTAACGGACTCTTGTTTCTTTCCTCTGCCCATCTAGGGAGTACGAGCTCCAGCCCAGACAGGTGTGTATAAAATGTATTAATTTGGTAACTCTGTTAGTCATTCTAACTCTGTCTCACCCATCTCTGTCTTACCCAACACCCTCCTGGCTTAAATCTCTCTGAGATCTTTTAGCCATAACACTTAGGCGGGCCTGGTTATAGTGACTTTTCAAGTACCTAAAAGGGTGTTACAAGGAGGAGGAAGAAAAATTGTTCTCCTTGGCCTCTGAGGACAGGAGAAGAAGCAATAGGTTTAAATTGCAGCAAGGAAGGTTTAGGTTGGACATTAGGAAAAATTTCCTGCCTGTCAGGGTCGTTAAACACTGGAATAAATTACCTAAGAAGGTTGTGGAATCACAGGAGATATTTACGAGCAGGTAAGATAGGCACATTCTAGATGGTGCTTGGTCCTGCTGTGAAGGCAGGGACTGGACTCGATGACCTCTCGAGGGCCCTTCTGGTTCTAGGCTACATCTACACTGCAGGCTTTTTGCACAAGAACGGCTGTTCTTGCACAAAAACTTGTGGAGCGTCTACACAGCACGCGTGTTCTTGCGCAAGTACATTTACAGTAAAGCGTCGGAACAGAGGGCTTCTTGTGCAAGAGTTATTCCTCTCCCCATGAGGTACAAGCCCTCTTGAGCAAGAGCTCTTGTGTAAGAAGGCAGTGTGGACGGGCAACAGGGGTTTCTTGGGCAAGAAATCCCTATGGCTAAAATGGCCATCAGAGCTTTCTTGTGCAAGAGAGCGTCCACGCCGCCATGGACGCTCTTGCGCAAAAGCACATCTCTTATGCAAAAGCACAAGGCAGTGTGGACACGCTCTTGTGGAAGACCTTTTGCACAAGAACTCTTGCGCAAAACAGTTCTTGCGCAAGAAGCCTGCAGTGTAGACGTAGCCTCAGTGTTCTATGACTTGAATTCTACCTGACATCAGATCTCAGTAGCTTGTATCTCTGCTGGGACATCTCTCCCCTGTGTCCTAGGCGTTTCTCAGGGGCCTGCGACCTTGGTATTTAAGAGTATGTCTAGACTACATTGTTTTTTTGAAAAAACTGCCCTTTTTTCGAAAAAACTTCACCTGTGTCCACACTGCAATCACATTCTTTTGAAATTAAATTGAAAGAACGCAGGGTTTTTTTTTAACTTTGATAAACTTCAAATTACGAGGAAAAACGCCTTTTTCGAAAGAGCTTTCGAAAAAAAGGCGTGTGTGGATGCAGAACAGGGACATTTTTCGAAAGAAGAGGCAATCAAAAAAAGCACAGGTGCCCTGGTGGCCATTCTGTGAATAGCAATCAGGGCTTTCTTCCGAGAGAGGGTCCATGCAGTCTGGATGTTTCTTTCAAAAAAGCAGATTGCTTTTTCGATCCGGTTTTGAGGTGTGGATGCTCTCTTTTGGAAGACGCTTGCAGTCTAGATGTACCCTAAGAGTCCAGCAAAGCAACTTAAAAAGCAAACGCCAAGAATGTCAGCCTCCAAAATCACGGCTGAATACAAACTGAGTTCATGTTTGGTCAAGGACCCCAGCCAAGTGTTCAGAGACAGACTCTGTCCCTGGGATGGGCTCGGCTCCTTCTCAGCAGTTCAATGGGGGGGGGGAAGACCCACTTTTCTGTGTCTAATTAGGGTTCTCTTTCCTTTAGGTCTCAAACTCCCTTGCCAGATAAGACAAGGACCCAGAGCCAGGTATGACATGGGAGAGTGGCCCTCGGCATGGTTCCAGCAGGCGCTGGTTCCCAGCAGGAGGAGACATGTCACCGGCTCTGGTCGAGCCTGGGTGCTAACGAGTGTGTGTGGCTGGAACAGTGGGCACCTTGTTGGCAGGGTGCACACGCGTCTCAGCCCACAGGCATGTTCTCAGGGCAGCCGGCCCACCCACCACTCGCATCGCCATGTCTTCGCACCCTGCATATCACACCCCAGCTTTCCTGCAGACACCCCCCAGCTGCCCTGGGCCACCTGGGCCTCTTTCTATGCTTCCTGGGCTCCAGCCTGATGCCCAGGGGCCGTGGGGATCCGGTCCTGCTTCCAGGATGCACAACAGCCCCAGCTGGGCTCCCCAGCAGCTCCCCGCAGCTCCCCTTCTGGCCTCCCAAATGTGCTCACGGAGCGGCCCAGGAGCCCACCTGGGGTGCCATGCTGCAGCCTGCCCCACCTCCCATCAGCGGCCAGAAGCGCCGGCCAGGTTCTCCGCTCACTGGTATACGTCGGGGGTAACTCCACTGAGGCCACGGCAGTGACCCCCGTGTAACCAGGGAGAATCAAAGTCACAGAGTCCACAGCCAGACCCCCACATCATCCAGCCCATCCTGCCCCCCCCCAATCCTGCATGGCACAGGCCATCAGCACCCGCCCCCAACCCAGCAACCCGCCCGAGACCAGCACATGGCAGCCCGCAGGGGGCAAGCAGAGAATAGAGAGAACTGCAGTAATTCACATGGACAGAGAACATGGGTGCAGGCTTGGGAGGTGAAGCCCAGAAGGAGCAAGCAGGGGCTGGGAGCAGGTGGCTGCTTTGCCTGCCAGCAACACCCCCCCGCCCTGCACCCTGTCACATCCCTCCTGCCCCCGGGATGCTCGGAAAGTGGGTCTGTGAGGAGAGACAGAATAGCAGTGTTGTCTTCAAGTCGTCGTTGTCAAGTCCAAGTCGAGTCTCAAGTCCCGAAAGTCACTTTCGAGTCAAGTCCCGAGTCGAGTCTCACATCTTAATTTAAAAAATGTCCAGTCACTTTTGTACAAGCCTCAATAGCGGCATTTTTGGACAATTTTTTCACCAAGGCGATTTAACAAAATTAGCAAGTCTCAAGTCACAAACAATGAACCCGAGTCGAGTCTCAAGTCGAGTCACCGAGGCGACTTAAGTCGGACTCGAGTTCAAGTCGTGGGACTTGAGTGAACAACTCTGCAGAACAGGGCCACGTTATCCCAGCTATTCCTACGTGACCGTTCTCAGAGAGGAGTTATTGATGGTTCAGAATCCTGCTGGAAGGGCAGAACAAGTGGGGTTCTGCAGGGGTCAGTTTTGAGACTGGTTCTGTTCAATATCTTCATCAACAATTTAGATACTGGCATAGAGAGTTCACTTATAAAGTTTGCAGATGATACCAAGCTGGGAGGGGCTGCCACTGCTTTGGAGGATAGGGTCATCATTCAAAATGATCTGGACAAACTGGAGAAACGGTCTGAGGTTAATAGGAGGAAGTTGAGTAAGGACAAATGCAAAGTGCTCCACTTAGGAAGGAACTAGCAGTTGCATAGACAAAATGGGAAGTGACCGTCTAGGAAGGAGTCCTGCAGAAAGGGATCTAGGGGTCATAGTGGGTCACAAGCTAAGTATGAGTCACCAGTGTGACACTTGCAAAAGCAGCAAACATGATTCTGGGATGTATTAATAGGAGTGTTGTGAGCAAGACACAAGGAGTCATTCTTCCGCTCTGCTCTGCGCTGGTTAGGCCTCGTTTGGAGTATTGTGTCCAGTTCTGAGCACCACATTTCAGGAAAGATGTGGAGAAATTGGAGAAGATTCAGAGAAGAGCAACAAAAATGATGAAAGGTCTAGAACACATGAGCTATGAGGGAAGACTGAAAGAATTGGGCTTGTTTAGTTTAGAAAAAAGAAGACTGAAAGGGGACATGATAGTAACTTTCAAGTACCTAAAAGGGTGTTACAAGGAGGAGGGAGTAAAATTGATCTCCTTGACCTCTGAGGACAGGACAAGAAGCAATGGGCTTAAATTGCAGCAAGGGAGGTTTAGGTTGGACAGTACGGAAAACTTCCTCACTGTCAGGGTAGTTAAACACTGGAATAAGTTGCCTAGAGAGGTTGTGGAATCTCCATCACTGGAGATATTTAAGAGCAGGTTAGCTAAGCATCTATCAGAGAGAATCTAGATCAGGGGTGGGAACCTTTTTTGGGTTAGGAGCCACTGACCCACAGAAAAATCAGTCAGGGGCTGCACATAAGTAAGAAACAACACAAAAAAACCCCACCCTTCATCAGCATGGGCTCCCCAGTACTGGGCGGGGGGGGGGGGAGCCCCAAGCGTCAGGGGCCAAATCCAGGCAAGCTGGGGGCTGCATCCGGCCCCCAAGCCCTGGGTTCCCCACTCCTGATCTAGACGGTGCTTGGCCTTGCCATGCGGGCAGGGCACTGGACTTGGCCTCTCGAGGTCCCTTCCCGTTCTAGTGTTCTAGGATTCTAAGGACATGCCAACCAGGGGCCAATCTGGCCCTGTCTAAACAGCAGTCACGGGTGTAGCTGCAGCACCTGTGCACCCCCCCAGCGAGCTTGCTAACAATAGCAACAAGGCCTTGACAAGCCTCCAGGGATCTCCTCTACCCTGTGGGCCTAGCAAGCTAGCTAGCGCGGGAGGGCTGTGTGCTGCAGTCCCACCTCCTGCCTGCCAAGATGATGTACCCATCGTCACCCGGACTACCCCCGTCTGTCACCAGGAAAGGGGCTGCAGGGGAGCAGAACCTGGCCCAGGCAGGGGTCACCTCGATTTTCCTACTGACGCTAGTATGGGCGTTGGGCCCTGCTGTTGCTAAGGCACCAGGGAGATTTTCCAGGCCCAGGGCTCCTTCCACGACAGCCCCCTGTGGTTTGGGGGCTTTTTAGCCGCCAAGCTCAGGCTCCTGCTGGGGTTTCTTAAGAACCTTCCCGTTCTTTTCCTAAACCTCCAGTCTGTGTGTGTGATTCACTGGCAGCACAGTTGCATTAACCCCTTCGGTGCCAGGCCAGGCCAGAGAAGCTGTGAGTGTGGGGGTATTTCAACTGCACGGCTGACAGCACAAACCAGGGCATGCAAGTACCACTCTGATAGCCATATCTGCTGGGAGCAGAGAGGGGCTGGCAGGGGCAGGGAGGAAACAGGTCGGTTTAGGCTGAATGTTGCTTTGCAATCTCTTCTCCTTTCCTCCTGCCCACTCTCTGGGTGCAACGCACCCCCACAGTGGACCAGGGAGAAAGAGGGATACCACACGGGCAGTAACACCACCCCGGGGGTGTGCCCAGCGTGTACACAGCGCTCCCTGCTGCCCCCAGAGAGCAATCCGTGAACCCTTTCATTTCAGCCCCGTGAGGAGAAGGGCGCCGACGTTCTCTACGCAGACCTGCAGCACTCGGCCGGGCCCCAGAAGCCCAAGCAAATCGCCCCAGAAGAACACTCTGAATATGCTGCCATCAAGGTAACCCAGAGCACAGCCCAGTAGCAAGGAGGCAGCCAGGTCTGGACAACCTCAAAGGAAGAGCTGTTGCCGGAGAAGGAAGTAGCAGCGTTCTGCAGAGCATAGCGAGAAAGGCGAAGCAGGTGCCGCTTGTAAAATACCATCACCCGGGTCCCACCATGTCTTCCCCTTGGGGGGCCATGAACTGACACAAAGCCTATTGATCCATGGCACTTTATTACGCTACTGACGGCCTGTGCCAGCGCGGGTATGACTCAGCCCAGGGAAACTTGTGACATGGAAAATCAGCAGCCACCTGTCATGTTCCTGTCTTCATGAGCAATTAAAGATGGGTTGTATTATCTCTGAGCAGAGCCGACAACGATTTGCCTATGAAATGCTGTGGCAATTGAAATGACAGGCTATCCCATGACCTGCTGTGGCTACCCCATGACCTGCCTCTGTGGTTTCAGAGCTTGTGGTCAGGACAAAGTCTTCCAGTAGTGGAATACACACACATGGGGCTGACTTTTCTTTTTCCCTGGAGATGCTCCACCCCTGCTCTTCTCCAAGGTCCCGCCCCCCACCCCGCCCCTTCCCACCTAACAACTGTGAGGACTCCTGGCTGCAGTTCACACTGACAAAACCAAACAATCCACCCGCCCACAAAAGAGCCTGGGCTCATACCGTACAAGGCACAGAGCCTTTGGGAAGGGAGGCTGGGTTTCTAACCAATGTTCCTTCTAATCTTTTCCATCCAGGTGCAGAATTTTTCCATCCACGTGCGGAATAATTTTTTAATGTGCACTGAGGCACCAGTAGAAACAAACACCTAGCCACAGGTCACCACTGGAATTGCTCCTAAGTGGCCGCACAAGTGCCCAGCGTACAGGGAACACTGGCTCTAACCCCTGGGCATTTGGGGGACCCAGACTCAGCACCCTGGGCTCTAGAGGAGGCAAAGCAAAATACAGATGGCCCGTCTCCCTCTCCAGCAGCTTTTCTGACCCACAGCTCCTTCTCAGTGGACTTGGGAGCGCTAGCCCTGCTTTCCTCCGCATGCCACCCTCCACCAGGCTTGGCTTCCCTTGTTTTGAGGTGCTGTCCCTCACCAGGTTGGACAACCCTCATAGGTGGCTGGTTTGAGGCTGATTGTGCCCAGAGGAGTGCGTGACCAGGGGAGGAGGTGGGAAAAACCCATCCTGCCACAGGGCAGCTTGCTCACCAGCTGTACCGTGCCTACATGGGGAACTAAGCCATCACAAAAGCCAGACATGAAACAAGACAAAGTCAGATCAATGCACTTTGCAGAGCAGGGTAATTAACCACGGGAACAATGTACCCAGGGTCGGGGTGGAGCCTCCGTCACTGGCAATTCTTAAATCAAGGGCAGTGCTGGGGTCTGTAAACAGACTTGAGCCTCCCAGCCTTGCCCTCTAGGAGTCTCAGGCCTGGTCTGCATCTAGAAATTCAACCACCCAGCTACATCGCTCAGAGCTGTGAAAAACCTGGCTCCTTGTGTGATGTAGCTGGGTTGACCTAACCCCCACTGTAGATGCAGGTGGGTCCTCCGCCAATCCAGCTCCCCCTCTTGGTGAGGTGGATTATCTGCACCCACGGGCAGCGTGTGAACCCACGGCTCCGGAGCACGGGGGGCGCCAGGGGCATGTGAACCCACAGCTCCAGAACACCAGGGCGGTCGTGTGAAACCACAGCCCTGGAGCTTGGGGAGGGTGGATGGTGCGGACCCAGGCCCAGCTGGTGGGGAGGGTGGGTAACACAGCCCCAGCCCAGGCCACCCGTGGGGACTGGAGGGAGCCGGGCCAAGTAGAGGGGAGGTTGGGGTGGAGTACGGGCAGGGCCACTCCTGGCTGTTTGGGCTCCCCTGGCCTATGACACCTGCCTCCTGTGTCTACATCAATGGAAAACCCCCTTCCATCCAGGTAGGAAGTGTCTACACTCCGGTGCTGCAGACATAACCCCCATAGCAGCTAGAAAGCCAGCATGCCCAAAGGAACTGCCCTGGGGGCGGCCTGTTTGAGGCTGACAAAGGGGGCGGGTAAATTCGGCAGGGCCTTCCAGTTCAGCCCCTCGCTTGGCAGATTCCTGGCCCTGCCGGAGCCCGTGGCGTTCTCGGCCCTTTGGAAGAGGGGACTGAACGAGACCCTAATGAAGGGCAGGATGGGGCCAGGCTGGCACAGCCCCCAGCGAGGGATGGCGTCCGCTGCACTGCCAAGGGGGAAAGCGACCCACCGAGCCAGACCCTCATCTGGTCTGACTCAGGATGGCTCCGCGGGCCACAGTGAAGCTACGCCAATGAACCAGCCCAGAGTCCGGCCCACAAGAGTTTGCACACTCACATCCCGGCTGCCTCCTTTGCTAAGCCCTGCAAGCCCACACAGCTCCCCTGCTCCATGCCCAAGCCATAGCATCGCTACCCCCAAGGGAGCAGGGAGGGAACCACCTCTGCACGCCCTAGGGGGTTGGAATTTTGTGTACACTTACTACGCCAGAGGACGGGGTGGGGAGAAGAGTCCTTCCTGCACCCGCCTCATCTGAGAGCGAGGCACCATCTGGCCCCGCGTGACTCATATTCATCGCGCACAGCAGATTTGGATCAAGGCTACGTCTTGAAACAAGCAGAGGTTCATTTGGCCTGATTCCCCTCGCCCTTACCCCAGTGAAACCCCTGGCTCACCCCCAGGGGGCAGTGGAGTCATTCCCGATTCCCCTCTGTGTAAATGACACGCGCAGCAGGCCCGAGGCCGTGAGCTGGGGCTGCGGCTGGTGCTCCGTTGTGTTCTCATCACAGAAGTGGCTGGACTGTGATTGCAGCATCGCCCCCAGCTGCCTGCTGTGCTAATTAGCGTGAGGAGGAGGAATGTCCTGAGAGTTCCTCTGCATGCAAATGAGGAGCAGGAAACGAGGGGGGCAGTTTGCATGTCTGGTGTCGGACTGGGTATGCAAAGAGGATGACCCCGCGTCAGACAAGAGTCATCTTCTGTAGCACGGAGTTTAGACTAGCAGTAAACACGGATCTGAACGCTATCCTGCCGCTGCCCGTGGCGGATCTGAACGCCCTTTTCTTCCTTGCTGCATGGAAAGGAGGAGGAATCTGGCGCCGGGGGCAGGGGACGTGCCAGCAGCCTGGGTAACCCTGGGTGCTTCCGAATTTCATAGCCATTTCCAGGAAGAGTGCTTAGAACGAACTGACATCCCAAGCCCCGGCCTGCGGGAGCCCACAGAAGGCACGAGGAACCGAGATGAGTTGATCATGTTAAGCCACATTCTGCCTTGGCCTTGCTCTCAGAAAGCCCCTTTGCATTCACTCCTCGGAAATGTGGGAGCAAAATAAACTCCCCGTCCCCACCAGAAACCAGAGCCTCAGTGGATCACACAGCTCCCTCTAGCGCGCAGCACGGAAAGTGCTGTCCATCCCCCGCTGTCTTTTTATGGCACTTTTGTTACTTAATTGTATTAGAACTGTCCTCGCGTTACTTGGCCTCTCAAGCTGCCTTCCCAGCCCCTAGCTCTTAATCACGCTCACAGCCTTCTGGCGTGCTCAGGTTGTTCAGTAAAGCATCTTCCTCCCAGAGAATCCCAATGCACTTTGCAACGAGCAGGCCAAATCCAGAGCAGCATGGGGCTTTAACCGCTCCCAGGAATGGCAACAGCCATTCTGGGAGCTCAGCGCCCCTCAGGATTTGGCCCTCTGCCCACATGCATCATTTAAGGAAGCATCTGTTGAGCAGCACAGTGTAAATCCCCTCCCAGCAGCGTGGGGCTTTGGTACAGGTCGGGTCAGGAAGGAGAGACACAGGCGGTGGAGGAGGTTGCTGCTTTCGCTTGTAAAAGTCAATTTGCAAATTCCCAGAGTAACCCGACTTTTTAAAAACAACTTAAAAGTATCGCTTACGATTAGTCTCGTCCTCATTCACCAGACAGCCCCCTTGGAGCAAGGTGAGGGGCTGTGCGCTGCCCCCACCACCCGGAGCCAGGCAGATCGGAGGGGCGGGTGCTGGCAGTATCCGTGACTTAGCCACTGTTTGCACACTGTGCTGCGTGGGGCTGGGAGCTGGCCCCAGCCCCAAGGTGGCGCGGTCTAACCCCTGGCACCGTGGCGCCAGCTAATTCAGGTTCCATGGCTCTCCCTGGTCCATGCCCGCCACCTCAGTGCCCTACCGCCCCCTGCTGGCTGCCAACATTCCCAGCACCCCGACAGCGCCTGCCACGCAGAAAGGCCACATCAGCGCAGGCACCTGTGGCACACAGAAATCCCTGGTTAGTCATTCGATCATTTGTAAATGAACAGCTCTAGAATGGAGGCAGGGCCAAAACAGCTGTACCCTAGGCCCTAGTGCAGCCACTCGGTGGGGGTGTTGTGATAACTGGGCCTACAAATGTACCCTAATCAGAGCCGTGCCATCTATGGTACGGTTCAGGGCGGCTGCCCCCAGCCCCGCCTCAACCGCCCTATGGGTGGGGCCCAGGGGATTACCTGGAGGCCTGGTGTGGGGCAGCAACAGGGGTCGGCCCCCTCACCTATAGTGGCGGCGAGAGCCGGAGCAACCTGGCAGGTGCCATGCCACCCTCTCCCAGTCCACTGCACTCTGCTTCTCCGCGGAGCAGGAAAGAGAGCGCCCCAGACCGAGGACGCTCCACCTGCTGCTGGCCCACTGCACATACACACTGCGTGGGGCTGGGAGCAGAGCGGGCTGCTGGGGCAATCCAGCTCCCACTGCTGGGGTGAGTGCGAGAGAGGGGCCGAACCCTGCTGCTGCCCTGTGCCAGGCCCTGCGGTAATCCTCTGGCTCACACTGCTTTGGGGAGAGGGCAAGGGGGCGAGAAGGGGCGGGAGAAGAGCAGGGGCGGGGCTTGGAGGAAGGGGTGGGGCAGGAGTGGGGCGGGGCAGGGCAGGGCAGAGGCAGGGGTCGACCTGGGCCCAGCAGAGGATGGGGTGTAAGGAGGAGCAGTGGGAGTGGAACGTGCCACACCGGGGGGGGGAGGGGTATAAGGAGGAGCAGTGGAAGTGGAACGTGCCACACTAGGGGGAGGGGTGTAAGGAGGAGCAGTGGAAGTGGAACGTGCCACACTAGGGGGAGGGGTGTAAGGAGGAGCAGTGGAAGTGGACCGTGCCACACTAGGGGGAGGGGTGTAAGGAGGAGCAGTGGAAGTGGAACGTGCCACACTAGGGGGAGGTGTGTAAGGAGGAGCAGTGGGAGTGGAACGCACCACACTGGGGGGAGGGGTGTAAGGAGGAGCAGTGGGAGTGGAACGCGCCACACTGGGGGGAGGGGTGTAAGGAGGAGCAGTGGGAGTGGAACGCGCCACACTGGGGGAGGGGTGTAAGGAGGAGCAGTGGAAGTGGACCGTGCCACACTAGGGGGAGGGGTGTAAGGAGGAGCAGTGGAAGTGGAACGTGCCACACTAGGGGGAGGTGTGTAAGGAGGAGCAGTGGGAGTGGAACGCGCCACACTGGGGGGAGGGGTGTAAGGAGGAGCAGTGGGAGTGGAACGCGCCACACTGGGGGGAGGGGTGTAAGGAGGAGCAGTGGGAGTGGAACGCGCCACACTGGGGGGAGGGGTGTAAGGAGGAGCAGTGGGAATGGAATGCGCCACACTGGGGGGAGGGGTGTAAGGAGGAGCAGCGGGAGTGGAACGCGCCACACTGGGGGGAGGGGTGTAAGGAGGAGCAGCGGGGGTGGAACATGCCACACTGGGGGGAGGGGTGTAAGGAGGAGCAGTGGGAGTGGAACGTGCCACACTAGGGGGAGGGGTGTAAGGAGGAGCAGGGGACTCGAGGGGTGTGTTGAAGGCCAAACCAGGCAGAGGTCAGCAAGAGGGTGAATTGCAGGGCAACTCAGAACTGGCAGCCGCCTGGTGCCTGCCCACACTCACCAGCCAAAGCAGCCAGTGCTAGCTGGAAATAGGATGGGGAATGGGGCCCTGATGTCCAAGTCCAGACCAGCAGGGGGCGCTGCTGTCCCCATGCGCTGCATCTTCGCCCCACCACCAGCCTTGTACACTCACCCCCGTCGTCAGCCACTGGACCCCCCCCCCCACACACACAGACACACACACTCCCACTGGTGGGTGGGCAGCTGGCGAGCAAGGATCCAGCCAGCAGCAGGACCCACCAGTACTAATGAGGGGGAGACAGAAAATATGGGACAATTTGTCCATTTTTAAGAAAAAGTCGGGGCACCTGCAGGAGGGCTAAAATACGGGACAGCTGGTCACCCTACTAACACATCCTGACCAGGCCAGAGAGAGGGACCCGGATGACACCAACACATCCCCTGGCTCCAGAGTACAGCTCCAGGAATGTAAAACTTCATCACACCCCCCGCCCCATCCCGGGTTTCCTTTTCTGCCTTATTTCTTCTCCTTCCTACTCCTGCTGATGGACCCTGGTGCTGGCCCCTCCCCTTTCTCAATGTTGTTAACCTACCAGCCACTCTACCCTTCCCTAGCTCTGAACACCCCTGTGCGTGGCCATGCTCTGAAGACCTCCACTGGTTAAAGACATATGATCCCTGTTAGCAGCTGGTGTTAGAGACTTCCACTGGGGTTCCTCCACATCCCTGTCTGGATGCACAACTCTCCTAAATTGGGAGCTGTATCCATCCTTCAGGGACACAGCTCAGTCGTGCAGCATTTTCTTGGGCTCCTGTTGGTGTCTGAGCATGGGGAGTCCTGTGTGAGGGTCCCAGGTGTCACGCTGCAGGGGCTCACTGGGGTTCCTGCTCTGGCTCTCACCGCTTTGTTCTTCTGTGCTGTACTTTTTCATACCAGTTCCCACTTTGATGCTTGGAAAATTTAAAGAACAAAGCAGGAGGCACCGTGGTGGGCTAGCAGAGCGTCTCGCTTCTGTGTAATTACATTCACGGGGGCTTCGTTTCCCCAGATGCAGACCCTTAACACATTTATATTGCAACACTCCCACTTAAAAAGTAACAGAAGGCCTAAAAGCGCCTTGCTGGTTATCGTTCTCTGTCCAGGTTCTATCTAGGGCTCTGGACAGTCTCCTCTGCACAATGGGATCCATGCTCTTCACTGCGCGGTCTGCTCCTCCCTGCCTCGCCATGCATTGCTGCAAATGTCTCTCACTACAGAGCCTGCCTTACTCCCTCGCTCTCAGAGCATTTCCGTGGGCACTTGGTGCACTTCAGTGGCTCTGGATCAGTGAGCTCCAGTCACATCAGGCCTCTGTACTTGTAGCGCTTTGAAATGCTCCCTGGAATGCAAAGGAAAATGTCGCTAATTCTTGCAGCAGAGCGACATCTTCGGCCTTGTTTCTTTAGCTTTTATTACTGGCCCCATGAGGGGGGATTTTCCTGCCTTCAAAAATCTCAATGTTGGTCTGCAGCCGGTAATCACAACAGCTTGGAAGACTGAGGCCTCCCTTCTTCCCTCCTCCCCCAACTGCTGCAGTCAATGCATTTGGGATATTGCAGGTTTGACTCTGATTCCAGGCTGCTGGTGTGCGTCTGACCCGCCGACAGCACCCGGACATGCACACGCTCCGAAACCCCACAGCACACAGCCAGGCAGCCAGCCACTTCGCCATCTATAATTAGAAAGAGAGCACTTAAAAGTCCAACCACACACTAACCTTACAGAGCTGAAAACCTTCTGTGCCAATGCCGGCTCTGTAATCTCGGCGGTTTCTGGCAGATGCCAGCTTCCAGATTCCTTTATCAGGCCCTTTCAGAGACTGAAACAGGGAAGTGAAATGAGACAGCAGGAGAAATGTTTCAAGACAACAGGACTTAATCATGCATTGGCTCTCTTGGCTGGCTGAGTTTCTACTGAAAGCGACAATTATTAGGCAATCCAGAGGCAGGATCATGTGGGAAATCTGTTTGCAGGACTGCAAAGCCCTTTGATAGTCAAGGGCCTGGGAAGGAAACCTGGACACTGCTGGCACTTTCATGCTGCAGGACAGGGACACGCATCCTGTTCGAGGCCCCAGCACCTTGGTGCGAAGGGCGAGGGTGCTAAAGAAGTTCCACAAGTCAAGCTGCTCGGAAAGCAGTGAAATGAAGCACTGAAAACAACCTTAGCAGACAATAGCATCAGCCTGGAACGTGGAGAATTAGACACCATGCACAGAAGCAGCATCTCAGCTGCAGTAGGTTAGCGCAGAGACTGTCTCCGGTAGCTGGTAATGCAGGTTTGTTAACTGTTTTAACGAGGGAGACAATAAATTCAGTGGAGGCTGTGCACTTCCCACAAGACACTGGTAAAGGCTGTGCACTGACAATCATTAGCAGCTGCTGGGGGATCTGGGTACAAAGGGTGAAGTAGCTTGAAAGTGAATGACGGGCCCTTAGCAGAACATTAGGTCAAAACACCCCAGAACTGTCCTCTCGTTCAAAGTCGGAGCCCAGATCCAGATCTCCAGTTTGCAGAAGGCCCCTTACAAGCGGCCGAAAAGACAATCTGTAACTCCGAAATACCCTGAACTTCAGGGTCACGGAAAGGCAGAGCCACATCTGGACTCTTCTGCCAACACTTTCACCTCTAAGCTCCTTTCAACTGAGGATCGCAAAGCATTTGCAAAGAAACTAATCACGTCTCACAACAGCCTCAGAGGCTTGTGAAATATTGGCCCCGTTGGAGGGAGGCAGAAGCCAAGACACAAGACCTTGAGTGACTCTGGGCTTGTACGCACAACTATGGCACCACAGTGCTCTTGCTGTCACCCAATGTTCCCTCTAGTGTTTTTTCCACCCGTGTGCAGAATAAATTTTGTGTTATGCACCAATGCCTTTACAGATGTGCACCACCAGTGGAAACACACGCTGCCGGCTGTGAGTGCTCTGCTAATCAGCTGGGTGGCACCTGAATCTCTCCTGGGTGGCCACCCAAGCGCTCAGCTTACTGCTGTCACCCCATAGTGTAGACGCAGACTGCTGAGACAGATGGGTTTTCCAGGAACGCCACTTCACCAGTCACTGGTGGCCAGGTGGGCAGAAGCATTCTTCCATCGACAAACATTAGCCACATCTCCACTGTGGGGAAGCTGCATAGCCAGGCTGCTCGGTGATGTGCAATTTTTCACAGCCCTGCGCAACGTAACTTTGCGGATCTAAAGTTCATCTGCAGAGCAGACCCCTTCAGTCGCCCGGGACCCGTCAGTGCCGGGTCTGAGAACAGAACCCAGGAGTCCTACACACAGGGGTGAAAGGGAGCTGGCGCTCCCGTGCCCCGCTCTAGCAAGAAAGAGCCGGTTGGCTGGGGCACCCGGCTGCAGGAGGTGGTGGCACATTCCCAGCTGTGCACCCCAGGCTTCCTGCTAAGGGCCAGCTGGGGCAGCTCCCCCACCGATCCGGGACGGCTCCAGCCCCGAGCCCTCCTCCAGGGCACTATTTAGGGAGGGGCCCCCTGCCACCAGAGATTTGTACGGGACGCTGCTTGCTGCTCCCCTTCCCCTCAGGGAGCAAGAGCAAAGCACCCATTGTGTGTGCATTCCTCTCACCTGGCCGGGGGGGCGGGCAGAGGAGTGAGTCCCCCACGCTCTGAGCACCCTGAGAATGACAAAAGTGAACCGCAAGCAGCCTCCTGGAATGAATCTTGGGGGGAGGGGCTTGACACCCCCCACCCTTCCTAAATAGCCCCAATGCCCCTCTCAACTCACCCCCCCAACTCCTGCCCCGAACCCCCACCCCGGGGGATCGATTCACCGGTACCCGTAAGAAATGTAAGTTACTCTCACCTCTGCCTCCGCCCGCCGCACGGTCTGGCCGCAGGCAGGCTCGGCCTACAATTGAAAGTGAGGTCAGCAAAGCTGCATCGGTCCAGAGTCCGGAGGAAAATCAGACACACCACAGCCCAACATCATGTGACGGGAGTGTGGGCTGCGGAGTGGGGCTGAGGATGGAGCTTTAGGGTGCAGGAGGGGGCTCCAGCTTTGGGGAGGCAGGGCTGGGGCAGGAGGGGCTTATCTCCAGTGGCTCCCAGTCAGTGGGGGGTTAAGGCAGCTTCCTGCCTCTCCTGGCCCCGCAGACCCTGCTGCCCCCAGAAGCAGCCAGCAGCAGGTTCCCAGCCCACGGGAGTGCGGAGCTAGTGCTCGGGGCAGGGGCAGAGCGTGGAGCCCTGTGTGCTCCCCCCGCACCTCGGAGCTGGGTCAGGAGAGGCAGGGAGCTGCCTTAGCCCATCCGCTGCTCACCCAATCCCCCTGCAGCTACGAGCCCCAGCGCCTGGCATCCCACCCCCAATGCTGGGGCCCGTCCTTTGGAAACCGCTGCCCTAGACAACACTCCTTCATTCTGCTCCTTTAAAAAACCTGTCCCCTGACCAGCAACCCAGAGCATCGGTTGGGTCCTTCTCCTTCGGGGAGCGGCCCACGCTGCACTTGGGGCGAACCTTTTAGGAACGGCTCTCGAAGAGGAGAAATCAGACGGAGTCCAAAACCAAGAAGAGAGACACCGAGTGCAGGGGTGGGGGGAAATGAAACCAGGCTCGTTGGGCTTTTGGGCCAGGCAGGGAGATGCCTGCGGGTTGTAAAGAACCAGGGCACAGCGCAAGAGCCGGCCGCCCTGTGTGCTAGGAGTGCGGTGCACCTGGGAGGGGAACAGTGCTGCGGCTTACTGGCCAGGAGGTGGATTTGATGGTTATTGTGGGAAAATCCTTTAAGCCAGCTGCCTAGCGTGCGGTTGGCAGGGAAAGCACAAAGCGAGTGCCTGGAATGAATCAGCGTAAGGTAGGAATACAAATCAAGGGGGGGGGGTCGTGCGGTGACTTTGCCAGGCACCGACTGGTTAGCCCCCTGGCTCCTCAGCTCAGCGGGAGGGGCCATGGTGGGAGCACCCCCCACTACGTGCAGGCCTCACATTAGCCTGCTGGGGCTGAGCAGGCTGGAAACCAGGCAGGCAAGGCATAAGATAGTCAGTGCTAAGGGGCCAGGCTACGCAGTGCCCAGGGCTGTCCTGGAAGGAGGCAGCGAAGGCCTGTGGGGGGGGTCGGGACTAGCCCACAGACTAGCTCCAGGCCAGGCCAGACCAGGCCAAGTCCAAGGGTTGCGTAGCACAGAGGTTCTCAAAGTGCGGTTTGTGGATCACCCCAGGTCCACGAGCTCCATCCAGGCGTCCTCAGGGAGTTCCCCCTAAGGTGCGCACCCGGGCAGCCACACATGAGGGAATGAAGGGCCACCCACCTGATTAGTGGCTTGCAGGTGTGGCTCCACTGATTAGGTACCTGACCTCTGGACCCTCACACGTAAGGGAAGGTGGTGGCCTAGGGAGGAGCAGTGGGGTGAGAAGAGGGGTGGGGGGATTTGGGATGGGCAGAGCTGCAGCAGCCAGAGAAAGAGGCAACTTTCCCCAACTCCATGGCTGTGGCTGGTGGGAGAGACGGCTCCTTCCCAGCCCTGCTCTGTGTCTGCAATGACAAGGGAGAGACACCCCCCCCCCATTAGAAAGTGAGTGGGGGGCTTCTGTGTGAAGAACTGTACCACAGCAGGACTCACTGCTGCAGCACCACCTGCTGATCACATTGGGAATTAGCACTTCAGCCCTGGAGCACCCCCTTCTGGCAGGTGTCTCAGCCACTGTTACCAGTTATTGGCTCCGCCACCTTGCATCAGGACCCACGTCCCTCCCAGATGGCGACGTCCTCCCCTCTGGGTACTGCCCTGCCGCAGGGCCCCCACACTCTGGGGTCCTTCCCTTCCAAGAACCCCCCATCCCCTCTGCCCACCTTGCCTCAGTGACCCCCAGCCAGTCGTCATCTAGCCCCTTATCTCACGGGCAAACTGCATCAGCAATGGCCACTCAGCATCGGCAAGGGCTGTGGACCTGCTGCCTTCCACTATCTCCCCACAGCTCTAGGACCCTCCGGCCTTGAGAGCAAGGCCTCAGCCTGGGAACTTGCCTGGCCAGCGCTCCCCAGCTCTGCCTGCCTCTCCCCAGTCCTGCTCTAAGTCAGGAAGCCTCCTGCTCCCCCAGCTGGAGCAAAAGCCAGTCTGTGTCCCTCCTCCCCTCCAGGAGCCCTTACTGATACAGCCCCAGCTGGGCCCTAATTGGCTGGAGCTGCCTCAGCTGCAAGCTCCAAGCTCCCAGCCTTCTCCCAGGGCTGGGTTTTAACCCTTAAAGGGCCAGTGCGGGGCAGATGCCCCTTCACAAGAACAAATCAGCTGTAATTATTGTTAAGGGTTTTCTTCTATGGCATGTTTATCCAAAGGGCTTTGCAACCGCTCGCTCACTATGCAACCCCCCTTTGCAAAGATCACTAAGTGATCCACCGAGACCCTCAGCCATTTTCAAGCGATCTGTGAGGGGGAAAAACTCCATTTGAGAACCACTGATGTAGCAGGAAAGGCCAGGGAGAGTTCCAATAGCGGCCGCTGATTTCAGGCATGGCAGTTTGTGGGGCCCAGGCGGGGACACTGGGGAGCCCCTCACTTGCAGAGAGACTGGCCGCCCACTGCTCTAGCTGGAGCCATCAGCGCTGGGAGAGCTCAGATCCCCTAGGAATGTCTCGCTTTGGGCATCAAGAAACTGAGGCACCTGCAATGCGCGGCCACTCACTCAGCACCCCTGATAGCCAGGACTTGAAAGTCCCAAGCTGGACCCTGCAAACAGCCAGAATGAAAGGTGACAATGGAGAACCAGTGAGGTGCGCAATTCAAACTGGGGAGGGGTGGCAATCCCCTGGGGTAAAGAGGGGAGACCCTCAGACAGTGAGGGGAAGCATGGGAACCTCCCTGGACTGCTTCATGAAGGAGAAGCAGAATGAGTTGCTGGGTTTGATTAACATCTTGATTAACAAATGTATTAGATCATGAGCTTTTGTAGATAAAACTCACTTCCTCAGATGAGTTGGAGTGGAAATTACAGAATCCAGGGTCTATATAATAGCAAAAGACGTTACCTGTCAGTTGTAGGACCAGCGTTAATGACGCTCATTAAGTCAGGCTAGATGTGTCTCATTCATAGCAAGTGATGTGAAGATGCGAATATCAAAGGCGGGGAAGTTGCCTTTGTAGTGCGTTAACCAGTCGAGCTCTTTATTCAAACCTAAGTTGATCATGTTGAACTTGGGTCTGAAAAAGTGTAAACGAGCCCAGGTGCAAGACAGACCAGTGTATGGCAAACTGGGTCTGACAGCAGCGGGATGTGGGGCGGACTGGCTGGACTTAGGCGACAGTTCTTGGTCAACATTTCTTTGTGGGTGGGAGTTGGTAGCTTCATTTGCATATCACAAGAGCCCTGCGCAGATACAAACTTTGTAGCTACATCCATATCTGCAAAAATGAGCGGCGGATATCCGCATCCATATCTGCGGGTGTGGATAATTGTGGCTAGAAAGCAGATATCCACAGATTTGCCGGGCTCTGCGGATCACCATCCAGCAGGCAGCTAACATACCTGGAAAGGGATCACCAGGGTTTCCCTACTCATGAGCAAACCACAGGGAGGGGGGACTTATTTTGCATTAAGGAGAGCAGCAAAGAAAGGACCAAGAGAGCAGCGTGTACCATCGCCCAGAGACCGCCAATCGGCTTTCTCCAATGTGGCGGCGCGCTCAGCAAACTGGCAAGACCCCTCGGTACTTGTACCGTTACAGGAACCAGGCTGCACAGATACATACAGTAGCTACCAGGTACCATGGTGATGGGCAATGGCGCGGGAACATTTTTAAGAGTGGGGGTGCTGAGATCCACCTGCTTACCCCTGATCTCCCCCCAACCCCGCTGAGGCTGGGAGAAAAGCCCCCCCTGTCCCCCATGCTAGGCTGGGAGCCCCCCCCACACCTCCAGTTCCCGTGCCTATGGGGATGGACTCAGTAGGAGAATCTGAACAGAGCAGAACAGAACCAGTTGATCAGAGATGGGCTAGGAAGGTGGCATCTGGTTTCAGATCAGATCTAAGGCAGAGTTCTGGTCCAAAGCCCAGCCACAGAGAGGGGCTGAGTTTGACAGAGATGTCACAAGCTGCTTGTCTGCCTGTCTGTCTGTCTGTCTGTCTGTCTGTCTGTTTCCCCAGTCATCCTGAGCCACATCCAAAGATCAGACCCCCTCTGGATTTGCCTCTGGTCCCAGAGCACTAAGTCCCACTGGCCCCAGCACTAAATCTGGGGCCCTCTTCCTGGGGTCTGAGCGTTGGTGCCCTGCAGTCTGGCCTGGGGCTTTGTGGGGCACGCTGTGTTATGTGGCAGGGACAATGTGGGCACCGCAGACATGGACTGAGGGATGCAAAGCAGGCCCCTGAATTGCTTCCCATTCAGGCAGCACCCCTGACCTGCTGGGAGGGAAGTTTCCCCTCCAGGAGATGGCCGGGGTGATTTCACAAGATCTTCCAGCGCCGTGATTTGTGACCTGGAGAAATATGTTGGGAGACGCCAGCTCGCTATTCATCCCGATGCAGTGGGGGAGCAGGGAAAGACAAGTGAAGCCCAGGCGGGTTGGGAAGGAGGCTGTTCTCAGCAACAAGACTCTGGGCAAAGCCCTGGAGTCAGAAGAGGGGAGGGAAATAGAAACAGCCCCGGCAGTGAGACGGAGCCAAGCCCTGGCTACCCAGGGGCGTAGGGAAAGTCTGCTTCCAGGCCCTCCATTGCTTTCCTGACAAAGCCTCGCTAAGGATCAATCAACAGGCCTTGGACAAAGAGAAACCAGTTGGCCTCCAAACGCCATAAATTGGGCTTCCTGGCAGAAAACAGGAACCTCTTGGTCCGAAGCAAACAGAGCAGCTCCTGCTGCTGCTAACAAGTCCCTGTTTGTATTCTGGGACAAAAGCTGGTTCGTCCTGACAAGAGGGAACCCTGCGCCCTCCAAACCAGCCCAGAAAGCTCAGGCTGCTTTCTTGCCAGGCAGACAAATGCTGGGAGCTCGGACCAGCCCTGCCAGAGCGATGTTAATTCAATGCAATGCACCCAGCTGAGACAAACGGGAGGGGGGAACCGCCTCTCAGGCGCCCAGGGAAAGGCCGGTGGCTACCCAAGCTAGCTACACATGTGCCAGGTGACCGGCAGTGCCTAGCCTGGAAGGAAGCCACCCAGGAAAAAACGGGCCTTGCAAACAGCTCCGGGAAGCACCCAGCTGGAAGAACGTTTGCAGTGACGCCGAGTCATTAGTGCCAAGAACATGATTCGTAAGCAAGGACAATCCAGGGGATGAGAGCAGAGCGGGGGATGATTTAATTAATAAGGAGAGGGAGCACGGTCTCAGTGAGCGCACAGGAAGCAGAGCCGGGGCAGCGGGGTTTCGTTCCCAGCTGTGCCACCGAACCGCTGCCTGTTTTCGGGCGGGTCGTGTCAATGCTCTGTGTAGCACCGCGGTAGCCCACTCCAGCAGGGAGAGGGTTACAAATAGGCCAGAGGGGGCCTGTGCAACCTGGGCCAATCAGGGAAGGCGGGGAGCGGTCAGCCAATCAGGGCCAGGCTGGGCCCTATAAAAGGCTGCAAGGCCAGTGGGGCACTCACTGTTGTTCTAGGTGTGGAGCAGGAGGGATCTGGCTGCCTGGGGTGCTACAGAGGCTGCCTGAGACAGAGCAGGGGCTGAGGCCAGTAATAGGGGCCCATGGAGGTACTAGGGAGGCAGCCAGGGCAGCAGAAGGCAGCAGGTCCACACCCCCTTGCCAATGAGTGGCCCTTTCAGACTGCAGTTTGCCCCTGAGATAAGGAGCTAGATGACCACTGGCCATGGGTCACTGAGGTAAGATGGGTCTAGGGGCTCTGTGCAGGTTGGGCTCCTTTCCCCATTAACCCCCCACTAAAGAGATCCAATGTGCTGTCCTCTCCCTTCTGTTGGCTCAGGAAGCGCACATGAAGGCAGAAAGCAAGTTCCTGCCGGCAGGAGGAGAATGGACGTGGCAGACCAAATACACGTGGCAACATGGAAATGCTTTTTCCTTATTGCTACCCCAGGCAGCCAGTAACAGCCGAGGCGCACGGAGCCTCATTCTGCCTTTGCTGTGCTCCTCTGTGCAGGGTCAACAGGACTCAGGGCTAGCCAGGCTGTATCCAGGGCCCCTGACACGTCTGTATTTCCTGGCTAGGCTGGGCCTCACCCTTTGATGGGGTGAATAGGCTGCTTTGCTCAGCTGGCTCCATCACACAGGGGTGACCTGACCCTGCTCCAAGCTCTGTGTCGACAGAAGAGTCCATCCACTGCCTGCCCCAGGAAAGCCGCCCAGCCTGGAAACATTGGCCTTGTGCTGGCTCCCTTACATGACAAGTCTGGGAACACGGCTGGGTATTTATATTTTGGCTCAAGCATTTGCAGCCAGATTCTGGTCCCTGTGATGGCTGCTCCAGGGCCGTCCTTACCCAGGTGCAGAATATGCAGCTGCCTAAGGCACCTGAAAATTTGGGGCACCCCTGGGTCTTAATGCCCACCCATCCCCCTCCTCTTGTCCCTGTTCTGTGGCTCTGCTTCCGCCAGAGAGGATCTAGTTAATTTAAAAATGAGATGCCTGCCAGAGCTATTAGCAGAACATCCGACCTGTGAAAGAGCCATTCAAGTGGTAATGAAGCCATTTAACAGGCATTGGCCAACCCTTCTGAATTTACTGTGTTAGTCCACGGGACCCGAGTTTAACATTTGCTTTAATATTTCATGAGTGTGTTGCTGCAGATTATAAAATCACTGCTCTAAAAAATCATTACCTCTCCCCACCAAATGGGCAGGAGGGTGCCAGTGTAACAGCCCTGCAGAGGGCCCATACATCCCAAGGACGGCCTGGCTGCTCCACACTGTTCTTCTGCAGGAAAGCAGCCCGAGAGCTCGCGCAGTCTTGCTGGATAGTCCCGGCACAGGGGCTGCGAGGTTGCCTGAGGGAGCTGTACTGGCTGGATCCTGGCTCACCAGCTGTCCGCCCACCAGCAGAGAGTGGGGGTCCAGTGGCTGACGACAGGGGTGAGTGTGCAAGGCTGGTGGTGGGGTGAAGATGCAGCGCATGGGGACAGCAGCGCCCCCTGCTGGTCTGTCAGTGCAGCACCGTCTGTGTGCCAGCTCTGAGACATCAGGGCCCCATTCCCCATCCCATTTCCAGCTAGCACTGGCTGCTTTGGCTGGTGAGTGTGGGCAGGCACCAGGCGGCTGCCAGTTCTGAGTTGCCCTGCAATTCACCCTCTTGCTGACCTCTGCCTGGTTTGGCCTTCAACACACCCCTCGAGTCCCCTGCTCCTCCTTACACCCCTCCCCCCAGTGTGGCGCATTCCACTCCCGCTGCTCCTCCTTATGCCCTCCCCCCAGTGTGGCGCATTCCACTCCCGCTGCTCCTCCTTATCCCCTGCCCCCCAGTGTGGCGCATTCCACTCCCGCTGCTCCTCCTTATCCCCTCCCCCCCAGTGTGGCGCATTCCACTCCCGCTGCTCCTCCTTATCCCCTCCCCCCCAGTGTGGCGCGTTCCACTCCCGCTGCTCCTCCTTATCCCCTCCCCCCCAGTGTGGCGCGTTCCACTCCCGCTGCTCCTCCTTATCCCCTCCCCCCCAGTGTGGCGCGTTCCACTCCCGCTGCTCCTCCTTACACCCCTCCTCCCCCCATGTGGCACGTTCCGCTGCTCCTCCTTAACCCCTCTGTGACGGTGCGTTGGGATTTCCCCGACTCCTGCACCCCCGTAATGGCACGAACAGACTCCACCAGCCAGTAGAATAGAGGGAGTTTATTGCTTCTCCAGGATACAGCACAGCACAGACGTCATCTGGTTACAGGGCCAGACCTAGGATGCCTCAGCCCCCCTTGAGATGGGGGAGACTGGGCCCTAAATTCCAGCCCCTTCCCTAGGCCGTCTCCTCCATGATCCCAGACAGCAACTAAGCAACTCCCTTCCAGCCCTGCCCCCAGCCAGGGCTCCACTCCCCTTCTTCCCATTGTTCCGCTCCACATGGGAGATACCTGTCTGACGAGTTTCGAAGCCCCTTGCATAATGACTCATCCCCTGCCGTGCTGGACCCTGCTACAGACAGCAGCCAGCGGAGGTCACCCACAGCCCACGCCTAGCAACCAGCAAGGTACCCACACAACGTCACACCCTCCCCCGGGTGACCCCATGCTACCTGCAGCACTTCTGCTTTTGAAATGTACTAGAGCCTGCAGGGGTCTTGTACGTTTCAAGGGCGGAAGCAGCCACAATGGGAACCGGAGCTGGGGTGAGCCGGCTTATCCCCAGCGCTGGCTCCTGCTCCCCCCTTTGCTGCCTCTCTCTGATAGGAGAGTGACTGAGTCACTACTGGACTAGTCACTGACATCCCTAGACTAGATTTGATGCCAGCTCGAGGTCCCTTCCAGTTCTGTGATTTCCATCCTGTTCATACCCCAAACCTGTAGGCTCTACAGTAGCCTCCAGGGGAGGGGCTTAGCACCCTCTTCACCCACCCCACTCCTCCTCTGCTGGGTCCTGCTCCCACGGAGCAAGGGGCTGCTCCATCTCCTATGCCCACTCCCCCTCCACCCCCCATCCACCTGGCTGGGTTTGCTGAAACCCCTGCAGTCCCCTGCTCAAGACATCCTCAGGGCTTAACCTCTTGCAGCCTGCACTGTAGCCAGGAGGCAGCTGGGTTCTGCTGGTGGCCAGCAGCAGCCTGCAGGTGTTAGCTGCCTTTTGACACTGTGGGACAAGCTGCTTCCAGCTACATGGGAGTGGGGGGGGGGGAGAAGGAGGGGGGAGCTCTGCAAGATCATCCCTCCCCCTTCTTTCCTGTGGCTGGAACCAGCTCCCTTCCCTTCCCTACCGCACTGTGCTGAAGGGGTAGAAATCTGGAGAGGGGGACATGTGACCCCCCTGTGTGCTCCCCCATGTGTTCCTCCAGGAAGAAGCTGTGCTAGATCCCAGGAGGGGCAGGGCTGTTCTGAGGGCCCAGCCAGGTGTGGAGGGCAGACAGCACCAAGTGGGAAGGGTTGAATCAATCGGTCACCCCGCCCCCCCCCCATGAGAGAGGTGTACTGGAGTGTGTGTGTGTCACCCCCTCCCTGCCTGAACCCTAAAGCCTTAACGATGCGATTTCAGAACAACCCAGTTACGCAATCTTCCTTTTTAACAGGAGCTCAGCTGGCTTGAGGTTAATCTGAGCCTTGCTATGACTGGTTGCCGTTGAACTGGCTAGAACACGGGTAGTTTTACCAGCTGTCCTGTATTCTGCATATAGGGGGATATGATCACTGCCTCGAGCTGTCCCAAATGCTACCTGTGCGCAGCCCCAAATCAGTCCCATGCTCCCTCACACCCAGGCAGAAATGCGTTCGTGTGCCTGTGTGCCACTCGGGCCGTCCCTCCGTCCTCCTCCCAGAGTGTGGTGAGGACAGAGCCTTCCTGGGTCTAAGCTGTTCCCTACCAGAGGCCAAATTCACTCTTCCAGAATAAAGGGCAGACCTTTCCCCGGCACCCTGCAGGCAGCCAGGTCAGCAGCGCTGCTGACCTTTGATATTTGCGGACAGGCTGCGTGTGCACATTCAGCTGTGAGGGCGGCCTTCCCAGGCCAGCAATTCTCGCTTTCCCTCAAGAGGAACACAAAGTGCTTGTGAAAGGTGTTTAGCCTCCAAGCCCAGGAGTCTGCGCTGTTCCGTGCGAGCCCTCAATAGGCAGAGGAGAATAAACTCCTCCGTGCTACCCTGCTACCGCGGACCCAACCCGTCACCATCCCAGGGCCGGGCCCAGCCTGGTGTGTCATGGCTTGTTACTCGCGGTTTAATAACGAGCTCGTGCCCAGCTGGGGACCCTCCTTCTGCTCGACACCAGTGTGCGTTTGCCATGTGTCTCCCCCCGCTTCCAAACGTCGCACGAGGGATGTGCCACCACACACGCGTTTCCACCAGACGGAAAATGCAGTTGTGTCTAAACTGCCATTCGTCTTCCCCGAGAGTGTGGCTTTCTCCACAAGTGCCGGGGAGGCGGGAGAGACTCAGCGCCCGAACCTGCCATGACTCTCAGCTGTGTACTCATGCGGGCAGCGTTTTCCTTACGTGTTGGATGGCGTTATTGATCCTTCCTAGGCCAGTTCTCAAGGCTCGGTGGGTGGTTTATTGGAGGTGTTCTAGGAAGGGGATATGCAGGGTAGAGATTTGGGGTTGTCATAGGAACAGTTTCTGTACCCTGCTCGTGCCTCTGGTTCACTAATGGGGGGGATGAGTGTCTGAGGGTAAGGAATCAAACACAGCACACACAGCTATTCTCCCCACTGCACAGGCGCAGTCTACAGGAGTGAAAATACAGGCTCATGAGGGGCTCTTCGTTAAGCTGCCCAGTCAGTTGGACACAGGATTTGTGCTGCACTTGGTTCTAACTTCTGACTAAATTTCCCTGGTGGAACAAAACTGAGCAAATGAACCCGCCCACTCCCCTGCAAAGCGGGCGGCTGCTTTGTGAATCTATGTGCAATGAACTGACCTTGACAGATGTCCAAGGAACTAGAAAACGGGGGGGAGGGGCTACAGAGCCCGGCCTAAGGTTAATAGAATTGTCTGTATCTGTATAATTTGCCAGGTGATTGTTAATGTGGGTTAGGGGCTCATACTAGCCGTGGATGGAGTTTGCTCCCGAACAGAGGGTGAATCTCACCCTGTGTAAACCGGCGCAATGCAGGTGTCCTCCATCCATCAATGCACCCCGATCACAGCCTGCCGCACTCCGCATACGCCGGCATCACAACTTCCGCTGCTGAGGGCTGGCCTGCTACATCGCCCGGTGAGGTGTCATGCATGCACATCCCCTGGGGAGCGGAGGGAGGACGGCAAACTCGTTCCCCACGCGTCTCCCCACAGACAGCTGTGAAAGCAGGTTTCTAGGACACACACGCCCCCACTCCCGTGCAGAGCCTCTCTCGTTTCTGTCGGCGCTGAGATGGAAGCAGGAAAGCAAAAGGAAGCCGTGAGGGACAAACGCCACCAAACCTCAAAGTTTCCCGGCACCAGCGCGCACTGTGGCTGGCAGATCTATATTTGTCACCTGTGCTCTCTGCTTCACGCTTGATCTGTCGCTGGCTGCTCTCTGCCGCGCAAGAGGGCGGCCAAAGCCACGTCTGCCCAAATCTGGTGGCTGCACCTCACGCACAGGGCCTAGTTTGTCCTCCCTGGATGGAACATCTAGTTCCTGGCTCACTGTTGGCCAGATTCTGCCACGCTGACGCAGGCTGGGCAGGAAGTGTCTCCGTAAGTAACGCCATTGGATTGCAACCGGCTCCCTCGAGCATCAGGTCCTGCTCCACCCCCGTAAGGGGGAAAGAATCTGATCCTATGGAACTGACCCAGGGCCCACTGGCCCCAAACAGAGAGGCTCCCATGGCATTGGATTAGGCTGCCGGCATCTATGACATGCAGACACGTGACCATGAATGGCAGCCCCCCCGTGGAGTCTGTTCTATCTGCAAAGGAAGCAAGGACGTGAATAAAAATCCCCTGCAACGACGAACAGGACAGGGCAGGCAGATCCAGAGCTGCTGGTCTCCCTCTCTTCCAGCACAAGGCCAAGGGGACGGGTGAGGCAAGTAAAGCCCTGAGGAAAGGAAATACTTTGCACCCTGTGCTCAGTTAGCCTGTGGAACTCACTGCCACAAGATGCCACTGACACCAAGAGCTTAGCAAGTGTCAAGGAGGGATTGGATGGTTACAGAGCTGTCCTGTCCATAGGGCGAGTCGGGGTGGTCAGCCCAGGTCTCGCACTTTTAGGGGACATGCGGTGGCTGCCCCAACTGTCCCATGGGACTGGTGGATATGGGGGGCCTGCAGCAGCAGCAGGAGTTTCCCTCCCCCCCCCCACACACACTGCACACAGGCAGCAGGAGCTAGAGTGGCCCACCAGCCTGCCCTGCCCCACTGTGCCTCCCTCCCAATCCACCGCGCTCGGCTCCTCAGCGGCAATGGGAAGCAGAATGACCCTTCCCAGGGCATTCTGGGTCCCGCCACCCACAGAGAAGCGAGGTGCAATGGGCCAGCAGGGTGGGTGGCGTGGCGTGGCGTGGCAGGGCAGGGTGGGGGGGGCGGCAACCCCCACTGCCGCCACCGCACTAGGCTCCCATAACTCCCAGGCCGTGTTACTTGGGGGAGGGGTAAAAGGGCGGGGCTGGAGGGAGAGAGGGAGGGGCAGGGCCAGCAGCAGGGGCCCCCCGCCCCCCTCCATCTTGTCTTGCTGGATGGTTACGTGGGTCACAGAAATAGCCAGAGCGGAACAGTAAATGTGAAATATCTAGTGGAAGGGAGAAAAACCTCACGCTGTGGGTCGAAGCCAATATCTAATCCCAGGGTGGGGAACCTCGGGCCCGGGGGCCGGACGTGACCCCTGGCTTGCTTGGATCTGGCCCCCCAGGCTCAGGGCTCCTCCCGCAGCTTTCCCCCCACCTTACGCTACCAATTGTATCCAGACGAGGGGCAGGAATAGCCAATATCTGCCTGTTGTGCGGTTCTTGACATGGGTTCCCTGGGAGGCAGCGGGCTCTGGCAGGAGTCTGGGACAAAGCGAGGCGGACCCAGGGGCAAACCTAGGCTGGCCCCTCGTTGCAGGGACTCCTGCACAGGGCCCTATCCGTGTGCGGCGCATCCCTCGACCTGCTGACGCATCTTTGCATGAGTCCTGGGAGCTTCTGCTTTCTGGTTTCTCCACGTGATCACGTTTCCCATGAGAGGCACAAGAACCTCTCGTTACAGCCCCCAAAACTGATGCAGTTCCGGAGCCAGGACTCAGCTCGTCCGTGACCCTCTCGGGGGAGCCGGGGCTGAGCTACGAGGGACTTTCCTCCCTCCCACGCCAGAAGCAGGGGCAAGGGCACTTGTGAGGTTATGTTCAAAAACCACATGAAACTCACCAGGCCCAGCTGTGCCTGCCCTGCCTCAGGCCCCCGGAATGAGCGAAACCCGAGCGTGTGAAACCACACGAACCAGAACTCAAAATAAACTCCATCTGCCCCAGCCAACAGGGCCCAGCACCACCGTCTCTCCCTGCCCATCTCCTCGTATCCACCCGTCCCCTCGTAGCCGCCCTAACTTTCCATACCCCTTTATCCACCCACCCACCCAGCCCTCCCCACCCATACCCACCTCTCCACCCCTACCCATACCTCTCTGTATCCCTCCTCTCCCACCCTTACCCCTCCACCCAACCCTGGTAGGTTTCTCTAAGGTGCCCGGGCCTACAGTACCTAAGACTTGATCAGGATAGAAAGAGGCCCTGCCTCTGAAATGACAGGCTGCTTGTGCCAGACTAAGCTATGCCTGTCCCCTGGGTCCCAGGCCTGCGTCTGCAGGTTTGGAGCCTGAAATGCGGGCTGCGCCCGTTCCACGCAAGCCCATCTCCCCACCCGATAGGAACAAGGATGGCAGAACAAGGAGCAATGGTCTCAAGTTGCAGCGGGGGAGGTCTAGGTTGGAGATTAGGAAAAACTATTTCCCTAGGAGGGTGGGGAAGCACTGGGATGGGTTCCCTAGGGAGGGGGTGGAATCTCCATCCCTAGAGGTGTTTAAGTCTCCGCTGGACAAAGCCCTGGCTGGGTTGGTCCTGCCTTGGGCAGGGGGCTGGACTTGATGACTCCTGAGGTCTCTGCCAGCCCTGGGGTTCTATGGCTCTATGAGTCTATGATCCTAACAATCTGCTGGAGTCCAGGCAGCCTCCGGCTCCCTGCGGCTCTCCCTGCCTAAGGGCTGATTCAGGGAAATACCAGATGAACACAGACACACGCCCGCGACGGGGATGGCACAACCCTGCTACCCACTCCCAGCCTCCCGGGTCTGCGCTGCCCTGGCGTGCTGCCCTCCCCCCTCCTTTGAGCAGGCTCATCTAGAACAGAAGAGCTTTGAGGGTCGTGTGGGAACAGAGCAAAGACCATCCCTCACGCTCTGGAAATTGCAAGCCCCGAGAGGCGACCGTGCGCTCCGCTGGTGCAGGCAGGGCTGCGGGAGCCGTGCGGGCCCCAGAAGCTCAGTACTGGCCGGGGAGAGAGACAAGCTTAGGCAGAGCTCACACCTCAGCGAGGCGTGTGAGGGAGGCACATTCCCAGGCCGCTCACTGGGCAGGGACGGGGCAGGTCCAGGGGTTATGCCAGTCCCCTTTCAAACACGTCGCTCACGTCCAGTTGTGACAGCAGGTTCGTGACACCCCCGGGGTCTGTTCCGCGCGGGACAGGGTCGCTGTAATCACTCGTCCCGCGCGGATGCTTATTTGGCCCCCACTCCATACTACAGGCGCACCTCGGTGGTAAGTGCTTTTCCTCCCAGGGCAGTGACTTCCCGGGCAGGAGGCGAGTCCCAGAGAGGCGAAGAGGCTTACACTCCAGAAGTCTAGCAGGGAACCGAGACCCGGGCGGTGGCGTCCAGCGAGGGCTCAGGACACGAGGTGCGGGTGTGCAGGGAGCTGCACGTTATCCAGGCAGACACGCACAACAAGGAGTTTCACACCGTCCCGCCCGGCCTCTGTCTAGGAAGCGCTGCCCTTAAAGATGCGACCTCCAATAGGCAGGCAAGTGATCTCACTTCCTCTCCTGCGGGTGTCTTGCAGAGAGAGCTCGTTGGTTGGCAGGGGGGGTTTCCTGGCCAAACTCTGCCGTCATGTGGAGGTGATTCCACCTGTCTTTGGACCAGCTCGCTCTGTACGGCCTGCCGCCCTTCCAGAGCCCGTTGGGAGCAGGCCCCACGCCAGGGGTGGGCAAAAGGGCCTCCGTGGGCTGGATATGGCCCATGGAGGCCCTGCCACTCCCCCACCCCCAGGCCAATCAGGACTTGGGGGCGGGGGAGCGCGTGACATCTCCTCCCGCCCTGCAAGCAGCGCGTGGCACTTTGAAGTACCGCGTGCTCCTCACAGGGCGGGGGTAGGGCGGGAGGAGGCTTCACGCGCCACCCCCACCCCCAGGCCAATCAGGGCCTGGGGGCAAGGTGGGGAGTGTGTGAAGTCTCTTCCCCACCCTGCCAGGGGCAGGGGTGCCCAGTGGGAAGGGGGGGCAAAGGGGCTCCCCCACTCCCAGACCAATCGTGGTCTGGGGGTGGGGAAGCCCAGAAGCATTTTGGCCCCGCCCCTTCCAGATTAGGCCCCGCCCCTTCCGGGGCTGCCCGGGGCCACTTCAAAAATTTTTGAAGTGACCCCTGGCCAAATATTATTGTCCACCCCTACCCTACACGCTGCCTGTGAACCATCTCTCCGGCCCCGGCTGGCTGGCACATGGGCCTGTGGAGTGGTGAGCGTATTTCGGGGTGTCCTGTCTCTTTCCACGGATCGGTTGTCGGCACAACGGCATCAACGCCACATGTCACAGGAGGGAGGCGCATCCACGGTGCCCTGCCACACAGACTGGCATTGGCTCTTTCTGGTTCCCCTCACTGGCAGCAAAGCTGTGCCGCTGTTCTCTGGGTACCGGAAGCCATCGCTGTGTGGCCCTCCCAGCGGCTACTCAAGCTGGGCATATGGAGCCTCCTTAAAACTCTACTCAGCTTGGCCGCATGCCTCAGAGAGCTGGCAGCTGCCTCTCACAGGCAGTCACCGCTCCCCTTGCATGGGATGTGCAAAAGAAAGGAAGTAATATTTCGCGAACTTGGGAACGAAGCCTCAGACGCTGCTGGAAGACGCCAAGAGCAGGGCCCAAAGCCACATCTGAGCACACCCGAGAGAAGCAAATCTGCTTTGGGGAGGCTCCGAGCGCTGGCAGATGCACTTGGCACGAGCAGCAGGCCGTGGGCAAACGCGAAATGCCTCCTGGAGGCCGTGCGGACGCGGCGTTCCAGAGGAGTATCCCGGCGCGCTCAGGAGAGGGGAGAAAGAATGTAGCAGGGGACCTGCAATGGGGGAGCCTGGGAGCATTTTGCTTCTAAGATTCATGCCCCTGACAACCAGTGACCCGAAACCAGCCCTGTCCAGGAGCCCACAGGCCTTTGAGGGCTTATCCCCCGTCCAGTGCCTAGGTGAGGAGTGTCCACGCCCCAGGTGGCCAGGATCTGAGTGGCTCCCTGTCTCAGTAACCCCTGGATGATGCTCTTGGGGCAGGAACCTTCTTTTTTTCTCTGTGTTTGTACAGCGCCTAGCGCAGCAGGGCCCTGGCTCAGGTGTGGCGCCCCTTGGCACCGCGGTAATACATAAATAATAGTAATGATGCACATCACGAGCGAGCCGGCTTCTCCCCCCAGCACAATGCCTCTGACTCAGGCCTGGAGCACTGAGGGGAGACTTGCCCAGCTGGTGCCTTGGCTTTACCTTCACCGGGGATAAACAGCAAACTTCAGCCTCAACCCAGCTCCTTCCAGAATCACTGCTCCCTACCCCCCCTTGCTCAGACTGCTCTCCCGTGCATACATTACAGCCCAATCTTACCTGGGGGGAGGCATATAGGGAGGGAATAAACAACTTGCTCTTTTAAAATAATTGCTTCTGACAGATCCATTTCTACCATGAGGTTCGAGCTTAATTTTATAACGGTATCGGTAACTATAGCAACGTGTAAAAATAACGTACCCCAGAGCACAGCCAAGTCTCGGTAAACAGTTCTCTCGTTTTCGTGAGCAAAAAAGTGAGAAGCCTGGATGAGTCTGGCCCGCCCACTCTGGCAGCGAAACATATGAGAAAAAAAAGTAATAATAATAATAGCCACCTTCTTGCAGGGCTAAGGTGAGCCGCACAGAACACGGCATCCCACGGCCGTTCCGCTCCCAGCGCTTTGCATCCCGGCACAGTCACGGCGCGCGTGTGCACATCTTCCGTCTGGTCCTCCCACGCACCGTGGCAGGACCTGCTCCTCTGACAGGGCAGAGAGAAATCGGGCCCTGCACCGACCAGGTTGGGGATGAGAGGCTGGACCAGAGGGGTGCTTAGCACGCGGTGATTGTAATCCAACGCCATGAAAAAGGCATTGTGGAATTCCCACGGTGGGCCCATCTTGCTAATGACAGACTGGCTGGGCTGAGTTTACAAGGGGCCTGGTGCTCTCTGCCGGCCAAGCTGGCTTCTTTTCTCCTTTTTGGAAACTGTCAGTGGTTAGTAACCGTTCTGGGTTCTGCGGGTCAAAGTATACATTAGTGACTTTGACTGGGTTTGCACAAATGTCTCTGACGGGCCTTCTAACTGGAACTTAGCAAATCGCCCTGGGAGCTACGAACAAGGAGCAATCAATCCTACTCCTTCTCTCTCAGCCGGGCTAACTGGAGTGAGACACAAAGGACATTGGGTTTTGTCACGGCAGCCAGGAGATCAGACTCGAGATCCGCCCAGGGAGCAGGCGTGAGGAGTAGGAAGCTGACCGAAGGGAAGAGGAAAGATTGCAGAACAGACGTCAGGCCCCAGAGATGCAGTTAGCCCGATGACAAGGGCAGGTCCCAACCAGAACAGGGAGAACAGACTGTTCTACATGGAAATTTCATCTCCAGCCCACAAGACCCGCGGGGAGACACTCGTCCGGAGTAAAGTGTAACTGACCGAGGCAGGGCTCCTCTGAAGGAGTGGAGATTTTATTGTAAGGATTTAAAAACAGCATCTTAGCTCACATGGCCAGAGCATGCTCCGTGTCCTGTGACAACCTTCAGGGCAGATTGAGAAAAAAGCTGATGGGGCAGACCCTATCAGTCCAACGGGGAAATCCTCTGCTGAGATATAGGGGTTTCCTTCTACCCAGAATAGCTCTGCATGAGCACATGGGTGCAGGAGGAAGTGACTTGTAAAGTAGTAGAGTTCTTGAACGCATTGTTAGTTCATTGCCTGAGGACATGGTCCAGACCACAGGAACTACCATACTGGGCCAGAGCCCTGGCTCTTGTAGTCAGTTTTTCCTGTAAGCTGAGTGCTTGGGAAGCCGCCCAGGAGAAAGTCCAATGCCGCCCAGCTGGTTGGCAGAGCACCCACACCCTCCCACACCCGACAGCGTGGGTTTCTATGGGTGGTACACATATGTGCATGACTCAGCGCACACAACAAAATTTATTCTGCACATGAATGGGGAAAAAAAATTTAGAGGGGCCATTGCTTCTAGTCCAGTGTCCTGTTTCTGATGCTGGCCAGTCACAGCTGCTTCAGAAGGAGCTAGAAAATGCACGATGCTTCCACCGTGGGGGTCCTACTGCATTGCTGTGACTCCTAGGCACTGGGGTAATACAAATGATGATAATGATAATAAAAAAAATCTGTGCTATGTCACTTATGCTATCACCTGCCGTGAAAGGCAGTGCTCGGCTTAGGTGGGTTTGTACATTTTGCTCGTGCCTAATAAAATGGCAGATATTTTAATTACTCATAAATGGTTAATCTGTTTTGAATCCCATCAAGCTCTTTATGTCTGAGAGGGGACATGAGAGCAGCTTTCAAGTATCTAAACGGGTGTTACAAGGAGGAGGGGGGAAAATTGTTCTCCTTGGCGTTTGAGGCTAGGACAAGCAGCAATGGGCTTAAATTGCAGGAAGGGAGGTTTAGGTTGGACATTAGGAAAAACTCCCTCCCTGCCAGGGTGGTTAAACACTGGAATAAACTGCAGTTGTGGAATCTCCAGCACTGGAGATATTTAAGAGCAGGTTGGACAGACACCTGTCAGGCTACGTCTAGACTGCATTGTAAGGAACGCAGTCTTTTTTTTGAAAATTTTTTCAAAAGAATGGACGTGCTCTTTCGTCATCCCTGTAAACCTTGTTCTACAAGGAATAAGGGATGGCTCGAAAGAGCACTTTCTTTCACAATTTGGCACCGTGTAGTCATGCCAAATTTCGAAAGAGCCTCTTTCGAAAGTAAATCGGAAACAGACATGCAATTTGCGGTACTGCAAACTGTGTATCTTTTTCTGATTTCACAGTGCAGTCGAGACATAGCCTCAGGGATGATCTAGACCATGTTTGGTCCTGCCGTGAGGGCAGGGGACTGGACTCGATGACCTCTTGAGGTCCCTTCCAGTTCTAGTGTTATCATAAAATCATAGAATCATAGAGTTGGAAGAAACCTCAGGAGGCCATCAAGTCCAGCCCCCTGCCCAAGTTAGGACCAATCCCAACTACATCAACCCAGCCAGGGCTTTGTCAAGCCAAGACTTAAAAACCTCTAGGGATGGAGATTCCACCACCTCCCTAGGTAACCCATTCCAGTGCTTCATCACCCTCCTCATGAAATAGTTTTTCCTAATATCCAACCTAGACCTCTCCCACTGTAACTTGAGACCATTGCTCCTTGTTCTGCCATCCATCACTACTGAGAACAGCCTTTCTCCATCCTCTTTGGAACCTCCCTTCAGGAAGCTGAAGGCTGCTATCAAATCCCCCCTCACTCTTCTCTTCTGCAGCCTAAACAAACCCAAATTCCTCAGTCTCTCCTTCTAGGTCATACGCTCCAGCCCCCTCATCATTTTGGTCGCCCTCTGCTGGACCCTCTCCAAAGCGTCCACATCCTTTCTGTAGTGGGGGGCCCAGAACTGGACACAATACTCCAGGTATGGCCTCATCAGAGCCAAATGAAGGGGAATAATCACTTCTCTAGATCGGCTGGTGTTCTGTGATTGTACATTCCTAATATACCATGCAGAGAGTTCTACTGACGAATTCAGCACAGTGCTTTTTAAAAAAACACCCTCTCACTTCTTGTTGAGGAGAGCACCGCAGTTACTGAGAGGAGTGGAAAAAAGCAGGATGCTAAAGGAGACGAGATGTGGACAGGGAAGGCCGGGAGAGAATTGGTTTGCTTTCATTAGATAATAACTGGTTGCCACACATCAAATAGAAACTACCGACGTTCCAAGATTTATCTGTTCTGAACCGTCCCCAGTGACGGGTTGTGCTTTGAGGAAGTCCAGCCCTGCACAGAAGCGGCTGTGTGTGCGTTGTGTGTTGTGACACTGGCTGGCCACGTGATCAATCATTTCCCCCTTCGCGCCAGGTCAGACAGCCCCCCGGCCCATGTGCTGGGTGTCTGGGTGAGAATTCATGCAGGGACTAATTAATGGAGAGAACCGCTTATGCTTTGTGATGGTCGCGCACATTAAGATGATGATTTCATGTGTTAATCCTTTAGGCGACAGAGAGTTCACATGTAGCTAATTGGGCAGCTATCATGTGTGCTCATGGTTAGGAGCGGTGGTGAAAGCGCAGGGTCGCAGTAGCATTTTGTTGGCTTGCATGAGGGAATTTCTTTTCCTCTCCCATTACTGAGCTTCTGTTCAGCCACCGGGCCTGCAGTTTTCCTGCCTTTCTGAAGAGCCTGGCTGCAGTCCCTAATCACCTTGTGCATTCACACAGGGCTTTTTACGCCAGGGGCCCTCACTTTAGGGAAAGACGAGGTTAGCAGGCGAGTAAAATTCCCCCACCCATGCAGTTTTAGCAGAAGTCCTCCAGTTTAGTCTGGCTTAGCACATCCTATAGCAACCCTGAAGAGCTTCCGAGTTTTCTTCCAGAAACCTGACCACCATAGTAAACAAACAGTGGGCACCAGCAACTTCCCTAAACCAGAGTTGGTTACGGAACTGCCTGGTGGGGAAGAAGGTTGGTGGTCGAAAGAGACGAGAATGTGCAGAACTGCTCTTAGCGAGGCCTGCTCGTGGCGTTTCTTCCATTCGTTGTTAGGCATAGAAATGCACCCCCATCGGCGTGGCCAAATAATCCATCAGACACAGAGGCTGACAGGCAAGGGGCTGTGTATGCGCAGAAGGCAGGGACGTGTCGGTCAGTCAGGAACGGTGAAAGATTTCCCGCTACAATAAAACGGGTGGAGAGAGACAGCGTGGTTTGGGGAGGACCCCTCCCCACCTCCATAACTAGAGCTCTCTGACCGCATGCACACGGGACCCCCTCTGCCCGGCCGACGTGTCCAAGGTTCGAGGATCTGACGGGGGGAGGAAAGCGGGGTCCACGCTCAGCAATGCTCACACACATGGCCAGTGTCTGAATCCTGTGGTTGGGATGGGCTGGGGGCAGATGTCAGAGCACGTTGCCAGTGCAGGAGCCTGGGTGCAGGTGCCAGACCCACAGAACGGGCCCTTTCTTGAATGGAAGCAGACCGCGCCCCAAGCTGGGAGCTGGTGCTGGCTCGCCCACGTGTACATTGGCCCTGGAATGACTTGGCTCACAACAGTGAATGGCTAATCCTGGTCAATATTGCCCAGATTGCACAGAGGCAATGTGCACCCCGGACCCCGAGCCCTCCAACCAGGAATCGCCCACCCCCTTGAGCACAGACCCCCTGCCTACTTATCCTCATTGCCACCAGGCGGCCCGCAGTCCAGCATTCTGGGGCATGCGTCCCAGCCAAGCGAGCGGTGGGTCACAGTGGCACCGGCCAGGCCCCTGAAAGCTGTTGGCCTTGGGGCCAGCCCGCCAGCAGAGTGCTTGCATGCGTGTCGACGTCGCAGCGCTGGGGGGGCTCATGGCCTTGTGCTGCAGGCATGGATTTGCAGGCCCCTCTCCTGTGCATTTCCAGCCAGAGTGTCCCTGCCAGGGCCCAGGAGCAGCCTCCCTGACAGCGGGATGCACAGAAATCGCTTCCTGCTCTGAAGCAAACAGCTCACAAGCCCCACTTCTGCTACATACCAGCCTCTCGGCCTTGGACTGAGCCCGCCAAGACTGGAGGCTCTAAGCAGCAGGCATTTGGGGTGAATGCCACATCCTTCTGGGGGTCCTGTCCCTGCCCCATCCGCCCCAGCGTGGAGGCAGGTGCCAACGGGAGCAAATCCTCTGACAACCCCGGAGGGAATCTGCCGAAACAACCGATCCATGTTTCAGGGGAGCTTGGCTGTCACATGGGCGCCCGAGTCCCGCCCTAACAGCTGTGCCATGGCATCCTCCCCGCAGCCTGTGAGATCCTCCAATAACCTCAGAGCTGGTATCACAGCCTCTCTCATCACTGTCCCACTGGCTGCCATCACACCTCTGCCTGACCCCCTGCTCCACCGCCGGCTCTTTGGCACTGCCCTGGGACACAGCCAGGACACCGGCCACATCCTCAGCGGATGCCGCGCACCCACTTCCAGTGGCCCCTGCTGAGTGTCCGGGCTCTTTTTGAAAAATGCCAACGAGAACAGAGATGTCTCAATGCCAGGACTTCAAAATCCCACAGGCCCCCGTTAGCAGCGAGCCCTGGCAAGCAGGAAGTGAGATCAACTGTGATAAATGCCCCCGCAGCTGCAAGCTGAGTTATCGGCAACGGCAGTGAGACCTTATCGGGCAGCCCAGCCAGAAATGAGCTGCAGGCATCTCGGCCTGGAACGCGGAAGAGCACAATTGGTGATGGATGTTGTCTCCTGATAACTCTTTGCAATCCAGGAAGGTGTCTGAGGGAGGAGAGAGAATCAAGACGGTATCATTCAGTCTTGGGCTGTGACCTACCCCACTGCAGAACCTGGAGGCATCAAAAGGGGGTAAATGGCATGAAGCACTCTATCTCGCAGGAGCTCCAAGCACTGCCCAGACACTGCCAAGCAGGAGCTGAACTGTTTCACGGAAAGGGAAATGGCAGGCGTGGCGCTGTTCCGGTGCCTGCTCCCAGAGCAGTCTGTAGCTGAGCGAAGGACAGAATCCAGCCTCGTGTCTTGGGCCTTGTCTACACGGGCACGTTTTGTCACCAAAAACTGCCTTTTGGTGGCAAACCAGTGAAAGTGTGTACACTGCAACACCCAGTTCGGGTGACAAAAAGTGTCCACCCCCGTGAGAGACTTTTGTCTTTGTCCCCTCACTTTATTGTCAACAAACAGCCAGCATGGACTCTGCTGTTTGTTTTGTCCAGAGAACTGGCTTCTGCCAATATCCCACAGTGCCTGCCCTGATGGCTGGGCTCAGTGTTTTGTGATCTCTGCTGCCCCGGAGGCATGTGCCCCTCCCCTTGCAAAGCTCCGGGAAGTATCCGACAGCTGAGTAAGCTGCTCGGTTTGGGGAACAAACAAAGAACAAACCACTGGAATGTTCCTGCTCTGCCCTGTACTAGAAAAACAGCAGCTGGCAGATTGCTGCTGCAGGGAGAAGTCTGGAGAGGCTGCTGTGCTGCTTTAACATTCCTCAGCACAGAGAGCTCACCGAGCGACGAGGGAATCTCAGACACTCAGGGATCAGCTCTGCTTTCCCACCGCACTGCCCTGCGGGATGCTTCCCCACAATGCTTTGCTCTATCTGTCAACAGGGAGCTAGCCGCATGGCCAGGAAATGTCGACAACGGGAGGCAAAAAAACTAGTTAGACCAGGTTTCGCTTTTAGCAACTTGTGCATGTTGACAGCACTTTTACTGACAAACTTCCCCGGGCAGACAAAGCCTTAGACCCCAGAGACGACTTCCTTCGCCTGAGGAAGTGAGAGAGGATGCTGCTGACCTTGTACGGCATCTCCAGACACTGGGCCCAAATCCTTTTGTTGGTCATGCGTGAAAATGAATGTGGCACCTTCCTTCTAGTCCCCATCTCAGTCCGCCACGCGCTTGGTCATCTCGGCTCGGGCAAGGTTGAGGACTGGAGTGGCTGGAGGGGAATGTGAACATCTGCGGGGGGCAGGGGCATGCCACCACCTGCCTATTGCCTCAAGCCAACGCTCTTAATTTCTCTCCTGGGACCCTGACAGTCTCCCCCTTGCCTTAGACGTGCTGCATCACAGCATAAGGCCATGCTGGGTCAGACCCAAAGGCCACAGAATCATTTCAGTGAGCTGGATGTCCACTGATCATGGGTGTGGCCAAGTTTCTCGCAATCCCATAAAGTTTGTTTACAGCCCCCAGTCCCAGCTCTCTGTGTTCTGTGCTTTATTTAGCTCCAATTCACCCCTCAATGTTCACGAGCCCAGCAAGCAATGGAAGTGTTGGTGATGCTGCTAGACAATACAGACCTCCTGTCAAATTCTCTGGTTCAGCCCCGGTCAGGCCCTGAGGGTGCCAGACTAGAAAAGTTCAACCTGTAGCTGCGTCTAGCCTAGAAATCAGGCCCCTACCTGGTCTTGGGCTTCCCCTGGAATCAAAATCCCAGGAACAGGTTGGATCCAGACACTCCTCCTTATAAAATGCAGAGTAGCTCTTGGCTGAGGCCCTGGTTTTGCCCTAAGGATGGTGCCTAGATAGAGGAGGGTCCAGGCCTGGGAACGTCCCCAGAGATGGCCCAGGGGGACTGGGACATGTGATCTGGTCAGGTGCAGACTGCAGCCGAACGCTGCTGCAAAACTAAGCTAGGCACCGGGATAAAATAACGCTGGCCACAGAGACACTGCAGGCAGCCAGGGAAAGTTAAAAGGACTCTGCTCAGCAAGATCAAAGGCTCCGGCCGCGCCGGTTACTCCTCCTCACTGATCAAATGCACCAGGACTCCTCGCAGGAGGGACGTGCAGCTCTGGGCTGCTGCTGCCTACACACCCGGAACTGATGCTAGTGATCACACCTTGCCCAGACTGTGCCAAGGCCCCCAGCTCACGGCCTTGTGCTTTCCTCTCCGCGTCAGGCCCCTGCCTGCTATCCCGGAGCCCAGCAGATATTCCTGTCCCCCAGCCCATGGTGCCGCATGTGTGCTTGTTCCGCAGGGCGCTGGGCATCAGTCGGACACGCCACCCTTACTCGCATTTGCCCGCTGGCAGACATGAACGCTCCCGAACCAATCCCGATCCCCTGCCGTGTTATTCCTTCCAGCGACGCCGTCACAGCTGATCTCCCCATTCTCATGGAAATAAATAACCCTCCGCCCCAACCACAGCAGGCGCCAGCTCCGATCCGTCCCTTCCTCCTGCTTCTCAGCTTTCGTTCTGGATAGCCCCGCTCCCCGGGTGACAGCCAGCAGCCTAGCAATCCCTCCCGGCACACACTGAGCCCAGCGAGCCATCAGGAACAATTACAGGCTGTTGGTGGGAAATAGGACTTGTGGGGAGTGAAGGACTTTACACCCCTGGCAAGTGTATTTGTCTCTGTCTGTTCATGCACCGAGCGCGCGGCTGCTGGCACAGGCATACTTCCCTCTTTCGTGCCTGCCAAGAATACGACCTCGGCCCGCGCGTGGGAGGGAGGGTGGGAACGAGGAACTGACTGTTAGATTTCCATGCTCTTTGGCAACCCCGAGTTGGGAGGGGAGGCTCGGGGACTCTCTGAATGTTTGCCAGTCACACCTCCTGTCCCCAGCACTTACCACTTCTTAGAGTTGGCCTCAGACAAGTGTCCCGTGGCTAAGGACAGATGACACATTTCTGGTTACCCGCAGCAGGACAGGAAGCCAGGAAGTCCCTCTGTTTTGCAAGCAGGGCTCTTAGCAACAATGGCTTCACATAGATGAGGAGATAAGGGAGAGTATGTCAGGCCTGCTGTAAAGCAACCAGGGAGCTCTCCGGCACATGGCAGAAGCTGTTCCCTCTAGCCCGGAACAAAAGAGCTTTCCCGCGAGAGCCGGGGATGTTTTTAGGTTTCACTAAAAATTCCGCAGGGACCAGCATTCCCCAAAGTCCAGGAATGTGGAACCGTCTGCTCCCAACACAGGATGAGGGGCTGGAGTTGGGTCTCGGCAGCCGGAGGCAGAAGGTCACACAATGGAGGGCAGCGCCAGCGGTGGGCACGGAGCCAGGCCTGAGAATTCTGCCTCGTTGGAGCTTCTGGACCAGGTTCTGATCACGGTTATGCCAGCAGATTCCCAGAGCCCTTCCATGTGTGATACCTGCCAACTAAGATCAGACACTGACTTATTTACACCCACAAAAACTGAACGTGTCTCCAGGGAGGTGCTGTTGGGTTTACACTGGCTCCTAAGAACATAAGAACAGCCATAATGGATCAGACGAAAGGTCCATCTGCCCAGTGTCCTGTCTTCCAACAATGGCCAATGCCAGGTCCTCCAGAGGGAGTGAACAAAACAGGGAATCATCCAGTGATCCCTCCTCTATCACTCATTCCCAGCTTCTGACAAACTGAGGCTAGGGACACCATCCCGACCCATCCTGGCTAATAGCCGTTGATGGACATATCCTCCATACATTTATCTAAATTGGAGCCCAAGTTATAAAGTCGGGATCTTCATGGAGGAGCAGCCCGTCACCGTGCCTACAAGAACACAGAGCCCTCCAATGGCACCAGACCTTAAGAATTCAAAATGGCCACCCCGCACAGCTTCCCGGGAGCACCCTGCAGTGCCCTTCCCCTCCAGCAGCATGGGCCGCTCAGGAGCTGTGGGGTCACTGGTCCCTGCCCCAGTCACGTGCCAGATGGGGGCAGGGGGTGCAGATCAGAAGCAGAGGCGGCTCTGAAAACATGCTGCTTTCTCAGGGAGTTTGCTGCCCAGCCCTGGCCAGCGAAGGGCTCCCGCTCCGAGGCGCAGGGTCTGCTGCCGCACGGCTGCCAGCCTGAGGGGTTCGGTGGGCCCGTGCCCTGATGCTCTGCTCTGCACACGGGACGCTACGGGGCAGGGGGACAGACTGGAGTGGGACGCCGGAGCCAGGGCCGGCCCTCAACATTTTGGCACCTGAGGTGGGGAGCTCAAATGACGCCCCCCTGCCCCCTTGCTTGGGCCAAAACTTTGCAAGGTCTCAATTCTGCCTCCTTCCTGTTCTACTCCTCTCAGGGGACTGCTCTGCTACCGACCCCAATAAAGGAGAATTTACAGCAGCAGACACAATTTTCTACACTCTGGGTCCTAGTGGTGCCCCCCACAGTCTGGCACCTGAGGCAGCCGCCTCAGTTCGCCTCATGGTGAGGCCAGCCCTGCCCGGAGCCTTCCCTGCCAGGTGAGCCCAGCCAGAGACTCCTGGCTGCAACTAGCCACACACATTCCTCCACTTCTGGCCCCTTCCTGGCTCTGAATGTTCCCCAGCACGGCCGCAGCAGTGCCCCAGGCCTTGGGCTCTACACAGCCTCTATCGCTGGTCCCGCTCCCAGTCCATACAGGCTTCCAGGGTGCCAGGCAGGACCATAGGATCATAGAACCATAGAGCTGGAAGAAACCTCAGAAGGTCATCGAGTCCAGCCCCCTGTTCTAGGCAGGGCCAATCCCAACTAAATCAATGCAGCCAGGGCTTTGTCAAGCCGAGACTTAAACACCTCTAGGGATGGAGACTCCACTGCTTCCCTAGGGAACCCATCCCAGTGCTTCACCACCCTCCTAGGGAAATAGTTTTTTCTAATATCCAACTTGGACCTCTCCCACCACAACTTGAGACCATTGCTCCTTGTTCTGCCATCCGTCACTACTGAGAACAGCCTTTCTCCATCCTCTTTGGAACCTCCCTTCAGGAAGTTGAAGGCTGCTATCAAATCCCCCCTCACTCTTCGCTTCTGCAGACTAAACAGACCCAACTCCCTCAGCCTCTCCTTGTAGGTCATATGCTCCAGCCCCCTAAACATTTTGGTTGCCCTCCGCTGGACCTTCTCCAATACGTCCACATCCTTTTTGTAGTGGGGGGCCCAGAACTGGACACAATACTCCAGATGTGGCCTCCCCAGAGCCGAATAAAGGGGAATAATCACATCTCTGGATCTGCTGGCAATGCTCCTCTTAAAAGGATACAGCCACCTTTCCTGCGGTGACATAGGCCAATAGGAATTCCCCAGCAGGAAACTTGCATCAATAAATTAAGGAAGCCTGGATGAATTCCTCTGTTTCCCCTGCTGTAAATGCCATCCTCCAGCAAACGCCAGAGCCTGAATGGGCCGACAGCTCCTTGCACAGCTCGAGAGGCACCGAACCAGCTAAGATTCCAGTCACACTTTCAGGGAACAGCTCACTGCATGTGCGACCGCCAGGGCAATGGGCCGAGGTCTTGACCGGGGTCACCAGGCACGACCACAACACAAAAAATGAGTAACGTTTTAATAACCGTGGCAAGGGGGTTGAATGATTTGCACAGAGTAAAGGCTGCCTCTGTGGGCTTGGCTGCTGAGGTGGATTTTGGCTGTGGTTGGTGGGACAGCAAACGAGCAGGGTGGATTTATTTCCAGGAACTGAGAGGCTCTAACATGAAGCAATCAGAGGGAGGTAGCTCTGCAGAAGTCACTGGCCCAGGGCATTAAGAGCACATGCACCTAGGGGAGCATGAGTGTTACTAAAATTAAGCGGCATGCGCTCAGAAATATTGCTCCCCAATTAGCCTGCTGTAATCACGGGGGGGTGCTTCGGAGGGAGCTACATTGCTGCGTCCCAGTTTTACTGCTCCTTGGGACGCATGCAGCTAGACACAGAAGTGTGGATCCTCTCTCTCCTCCCCCTCCCCATTTTGGGACTGGTACGGCTCAGGTGTCAGTCTCCAGCGGTAATCACCATCCAGCGCTTCCCAGGACTGACTGCCAGAGTCCTCCAGCAGAGAGGAGCTGAGAGTCTGAAAAGCAAATCAAGTGGTAAAAGCCCTGGCAGAAGGAATGAGAGAGAATTCCTGCAAAGAGCTGAGAACACAAGCTTCTTGACTTTGCCCTTCATCTTTAAATAGAGAGACCAGTGACACCTCTGACAACGCAGCAACGGCCCATTAGGAAAGATGGAGAAAAAAGCCACCATCAAGGCAGCTGTCCACAGGGAAAGAGGAAGGGAGCAAATAGATTCTTAATGCAGCACCTGTAGCTTATTAACCCTTTTTTCCCCTAGGCCAGAGGTTCTCAAATCGTGGTCCATGGACCACCAGTGGTCCGCAGGCTCCATCCAAGTGGTCCACAGATAGTTCCCCCTAAGGCAGGGCTACTCAACCCGCAGCCCGTTTGTTTGTGGCCTGCAGTGCGGGTTGGGTTTACGCGGGGCTCAATACGCGGCCTGCAGGTTGGCTCCTGTGACTCTCCACTGGGAAAACACTCCCCAACAGCAAGTCAATAGAATGGTCTTCTGTTGAGATGTGTTTTAGTAGTTCAATTCCTGGACTGTCATTGCTCCTTAAAAGTTCTGTCCTGTGGGTGGAAATCGGGTAAATATTGCATTTTATTAATGACTTAAGTGGGGCCTGCATGTTTTGTAGTCTTGCCTTAATCTTTGTATTCGTGCCCGTCAGTGTGCAAGATGCTATTTGCATATATATTTGCATGTATATGCAACCACACTTAAGTTGCAGCCCTCGGCATGTGCTGTGAGTATCATTGTGGCCTCCGGGGCTTCCAAAGTTGAGTAGCCCTGCCTTAAGGCATGCACCTGGGCCACCACACACGAATGAGTTGTGGGCAGTGTTCCCTGTATGCTGGGCGCTTGTGCAGCCACTCAGGAGAAATTCAAATGCCACTCAGCTGATTTGTAGAGTGCCCGCAGCTCAGTTTGTTGTTTCTCCTGGGGGTGCACATTCACACGTCTGGGTGCACACTGAAAAATTTATCCCGCCCATAGATGGCAAAAATCCACACATGGATGGAAAAGATTAGTGGGACCATTGGTTGTGGGCTTTTGTTTGCAGAACAAAACAGCTTTGATTATTAATAAGGGGTTTCTTACCTGTCATGTTTATCCAGAGGGCTTTGCAATCGCTCGCTAACTGCACAAACCACACTTGGAAAGTGATCTGCCGAGACCCTCCGCTAGTTTCAAGTGGCCTATGGGGGGGGAAAAAGGTTTGAGAACCACAGCCCTAGGCTCCAAGACTCTTGCTGGGGTTAGTCTTGTCTCCGAGACACCCATTAGAACAGAGGGGCTGCTGCCGTGGTGTAAAACAAGCCAGCTCCACTCAGTGAGCGTGTGATAAGGAGGCCAGGTGGGTCTGATCCGGGGCTGCCACACTGTCTCCTTAGGAACCCTAACATCTGACCGTCACTCTAGGGTTGCCAGATGGTTTAACCAAAAATACCGAACACCCCGCCCAAAAAAAAACACTGGGGAAAAAATTCTGTTGAGGAAAAAAAAGCGGGGGGAGGGGGGAGCGAAGACCAAAGTTGTTAAGCCAAAAAAAAAAAAAGCGTTGCGCCTTTAAATGGCCCTGCGCTCCTCACTACCTCGCCCCCGCCAGACGTGGCAGGGAAAAATTGTCCCCGCCGGGCTTCCGTCCGAGGGAAACAGGAAATACCGCACATTTTACATGTCCGGTATTTTCTATTTGTTTTTTTTACCAGACGGGGGACGAGAATACCGGACTGTCCAGGTGAATACCGGACACCTGGCAACCCTACCTCATGTGGATACGAAGGCCTGCTCCCTCCCTGCCCCCACAAATAACATTCTCCCACAGCAGGCTCTGCGCATCACTCCTTCGAAACCGGCACCCGGGTGTTTTTCCATCAGCAAGTTAACATATTGTTTAGTACAAGCGAACATCAGAGACAACTAATTTAAGCGCCGTCTGTACGGGGTGTCTTGGTTGAATTTGGCAGGCTACCCAGCAAGGCTGAAGCGACATTTGGCTCCTGTTCTACATATCCATGGTGCAACAGCAGTGCTGGGTTTTTAAAGGGCTCGTGACAAAACCTGCCCCAAAGGCTCCTGCCTCGGGAGGCAGTGAGGGCACCGGGGGTGAGGGCAGGAGACGGAGCCACATGAGGTGGAGCTGCTAGTCTAAGCATGCGGCCTGGTTCTGGGTGGGAAAAAGCAGCAGTAATTTAACGTGAGGGCTTAGCAGAGGCCTGCTGGTCTGCACAGTGCCCGGAGCTGGAAAGGATGGCTAGAAAAGGGTAGTTCGCGGAGGCCGAGGTCACTGCACACACCGGGGGTCCTTACAGCTCCCTGTGTGCCACTTGGCCACCCTGCTCTGCAAGACGCCCTGCAATTCCCCTCCCCCCCGTCTCTCTTCCCTGCTAGGGCCTCTGTTTGGCCCCATTTCCCCTAGGAGGGTGCCCCGTTCTGGGCACCCTTCTCCCTTTCTTCTTTCTAACGGGCTCCTTCAGCGTGTGAACCGATATTCTTGTAGCCGGGCTGGTCCCAGGAGGTTAGAGAGGCAAGGGGTGGGGGAGAGCAGAGCTTTGACGGGAGCTGCTCTTTGGCATGAGCAGAGATGAGGGAGGCTATTACTGTCAGGCGGGAAGGTGCGAACCGGAGCCACCAGCTAGTTCTTGGAGATCTACAGCCAAAGGCCTAAGAGCTAGACCGGGGGCAGGGAACCTCTTTTGGGGTGGGAGCTGCTGGCCACAGACAAAGCAGTCGGGGGCCACACAAACAAAAGTGAGAAGCAAAAAAAAAAAAACCCCCAAGAATCTCCCCACATCCCCTCGCACATCAGAGCCTAGGGGAGCCCAGGCTCGTAGATTTTCTGGCACCCAACCCTCTAGGGCGGGGCCAAAAATGAGGAGTCATGGGTGGGTGGGGGCTGCCAGGAGGGAGATTGGACGAGCAGAGGGGCTGGGGGGGGTCTGGGCAGGGGAGGGGGCTGCAGGGCTGGAGCGCTAGCACCAGCTTCCCAATGCTGGGGCGGGATTCCCAAGCCTCGGGGACCGGATCCAGGCAAGCTGGGGGTCAGATCCGGTCCTGGGCCGTCGGTTCCCCACCCCCTTGGCTAGAGGTTTGAGGTGCTGCTGTGCTAAAGAGCTGGCAGGGAGTTCATCCGTCCCCCAGTTTCCCCTTTCTGATTTGCCATGTGGCCCAAAACTCAAGAGGGTCCCGACCAGTGAAGGCTGGAACATCCCCTGAAACGCTGGAGTGGATTGGCGGCAGCGTTCAAAAGCTCTCTGGTCACTACAGACACAGAAATGCCCTGGCGTGAGTGTAAGGGCTTCACCCCACTACCAGCGTGGCCAACAGTCGTACACCATCACTGAAAAGTGAACTTCCTTCGCAAGTGCAAGAATTTGGGTTGGCGGGGAGGGAATAGAGCTTGGTGTGTCAACATTAGCTTTAAAATCATCTGAGCTCATGGTTAAATCGTGGAGGGGTCCCTGTGCCCGCTCTTTGCTGTGCTTTGGAGGCCCCGAGAACTCTCACGGGTCTGATCCAAAACCCAATGAAGTCAATGAGCATCGTTTGTTTAACTTCCTCTGACTTTGAATCAGATCCTAACCATTTCAGTTATAAGATCAAGAACACATATTCCTGCTCATCCAGAAATATAATTTATGCCATCATGTGCCAACAGTGTCCGTCTGCTATGTATATTGGACAAACTTCTCAGACACTTCGCCAAAGAATCAATGCACACAAAACAGACATCAGACAGTTTCACAAAGAAAAAACAGTTTCTTGCCATTTCAGCCAGAATGGGCATTGTCTCAACGACCTGATTACCTGCATCCTGCTTCAAAGAGATTTTAACACAAGGCTTCAAAGAGAAGCCTCCGAACTGTCATTCATGCTTAAATTTGACACTTTACGAATGGGCCTTAATAAAGATGCTAATTATCTTACCCATTACAAAGATAGCTTCCCCAATTATCACCTCTAATATCATTAGCTCACAGACATTAACCTCTCCCCCTCATCCCCCCTCTGTTCTAAAATCTGATTTGTCTGTTTTATATGTATTCACTTTTTTTGATTGTACCCCTTTGGTATATATGGTCATGCCAATTTTCTTCCACAATTTGATCTGAGGAAGTGGGTCTGGCCCACAAAAGCTCATCACCTAATAAACTATCTTGTTAGTCTTTAAAGTGCTGCATAGTCCTGTCTTTTGATCCTGTACTGAGGCCTTCTTGTGGCATTGATTTAAAGGATTCCCCCTAGATTTCGGGCCCTACGTCTTAGCTTGTGGTACCTTTCCTCTTTTGTGTATTGGTTATAATTTTTAAGAGACTTTCCCATCGACCTGCGATTTTGAGAGACTTAAGGAAACTGTGAGACCCAAGAGGCTGGGTGATGGGGCTTTATACGGGTGCCTTTTAGTAGAGGCTGGGCGTAACGCAGAATGAAGACTGACAGCTCCTCGCCTCTAAGGCAGGCCCCTAGTACACCATAATATTAATAGCTTTGTCCTAATGGGATTGCAAAATATTCCTTGCTAAAGGAATGAGCCCTGGCGTGCAGATGAAGGGAATGCTACCAGGACGGATACACCCATGCAGGTTTAGAGAAGGAAAGCTTGCTGGGACTGTCAGTGGGTGGTCCCACCGCGCAAGAATCGAAAACCTCTCAGCAGCTGGGCGTAATTTTGAATGGCTCTCTCGGCGGCTTGAAGCCAACCAGCGGGGGGAGTGTGGCAAAGAGGGGATGAGAAAACCTGGCGGGGGCCAGTACTGAAAGACTTTAACCTTTGGATCCAACCGGATGAAATGCTTTTCCTGTCTGATCCCGAGTGTGTTTCTCTGTTAGGCAAAACAGACTTCACAGTCTGCTCTGACCCCGAGAAAGCAGGGGAGTAAACCTGGAGATGAACGAGGGGCAGGCAGATGAATGCAAGCGACCCTCCCCCTTACATGAGGAATCGAGGTGGGCTGCAGTGTGATAGCTGATCGAGCCAGTAATCTGCATGGTAACGCCAGCCACCCACTCAGCCCTGTGACTGGCTTGGCTTACAAAGGGTGCGTCTACACTGCACTGTTATTTCGAGATAGCAAGTGTTATTTCGAAATAACAACACGAGTGTCCACACAGCCGTTCCGTTATTTTGAAATGATTTTCAAATAACAGACGGATTATTCCAAAATCTGTAAACCTCATTCTGTGAGGAATGATGCCTTTCAAAATAGCTATTTCAAAACGAGGCGTGTGTAGACGTTCCACCGCTGCTATTTCACAATAGCCCCTCCCCAGGGCCATGCTAAGTTATTCCTCCCCAGTGCCTCCTGGCGCTCCAAATCGAGATGGCACGTCTGCATTAGGGAAGCCAGCCTCGGACTCATTTTGAGGCTTCCCTGCAGTGTAGAGCTATTTTGGAATAACGATTCTGGAATATTTCGAAATGAACGTGCAGAGTAGATGTAGCCACATTGTGGGGCCTGGCCACGCGTAGGGTTGCCAGGTATCCAGTATTGACCTGGACAGTCCGGTATTTTCGCCTCCTGTCTGGTAAAAAAAATTCAGAAAATACCGGACCCCTAAAATGTCCGGTATTCTCTGGGGGTTTTTCCCTGCCAGGAGGTGAAAATACCGGACACCTAGCAACCCTACAATACACTCGGCAACTGGGCCTAGCCCCCCCTTCCCCCGGGCCCCCAAACTCCCACCCCTGGACCTCCTGCTTACCTGGTTCCGCAGGGAAGCTCCCTTCTGGCTCGACCAAGTAAACAAGATGTCTGCCAGCAAAAAGCCTTGGGGTCCTTTTTTTTGCTCAACAACTTTGGTCTCTCCCCCCCCCCTTTTTTTCCCTCAACAGAATTTTTTCCCCAGTGGTTTGATCTGGGGGGGGGGGGGGAGGGTTTCAGTATTTTTGGCCAACCATCTGGCAACCCTAGCCACGCGGCTGGTGACTTTGGCCTCACATGCTTGTCTGCATTTGCAGTAGTAAATAAACCTCCATGACAGCTTGGGGGCCGCTGGGGTCTCCCCCAGGGTGGTTATGCCAACCCCCTTCTCATGCGTCCAGACTGCAAGGGGCCAGCCCAGCTGTGAACCCATGCAGACGGGCACTCTCCTTTTCCACTGGGCAGGCAAGTGGGTAGAGGGATCTGCTGTCAGCTACCCAAGGCCTGGCAGGCAAAGGACAGGAGACTGGAAGAGCAGGGACTCAGTGCAGAAGATGCTGCAGCAGGCCCAGGGTTCTACCTCCTCCTTCTCGGGAGGGAACCCCATGTCGCTGTCAAGCTGCCTGATGGGTCACTTTGTCCCCAGCTGGATCAACTCTGTGCTCAGAACCCTGCTGCTGCCTCTCCCCAAGATGCATCAGAGCAATGGGCTTAAATTGCAGCCAGGAAGGGTGAGATTGAACATTTGGGAAAACTTCCGCACTGTCAGGGTGGGTAAGCACTGGAATAAATTGCCTGGGGAGGTTGTGGAATCTCCATCCCTGGAGATATTTACCGGCTCTCCTTCATGCTCTCGTGTCACAGGGAACAAACTGAAACCCCAGCCAACCTCTTAAAAAGAGAACTGAGACTGTCAGCTTGTCAGGGGTCCCTGGAAAAAAACCCTCTAAGACTTGATGCGCACATAATGACTGACCCAGCTGTAGACCTGGAGGGCTCAAAATATCCAGTGCACTGTTCTCTATCACACAAAAGCTTTCCCAAGGCAGGTATTGAGAGCAGGGAGACCTCCCGCATCCTGTCCTTGAAGCTACGAAAGTGAATCTTTCCTGAAAAGCTCCCGTTAAGGATTGAAACCCTGGGGCTTCCTCTTCTCCAGTTCTCCTGGTAGGGTTGCCAGATGGTTTCAACAAAAATACCAGACATACTTGACATGACATCACAATCTACATTACATCTTATTTAGAAAATACCGGACATTTCTATTCTCTCATTTATATTTTCCAGTGCTTTTTTTGTTTAAAAAAAAAAAAAGTGCCAGTACTCCAGTGGAAAAGTTGTTGAGCTCTAACTAGAGGTGCCAGTACTGCATCTGGAGGTGCCAGTACTGTGTACCGGGCAGTACCATCACAAAAAAAAGCACTGATATTTTCTCAATTTGTTTCCCAAACAGAAAGCTCAAATACTGGACTGTCCGGTTCAAAACCAGACACGTGTCAACTCTATCTCCTGACCAAGCAAACCCTGCTAGCAGTGGGTTAGCTCTTATCGCAAGCTCTCAGAGTGGCTGCGAACGCGCCGAGTTCTCCCTGCACCCGGTCCGCATTGCTTCGGAGCAGCTAACATCAAAGGATGACGGAGCCACCTGGCCCTATGGCTGCGGAGCAGATAGGAAAGGCCAGCCGGGCTAACAAAGGCAAAAATGGCCTTTAATAGCTAATGCCTCCACCCAGACTCAAGTGGCAGTTTCAGATTAAATTAGGACGCCGGAGCTAACCTTGCGGAGCAGAGCCCGGCTGCCTGATAATAGTCTGGAATGTCTGGCAGGGTTAACCCACCCCTGATGAATAGCGCCGCAAGCCGCCCGCTATCGGTGGGTGTTTGAGTCCAAAGGAAACTACCAATTATGCATTCTGTCTCCTGAAAGGCTCCGAGCTCTCCCGCTCCATGCGCTCGGCAGCCGGGGGAAATGGCACTTTCATTGCCAGCAGATTGTTAACCTGCAGCCCTGCTCCGGCACAAAGGCCGCCTGAGTGGGTGGGCCCCAGAAAACACCATCAGCTTTTTACTAGGCACTGGCGCAACCAAACCAAACCGTCTTGGGCAGGAGGGATGGGAGAGGGGGGGGCAGATTGCTGACCCCCCCCCCACACACACACCTTATGCTTTTTTAGGGGAGCAACACCAGCACTCATGCTACAGCCATCTGCTTTGCTTCAGCACATTCCTCCTTGTTATTTATTTTTTTTTAGCTCTGTAACTTTCCTTGCTAACTGTTCTGTAGCGGCTGCTTGCACGCAGGCAGTCTCCGCCGTGTAATTGCCTCAAAACAGGTTGTCTGAACCTTCAGCACGGTGCAGGAGAACAGCCCAGACACGCCGAAATCAAACAGGCCTCCAGGAATTCTGGCTCCATTTAAAAATAACCATTAGGGCGGAGAAATGCTGCAGACAGCTGTATGCATCACACCCCGCTATCTTCCCCCCTTCCTTCTGGTCTGCCCAGCAAAACGACTGCTCCAGAATTCAGTTGGGGGGGGGGGCACTCAATGAATCAAAATCTAGGGAGGAGGCTGACTAATGCTTCTATAGGAGGATCAATTTTAGGAGTTCAAACCCAGCTTTCCGTTTGGATCCCACATGCCCACCACTGTGCAAGGTATTCTCTTAAGCAGAGACCACTCCCCACACAAAAAGCCTCAAATGGAGCATGAATGTGGACAACATGTTTCCAGTGCGCAGACTTGCCAGATCGGGGAGATAAAAAACCATGGGAGCAAGTTTCTTTTCACCTAGGACAGCGATTGGCTCCGCTGGAATAACACTGATCACACATATTTGTATAATTAAGGTAGCACCCAGTCATTAATCAGGTGTGAAGAGTTTCACGGGCCGCACAGGCACCGGAAAACATGTTCCCTATTTTCAAGAGCATGCAAATTAAATTCAGACCAGATGCAACCCGTGGGTGTAGCAAACAACAGGCCAGAGAGACGGGTTGCAGTGGTAAGAACATGAAGTCATAATATGCACGGCTTAGGGGGGGTTCCAAATCACTTGAGACCGCTTTGTTTTTTGTTTACAGCTCGATACTAATCAAGAGAGTAAATGCGGCACTCTCTCATCCTCCCAAGGGGGAGTGTTACGGTTAATGGGGGCGGAGGGAGGCTGCAAGCCAGGCTCTTGGAAGAATTACAGCAAACTTCTCCAGAACTTTGGAATTAGTCTTGTTCTAGACAGCAGGCACGGAGCAAGGTCTGCAGCCACTCTCTAGCTGAAATCTAGCATGGGACAGTCGCTAGCTTGGATTTGCATTCAGTGTGAGCATAAGAATATTTGGTCCCTCTGGCCCTAATCAAGGATTTTTTTCCGGACAAGCAGCTAAGACAGCTGCAAAGACTCCCCCAAATATTTGCCTCTCCCCAGCCCACTCTGCTTTGATTCCCTATGACTGCTGCGCTGTGCATTCATATTGCTTGCTACATAGGCTCAGGTACAGCAGTGAACTCCTTCAGGGCCTGATGGGCAGCCACAGCCTGACATCCCAAGATCACGCCAAATCGCTCGCAAATGACAACTGTGACCAGTGTTCCTTATAAGTGCTTGGGCAGCCACCCAGGGGACATTCCAATGCCACCCTGCTAATTCGCAGAGCACGCACAGCTGCACGCAGCCAGCAGCATGTCCTTCTAATGGTGGTGCACATTTGCACATGCCTCAGTGCATATCACAAAATTTATTCTGCACGTGGGTGGAAAAAAGCTTTGGAGGGGGAGCCGAGTTAGCCTGTACCTGGGAAAACTTTAAAAAGTTGGGGTGGAAAAAGAGGAAACACTGCAGCTGACCATTGTTAAAGGAGCTTCAGGGGGTAGCCGGGTTAGTCTGTTACAGAAAAAAAACAACAAATGGTCTGATAGCACTTTATAGACGAACGAAACATGTAGCTGGTATGCCCATTGTTAAAGGAGTTAATCATTGTTCATTTCCAGGTAGGCATGCCCAGGCCACAATTGGCCCCTTGTTTCCCAAGTGCAGAGAGAAAGCCAAGGTCTGAACAGTGGAGACTGTGTTTGCCTCCCTCCCCTCCAGAGGGTCTCTCGGAAGCGCGGTAGCATAGCAATGCCATGCTTGCGGGCCTGGAGTCCCGCAGGGACACACGCATCACTTGCGGTGTGGTGACACTGCAATAAAAGCCCCATGACATGGCTGCCATTGGCCCAGGTCAGCTGATTTGGGCTCTCTGGGCTGGGACAGCAGGGCTATGACATTGCAGTGCAGATATTCAGGGTCTGACACTCCAAAGCAGGTGGGGCTAAGAGCCACATGTCCACACTATGTTTAGCCCCATAGCCCAAGCCCTGCGAGCCTCAATCAGCTGACCTGGCCACTGGGACTTGTCTCCATGGGTTTTTATGGCAGTGTAGACGTACCCTGAAACACACTGCACTGTGAGAAGAGCAAACCAGACTCTGCCTTCTCCCTTCCCTTTCTTCCTCTGCCCTGTTCTTCCGCCGCTTTCACCCGCCCAGCACCTCCATCTTCTTCCCCCCTTCGCTCCCTCGCCACCTGGGGCTTTTGTTCCCTTGGTGGGCAATGTTCCTCGCCGGCCTGTGACAAACGGCACGTCGCAGGGTGCTCAGCCGGGAAGCCGTTCATCGCTTTCCTCTCTCACACAAAGCTCTCCTCATCGCCACACCAGGGAGGGACCTGGTACCGCTTGGCAACCGAACGCCTCTGAATGCCCTGGCTGGAAGGATTCCCGCTTAGCTCCGGAGGCGTCAGAGGGGCGGGCAGCGTGGCTGGGGGTGTCTCAGGGGAGGTGGAGACCTGGCACTGGGGGGGGAGGGGGAGGACATTGGGGATTGTCTGCTGCGGGTGGGTGTGTCTGAGAGTGGGGTCAGTGCCATCGGGGCAGGGATGCCCCTCTCCCCTCAGAATTTAAGAAGGGGCTGCTGGTGGCAGTGGGCTCTCCCCAGTAGGCTGCAGAGAGACTCCCCCTCCCTCCACCTCAACTCCTCCATTCTCGCCCCATTTGTTCCCAGCCCCCCACATCTTCCTACCCTTCTCGCTAAGGCAGTGCCAACCACCTCTAATAACTGACAGTTAAATGTTTATTATGGTAGCACCTGAGAGTCCCCGTCCGGGCCAGGACACCATTGCACTAGCGACGAGGAGTCCTGTGGCACCTTATAGACTAACAGATTTATTGGAGCATAAGCTTTCGTGGGCAAAGACCCACTTCATCAGATGCATGTAGTGGAAATTGCAGAGGCAGGTATAAATATCCAGGCATAAGAAAAGAGTAGCAATCAAGAGTAAGGCTGGAGATAACAAGGTCAATTCAGTCAGGGAGGATGAGGCCCACTTCTAGCCACTGATGTGGAGGTGTGAACACCAAGAGAGGAGAAACTGCTTTTGTAGTTGGCTAGCCATTCACAGTCTTTGTTTAATCCTTTGTTTAATCTACACAAGAGAGCCACTTCCTAGACACTACGGTGCAAATAAATGATGGTCACATAAAGACCACCCTATACCGAAAACCTACTGACTGTTATGCTTACCTTCATGCCTCCAGCTTCCATCCCGGACACACTACACGATCCATTGTCTACTACAGCCAAGCACTAAGGTACAATCGCATTTGCTCCAACCCCTCAGACAGAGACAAACACCTACAAGATCTTCACCAAGCATTCTTGAAACTACAATACCCGCCCGAGGAAGTGAGGAAACAGATTAACAAAGCCAGACCTGTACCCAGAAGCCTCCTACTACAAGACAAGCCCAAGAAAGAAACCAACAGAACACCACTGGCCATCACCTACAGTCCTCAGCTAAAGCCTCTCCAACGCTTCATCAGTGATCTACAGCCCATCCTGGACAACGATCCCTCACTCTCACAGGCCTTGGGAGGCAGGCCAGTCCTCGCCCACAGACAACCCGCCAACCTAAAGCAAATTCTCACCAGCAACTATACACCACACCACAGTAACTCTAACTCAGGAACCAATCCCTGCAACAAACCTCGGTGCCAACTCTGCCCACGTATCTACACCAGCGACACCATCACAGGACCTAACCAGATCAGCCACACCATCACGGGTTCATTCACCTGCATATCTACCAATGTACTCTACGCCATCATGTGCCAGCAATGCCCCAAATTGGACAGTCCCTACGTAAAAGAATAAATGGACACAAATCAGATATCAGGAATGGTAACATACAAAAACCTGTAGGAGAACACTTCAGTCTCCCTGGACACACAGTAGCAGATTTAAAGGTGGCCATCCTGTAGCAAAAAAACTTCAAGGACAGACTTCAAAGAGAAACTGCTGAGCTACAGTTCATCTGCAAATTTGATACCATCTGCTTAGGTTTAAACAAAGACTGTGAATGGCTAGCCAACTACAAAAGCAGTTTCTCCTCTCTTGGTTTTCACACCTCCACATCAGTGGCTAGAAGTGGGCTTCATCCTCCCTGGCTGAATTGACCTCCTTATCTCTAGCCTTACTCTTGATTGCTACTCTTTTCTTATGCCTGGATATATATACCTGCCTCTGGAATTTCCACTACATGCATCTGACAAGTGGGTCTTTGCCCACGAAAGCTTATGCGCCAATAAATCTGTTAGTGTATAAGGTGCCACAGGACTCCTGGTCGCTTTTGCAGATTCAGACTAACAGGGCTACCCCTCTGATACATTGCGCTAGGTGCTGCACAGACACAGAACAAGCCAGGCCCTGCCCCACAGCACTTCCACACTGTTCACTGACATCTCTGAGCCAATCCCTCAGGAATGTGCTTCCACCTGCCTGTCCTCCTGGGGGTCAGGGCAGGGCTGCCACCCCCCCAGTGCAGGGAGGGGGAATCGAGGCACGCAGGGAAGCTGTGGTAGGACAGGGACTCGCTCCCCGTCTGCCAAGTTGCAGACTGGGGCTCTAACCACTGGGAAGCCCATCCCCTCACCCCCTCTGCTTCCCCTCCGTCCTTCCTCAGCCTTTCCCCAGGCTCGGGGCAGACCAAGGCTCCCCTGGCTGGGGAAGTGACAGCAGCTGGCAAAGCCAAAGGGCGGCCCGGGGGCACCAGCCTGGGCCTCGCGGTTCGCTCCGCGCCCTGCCCCAGACGCAGCTGCCAGGCGCGGGGGAGGGAACTCGCCCGGCCCACCTTAAGCCAGCAACGCGGGGCTGCTCCGGGACGACCTTAGCGCAGCAAGGGGGTGCGGAGCCCGGCCGGGGGCTGCACCCGCCCGGCGAGCGACCTTAAATCGGGGCGGCCCCGCCAGCTGGGGGGGGGGCTGTTCCTTCGCCCGGGTACGTGCCTGGAAGCCGCCTCCTCCGTGCTAAGCAACCGGGGGGGCTGCCCAGCGCCAGTGAACCGGGGCGGGACACCGCGGCGCGGCCACACACCCGCCGCAGGGGCCGGGCGCTGCCTCTCCAGCCCACGGGGCGCTGCAGCGGGCGGGCCGGCGAGTGACGCCCGGTTCCCGGAGCCGGCTGCCCAGGTGGGTGCGCGGGGGGGCGACGCCTTCTCCTCCTCCTGGGGGCGGCCCCGAGCCCGAGCCGAGCCGGCCCCTCCATGCGACTCTTCCTCCTTTCTGTCTCCGCCAGCCGCCCGCCATGGAGCCCGGCGCCCGCGCCCCGGCCCGGGGGCTCACCTGTCTGCTGCTCCTCGGCCTGCTCGCCTGGCCCGGTAAGTGATGCTGCTCCCAGCGGGCAGGCTGGCGTGAGCCCCCCCCCAGGGCTCTTCCCTGCCCCCCCGGCTCTTCCCTGTCCCCCCCGGGAGTGTCTGCCCCCCCCGGCTCTTCCCTGTCCCCCCCGGGAGTGTCTGCCCCCCCGGCTCTTCCCTCCCCCCCCCGGCTCTTCCCTGCCCCCCCGGCTCTTCCCTGTCCCCCCCCGGAGTGTCTGCCCCCCCGGCTCTTCCCTGTCCCCCCCCGGAGTGTCTGCCCCCCCCGGCTCTTCCCTGTCCCCCCCCGGAGTGTCTGCCCCCCCCGGTTCTTCCCTGTCCCCCCCCGGAGTGTCTGCCCCCCCCGGTTCTTCCCTGTCCCCCCCGGGAGTGTCTGCCCCCCCGGCTCTTCTTTGCCCCCCCCCCCGGGAGTGTCTGCCCCCCAGCTCTTCCCTGCCCCCCCCCCCGGGAGTGTCTGCCCCCTCGGCTCTTCCCTGCCCCCCCCCGGGAGTGTCTGCCCCCCGTAGTGTCTGCCCCTCCGGGAGTGTCTGCCCCCCCGGCTCTTCCCTGCCCCCCCAGGAGTGTCTGGCACGCCCCCCAAGCGAGCGTGCCTGTCTGTTGACCTTTAGCTGCCGCAGCATCCTAGCCGGGGAGGGGGTGCATTAAAGGTGGTGGGGGGGTTGTAACTGGGCTGCTGTGGGAGTAACCTGGGCTCTGCTCCCCTCAGTCCGTGGGGCCCTGGCTTGCCCTGTGTAATGTGCGGGGGGGGGGGGGTTGATTTTTCTGTAATCTAGAGATTGTGCCACTAGGTAAACACCTTGCCCCCCTGGCCTGGTGAAAACCGGGCACTGGGGGTTCAACTGGGCAGGGTTAGAACTGGCCCCTTGCTGGGATGGCTATAGGCAGCTAGTGCTTGGGGTGAGAGGGGTGCAGGGAGGAGGGCACCCCATTTAGCAGTGTGAATTTTGGTGGAGGGCACTGGGGTGCTACCACGAGTCACCGGTGCGTACGGCTGCTGTGATCTGCAGGCCGGGTGAATTGTTCAAAATGGCACGAATCTGCCACTCAGACAGTGTTTGGAATTGGTGTGTTTTTTACACACCAACCAGCAGCCGTGAGGGCACGTATACACAGGACGTGGCTCCTGGTTAACTCCAGGTGTGGACAGTCTTAGTCCAGAATAAGAGCATTCACATGGGGAATTATTCAGGAATGTCTTTAAATTCACATCCTATCATATTCCAGTTTGATTTTCATGAGCCCTTTCAGGAAGCTGTAAAACAGGCACCGCTGTAATTATCTGATTTCTTACACACTCCTGCTAGTTGCTTTTTGCGAGCCGTACCCTCCTTTTTGCAGCTCAGAGTGTGCAAATCTCACTCGTTTTGCACAATCACTGAATGCCCAGTCAGTGCAACTTTCACTGCTTTGCATCCGTTTTCTGGCCGAAGTAACCCACCATGAAGTTTGTATCACAAGGGGAGTTGCACTCACTGACTTCAAGCTGAGTTTGACCCTGTCTAGGCTACCGACCCTCTTGCAGCGCAGCGGTGCTGCTGTACGGCTTCCTATGTAACCATTGTATGTTGGCAGGAGAGAGCTCTTCAGCCACCACAATTAAACCACCCTCAAGGCGCGGTTGTAGCTATGTCGGCAGAAGGAGCTCTCCCACCAACGTAGCACTGTCCACACTGGCACTTTTGTCAGCGAAACTTATGGCAGTCGGGGGGAGTGGTTTTTTTTTTTCACACCCTGACAGATTAAAAAATTGCCAACAAAAGTGTCTAGAGCCCTGCAAATCCTATTCATGGGCATCCACCCATGTGGCTGCAGACATCCGTGGCTCGGTTTTATGGATATGGTTGCGGATACAATTTTTTTCTCTAGAATGGTGCAAATTTGCAGATAGCCACTTTATAGCCACAGGTATCCACACCCACGGAGGGGTGGATGCAGCTATCCGCAGACCATTTTTGCAGATGTGAGTACAAATTTTGTATCCGCGCAGGGCTCTGCTAGTGTAGACAAAGCCTAATCTGGGCACTTGTACTGTGCCTGGCTCACAATACTGACTCTGTCAGATGATTTGTTTCATGCTCACAAAAGACTTTTGAGCTCCGTGGATGGCGCTATCATGGTGCATTTCTTTACTCAATTTGTTTATTTCTCCTGTCTTTTGCATTTCCCTTTTTTCACTCCCTTCCCTCCGTCAGTGTTTGTAAAAACTTCCCTCCTCCACCAGGAATAGAATCATGTAGTTACTGCTGCATTTCGATGGTGCTTCGCTTGCAGCTGAAATGCTGTAATTTTATCTGTATCTCTCAGCATTAAAAACAACAAGGAGTCTGCCGGCACCTTCAAAACTCACAATTTTATCATGGCAGAAGCTTGAATTGCAACTTGCTTTTTAACCCGGCTCCCTCTCTGAAAGCTCTGAGCAGTTAGTTAATCCACCACGGAAGGCCACTTGTGTGACCGAAATCAAGGCCTGGGTTTCTTTGGAAGCCTTTGTATGCTGGAGTAGCTAGCCCATACTAATGTCCAGCCACCTCTAATGCCAGTCCATGAGCCAGGCAATGTCATTGATCATGACTCAAAGGAGACAGTGAGAGAACCTCTCTAGTCTGTCAGTTAGCGAGAGGATTCTGTGCAAACTTTTCAGGGAGGGGTTCTTTCCACGGTGTCTGTGTCCATTTTCATACACTTGAATGCACTTGTCTGTGGCCACTGCTCAGCCGAAGGTAGACAGGTTCCAGGGACAGCTGCCACGAGGTTTCTGAGTGGGTAGGGAAAAGACACAACCCAGAATATTTCTTTCCTGCCAAAAAGTGACATTAGCTGCTTGCTGGTAAAGCTGCCCTCAAACTAGAGATTTGCCAAATCAAGGCCACTACTGCCCTTCACCTCCCCAACAGCGATTTTCCTGAACTGGGCTGCTTTCTCTGGATCCCATTTATCTAAGCGTAAGAGATTCAAATCCACATTTCTGTGGTTCTTCCAGTGCTGTGGAGAAGGGAATGGGGGAGGATCACAAGTAAGAATTATTGAAGTGAAGGACATTGCCCTCACGAACTACACATGCTTTCTGCTCATACCACCCCTGTGAAATACACCCTTCCTGCAACCCTGCAGTCCTGTCTGGGGCCCCATATAGCCCTGTGTAAATATATCTCTAGCTTTCTTTTCCTTTTTCTGACTTGCAAATGCCAGGCTCATTTATAGCAAGCACCTGCTAATTTTCTTAGCTGGGTAGCCTCATTGCGGGGGGAAATTTTAAGCATTGTAGCAGGGAATTATTTTTGGGCTCTTTCTCCAGTTGAAATTATCTCTTTCTAGTGACAGTGACACAGACTGCAAATATTCCAGCCAGCTGTGCATTTCTTTACTAGCGTGAGGTCCTTTCTCTTAGCAATACTCAGTGCTGCTTCCAGTGTTGCTTTAAATTGCTTTTGAAGAAAAGCTATTTTTATGGGCCAGAATTTAGACAGTCGCTGCAGCTCTCCAGCAATTAAAGCTTAACCCATCCCAATCCACTTAGCATCCGTTACTTGAAAATCAGGAGAAGGAAAAAATTAGTGACTCACAAAACAGGAAGTTTTAAACCTCAGGTATCAAAAAACATACTGCTCTCCTAAGCCAAGCAAAAATCATGATGAGGCTATACATTGCTGAGGTCGTGGTGTCAGACACGCTGCTGTCTCCTTGCTGGGCTAGGAGTATCATTCACTCAAACCTTTGCCACTTCCCCCATTTTATGTATTCTATCCTGTATATGTTCTGGGCCAGTGAACTGAGGTTTCTTTCACACTTACAAGAATATTGAGTAATGTGATGCAATGTGCTTTATTTAAAAAAAAAAAAACCCACTTTACCAGGATGTAAAATTTCAAGATTAGCAAAGTAGATTGCAGCTGTTGAAAAGGGCAGGCCTGATCCTGGACTCACCCTTAATACTAATTTTTTTAAAGGCATTAAAGGTTTCCTAAGAAAACAGGTTTTCTAAGGAACTTATCAGTGGTGTGCCTGGGAAGTGGTTTGTGGCTGAATGGGTGTTCACTTGGGAGGGGCATCTTGTCTTTCAGCTGTGGATCTTGGCTGTGTGCGCGCATGGCTGTGATGCGGCAGAAGGAACTCATGATCTCGATCTCTGTGCCGTCTGCGTGTCACAGGATCGGTGTCTGACTCAGTAGCTGTGTAGCACAGACTAGTAGATGAAACTTTCCAAACAGCTTCCCACTCAGTGCCTCCGAGCTGTGCCGTAGGAGCCTTCGTGAACGGGGAGGGGTGAATTTGGGCTGATTTTTAAATCCTGCTGGGTTCAAGAAGCTCACCTGTGGCGGTGCCTGGATTTTGCTTTGGGGAGACAATGCAGAGGAGAAGAGATTATGGAGAGGTGGGTTTTAATAGTGAGAAAAATAACGAGAGGAAGAGAAAATGTCCAGTCACCGAGGGGTGGCAGGGAATGGCGTTTCAGCCTAAACTTTGCGTTTTCTTGTTGGTAAGTTGTAGGGATGTTAAATATCAGTTAATTGAGTAACCTCATGAATTCTTATCGGTTAGTCGACTACTTTGTAGTACGCGGGGGTGGGGCTGGCAGCCAGAGCAATCCAGCCCCACTTCCGAGGAACCCCCTGCCACTCCTTGCTGCTGCCTCTGTGTCAGAGGCAGCACTGTGGGGTGCCAGGCGGGAGCTGGTCTGTGAGGGGAGCCAGTTTACAAACCAGCCCCCCTCACGGACCAGCTGCCTGTCACCACATGCTGCTGCCTCTGATACAGAGGCAGCAGCACGGGGTGGCAGCAGTCCCTGTCATGGGGGGAGGGGAGCGGTCATCTGTGCTCCTAGACCCGGCATGAGCCAGAACTGAGCTGGGCTGTCTGCCGGCCTAGCTCCTAATACACTTTAAATGCAGAGCCGCAGTGAGGGTAGGTCCCAGACAAGCCAGGACTGAGCCAGGTTGCCGACCAGCCTGCTAAAAAATTTACTGGCGGGGGGAGTGTGGAAGAAATGCATGTAGTCTATAGTATTAACCTATACGCTTTTGCTTATCGGTTAATGGACTACACTACTAGGTCCCTAGAAGTTGTGGTATGCATAGAGGTTTTCAGCTCAGCTTCCTCTTTTCTCATAGTGCTGAGGGCGGAAAAAGACTCACACTGATAGTGCAGAGACAGCTCAGAAAACTTCCAGACCTAATACTGGACCAAATACATCCCCTGAATACTCCGCTGACACCTTTAGAATTGTGCCAGGAATTAATTAGCCGGCTATGTCAATAGACACACAGAGAGAGGCCCATTTTGCACAGTGACAGCTGGGCACTTGTAAGATGTGTGATGTAAATACGCCTAGTTGAAGCTAGGAAATGCTAACATGGCAGATCACATCAGACGCCTGCGTGCTAGGCATATCCTGCAAACGCGTCTGAGCCATTGCAGTGTATCTTCATATCCGCAGTAGCTGAGGTTGGACCCGTAGAGCAGCCAGGTCATGGTAGATGATGGAGAACTGGCGGATTTGGGAGATTGGGGACGGGGGGAAGGCCAGATGCGAAGGCAACATTTGAAATACGTTCCCGAAGAGGGCACGGCTGTGTTGCGTTGACAGAGACGACTAGGAAACCGAAGCCGCCAGATGAACGAGTGGCAGCCAACAGCAGGGATGGTGTGAAGCTGTTTGTTTCACAGTTACACTGATGGTTCTTTGCAAAGTGCCAGCTCCAGCTGAAGCAAACAGCCATGTTGCGTGCAGTGACCTTGCCAGCTGCAACAACAGAATGGGCTGTCCCGTGACAGAACGCGAGTCACCTGTCGGACTCCGCAACAATGAACAGACTCAATCCCCGCATTCTCTCTCTAGTTAGACTCCGACGGCCGCTCAGATGCACACGTGTGGCCACAGTAGGGCTGGACGGGGGCTGGACTAACTGCCTGCAGATTCCGACTTCAAAACACAGATGGCTTGAGCTCCCAGAGCACGAAGGGAAGTCTCGAGAGCTCTGCCACTTCCTATCCATGCGGAGTAGCCTGAAGATGGGGGAGGCGGGGCAGGGAAATGCCATCCCAACTGAAGATTATGTATAGTGGGTTTCACACACCGTGACCTAACAATTACAGTTCAAGGCTCAAGTTCCTCTCCCTAGGTTACATCTACACCTCAACAGTCTGTTGACTTAAGCCATGCAACTCCAGCAATGTGAATAACGTAGCTGGAGTCAACATACCTTTAAGTCAAGTTATCACTGGGTCAACAGTCCACTGGGGGTCGACAGAGGAAACCCTCCCATCAGCTTCTGTTACTCTTCTCATCCAGGGTAGAGTAACAGGGTTGACAGGAGAGTGATCTGCAATCAATTTGGTGGGTCTTAACTAGACCTGCTAAATGGATCACCCGTGGACCGGTCTCAGAGCATTGATCCAGGCTATAGCATAGGTGTAGGTCTAGTTTTTGCTGGTGTAAATCCAAAGTAGTTCCATTAGCATCTATGGAGTTACTCTAGATTTACGTTGGTGTACCGGAGATCAGGTTATGTACCTATGGAAGTCTGCCTGTGCAAGGGAAAGAGATGAACAACACACAACAGTGAGGCTCCATAGGTAGGGATTCCCTAGAAGTTAGTCAGATAGGGAACGTGGGAAATAATATATGGGCAAGATCAGATGTGAAACAATCGTGCATAAAAAAATCCAATGTGTCTGTGAAAGGCGGACAAATAAATAGTGGTAGTTTTCTAACATGCTTTTACACTAATGCTAGGAGTCTGTCTAATAAGATGGGTGAACTGGAGTACCTCATATCAAAGGAGGAAGTTGACATAATAGGCATCTCAGAAACATGGTGGAATGAGGACAATCAGTGGGACACTATCATACCGGGATATAAATTATATCGGAAAGACAGAACAGGTCGTGCGGGTGGCGGAGTGGTACTATATGTGAAGGATAATATAGAATCAAATGAAGTAAAAATCCTAAAGGAATCAAAATGTTCCATAGAATCATTATGGATAACAATTCATTCCTCTAATATGAATATGGCATTAGGAATATATTACCGACCACCAAACCAGGACAGTGATAGTGATGCTGAAATGATAAGGGAGATTAGAGAGGCTACCAAAATAAAAAACACAGTAATAATAGGAGATTTCAATTATCCCCATATTGATTGGGTGCATGTCACCTCAGGACGGGATTCAGAGATTAAATTTCTTGATGCCTTAAATGACTGCTTCTTGGAGCAGCTAGTACAGGAACCCACAAGGGGAGAGTCGATTCTCGACCTAGTCTTGACTGGAACGCAGGATCTGGTCCAAGAGGTAACTGTTACTGGACGGCTTGGAAATAGTGACCACAATATAATAACTTTTAATATTCCTGTGTTGGGAAGAACACCGCAGCGGTCAAACACTCTGGCATTTAATTTCAAAAAGGGGAATTACACTAAAATGAGGAAGCTAGTTAAACAGAAACTAAAAGGGAGAGTAATTAAACTAAAATCCCTGGAAGCTGCATGGGAACTGTTTAAAGACACCATACTAGAGGCCCAACTTAAATGTATACCCCAAATAAAAAAACACAGTAAGAGACCTAACAAAGAACCACCATGGCTAAACAGCCATGTTAAAAAGGCAGTGAGAGAGAAAAGGGCAGCTTTTAAAAAGTGGAAGTCAAATCCTAGTGAGGAAAATAGAAAGGAACATAAACACTCCCAAATTAAGTGTCATAATGTAGTAAGAAAAGCCAAAAAAGAGTTTGCGGAACAGCTAGCCAAAAATTCAAAAAATGATAGTAAAATGTTTTTTAAATACATTAGAAGCAGGAAGCCCGCTAAAAAAGCAGTGGGGCCCTTGGATGATAAAGATATAAAAGGAGCGATCAAGGAAGACAGTGCCATTGCGGAGCGATTAAATGATTTCTTTGCTTCAGTCTTCACGGCTGAGGATGTTACAGAGGTTCCTAAATCTGAGCCAGCCTTTTTAGGTGACAAATCTGAGGAACTCACTCAGATTGAAGTGACATTAGAGGAGGTTATGGAATTAATTGATAAGCTGAATAGTAACAAGTCTCCGGGACCAGACGGCATTCACCCAAGGGTTCTGAAAGAACTCAAATGTGAAATTGCGGAGTTATTAACAGTGGTTTGTAACCTATCCTTTAAATCCACTTTGGTACCAAATGACTGGAAGATGGCCAATATAACACCAATATTTAAAAAAGGCTCTAGAGGAGATCCTGGCAATTATAGACCGATAAGTTTAACATCAGTACCAGGCAAATTAGTTGAAACACTAGTAAAGAGTAAAATTGCAAGGCACATAGAAGAGCACGAATTGTTGGGCAAAAGTCAGCATGGTTTCTGCAGAGGGAAGTCGTGTCTAATTAATCTGTTAGAATTCTTTGAAGGGGTTAATAAACATGCGGACAAGGGGCACCCAGTGGATATAATATACCTAGATTTCCAGAAAGCCTTTGACACGGTCCCACACCAAAGGCTTTTACGTAAATTAGGTGGTCATGGGATAGGAGGAAAGGTCCTTTCATGGATCAAGAATTGGTTAAAAGACAGAAAACAAAGGGTGGGAATAAATGGTAAATTTTCACAATGGAGGAGGGTAACTAGTGGTGTTCCCCAGGGGTCAGTACTGGGACCAATCCTGTTCAACTTGTTCATCAATGATCTAGAAAATGAGGTAAGCAGTGAGGTGGCCAAGTTTGCAGATGACACAAAGTTGTTCAGGACAGTCAAAAGCAAAAGGGATTGTGAAGAACTACAAAAAGATCTCAGCAAACTGAGTGATTGGGCAGCAAAATGGCAAATGAAATTTAATGTGGGTAAGTGTAAGGTAATGCATGTTGGAAAAAATAACCCAAATTACACGTACTACATGATGGGGTCAAATTTAGCTACGACAGATCAGGAAAGGGATCTTGGAGTTATAGTGGATAGTTCTATGAAGACATCCACGCAGTGTGCAGCGGCAGTTAGTAAGGCAAATAGGATGTTAGGAATTATTAAAAAAGGGATAGATAATAAGACAAAAGATATCATACTTCCCCTATATAAAACTATGGTACGCCCACATCTCGAGTACTGCGTGCAGATGTGGTCTCCTCACCTCAAAAAAGATATATTGGCATTAGAAAAGGTTCAGAAAAGGGCGACTAAGATGATTAGGGGCTTGGAAAGGGTCCCATATGGGGAGAGGCTAGAGAGACTGGGACTTTTCAGTTTGGAAAAAAGGCGATTGAGGGGCGATATGATAGAGGTATATAAAATCATGAATGGTGTGGAGAAAGTGATTATAGAAAAATTATTTACCTTTTCCCATAATACAAGAACTAGGGGACACCAAATGAAATTGATGGGTAGTAGGTTCAAAACTAATAAAAGGAAATTTTTCTTCACACAGCGCACAGTCAACCTGTGGAACTCCTTGCCCGAGGAGGCTGTGAAGGCCAGGACTCTATTAGGGTTTAAAAAAGAGCTTGATAAATTTTTGCAGGTTAGGTCCATAAATGGCTATTAGCCAGGGATAAAGTATGGTGCCCTAGCCTTCATAACAAGGGCAGGAGATGGATGGCAGGAGATAAATCACTTGATCATTGTCTTCTGCTCTCCTTCTCTGGGGCACCTGGCATTGGCCACCGTCGGCAGATGGGATGCTGGGCTTGATGGACCTTTGGTCTGACCCAGTATGGCCATTCTTATGTTCTTATGTAACTTGGCTGAATCACATCCAGACCAATAGATGTCTGTTCTCAGGGCTCCTCAGACCCCCCAGGATTCCAGCGCAGGCACTTCCCCCATCTTCCTCTTCTCTGGGTACAGTGCATGCCTTTCCGAGAGATCGACAGATGGTGAGAGGGAGGAGAAAGAAGAGCGCTCTCAAATCCATTACACGCTGTACATTCGACTAGCCTACACACTCCCTCTGCCTTGGGCTCCTGCTATCAACAGGTTCATTCCTACTGGGAAACTTTATCCGGGATCTTCCCTCTGGATGTAGTAGAATTTTGTTTTGCTGGCTGATGAGAGCAGCAGGAAGCTGTTTCAGACAGTTGATGCAACGTTGGAAACTTCCCCCTCTTTGGCAAATGTGATTGAATCAAATATTGCTGTGGCAAGCATGATGCAGAAGGGAAATATCTTCTCTGCAAACTTTCGTTGGAGAAATGCTGATACAAATGACAGGCTGTGGCGAGCATTTAGTTCCACTCCGTCGGGTTCTCCTCAGGGCCCAGTCCCCAGGTCAGATTGTACAGTGCTGCCTGTCAGTACGGGAACCTAGATAAGATGGGAAGATCTCCAAGGCAAACTGTTACTGAAAACACTGAGGCCATGTCTACACTAGGAAACTATTTTGAAATTATTGAATTCTGCTTAAGTAACTCTCCGTTTAACAAATTTGAAATAGCGTCTCCTCGCTATGGGAAAGTATCGAAATGAGTCCGAGGCAGGCTCGGTTAATGTGGACACGCTGCCTCAGACTTAGAGCCCCAGGAAGCACTGGGGAGTAATTCGTTCAAATGACTCTGGGGAGTCGTTATTTTGAAATAGTGCTACCGGAGCGTCCACACTCCCGTTATTTTGAAATAACTAGTTCGGAATTAGCGTGACTCCTGATGAAATCTGTACTCCTGCTTTTTGAATGAAGCAGCCTGTTAGTTCAAAATAACGGGCTTGGTAGTGTGGACACTCCACTTATGAATTCGACCTAAGGGGAGCTATTTCGAATAAAGTCCTAGTACGGATCAGGGCTGAGAGTCATACCTGTGGGAGAATTGCTGAGCTGGGGTGCGAGTGAACGTTGCAGTGGGGAGATGGACACCGATGTTCTAGAACTCTTTCCAGAAGGGGCTCTAGTCCCAGAGGTTGACAGTATGATGGAAACCCTCGTTTTTACAGCGGAAGCTGCTTTCCTTGTTACTGCCAAGTGATCATGGAAGAGAACAGCTGTGCTAGCCTGTGAGGTCCGTTTTCAAAGCAATTTGCGTGCGCCATGCTAAGGCCCAAATTTAATATTACCTCTGTTGCACTAACTGTAGACTTGTTGCCATGGCTTCTGGGAACAGTGCATATATCTAAGCCTGACTCTTCGCCAGCAGTGCTAGCCATTCCCCCAGTTCTCCGTCCCAGCCTCTAGGTTTCCATTGAGAAATGAGCCTCGCGTCCAGCCAACGAGTAGTCAGAGTGACAAGCCTGGCATGATTCTGACCCTGCGCCCCCATGCACAGCGAGATGTGACACTCAGCCAGCCAGTAGAGTAGAAGGTTTTATTGCTTCTCAGAGACACAGCGCAGCGTAGGAGCGATGTTAGCTCAGACACCGAGAGCAGACAGCCTTATTCCTCTGGGGGGGGGGGGGCTCACAGGCCCTGAACCCCACTTTCCTGCTCTGTCTGCTCTCCTCATCCTACCAGCTGAGACTCCCTCACTCGCCCCAGGCAGCCCCGCCTCCTCCATTGTCCTCCTTCCTGCCCCAGGGGCCATGTGCTGTCACCTGGGCCTCAGGAGGTGAGAGACTGCACATACTTCCCCAGTGAGTCACACCCAGCCTCCCCCTCCTCATGCAGCTAGTGCAGCAGGGCCTGGGTAAACTGAGGCACGCACACTCCCACGCACAGCATCACTACAGAGCAGCATAGGACAGTAGGATCACATATAACCCCATAAGACAAACGGTGACTGCAACACCAGAGTGAACATAGGATTACAAAAGTAGACAGCACCCCCACTACGTCACACAGCTCCATGGCAGGGAGCTATCCACCAAGGGCGCACTAGCTCCATGCCTCAAGAGCATATGTTCTGGCCACTTCCTTGAGCCACAAAGAGGGGAGTGAACCAGAGACCTCCAGAGCTAAAAGCCAGTGCTCTCTAGAGAGTTATATCCTCTTCTACACTCTCCAACAAGTTACACAAAGCTCTAGTTCAGAAAGAGGGCACCAGAAATGATGAGGGGTATGGAACAGGTCTCATAGTAAGAGAGATTAAAAAGACTGGGACTTTTCAGCTTAGAAAAGAGGATACTCAGGGGGGATATGATAGAGGTCTATAAAATCATGACTGGTATGGAAAAAGTGTATAAGGAAAAGTTATTTACTTGTTCCCATAACCTAAGAACTAGGGGTTATGAAATGAAATGAATAGATAGCAGGTTTAAAACAAACAAAAGGAAGTTTTTCCTCATGAAGTGCACAGTCAACCTGTGGAACTCCTTGCCAGAGGATATTGTGATGATCAGGACTTCAACAAGGTTAAAAAAAAATTAAATTCATAGAGGTTAGGTCCATCAATAGCTATTAGCTGGGATGGGTAGGAATGGCATCCCTAGCCTCTGTTTGTCAGAGGTTGGAAATGGATCACAGGGGAGGAATCACTTGATTCCCTGTTCTGTTCACTACCTCTGGAGCCCCTGGCATTGGCCACTGTAAGAGGGCAGGACATTGGGCTAGATGGACCTTTGGTCTGACCCAGTCTGGCCGCTCTTAGGTCGTGACTGTCAACAAGAAACTCAGCCGGTGTCTCCCATTACGGAGATGCCTAGAGAAAGGGCTTATTTGAGAGAGGTAAGACAAAGACCCGCATGAGAAACAGCCGCTAGTGAGGTGGGAGAGATGCCCCCTGTGTTTCAAGGCTATTGGTTGGTGCCGTGATTTACAGAAATGGAACAGGCGCTGACAATGCCTGCATATGCAGCAGAGCTGAGTGAACGTTTCATGGCAGATAGTTGACGTGTGGTGCTTGGCCTCCCTGTGCTCGCAGAGACGGTCGTGATGTCCTCACACACGGTGGCTATAGGGTTCTTGCTGCTTTTTCCCCGTTGAATTGATCGGTTTGCTGTAGGGATTCTACCGTCAAACTTCAAGCTGTTGTGTTTGCTCAGAGGGTCGCAAGCCGCTCACCATTGATTCTATCTCCTGGGAGACTGTAGGCGGGCTTGGAGAAGCTGGTGGGGGATCTGCCTCGCAGGAGGCAGCCGGAGATTGGGGGTGAGCGTCGATACTGCAGAAAGCTTTGGGATGAGGATCTCTTACTTTCAGGGTGGCACAGGTTTTACTTCAGGAAAATGAGACTGTCGGAGATACTGGCGTAGAGCAGAAATGTAACTTTCCCTGACTATGCACACCAGTAACTGCCTGCGTGTGCAGACTTCGCTAGGACGGACCAGTGTGGTGAGATGCTTATCTGGGCTGCTTAGCGGGCGGTGTTACAGGAATGCTCTATCTGTATCTCTTACGTTCAGAGATAAGGTGCCAAGATGCACAGCTCATCTGTGTCAGCTCTTCACAGCCTCCAAGCCTGGTTCTGGGGCTTGAGGGACTCTTGTTCCAAATAGGGTCTTACAAGGAGGAGGGAGGAAAATTGTTCTCCTGGACCTCTGAGGATAGGACAAGCAGCAATGGGCTTCAGTTGCAGCAAGGGAGGGTTAGGTTGGACATAAACCACCCTGCCAGGTAGGGAAGTTTTTCCTAAACACTGGAATAAGTTGCCTGGGGAGGTTGTGGGATCTCCATCTCTGGAGATATTGAAGAGCAGATTAGATAGGCATCTATCAGGGATGATATTCTAGATGGTGCTTGGCCCTGCTGTGGGGACAGGGGACTGGACTTGATGACTCTCGAGGTCCCTTCCAGGTCTAGTGTTTTGTGATTCTAAAGCATTCTTTCTGAGAGACTGTGAAAATGCACTAGGGATGTAATAGGATAGTCGATTAACCAATTAACTGATAAGAAAAAGCTTATAAGTTAATGCTACATGCATTTCCCCCAGCCCCCGCCAGTAAATTTTTTAGCAGGCTAGCTAGCAGCCCAGCTCAGTCCTGGCTTGTGACAGGTCTGGAACCCATCGTTGCTGCGGCTCTGCATTTAAAGTGTATTAGGAGCCGGGTAGGCAGGCAGCCAGGCTCAGTTCCGGCTCATGCCAAGTCCAGGACCTACCCCCACTGTGGCTCTGCATTTAACATGCATTAGGAGCTAGGTGGCAGGCAGCTCAGCTCTGACTTGCAATGGGTCTGGGAGCACAACCCTCACCCCCCACCCCAAACAGGGGCTGCTGCCACCCTGCACTGCTGCCTCTGTATCAGAGGCAGCAGCGTGGGGCAACAGTCAGCCGGTCCACGAGAGGAGCTGGTTTTTAAACTGGCTCCCCTCACAGACCAGCTCCTGCCTGGCACCCTGTGCTGCTGCCTCTGATACAGAGGCAGCAGCGCGGAGTGGCCAGGAGGTCCTCGGAAATGGAGCTGGAGCGCACTGGCTGCTGGCTCTGTCCCCAGGGACTATAGAATAGTCGACTAACCGATAAGAATTCATGAGGTTACTCGACTATTCAATTAACCGATTTAACATCCCTAAAATGCCCAGCTTAAAACTGGCTTCTCTGGCCACGAGTACAAGTGCAGCTTGCTCACACTTGCTTTCTGTGAACATCCATTTTCATGTGGCTCTGAATGCTGGCTGCTTTGGAGCAGTGATATCTGTGCTACTAAGGGAGGCAGGTCTGAGTCAAGCAGCTGATTGTGTGATGTCTTGCTTCACAGGCATTTACAGCAGATATTAATGTTTTCTCCTTACTGCTCGTACGTGCCTCTCTACTAAGCAATTTCCTGCCCTTTAGAGAACTTCCCACCCACCCCAAGATCACACTGCAGAGAGGGACACTGCTGTACAAGGATATCTGAGAAACGCTGGGACAAAGTAACATTGAATGTTGCATGAGCCCAGAGATACCAGACTGGCACCACTCACTGCTGGATGAAATGCCTGCCATACTGAGCTTGCACATTCTTCATTCCCCCCGAGGATCTGCTGAAATGGGGGGCTTCCAGCTTCCAAATGTTGTTGTTTTTGGACACAGTGGTGTCTCTGTCAAAGTGCTGACGCTCCACCAGGCCCATTCGGTCTGGGGGAAATTTCAATGTGCAGATGTTCTTAGACATAACCAAACCCAAAATAAACCAACCAACAATGGTTGTTGTCACACCATTAACCTGCGGAACTCACTGTCACAAGAAATAATTGATGCCAAGAATTTCTCAGGTGTCAAAGGCTTGAGACTGTATATGCATAAAGATAACAATGGGTTACAGTAGAGAAGAGAAGAAATTATTCGCAGTAAAAAAGTCTGTTGTGGCAGAACATGAACCAGCTGTTAAGTAACAGGGTCTAGCGACAAACTTCCCCTCTGGCAAATCATTGCATAATAGTACAGGGTGTCTTGCACCATCCTCTGAAGCATTTTGATATTGGCCATCACCAGACACCACGGTGGGAAAGTACTTGGCATTATACTGATGTTAGCCTAGCTACGAGTTCCCTGTTCTGAAGAAATCATCTGGCCTCTACAGCAATTGTGAGTCCCTTTACTGTGCTGGAACAATGCAAAGGGAACTCTTCACAGGGCAATACTGAGTCCAAGTCTTTCATTTTCTGGTGGGGATATAATTTTCTGGGGATATTTTCTGGTGGACAGTTCCTGCACTAAAGACAATTGTGCTGGATTCAGGCAGCGAGAACAGACCTTACTGTGAAATGCTCAGTGTTGTTTAAAAGCGCATCACAGCTAACACTAAGCATTTCCTCAAGAGATAACTGCTTTTAGATTTGGTTAAACAGAACTTAACACCATTTGTTATAGTGTCATCTGTTGACTCCCAGTAATAATGTGGATAGGCAGTGATTTACTCTAACTGTGAGTGCCATTAACATCCACAGAAGCTGTGCAACTATATTACATTTCCCTCCATGCAGCATTTAAAAATGTAACCTTAACCAACGGCATGTATAGAAGTCTTGTTCAATTCCGTTTCAAAAACTATTGGCACAGCAAGGGTGACAAGTGTTGCCCAAACTAATACATCAAAGTGTCTGTAGGATACCAAAACATCTCTGCCTATATAGCTGCTGCTTCTGCGTGTCTTCTGCTTTAAGACACGTAGTCAACCAAACTGCTCCAAATAGTTAAGACCAAAGCAGACTGAAGAGCTTCAAAAGATTTCACCAAACTAAGTGATTAGGCAACAAAATGGTAAATGAAATTTAATGTTGATAAATAAAGTAATGCACATTGGAAAAAATAATCCCAACTATACATACAATATAATGGGGACTAATTTAGCTACTACTCAAGAGAGAGATCTTGGAGTCACTGTGGAGAGTTCTCCGAAAACATCCATTCAGTGTGAAGCAGCAGTCAAAAAAGCAAACAGAATGTTTGGAATCATGAAAAAAGGGATAGAGAGTAAGACAGAGAATGTCTTATTGCCTCTATATAAAACCATGGAACGCCCACATCTTGAATACTGCATACAGATGTGGTCGCCTCATCTCAAAAAAAGATCTCTTGGCATTGGAAAAGGTTCAGAAAAGGGAAACAAAAATGATGAGGGGTTTGGAACAGGTTCCATATGAAGTGAGATTAAAAAGACTTGGACTTTTCATCTTAGAAAAGAGGAGACTAAGGGGGGGGGGTATGATAGAGGTCTATACAACCATGACTGGTGTGGAGAAAGTGAATAAGGAAAAGTTATTTACTTGTTCCCACAATATAAGAACTAGGGGTCACTAAATGAAATTTAATAGGCAGCAGGTTTAAAACAAAAGGGAGTTTTTCTTCACAACATTCTCTGGCAAGGAATTCCACAGGTTGACTGTGCGCTAAGTGAAGATTAGGATATTAACAGGGTTCCAAAAAGAGCTAGATAGATTCATGGAAGTTAGGTCCATCAATGGCTATTAGCCAGGATGGGTAGGAATGGTGTCCCTGGCCTCTGTTTGTCTGGAAATGGATGACAGGAGAGGGATCATGTGAGGATTCCCTGTTCTGTTCCCTCCCTCTGGGGCATCTGTCATTGGCCACTGTCAGTTGACAGGACACCGGGCTAGATGGACCTTTGGTCTGACCCAGTCCGGAGACTCTTATGTTCCTATGTTGTTCTTGACGACAGCATTTTTCGTGATTTCTGGTGGTTGTGAGCTCTGACCTCGCAGGCCCCAGTGCTCCTGGGCACTGCACCACTTAATTTATTTTAAATAACCAGGCAGCTGAGTGCCACAGAGTAACAACGGAGTTTCATCTAAGGCTGCTTTATCATCATCATCATCACCACCACCTTTTGGAAGGTAAATCGGAATGGTCGGGATGTTTTTGGAGACCTCCGAAAAAGTTCCCACAGAGCTGACCAGTGCAAATACTTGCTTCTGCACATGCATGTAGACACACACACGCGGCCTAGGGATACAAATGCAAATGCACATTTGGTCTCTGTCACAGGGTTGTACGCTCACTCCCCCCCCTTCCTCCCAGGGAGGAGTAGTCGAGTCCCTAGGGCTCTTAAAGCTACACTGCAACCCTCCGCGTCCAGCAATTTCTCTTCAGTCTTAAACCCCTGGCCCTCCTGTTATGATCAAAGGACTTAACTGCAGCAGTTAGCACTCAACACCCTTCTCACTGGGGCAGTACAGCCTAGTAGCTGGAGTCAGTATAAAGCAGGTACGGACTCCACTGGTTAGGGCGGTGAGGCAAAGTGTGGGGGGGGAGCATAGGGAGACGCAGGGCCCAGCCCAGGGCCCTAGTAGCAGAGGCACAGGCCACTCCTCGCTCAGCGGGGAATCCCACCACAACACGCTGAGCTTCTCAGGATTCAATCCCCCACCCTGGGCTACTTCCTACCGTACTCTGCTGAATTCCCTCCAGGGTCCTTCCTCCGGCCCTTCTGTAGTGCTGGTGTCCTGCTGCCTGGATTCCCGGGCCGATCTCTGGTGGGTCACGTGCAGGAGTTCCAGTGGCATCTCCTTCCTCCTGGTCCTCACCTGGGGCATGCACATCTCGCTGGCTGGTTTCTAGTTCCCGGTCTCTCTGGGCCAGGCCAGGCCTCTCTCCAGGCTTTTATACTCAGGCTACAGTCTGAGCATGCCCAGCAGGGCTTCTTCAGCCAAGTAAGTCTGTTTAAGCCCGGCTTTCCTAGTGCGGGGCTGGTCCACCCCATCCCAGTCTCACAAAGTAGATAATTCTGTGCCAAAGTGCCCGCTTGCATTAACTAAGGCAGCATACTCGGCTTAATTGGGAAGCTGCTTTACTGGGGTGTCTCCTAGGGAACAGACAGCCTATTGGCAGTGAATGGTAGTAACTTCTGGTTAATTGGGAAGCATTGGCATAAATATCACGGCTGCTTAGTGCCAAACGGCGCTTCCTGGATCTGCTATTCTAAGATCCAGTGTTTGGATTCAAGAGAATCCCAAGTAAAGATTTAAATGCAGGAAATAAGAGTTAAGGTTGAGATTAATAGGCAGCAATTTTAAAGCACAAGGAGGGATTTCTTCACTAGGCATACAGTCAACCTGTGGAACTCTTTGCCAGGGGATATTTTGAAGGGCAGAAGTATACAAGGTGTCACCGATATACATCCGTTCCGCATTAAAGTCATTGGCATTTGTAGGAATTGATGCATGTTAAATCCTCCCATTCCTCACTCTTAAGTCACACACACACAAAAAAACAATTTGTAAATGGAAGTCTGCTGTGGGAAAAAATTCCCCGCTTTACATTGTTTCGCTGTAACTCCCAAGTTTTTTGCGAGACTTATCGCGAGGACGGCCTGTAATTGGGTTTTTAAAAAAATGAGACGTTCATAGAGGACAGGTCCATCACTGCCTGTTAGCCAACATAGTCAGGGACACAACCCCTTAAGTTTGACCGGTGTTTTTTTTAAATGGCCCATCCAGCTTGGCTGATAGAGAAGAAATAACACCAATCTGCTTCGTGGGGCTGACACAGGGATCAACACGTTCTCTTCCTACAGTGCATTGAAATTGTAAAGCTCACTGTAAATGCTACAGTGGTAAAAGGCATCTTTCGGTCTCGAGGGAATGTGGGTACGTGCCCCTGGGGCAGCCCCAAGGGTGGCAGAAGAGACCCACTCGAGAGAGAATATCAGCCACATCTGTCACATTTAAAGGTGATTTTTGACCCTTTGGGCTTTGTCTTGTGTGAGCTCTTTTCTCTGCTAAGCTGGGTGGCTTCGGCTCATCACTCCAGAGGCTTTTGTGAAGCTCTTGTTTCCAAAGGTTGCGCTCTGGAGTGTATTTTCCTATTTGTTCACATCCATGTCCATTTTTTGGAGGCCTTACTTGCACACATCTTTGAAGCACAACTTGGGCATCCCTTGGGTCTTTCTCCAGGTGCCGTTAGCCATAGAGCACGGGTGGGGAGCTTAAGGGGTGGAGAACTTGAGGTCTGGGGGCCAGATGCAGCCCCCAGCTTGCCTGGATCCAGCCCTGAGGTTCAGGGCTCCCCCCAGTATTGGGGAGCCCACACTGCTGAGGAGTAGGTTTTTTTCTCACTTGTGTGCAGCCCCCAATTGATTTTTCTGTGGGTCAGTGGCCCCCAGCCCAAAAAAGTTCCCCCCCACACCAGGATGTGCCAGACTCCACCATTGAACAGTTAACCAGAACCTGTAAGCATCAGCTGTTTACCAGTTAACCTTTCACATGCCTAGCTGGACGCACTCCAATTTTTGTGGGTTCTCTCAGTTGTTTTACCATAGCCTCTTGTTCAGCCTCAACCTCGCTGTGGCACTTTTTTCCATTGAGGGTTCTGGGTTGTCTTTCAAGCGAAAGGTTGAGCAGCTTCCTACCAAATCTCATGTGCAAGTAGATTCGCTTAGTTGAGGAACCCAAAGCTTGGTTCAGTAGCAGGGGGAAGATCCCAAACAAAGATGGGGCAAGCACACAGCCTTCCTTAACTCTGCTATGAATCTGGAAGGCCTCCGAGAGAGAGCCATTCTATTGGACTGTACCGTACTCCTTGTCAGGGAAGGATCGAATCATGCTTCGGAGCTTGGGGGGCGATCGTGCAAATAGTCCACTTCTGTTGTCTAAGTCAAAAGCCTTTGTGAGATTGATGGAGGCTGGGTACGGGGGCTTTGTCTTGTTCTCTGCATTGCCCTTGGAGTTGTCTCAGTGAGAAGATTGTATTGATAATAGACCTTTCAGCTCTGACTCCGCGCTGTGATCCAGGGTATATTCAGTCTGCAAGGGTCTGAAGTCTGTTCCGGACAACTCAGGCAAAGGTTTTTCCACTAATAGTAAGAAGAGAAATGCTACAATAGTTGTTACAGTCGTTCTTGTCACCCTTGTTTTTTCAGAGTGGTATTGTTGGCGTCTCTCATTTCTAGTAGTACTTGGCCTTCTTTCCGGCACAGGCAAAGCAACTCCTGAAGATGTTGCAGTGGAATAGGTGTTAGGAGCTCTGAAAGTATTCAGTCTTTCCAGAGGCCTTTCCACCAAAGAGGCCGTTGACGGCAAAGCTAAGCTTCTTGACAGTTGGTCCATAGCCAGTTTGGTTCCTAGCAGGCAGTCTTTTGATGACGTTGATGGCAGCATTGGCCACGATATTTTCCATAAGAGTCAAGCTCAGAGTAGTGTTCTACCCGTGAGGCATCTGCTTGGGGCGGTCACTGATGACTTCCCCTGTTAATTTCGATGAGGCTGTCGTCTTTGAAGTTGGACCCAAGTCTTTCGTGAGCCCATCAGGCATGTTTCTGGTGTTGCCCATGTCAGCTGCCACTTGGATGCTTTCACATAAGTGCAGCCATTAATCACTGGCACAGCATCAAGCTGCTGGTTGTACTTTGGTTCTTGTCCCTCTCAATGCTTATAAGGTTATTTTCCATTAGGGTCTCTCTTGTGACTGATTTGGGCTGTGCATTTGGCCTCTCTGACTGGTGGCAACACACTGGAGTATGTGTCAGCCCGGGCATTGGTCTCGTTTTCTTTGTTCCCGGCAACTGAGAGAGCGGCATTCCAGATTGTGTTCTTCACTTGCTCCCGCTTCAGTTGGGCGCGTGTGGCACAAGCACTGGTGTCGAGGGCTTGCTGTAGTGAGTTATTGCACTGCTGAGACTTCTCTTGGTCTACTGACGTTAATATGAGGGCATCCTTTTACTTTAGATCTGTCCGTTTGCTTTGGTTTAAGCCGAACTTGCTGAGTCCCAAAACCTTACATTTTCCCAGATTGACCCACAAGGCAGTGAGGGTTTTCTGTCAGAGATTGCTCCCTTAGCCTTACACCCTCCCTGGCTACCCACAAGGCAGTGGGATTTTTTTTTCTATCAGGGATTGCTCCCTTCACCTTACACCAGTGGTGAGCAAAAGGGGCCTCCATGGACCATATCCAGCCTCCCAAGCTGGTTGATCCAGCCCATGGAGGCCCTGCTGCTCCCTCACCCCCAGGCCAATTAGGGTCTGGAGGCAGGGGGAAGCGCATGAAGTTTCCTCCACCCTGCCAGGAGCACACGGCACTTAGAAGTGCCACACGCTCCTGGGAGGGCAGAAGAAGACTTTGTGCGCTCCCCCGCCCCAAGCCCTGATTGGCCTGGGGGCAGAAGGGGGAACGCGTGAAGTCTCCTTCCACCGCCAGAGGCATGGGCAGGGGCAAAGGCGCTCCCCAACCACCAGAGCAATCATGGTCTGTGGGCGGAGAAGCAGGGAAGTATCCTGGCCCTGCCCCTTCTGGTGCAGCCCAGGGCCGCTTCAACAATTTCTGAAATGGCCCCTGGCAAAAAATTATTGCCCACTCTGGCCTTACACCCTCCCAGGCTACCCACAAGGCAGTGGGTTTGACGAGCCACAGGTAGCACTGTCTACCCTCGTTACAGTACCAGGCAGAGCCTGCTAACAATGGTCACGTTCGAATAGTTATTGTTGCTCCCTGAGGGTCCCTGCCACCTGTTCCCCTAGCAGAGACTTCTTTGCCCTCACAATGCCGCAGACTTACTGGGACGTTGAGCAGGCACAGTGTGGCAGGATCCCTGGGTGCAGGGTGGGATCGCTGTGCCCCCAACTCTCCTGCCTGCTCTGTCTTTCACAACGCATTGCTAGTGACCAGCAGCAAACCCCACCGGGTGCTGTTACCACCCTGCACAACAGCGCATGGAGCCCAGCACCCAGCTAGATCGCACAAAAGCTCCCAGATCCACTCATGAATCTCACAGAGAAAGGAACAGCCAAATCCCCCAACCCCCACCCCGTTCCCAGCCTTGTACCTCAGGAATACACCATCTTGCACTGCAGATTTATTAATTCGGTTCACCACGTCATCAGTGGACCTACACCAGCCCTTGTAAAATCTGAGCCAATTACCAGACGCTTCAGGCCAACTCACTGGTAAAGATAAACAGTAAAACAACTTGATTCGCTACAAGAGACTGTAAGAGAGAGGCAAACAGTCAGGGTGGATACCAAAAGGAAAGAAAATACGAGCTCACAGTCTAATCTCTCACCCTGTTAGACTGGGCAATGTCTAGATTAAGTGGCTTTTCTTACCCCACTGGACGTTACAGTTCATAGGACACAAGTTTCGCCCTTGAAACCCGGGTCCATCTCCTCTGTTGGAGGCTTGAGTCTTCTGAGCATCCTTGTTGTTTGCAGCATAGCTGGGGCAGGAGAAGGGCCCAGCATGTGGCCCCTGTGTTCTGTTCTAGGCCCGCAGTCCCACGTGCTTGGGGAGCACAAGTCCAGGCAGGTCTGGGGGCCTTGCTGAGTCCCCAGCAAGGTGGAGCAATTCCCCTGCTGTGGCCTCATGCAGGCGAGTCGCTGAATTGTAGCTCTCTTGCTGAACAGTGGCTGATGTCTGCACCGTACCTGCTTCAAGGTTAGTCACCTCCTTTGCCATTGTCTCTGTGGAGAGCTAGCATCTGGGCACCTCCCAAGCCCACGGCCTGTGGTAGTGGCAACCGGAGGTGAAGGAAGGAGGTGCGCCCCTCCAATAAGAGCCAACTGGGGTGCTCTGTGGCCGGAGGAGGCAACATGGTGCACTCCCGGCGGGGCTCCTGGGGCGCTCTGCAGACCACCGTGCTAAGGTTAAGGGATCCGGTTGTGGGGTGCAAACACATCACAACACACTCGTCCTGCGGGTAGTGAGAGAGAAAGCCAACCGCACCGACCGCGCCACGGCACCAGCCAGAGCAGCAGCCAACCCCACTGCCCACCTCCAGCATCTCCCTCTGACCTGGCCGAGGGTAGACGGTGTGGAGCTGGCTCCATCTGGGTAAGGCCCTGCAGTCGGCGGGGCAACCCCCTGCCCTCAAGTCTTTACATAAAATAAAAACCCAGCACGGCCTGGAGAGGGGACGGCGATTCGGATGTGCCACTTCTGTGCACTGGCACGGCCCTCGCACCTGAGCTACGCCGTGGGACCTGCCCCTCAAGCTGGGCATCCCCTTCAGTTGTGGTCAGGGAACGGGGGTTTTACCAGCACAGCATGCAGGAGATCACTCTGGGTCCCTGCCCATATCCCGGGGTCATGGAGGGGCCTTCCTTCCCTCTGTCAGGACTGCAGGCTGGGGGCAGGCATTGTGCTGCCCCTGGAGACTGCTCCCAACTCCCTGACTCCAGATTTAGGCTCGCTCCCCGCTACTTGCTTTGGGGGGCTCATCCCTCCCCACCCTCCAAACCCACAGACTAAGGCTCCTCCTGCGCTGACCCACTCAGCAGGGAACAGCAGGCTGGTCTCCGTCGCCTACTTGGCCTGGGTTTGGAGAGCTCCATGCGCGTCGTCTTCAGAGAGAGCCTCTTCCCCAGGGGTGGGGGGCTTGGGCCCAGGGCCATCCCTGCCAATGCTGGCGCCCTACGCAGCCCAGCACCCGCCCTGTGGGGACCAACTGCCCCAGGGGGACTGTGGGGGCAGAAGCTGTGGGGGGAGGAGCACTACAGAGCAGCGAGGGGTGAGTGGCCAGAGAGAAGCGGCACTTTGAGGGGGAAATCATCACTTCTCTGCAGCCACCTGCTCCTCCTGCGTCCTCCAGCCCGTGCTCAGGCTACTCACCACTGCCTGGTCAGTGGGGGCTGGACTCAGCATGGGGCGGGTGGAAGGAATGGGGCTGGCCGCAAGAGCTGGTGCAGAGCCTGAAGGGGGAGGGAGCTGAGGGATGGGGCTGGAGGCCACCAGAGCCCAAACACAGCACCCAGTTGCTTAGGACACCCTGAAATGTGGAGCAGTTTGGTACCCCAGATTCTGTGGTGCCCTACACAGCTGTGTGGTTTGCGTACCAGTACCGACAGCCCTGCATGGCCCCCTCCCTCCGCACATCTCCAGCTCCATCACCCCTGCCAAGCAGGGCAGAAGCCTCAGGCGCTCACCCACTCCTGGCCAACATTGTGCGGGGAAACAGGGCCCGAGCCAGGGCTGTGCCTCCTTCTCCTTCACACAGAGCTTTTTGAGACACCGGCAGCCCCTGCAGTAGCCAACAGGAGGCTCAGAGTCCTGCCCCCAGCATTGTGCGGTGGGGACAGAGGGTTCAGGGGCCACTGGGTCAGGAGGGGAAGCTGCAGCCAACTAGACTTCAAGCATCAGGCTGTTGCTGACCGGATGTAACCAGGTTCCCTTTTCCACTGAAAAGTGGGTCTCCACTTAGGGAGGAACAATCTGTTTCACACATACGGAATGGGAAGTGCCTGTCTAGGATGGAGTCCTGCAGAAAGGGATCTAGGGGTTATACAGCCGCTCCCCGAGTTACGACCACCTCCACTTACGACCATCCGCACTTATGACCAAAGCAGTCGTAAATGTGGATCTGAGTTACGAACGGCGATTCGCAGTTACGAACAGCGCGGTCACCATGTAACTCTATGGGATCCGGGTTACGAACGTTTCGAGTTACTTGGTCCGTACCATAACTTGTTCGTAACTCGGGGAGCGGCTGTAGTGAATCACAAGCTAAATATGAGCCAACAGTGTGATGCTGTTGCAAGAAAAGCAAACATGATTCTGGGATGCATTAACAGGAGTGTTGTGAGCAAGACACGAGAAGTCATTCTTCTGCTCTGCTCCGCGCTGATTAGGCCTCAGTTGGAGTATTGTGTCAGTTCTGGGCACCACATTTCAAGAAAGATGTGGAGAAATTGGAGAGGGTCCCAGAGAAGAGCAACAAAAATGATTAAGGTCTAGAAAACATGACCTATGAGGGAAGACTGAAGGAATTGGGCTTGTTTAGTTTAGAAAAGAGAAGACTGAGAGGGGACATGATAGTGGTTTTCAAATATCTAAAAGGGTGTTACAGGGAGGAGGGAGAAAAATTGTTCTCCTTGGCCTCTGATGATAAGACAAGAAGCAATGGGCTTAAACTGCAGCAAGGGAGGTTTAGGTTGGACATTAGGAAAAACTTCCTAACTATTGGGGTGGTTAAACACTGGACTAAATTGCCTAGGGAGGTTGTGGAATCTCCATCTCTGGAGATATTTAAGAGCAGGTTGGACAGACACCTGCCAGAGATGATCTAGAGGGTGCTTGATCCTGCCGCGAGGGCAGGGGACTGGACTTGATGCCCTCTTGAGGTCCCTGCCAGTTCTAGTGTTCTAGGATTCCAAGTACTGTATTTTATGAGCACCCAGCAACCCACCCTCCCAGCTCCACTCTGGGCTCCCGACTTTAGCCCTGTAGGGGGCCCCGGAGCTTGGGGTTTCTGCCCCATCAAGGCTCAGGGCCCCAGGTTTCTGCCCCACAGCTCCAGGGCTTGTAACTTAGTCCTGCCGTGCAGGGGAATCAGCAATTGTGGCTCCAGGCTTTAGCCCCACAGCTCCCAGGTTTGGCCTCATGGTGGGTGCTGGGGCCCCCACAACAGCTCACAGACCCTCAGGGGGTCATGACCCCTGCTTGGTAACCCCTGCCCTGAGCTCCTGCTGAAAGGGGCAGAGATGGGCTCAGCCCTGGGACACCAGAGGAATCGTGCTACATGTTACTCTACAGGTCACCCTGGTAACAGCATCACAGGGCAGGTGGGGGGTGCACCCAGATGCACCATCATCCTCGCTGCACCTGCACAGTGAGTCTGGACAGCAAATCAGGAAAACATTCACGTGCATGCACACAGCAGAAGTCCCCCCCACCCCATAACCTGCGACTCTAAGCCATTTAAAGCAGCTAGAGGATAAAAGCGCCTGGTTCCACTTACTGGGAGCCGACTGTCGGGGGGTGTTGAAGGGAAGGGGAAGGGCTGGGTTACAAAACTCATTCTTGTTCCAGGGGCCGGGGCCCAGGAGTTCCAGCTGCTGCAGCCCAGCGCCGTGTCGGTGTCAGCGGGAGAGACTCTCACCCTGAACTGCTCTGGGACTGGGCTCGCTCCGGCAGGACCCGTGAAGTGGTTCAAGGGCTCGGGCCCCACCCGCCAGCTGGTTTATGAAGATAAAGGATCATTCCCCCGGGTGACGAGGGCTGATGGTGACTCTGACACCAACTTCACCATCCGCATCAGTGACACCCGCCCCGAGGACGCCGGGACCTATCGCTGTGTGAAGTTCAAGAAGGGGCAGGGGCCCGATGAGGAGATCAGATCCGGCGCTGGCACGGCCGTGTCTGTGAGCGGTGAGTGTGAGCTCCCAGCCCGGCCACACGCCCCTCCCCCCGGGGCTGGTACCAGGGAGGGGAACAAACCCGGCTCAGCCCAGACAGTAACCGGGGAGCTGGGCTTCCCATGGACCCACCGAGACTGTGGCTGACACAGTCTGGGGGTCGGGAGGGGGATCGGCACCAGGCAAAATCTCCATTTTTGTTCCTACCCTCTGAAAATGGCCTCACACTGCAATGGGCCCCAGGGCGGATGTGGGGAGAGGAACCGGGTGCCAGGTTAATGTCTCCCCTCCCCACAGTGCAGGTGCTGCTGGCATTGGCCCGCTGATTCCACAGTCATTCCCATGATGCCAGGTTAACAGGGGTCCCTCCTGCAGGGCCATTTCCCTGCCCTGTACAGTGGGGTAGGGAGGCCCCCAGGAGCATCCATCCCTAGGTCTCCCGTTGCCTGCACCACTAAACTGCAGCCAGACGCAGTCCTGGGGTGATTTCATCCCCCTCTCCCCCAGTTCGTGCTGTTCCGTCTCCTGGAGCTCACAGCCCTGCTTGAGTTCTGGCAGGGGAATGGGATACGGGGCATTTGGGGTTGAGGTGGGGGGTTGAGGTGCAGATACAGGCCCTGGGAGAGGGCTGAAGGCTGGGCCGGAGGTTGTGGTGCAGGATGCAGGCTCTGGGAAGGGGTGGGCTGGGTTGTGAGAGGGCTGAGGAGTGCAGGCTGTGACTGGACAGTGCTTATCTCGGGCATCTCCCGGTCAGTGGTGCAGCAGGGTTACAGCAGCCTCCCTGCCTGCCCTGGCTCCCTTCTGCTCCCAGAAGTGCCCAGCACGTCCCTGCAGCCGCGGGAGAGGGGCCAAGTGGCTCCACATGCTGCCCCTCCCTGCACACACAGCTCCCATTGGCTGCAGTTCCCTGTTCCCGGCCAATGGGAGCCGTGGAGTCGGGAAACGGGCACCATGTGGGACCCCTTGGCTCCCCCGCCTAGCGGCCGCGGGGATATGCTGGCTGCTTCCGGGAACAACATGGGGCCAGGCAGGCAGGGAACCTGCCTTAGCCCCACTGCGCCACTGGCGGCCTAGCGCCTGAAAATCTCCCAGACTGGCTGCCGCAGCCTCTGGGAGATGGAGCCTGGTTCCAGGGGACTTCTGGCAAAACCAGGAGGGTTGGCAACTCCCCTGAGCCCCTGCATCGAAGCTGGGCAAACAGAGACTCACTGGAGCAGGGGGCCCGGGCCCTGGGTCTCCCGCCTGGCTGCCCAAACCTGCAACCTCCAGCCTCATTCTGGCCCTGTGACTCATTATCCACCGGGGACCACGTCACCCAGAGATCCCCGCTGACCTCCTCTCCCCCTCGGGCCGTGGGGATGGGACCTGGCTCTCCCCATCCGGCTGAGTGCTCTTGTCCAGGCTGGAGGGATCCTCGCCCCCAAAATCGCCCATTGGGTGTGGGGTTAAGCCCCTGCCTAGCGCTTCCCCACCAGGACCCCCCGGGAAGCCTGCGCTGCCCCACTCGATGGTGGGGTCCCATTGGTGGGTCACTTCTAGAGCTGGGCGCTGCCCTGCAGGCCTGACTTGGCGCTGACCACAAGAGGGCTGGGACTTCCCTCCCACCCCGTCCTCTGCCTCTCCCCGGGCCTCGCTTGGGTAGCTCCCCGCCTGGCCTGGGCTCTTGTGGCCTGCACAACAAAGCCCAGAGCTAGCCAGGCTTTTGGGGGGCTCCCACCCATGGCTCTAGCCTCCCTGACCCCACCCCTGGCACAAGCTCTGAGGCGGGGCTGTGGCTCCCCTGATCTCAGGCGGTCCCTGTAGGGAAGCGGGTCCCATGCGGTGGAGATGCTCTTAGTAGCAGAGGGATCTGACTGGTGATGTTTCTCCCCACAGCCAGGCCGTCGGCCCCGTCTGTGTCCGGTCCCCCCAGCAGGGCAGAGCCGGGCGCCCCAGTGACTTTCACCTGCACGTCTGGAGGATTCTCCCCCAGAAACATCACTGTGACCTGGCTCAAAAATGGGGCCCCACTGCCAGCCCCCCAGACCCGGGTTCTCCCTGAACACGAGAGCGTCTCCTACAGCGTGTCCAGCAGCGTGGGGCTGAACCTGAGCGCAGGAGACGCCCGCTCCCAGCTCACCTGTCAGATAGAGCACAGCGCCTTAGAGGCTCCCCTGCGTGGGACGTACAACCTCAGCCATGTCCTGCGAGGTAGGAGCCCAGCCACGGCAGATCACTGGCGGGGGAGCAGGGATGGACTTTTTGCCCTAGGTGGGGGTGAGAGGGGAGTCCTTGAATCCAGATTGAGATCTCGACTCTGCCCTGTGCCCCTCTCCTGTTCTTAGGCCTTCAGACACTGAGACCCGTCCCCTGGGTCTGGAACAAATGTGACTGTTTAAACTCTGCTAAGACACCGCTCTCTGTTGCTATGTACCTGAAGGTCTTTGGGGGTTTTCTGGGAGAAGGGGAGGGAGATTGGGGACCCAGTAGGGTTGGGTTTTCACATTCTCATTTTAAAACATCCTCCTTCCCCTCTATCTACTCCTGCAAGGGGCCAAAGCAGGTGACATGTGAGAAGGCAGCTTAGATCACGTGAGGATTCCCTGTTCTGTTCCCTCCCTCTGGGGCACCTGGCCTTGGTCACTGTGGGCAGATAGGACACTGGGCTGGGTGGACCTTTGGTCTGACCCAGCCTGGCCGCTCTTATGTTCTTAGAAATCACCAGTTCTTTGCCTTTGGAAAAATGCCACCCAGCAAATACCCACCCCCAACCAAACTGCTGGGAATGGGGACTCCACCCCCTGCTCCTATCAGCTGGGCACGGGAGTGGGGGGGGGGGGCGTGTTCCTGTGCACCGAGGGTGGGCAATAGATTCATCATTGTTCAAATCTGCCTGCCAGCCTCCATAAGAGGGCCCAGGGCTGCCTGGTTCCCGCTCACCCACCTGCCGAGCAATGGGGAGGGCTAGTTCCTGCGTTTGGGGAGGTGCTTGGAGATCCTCAGAGAGGAGGTGCTGTGCAAAGGCCAAGTGTCATCACAGTGCACAGGCAGCCCCTCCCCATGCGGGACAGCAGGGCCTCTGGCGATCAAGGCTCTGGAGGAGGCCCTGCCTGGCGTGGGGCAAAGGGGCCCCTGGGGCTGGCGTCGAGGACAGGATGCCCAGATCGATGCCGGCTGCTCCCTGTGGGGCAGTGGACGAGCCTGGCTTAAAGAAGAGATTCCAGTCAGAGCAGAACATGCTCCAGGCAGGGCCCTGGGGCCAGGTGGGACGTGGGCGCGGTGGGAAGGTCGGTCAGCCCAGCCCTGCAATTTCCCTCCAGCCCCGCAGGAGAAAGAGAATTTCATGAGATGCCGAGCACAGGGTGTTTGTGTGTTGTCAGTTCCACCCAGGCTGCGAGTGGGCTCTGACCCGGCGGGGCCGGTCGCACTGAACGAGTCTGTGACGTTCACCTGCCACGCAGAGGGGTTCTACCCGCAGGGGGCCAGTCTCAGCTGGCTGGAGAATGGAAATGAGACGGATCTGGGGAAACCCTCCCACCCGACTGAGAATCCAGACGGGACGTTCACGCTCCAGAGCTCCCTGGAGGTCAGAGCAACGGAGCCGAGGAACCAGTCTGTGTTCACCTGTCGGGCTGTGCACGATTCCCAGCCCCCCGTCAATGCCAGCACGACGCTGAGAGTCTCCCTGCCACCCGCAGAGCCTGGCAAATACCCTGCTTCATCTGATGCAGGTAAACGTGGAGCTGGCGCCTCCCCTGCTCCTGCTAGGAAATGCCGGGTCTCCTCTGCGGAGCCCAGGGGCCATTTCACCCAGCCCCGGCAGTGCAGCTCCTCAGGGTAACGGTGCCTCTTAGTCCAGGGATCTAGCTCTGCTCTCCGGGGGCCAGAGGGAAGGTTAAGGGCAGGAAGTGTCCCTGTGGCTCACTCTGTGCCAGGGCTGATACTACCCGCAGCCCTGCCGGGGTGGGAAGGCCCCTTGGAGAGAGGCTCAGACCAGGTCCCTCCTGCAGGGCTGAGGCTGAGGTTCCATGTGACAGCTGCCAGCCAGAGCAGGGTGAACGCAGCAGGGTCCCGCCAACTCCCGAACCTTAGCGCTCGGCTGGCGATGAAGCAGCCCCAGTGGGCTTGGCTGGGGACGTGGGTTCCAAGTTTGCCCGGGGGAGGTTTCGTGGGGAGCATTCTGCACAGCTGAGCACTTGCCTGCAGTTTGTCTCCTTCCTCGGTATCCAAGGCCTGACTTACCCTCTGCACGGTGTGTCTGTGGGTGAAGGGCCTCCCCCTACCCCTCTCCAGCCCAGTACCAGCTGAGACGGACAATTATAGACCTAGATGTGCCATATCTGGGGGGGGCGGGGGGGGTTGCTATCTAGGGCTGCTAGAGGAAGTTACATTGTACTCCAAGACACCCCCCCCGCCCCCCCATTCTATAGCTGTGGGACAGTCTAATGGGGACACGTTAACACGGAGTTCCTGCTCTTTGCCTATGTGCTTGCCGGAGGGGCTGAGACTGGTCAGTATTAGAGTTCAGCAAATGCCTGGCTTTTGCTGCAGGGGCAAAATGCAAACCACTGTTTATTCCCCCCCCCCCCCCAATGAAATTCTGTGGTTTGGGTGGGTCTGCGTTTCACCTCGAACAGAGTTGAGCAAAAACACCCAGACAAAAGGTCCCGTTCTGACTTGGAAATGACCAGAGCAAGGAATTGTCGTTTTTTCAGCTGGAAGCATTTGCTGAATTCACAAGTTGTTTTGGAATACAAGCCCAACCAAACTTCAGCCGCGTGCGGTAACTTTACCCAGACATCTCCGAGCCCCTGACAACCTGGATTCCAAACCTTCCCCTGACCCCCACAGGCTAGGCCTGAGAGAGACAAGTGGGGGAGGGAATCTCTTATTGCACCAACTTCTGGTGGTGAAACAGACGAGCGATTCTTTAGAATGGGCCTGTCCTGTCCTCTCTACAACGGGTACAAATGGGAGTCCCAGGTCTGTAGAGTCAGAATCCAGGGAAGTTCCCATGTGCACCAGGGATTGGTTCTGAACTTCAGTTGAGAGAGTCTCCCTTTGGCCTCAGAGTGTGAATCGCTGCAGATGGAGCTCCTAACTCCCTTAGGCTCCTGTGATGCCTGCCTTCACCTTTAGGCAGCCTGAAGGTTCTCCATCCAACAGTTTGGTGAGGCATTTCTTGTCTGTCTGAATATTCTTTCTCGTTGCAGAAACCCCCTCGCCCGAAGAGAAGAAGATCTACATCGCCGTGGCGGTGGTGTGTGCTGTGCTGGTTGTATTGCTCATTGCTGTCATCTACCTCATCCGAGTACGGCAGCGCAAAGGTGAAACCGAATCGCTTTCCGTGGGTCCCACTGCCCAGGCAAATAGGCAGGGCTGCAAACAGCTGTGCGGTGTGGCTGCCGTGCGCCACCACCAGCAGGCGATGGGATGAGCAGAGCGGAGGAGGGGTCCCCGGGCAGGTGGAGGACGGTTTCTCTAGCCCAGCCGCTCTCAAACTTCACGGCACCCCGACCCCCTTCAGACAACAACATTACACAGTCCCAGCCGAGCGGACAAAGACTGAGCCCGAGGGCTTTTGTCCTGGGGGGAGGAAACAAGCAGCTAGAGCAGAGAGGGGCAAACCGTGGCCCACAATCCACGTCCAGTCTTCAGCCCGGCTCCCAAGCTGCTGCCGGGGAGCAGGGTTGGGACAATCTTGCCGGGAGGAGCCAGCCCAGCTCCTAGGCAATGCAGCGAGCATGGGGGGCTAGCCCCCAATCCCTTCCCTTCTGCCCCCACTCCCACAGCCTCAGCACTGCCCCAGTGCTCTGGGTGACGCAGGCAGGCGGGGGAGGCCACAGAAGGTGGTGGTCAGGGGCCGTGTCCCCTCTAATCTTTTCCATCTACGTGCGGATTTTTTCCATCCATGTGCACAATACAGTGTTACACGCACCGAGGCAGGCGTGAATGTACACCACCACCCCTAGACATGAGAAAACCGAGCAGTGGGCACGCTGCTAATCTGCAAGGCGGCACTTGAATTTCTTTGGTGTGGCTGCACAAACGCCCAGCTTACAGGGAACTCTGATCAGCGGGTGGGGAATGATCATTTTTGGCTGTTTGGGGAGGCCCAGCCTTCCCTTCCCGACCCCCCTCCATACAATCTCAATACCCGATGTGGCCCCCAGGCCAAAACATTTGCCCACCCCTGAGCTAAAGGGAAAAGATCAACCAAGCTTGAGACCAGCCACTGGAATAGCCGCTGTGTGCATTGGTCAGACTTTATGCTCTTCTCTTTACATTGCTCTTGTGGTTACACATAATCTCTAGGGACCCTCCAACCTGTCTGCTCCGATGTGGGGCAATGGCTGTAGAGTCTATGGGCTGTGGCGGGAGTTGAGGGGGCCCGTGCTGGCCAGGACGCCGGGGCTCTCTCCAGGTGCTCCCAAGGAGTTCCCAGGAGATAGTTGGCTGCCTCCTGCATCGATGATGAGCAGATGGAGGCTGGGTTTAGCACCCCCCCCCCCTCCCGAGGGCCCCGCTGCATGACCCTGAGCAAGGAGAGCGCGGATGGGGTCAGAGTGTCCCTTGCGAGGGGCGCAGTACATCCAGGGGGCAGGGGCATTTTGGAGGGAGAGGTACTAGCGCCCATGCATAGACTGAGCAGCACCAGCACGTTCTGACCCTGCCACCGCACCGACCCAGAGAGCCCCGGCTCGGGGCAGGTCGTCAGGTCACTTGGGCATTGCCCTGTGGGCAGGACCACGAGCGGGATTCCAGCTGGCTCTGCCGGGCCCCAGCTAAGGATGCCCAGGCTGGGTCAGAGCAAAGGTCCATCTTGCCCAGTGACTTGTCAGCCGACAGCGGCCAGGGCCAGGTGCCCCAGAGGGAGGGAACAGAACAGGGAATCCTCCAGTGATCCACCCCTCTTGTTCATTCCCTCTTCTGGCAGAGACTAGGGACATCATTCCGGGTGCAGCAGCTGGCTAGTCCCTTGTCCGGGTTCCAGACCAGGCCCTGGGCGGTTGTGTATTTATCATACGCTCAGGGCGTTTCAGCATCTTCTTGCCTAACGCTGCAGCACCCCGTTAATGCATCGAACCTCAGCCCTGGTGAGGGCCTCAGGGTTTCTCAGTAGGGTTATCCCACTGGGTCGGGTGGAAGGCTACAGGGGAAGAGCCCCACTGCTTTCATCCCCCCTGGTGTTTCTGCTGCAAGAGTCACGCCAAACCCTGGAAGTGTGATCCCCAAACCGGAACATGACAAAAATAAGGGGAGGGAAGGGGAGTTACTAGGGGAGAAATGCATGAAAGGGACCCGATAACATGTTAAAAACTTAGGGTAGGTCTACACAACAGTAACTGATGATATTCCGAAATCACATAGTGCGGATCTACACTACAGGCCGTTATTTCGACTTAATGTCGAGCTGGAGGACTGCTTACTCCGACTCCTGTAACCCTCATTGTACAAGGAGTAAGGGGTGTCGATGGAAGACTGTTCTCCCTTTGACTTCCTGCTGTGTAGACAGCCCCAAAAGCCGAGTTAAGCTGTTTCGACTTCAGCCATGCAATTGACGTAGCTGAAGTTGCGTAGCTTAATTGGACTTGAGCAAGCTGTGTAGATGTGGCCTTCTCCGAACTCTGACAACACTGTGGCCTTCGGCCTCGCTCCCCCTCACTCCTCCAGCTTGCTGCCGTCTTTATAGACCGAAACGGGGCCCCTTCTAAAAAAACCCCCAGACTGCCCACAATAATTTTATCTGATGCAATTTCCATCTTGCACAAGACACTCCTGAAACACGACAGGAGCAGACTTCACCCCTCCAATGAAAGGACAGTAAGTCCTGCGCAGTAAGTCCAGCAGAGTTTTCAGGAGGAGGCTGCTATTGGCTTTGCAGAAAACCGGATCTAGCAGCTTCTGCAAAGATAGAAAAAAGCCAAGTGTGTGCAAATGAGCTAAAAACCCAGTCAGCTCGAAATGGCGTATGTGGGGGGATGGTCGTACAACAAGGTTTTCTAAGTCATGTTTTTCTTTTGGACAGGGAAAAGCTCCCCTTCTGTAAGGTAAGCACTGCTCTCCACGTCTCCATGGCACGGCTGGGTAAAGGGTGCGGGAACGCCACAGGGGTCGATGCAGTCACAGTTATATCAGGGATGAGTTGGGGTCGAGTTCTAGTGAGGTTCCAAGTTTCTCACTTTAATCCCCGTGTGACAGGCAGGCAGATGTGGTGGGGGGCTCGGTCTACGCTTCACTTGGAAAGCTCTTTGCCTGTACATGGGGGTTGACATGATGCTCGGTCAGGGGTGGATGGAAGAGGAGAGCCAGGCTATGGAGAGCTTGGTCTAGCGACATGGAGGGGTCGGATGCCCCAGAGCCGTTGCAAGGTCGGGAATAGCTCATGCGTGATACGGCACGACGGTTACAGGGAGTTTCTGCAGACACGGCTCGGTAGAGTCACTCGCTGCGTAAACACGGCTACGAGCAAGCAGGCCGCCCTCGCTGGACATGGTTCTCCCCTAGCATTGCTGAGCTGAGCTTCTTGGCTGAGCATTCACCCGCCAGCCACATGGTGCTCTGTTGTTCATGCCACACACAGGCAGCCTGGGGAATCCAGGTCGTCCGCCTCTGGCTATTGAAGTCTGGGCTTTGTGAAACTCTGCGTAGCATGGTTAGCTCTCCGTTTTCCCACAGGCTGCCCAATGAAACTCCCCTCTGTCCTGCGAGTGTCAGCCAGCCCCCCAACCAGCGACTCCTCTGCAAATCTCAGTCACCAAGCTGTGCTGCCGCTTTCCAATGCAGCCAGGCTCTAACTGTTCTCTTGGTTTTTCCGCAGGCTGCACGAGCCGGAGAAGAGCCCCAGTTCTGCTCCGCAGGTGCGTAACTTGACTAGCTTCCTGGGGGAACCAGGGAGGAGAGAGCGACTGAAAATGCCTTGAGAGTACCGAGCTCGGGGCTAAAACCAGGCCGGTTTAAGTGCTCACAGTCTCAGCCTGCATCGGTCGCCGGGGGGAGGGAGACAGTTTAGGGACAAACGCTCCCTCCGAGTTGCCTCCATCGTGCTGAATTTCCTTTCTCCTTGTCCCCCTCCCACCGCAAAGGGGGTGTTTGGCTCGACTGTGACTAGAGCCAGCTGTACAATAAGCCAGGGAAGCTATTTCAAGGGTTGTTTTGCACTTGGTGATGCGGCTGTGAGTAATTTATCCATCAGAACTGAGCTCTGTCCCCGTCCACGTGCACCCACCATCCTACACACACAGGCCTGATGCTCGCAAGGCCTTGTCTGTTCAGGGCCTCGTGGCCTGGACCCTGCTCTCACTTGCACCGCCCACTGGAGAAATCCCATTGACTCCAGTGGGGGCCTCCAGCTGCCTGGGGTGCAGATGCTGGCTCAGTGCTGCTGGCTGGCTCTATCCTTCGTGCATCCCAGAGGAATTCTTGCAGCAGATGGTCCTGGGGTCGCTCTGCTGCTGGGAGGCCTGAAGGTGGCAGCCGAGGCCTTGGTTAGTCTCAGGGCCTGGGGCCTAGCCTGCTTTCCCACACGTCCTTGTGCTGCCCTAGCCCAGCCTGTGCAAGGACCTCCGAGCATTTCAGGTATTAATGAAGCGGTTGCATTCCCGGTGTATGGCTGGGGAAACTGAGGCACCAGGCTACTAAGTGACTTGGCCAGGGTCCGTCAGCAGCAGAGCTGGGAGCAGAATCTAGCTTTTCACATGCTGTCTGGTTCTGTAACCACTAGACCAGGCTCTTCGCTAAGGAGAGACCCAGAGGGGCTAAGAGAATTGCCAGGCCCCTGGCCAAGCTAGGATGGTGGGGGGTTGGCTCTGTAATCCAGGATGGGGCAGGTGAAAGGGGCAGGGCTGGGGGGCTAGTCTCCCCCAGCCAGCCCTTCAGTGCCACACTGGGCATGCCATTGGGGCTCCAGCAGCAATTTAAAGGGCCCCGGATGCTTTCAAATCACCGGGACGCAGGGCAGTTGCCCCTTTCCCCCTCCGTCGGCAGGCTGGATGAACGGCTTCGTACCCATCTCCCCGGGATGCCCGCGGCAGATGGAAAGGCTCCCTCTGACTCCGTGTTTTCTCCCCCTTCCCGACTCAGGACTCTGACCCCAACAACCTGACCTACGCCGACCTGAACTTCGACAAGCCGAAGAAGAGGAGCACGCACCGGCTGGCGGAGCCGAGCCAGCCCTCGGAGTACGCCTGCATCCAGACGGGCCGGCCGGCAGCCGCCGACAACAATCTCACCTACGCCGACCTGGACATGGTGCACCTCAGCAAGGCGCCCAAGAGACCCGCCCCCTGGCCTGAGGAGGGCGCCTCGGAGTACGCCAGCGTCCAGATCCAAAGGAAGTGAGCGGGGCTTACCGCCGGCCAGGGCGCGTGGAGTCTGGCTGGCCCCTGGCAGCATGGACCACGGTGGAAGCAAGGCCTGCAATGCTTCCCGCAGCCTCGCTTGAGTTAACAGCCACTTCCGCCGCCGGCCCAGAGAGGCCCCCACTGACCCGCGGCCCTCACATAGTGCAGCTTTATTTCTGGACCAGTGACTCGGCTACGTCCTCCCCCCCCCCCCCCCGGGGATTCGCCACAAGGCTGGGGAGCTTCCTCGCTCGCGGCCCCCCGCTTGCTTCCACATGTCTTCGCTGGACAGACTGTTTTCAGGACTCCGCCGGCGCGGTGGCCCAGCCCGCGTCCAGACGGGGGCTGCCCCCGCGCAGTGAGCTGCAGCGTTCCCCTGCAGCCAATGTGGTGTGTGTCGTGTGTGTGGGAGAACCAGCCGAGCTGCCTGCGATCAGCCACCTGAGGCACAGAGGCTGCGTTGGGAGGTGGCGTAGGCGGGGAGAGCTGCCTGCCAGGAGGCTCCGGACTCCTGTTCTCCAAGCAGCCGAGCTAACTGGCCTGTCGCAGCCCCCCTGCAAGGAGAGGACACTGTTCAGTCCAGGATGACACCTCTCTGCCTCTCCTCTTCCCCCTTCCTCCTGCCCCACCCCCCAAACTCAGTGTGTCGTAAGTAATTCCTTAAGCTTCCGCCCGCCCATCCCAGCCTTAAGGCCGATCACCCCCTCGCGCCCTGGAGGGCAGGGAGCCAGGCGGCGGTGTCTCACGCACTGACGAGAACTCCCGGGTAGCTTCCCGGGCAGAGCAGAGTTTTGCACTAATCACAAGCTGCAGCTCCCTGGCCTGGGTCCCATGGTACCGAGCAGCCTCGTTACCAGCCCCAGACGGGCACAAAGGGGCTTCCAACTGCCGCCGGGTGGGGGGAGAGGCTGGCCAGCCTCTAATGCCAGAGCCCAGGCTAATCCCAGGGCAAGGCCGCCTTTCAGCCCTGCCTGCTGGCCAGTTCACCCTGCCCCCCCAGGACCCTCACTGCCGGTTTCCGTCCCTCCGCGGAAGAGGAAAGCCTGATGCTCGGGGGAGGGTGTCCCGGGGGGCACCACCACCATGTGCTGACTGTTTGACGTGTGACTGTTCGTCGTTAGCGCTAACCGCCAATGCTTGTGTCGTCCGTGGGTGGAGTGCTGTGTGTTCGTCACTAGGGTGAGGCCCAAGTGGCAGAGTCGGCATGCTAACCCCCAGCCCTGCCTCGGGAAGTCCCGCGAAGCAAGGTACCATCCGCCAGTGCCGGGGGCTCGACTTTCCCCGCCGCCGGGCAGGCTTCCCGGCAGAGAGGAGAGACAAGCGCCGCTGAAACGCAGCCACAAGTGGCATTTCCGAAGCAGCCGTCTTCCTCGCATTCTGTGTGGGAGGTTGCAGCTCGTGCCCCATTTTGGTTTCCACCGTGTCCCTAGGATTTGGGTTTCGGGATTCCCGGGGCCAAAGACCGAGTGGGGCTAGGCAGCTGGCTCTCGTGCAGTGGATTACACCTGCTTACCCCAGGCCTGAATGGGGCCCCTCTTGCCCAGGTACGTTGGTGGCCAAATGCCTTTTCACTGCCCTGCTTTTGGCAGCATTAATGGGGACACACAGGGCTCCTGGTACCGTTCCTGGGAAGGAGGGTGGCAGAGGGGGAAAATCTAGCACTAAGATAGGTTGGAAACCAGGTCATCTGCTAGCTACTCGATCCTGAAAGCACAGGGGGGGGGGAAGGTAGAGAAGCCAGGAGTTTGCGACAGGAAGTTTCCAAAACAGCAAGGTGACCACTTGTACAGATTGCAACACAGTCGGGTTTGCTTGCAGGATATATTTTTAATAAAAAAGTTCAAAGCTCTTGCCCGTATGTCAGTTTTGGCTGCTGTGCTCTGTGCCATGAGGAAGCCAGAGGTCCTGCCTGCTACTGCCACAGGTTTGCTACCTTGAGTTACACAGGTTCTCAGCCCTGGTCTCAAGCTCTGTGGGCTGCCCGGTTTTCCTCCCTCTCCCGCGTGGTGGTTTCATGGACAAAAGTTTGCAGGGCTGAGCACGGCTGCTTTGTACGTCTAGCATCTTCACTGCAAGGGCTTCACAGAGTAGCCTCCCGGTCCCTGTGCAGGTAGGTCAGTATTAGGCTGCCCAACAGCCACACTGGAATAAACCCCAGTGCATCCAAGAGCCAGATTTTTAAACAAATCCATCCCTCAAAAATGCACGTGCAATTGTGCTTAGTTACCACAACTGCACGTACAACTCTGACCAGTTTGCACGCACAACTGCAGGGGGGAGTTAGATGCACACGACCTCTTGTACAGCAGCCCTCCCAAGTCAGAGTTAGAATTCAGGAGCCAGGTCAGTCTTGGGCTTCTCTAAACACCAGCCCACCCTGCTTTTCCCTCCCATCCCTTCCCCCCGTTCTCCCTCCTGACAGTCGTTTGGTTTAGCTGCCTGCTCCGTCCACAGCAAAGCATCAAATCATGGGAACAGAGGCCGTTAAAACCTGTGTCGAAAGCAAGCCGGATGCATTAAACTTTTGTTCCTCCTCTCGTAGTTTAGCTTTCTGTGACTTTCTGTGTTTGGATCTCAGACAAAGTCCAGTAGCCACCACCATCTGCCTGTGGTTAGACTGGTGGGGCCACTTGTAAATGACAGTGCAGCTTGTGGAGAGGGTGGCTTATTGCTAAATCTCCAAACCCGTTATCACAATTAGTGGCTCATGTTTGTCAGTTTCAGTGGAAGCCTATTGGTTGGAGGGTGGCAAAGGTTAGAGGGACCAGCTGTCCTGTGTTTAAAGGGACAGTCCCGTATTTAAGCCCTCCTGCAGGTGTCCCGTCTTTGCTGCCCCCCAGTCAGTACTGGCCTGGTCTGCTGCTGATTGGATCCCTGCTCGCCAGCCACCTGCCCACCAGCAGGGAGTGGGGCAGCCGGTGGCCGACAATGGGGGGTGAGTGTGCAAGGCTGGCAGCCATGCAGGGCTGACTGCTCCCCCTGCTGGTCCATCAGCACAGCCTGCACTATGGGGGGGCGGGGCTTTTGGAGAGCAGGGCCCCGCCCTCCCATCCCAATTCCATCCAGTGACACATCTCCTCCGCTGCCCACCCATTGACCCTTGACATGCTCCCCCTTTTGCACTGTTCAACCCCCCCAACCCTGCTGCTCCTCCATATCCCCTCCCCGGGGACACGTCTGTCTCCCCAGGCTGTACAGAGAACCAGCCCCTGGTCACAGCACTGAGCACAGCAACAGCCTGGCCAGCAGGCTCCTTCCTTCCCCCACTGCCACACTGTGGCGGGAACTGAGGCAGACGGCTGGCATGAGCAGACATGTGACTTCCCACTGGTTGCCTTGGGAAGACAGGGAGCCAGGAGCGATGGGTCTGCCAGGCAGGGTGTGGAGCGTGCCAGGGCAGGGAGTGTGGGATCGGTCACTTAGCCCCCTGCCACGTGAGAGGTGTACAGATGTGTGTGTGTCCTCTTCCTGTGTGTGTGGGGGGGGTGTCACCTGGCCCCTTTTAACCCCCAAAGCCCGAGAGATTAGAAGGTAAACACAGGATCCAACTATCAGAGCCGTAGCCATGTTAGTCTGAATCTGCAAAAGTGACGGCACCTTATACACTAACAGATTTATTGGCGCATAAGCTTTCGTGGGCAAAGACCCGCTCTGTCAGATGCATGCAGTGGAAATTCCAGAGGCAGGTATAAATATCCAGGCACAAGGAAAGAGTAGCAATCAAGAGTAAGGCTGGAGATAACGAGGTCAATTCAGTCGGAGGGTGAGGCCCACTTCTAGCCACTGATGTGAAGGTGTGAACACCATGAGAGGAGAAACCTTCACATCAGCAGCTAGAAGTGGGCTTCATCCTCCCTGCCTGATTTGACCACGTTATCTCTAGCCTTACTCTTGATTGCTACTCTTTTCGTGTGTGTGTGTGTGTGTGTGTGTGTGTGCGTGTGCGTGTGTGCGCGCGCGCACACATACACCTGCCTCAGGAATTTCCATGCATCTGACAAAGTGGGTCTTTGCCCACAGAAGCTTATGTGCTAATGAATCTGTTAGTCTGTAAGGTGCCACAGGACTTCTCGTCACTTTTACAGAATCCAATGACATGGCATTTCTCAGTCAATCTGCCGTGAATTTGAATGTCTGTGCTGCACCATTCTGCGTGATTGCCATTGAAGTGGCTTGAATAGGAGTAATTTCGGCAGCTGTCCCCTATTCAGCTTGGGGAAATGTGCCCACCCTAGCAAAGGCCCATCCCTCGCAGCAGCGGACTCAGCAGGGCGAGGACTTGCAGCAGCATCAGGTGGGGCAGACTGGGGGCTTTTGGGCAGGGGCTTTGCCAGGACATTGCATGGGGCTGAGAGGGAGGAAGTGGTAGATGGTGGTGCCATAATCCAAGCGGTGCAATGGCGGCCGTGAAGCAAGCCAGCCCCAGGAGGAGGGGAAGGGCAGTTCAGTAGCAGGTGTCTGATGCTCACCGCTCCTGTGTCCGTGCAGTGTGAGGGACACAGCACGGGGAAGGCCCAGCAGCTGGAAACTTTCCAAGTGCTGCCTAGGAGGTAGCAGCAGACCGGCTCATGGGGGCGGGGGGGGGGGGCTGAATGCAGAGACCCGGCCCTGGTGTGCGGCCTTCTGGAAGGATTCGGGAGCAAGAGACTCCCTTGCTGGGGGTCGGGGAGGTGGGCCTGGAGGAAAAGAGCAGGGCAGGAAGGATGCTGGAAACACCAAGGCCTGCAGCAAGAACAAGACAAGCTGCTGGGTGTAGCTGGGGCAGGGGCGGGGGGGAGGAGGAGAGAAATGCAGCCGCAGGTCTTGGGGCAGGGGAGGGGAGAGAACAGCCCTTAAGAGAGCAGCTCCGTGACTCCCAGCTGCCATGAAGCCCAAGGTGTTTCCAGACCAGCTGTGCTGGGTGCCAGGCCTCAAGGGCTATTTTCCCTGCCCTAGGGCCACCTGCCTACTTACAGCCCTCCCGCGTGCTGCTGTCCTACCACAGGTCCATCGCTACCTCCCACTCTTGCTGCCCCCCTTCCCCAGGGAGGCTGTGGGGCAGTGGCAGAGCGGGGGGGGGGGGGAGATCTGGCCCCTGTAGCAGTGAATTATCAAATGCCACCCATGTGGCAGGCTGCTTCGGTGACCCTGCTCTTGAAGCCAGCTGCAGCTGAGCGCTGCCCGACAGAGGGGTTACCTAGTGCTCTGGTAGAATTAAAAAAAAAAAAAAAAAAACCTACACACACACACACACACACACCCCCCCCAAGGCTGCTGAACCCAGTGAGCTATTCAGCCGGCCCCTGGTGAGCGCCTTGGCGAGCCACCTGGAGAAGGCTGAGGCCAAGGCCAGAGAAGAGGCTGCCTGCCTGTTAACAGGGGAGCTCCTGCCAGAGGCCCAGAGCTCCTGCCCCCGCATGCTGGGGCTGGCATCCCAGTAGGAACCCACCGTGAGAACCCAGCCACCCATGTGAGCTGCTCCCCCTGCAGCGGCGTGGCTGGGCCACGCTCAAACTTCCCTGCTGCTTTGTCGGGGCAAAACAGTAGAAAGTCAGCGTTTCAAAGCAGGGGCAGGGTTTCCTGAAGGAGACACACAGACATTCCTGCCAAGAAGCAACACGGACTCATGCACACCCCTGCCAAGAAGCAGCACTGGATTAGGTGAGGGAGGTTTCTCTATGCCAGGTGTCAGGGGGTAGCCAGGTTAGTCTGAAACTTTTTTAAAAAGCGAGGAGTCCGGTGGCACCTTAGAGACGGATACCAATATCCGCAGTATCGTGAGCTTTCGTGGGTAAAACCCACTTCTTCGGAGGAGCTGGAAGCTGGACTGGAAATCCCAGGAACCCAGAATTGGTAGCAGAGAAGAAGTTACCTGCCAGTAGCAGTATTCCCGCCTTGTTTGACGTGAGCTGCGTCTGCCAGACTTTCCCTCTCGCCCTCACTTCCCTCAGGACCCTCTCGCATTTCAGCTTTTGACTCTGGGCTTTCCCTGGCAGCCTGCTGGGGTTTCCCCCCCAGGAAGAGGAGCTCCTGTACGGCAGGGTGGAGAGCTCCACACTTGTCCTCACTGGGGAGAAGGCGCCACCACGTGCTGCTGTTGTGACTTGCAGGTCGGGCCCGAACGGCGTGTGCCTCTGGTCATATACTGCCACCAAGGGGGGCATCAATCGGCAGACAGCCTGACAATAGCTGGACAGCAAGAGCCCCGCTGGGCCAAGGAGCAGCAGTTGCTGGGCCCGGAGGAGGAACCGGTAATGGTTGGAGGACAGTTCATGGCCTGGCCGAGGGGACGGCTCAGTCAGACCCACCTTCACGTGCCCTGTGACAGTCCTAGGTCGGACACGCACACACAATCTCCAGCCACCAGGGGAGGCTACAGGATAAGTTACCTGGCAGTGCTGCTCCAGAGGTTGGGCACCTTCCCTGCCAGGGGCACCCCAGCCAGCATGCCCCTTGGGGAGAGGGGGCTTACAGGGGGCCCTGGGCCCAAGCCCATGGGCCCAAGCTAGTCACAGAAGCTCACTCCCAGCAGGGCCGTGTGAAAGGCGCAGCCCACTCTGCAGCTGTTGGGCTCCCTGTTACTGCTCACCAGCTGCAGGCTCCCTTCCAGTCCCCCCAACACCTACAGCCCATCTGCCAGGCACCCCCACCTCCCCCCATGTAGTGACTAGCTCCCGGGGCAGCCCCAGGAGACAGCATCCTGAGCCCAGGCTGTGAAGCAGAGGCACCGAGCGTCCCCCAACGGGCTGCCTGTCTCCAGAGCCAGGTGGGATGGCAGAGCACCCGCCCAGCAGCGATCGCACCGGTGGGCAGCGGGGGAGCTGGGCAGCCCGGCAGAGGGTGTCATGGCGGGGAGGGAGGGAGAGAGGTGGGAAAGCCACAGCTCTCAGGGCCAGCCCCCACTGTTCGTCCCCAGCCTGCTTCTGCCTGCCTCCAGCCACGCTTGTGTGGGCACCTAACACAGTGGGGCCCTGCCCCGAATGGCCACCCCACTAAGCCTCATGACAGGCCATAGCTGCCCTGTGTGTGCACAGCCTGGCCATAGGCACACAGGTAACCCCACCCAGCCCCCGCCTCCCTCTCAGCTCCAGCCCCAAGGACCTGGGACTGGCCCTACTGCTGAGCTCCAGGGGCAGGGCGGGTCTTCTCCAGCCAGGCTGCTCTTCCAGGCACTAAAGTAGGGATGGGCTGGCCCACCGAGCCTTTGGATCTGGCCCGTGGCCCCCTGGGACCCTCAGGCAGGCTACCTGCTTGCCACAGCCCCAGGCACAAAGCAGGTTCAGCCATGTGCCTCTAGGTACCATAGGTCCCTGGCCGGGAGGGGGAAGGGGGGGGGAAGAGAGGAGTGCATTGCTCCCACTCCCAGTACAATCATCACAGTTCCCATTGGCCAGAAGCTGACCAATGGGAGCCACACGATTGCACTGGGCAGGGACAGGGCACACAGAGGTACATGGCCCCAGCAGCTGGCTCCTTTGAGCCTAGGCCTGCAGTAAACAGGGGCCTGCCAGAGGGTCCCACTAGGCTGCTATCCAGGAACCACCCAGGTAAGCACCTCCCAGCCCAAGACTGCACCTGGCACTGCAGCCCAGCCCACGCCTCAACTCCCTGCCCCTGGTCACCACCCAAATCCTCTGCACCCTCCCCTTGTCCCAGGTCACAACTCCCTCCAGACCCTGCACCCCCTCCTATGTTCCTCCCCCAAGCCAGAATCCTCTCCTGCACCCCACCCCTTCCCCAGCCCTGCACCCCAGTCTCCTGCCCCAGGTCACAGCCCCCTTCTTCACCCAAACTCCCTCTCGGACCCCACGCCCCAGTTCTCCACCCCAGGCTCCCTTCTGCACCCACCCTCTGTCCCAGACCCTGCACCTCCTCCATAGAAAACTGCAGCCCCGACCACTTACCACACCTTGGGGTGGGGCCCCCCCATCAAAAATTATTGCCCACCCCCCACACTAAGGGGACCAGCTGGTTGCATCTTACCCAGCAGGCTCCAGTTTCCTGGAAGTCCCAGCCTGGATTGGGAGGATGCTGCCTTCTCCTTATATCCTCTCCCCTCTGCTGATGAGCCCAGCTGAAGCATGGCCCAACCCAGAGACTGTGTCTAGACTGGCCAGTTTTTCCGCAAAAGCATCTGCTTTTGCGCAAAAACTAGCCAGCTGTCTATACTGGCCGCTTGAATTTGCACAAGAACACCGACGTTCTAATGTAAGAAATCAGTGCTTCTTGCGCAAATACTTTGATGCTCCCTTTCGGGCAAAAGTCCTTTTGTGCAAAAGGGCCAGTGTAGACAGCTCAGTTTTGTTTTGCGCAAAAAAGCCCCGATGGCTAAAATGGCGATCGGGGCTTTCTTGCGCAAAAGCGCGTCTAGATTGGCCATGGACACTTTTGCGCAAAAAGTGCTTTTGCGCAAAAGCATCCGTGCCAATCTAGATGCTCTCTTGCGCAAATACTTTTAACGGAAAACTTTTCCGTTAAAAGCATTTGCGCAAATTCATGCCAGTCTAGACGCAGCCAGACAGTCCAGGTGGGTGCTCCAGGGCTTAGCTGTTCTCTCCTTCTGCAAGCTGTTAACACTTTCCTGGGCATGGCACGCTGTGAGGGGTGTCTGCCCTGCACTGACCCTTTGAAGGTTAAAACCCAGCCCTGGGAGAGGTCTGGAACCCCAGCTGAGGCAGCTACAGCCAATTAGGGCCCAGCTTGGCCTGTATAAATAAGGGCATCTGGCGGGAAGGAGAACACCACACACTCTTGTTCTAGCTGGGGAGCAGAAGGGACCTGGCTGCTAGGGAAGCTAGAGGCTGTCTGAGATAGCACAGGGTTGGGGAAAGGCAGGCAGAGCTGGGGAGCTCTGGCCAAGCAAGCTCCCAGGCTGAGGGGTCCAAGGATTGGGGGGAGGCAGCCAGGGCTGCAGAAAGCAGCAGGTCCACACCTCTTGCCAATGGTGAGTGGCCATTTCACACTGTAGTTTGCCCCTGAGGTAGGGGCCAGATGCTGACTGGTAGTGGGTCACTGAGGCATCGGGGATTCCCTGAGAGGGGAGGACCCCAGAGTACAGGGACACTGGGCTGAACCAGCAGAAGACTTGCACCGGCAGCTGAAATACTGACCAGCAGAGGGCACAAAGTGAGGTAGTAGAACAGCTTCCCTGAATGACCAACTGGAGACAGGGTCGGGGTGAGTGCCTGCCCCATGACATGTGGTGGAGAATGTGGGCACATGCAAACACACACACACACCCTGATACAAGGGGGCTATCTAACAGACGTGGGCCATGCTGCTGGTAACTCAGGGAGGTATCTTTTTAAAACTCTGGCCACTAGGCAGTGCTGCCCTGCAACGAAGGTCACTGTCTTACAGACTCTGGCCAACTGGAGGTGCCGGGGGCGGGGATGAGTGCCCACTCCATGACACACACACACACGCACACGCAGGCATATGCACACACAGAGTTCCTGCTGAGGGGGTGTCCGTGGCCACTCACCCAGTGGCCCCCTGCTCAAAGCCTGTCTGGCGATGGTGTTCGGTTCGCTGGCTTGTGAAGGCCATGGCAGCCCCTTCCTGTTCTGAGTCACACCTGCTGATGGGCAGCTGTTGCCATGGGAACTGTTCGTTAGCTTTACTCTGTCATTAAGGTGGAGGTGGAGGTGGCCCCTCAGCAACGGGCCTGATTCTGATCCCACTTTCACTGGTGTAAGTGAGGCACAACTCCTGGGGGGGGGGGAGGGGCGGTCACACTTGGGTGAAAAATCAGGGTCAAGCTCTCTGAGCCTCCCTGTTGCTGGCCCAGGGGAAGCAGGACCGGACACCCCTCACCTGGCTAGTGCTGGGAGCCGTGGGAGAGCCCCTCCGCACTTGTCTCATGCTCCTTATAATTAACACTTGGCACTTCTGTGCGTTTCACCCGTAGCTGGATGCCTCTGGAGACGCCTCCGGAGCCCAGTGCTGTGTATGGGGCCAAGAGACGCAGGGCAGGGGGCTAAGGCTTTTGTTCACGGCTGTGTACGGTGAAATTCAACCTCCCTCCATCCTCTGGGGAAAGGCCTTCAGAGAGACGCATGCAGCATCTAGAGCAGGTGCTGGCTGCTGCATGGGGCTGATACCCCCAGTTTGATATCACTGGCAGAACCAGGAATCAGAACCAGGGCTCCTGCCTTCCAGCCCTTTGCTTTGTCCCGTACACCACCCCTGCCTCCTGTGACGTAGTGGGGGTACCTTGCTGGTTGCTATGCTGGGCAGTGGGTTGTCAGTGACCTCCACTGGCTGCTGGCTGCAGCACGGCCCAGCAGGGCAGGGGATGAGTCATTATGCAAGGGGGCTTCGAAACTCGTCAGACAGGTATCTCCCATGGAGCGGAACAATGGGAAGGAAGGGGGCAAGGCCAGACCTGGCTGGGGGCAGGGCTGGAAGTGAGTGAGTTAGGTTCTGTCTGGGATCATGGAGGAGACAGCCTAGGGCCCAGAGGGGCTGGAATTTAGGGGCCCAGCATCCCCCATCTCAAGGGGGGGCTGAGGCATCCTAGGCCCGGTTCCTGTAACCAGATGACATCTGTGCTGTGCTGTATCCTGGAGAAGCAATAAACTCCCTCTATTCTACTGGCTGGTGGAGTCTGTCTGTGCCATTACGGGGGTGCAGGAGTCGGGGAACCCCGACGTGCCGCCACACCTCCCCTCCAGCACACTGCTCTTGCCCCCCGTGGGGTCTCCAGGACATTGCTGGCTTTCTTGTAACAAGGGCTATGTTCCTTCCCCAGCAGAGTGAGGGGTTGTCTCTGTTGGGCAGAGCTCCGCAGTGCTACAGCTGGAAAGTTTTGGGGATGGCTTGTTTCAAAGCAGGTAAAGCACCTGGAAAAGGTGCATTCATAACACAAGAACTAGGGGTGAATAGGTTCACCAAATGAAGTGAATAGGTTGTAGGTTTCATACAAGCAAAAGGAAGCTTTCTGTCATGCAGCGCAGTCAACCTGTGGAACTCCTTGCCAGAGGAGGTTGTGAAGACCAGGGCTTTAACAGGGTTCAAAAAAGAACTAGATACATTCATGGAGGTTAGGTCCATCAATGGCTATTAACCAGGATGGGCAGGAATGGTGTCCCTAGCCTCTGTTTGTCCGGAAATGGCTGACAGGAGAAGGATTACTTGATGACTCCCTGTTCTGTTCCCTCCCTCTGGGGCCCTGGGCATTGGCCACTGTTGGCAAACAGGTCCACCTAGCCCAGGATCCTTCAATCTAACCCTGTATGGCTGTTCTTATGCTGCTCTTCTCCACAGAGAGCAGCACCCATGCTGGGCAGGAGACCAGCTGGGCAGGCCAAGGAGGTGGGTGTGTCTGGGCAGAGGTGGGGCCCTGCAGTACTAATCAGCCCAATAAAACTCTCAGGTGCTCTCACCAGCTCCCAGCCAATACCTGCTTGGACCGTGGAGGGGGCGAGGACCTGCTGATATTTTCCATCCTGATGTGTGGGGGAGAGGCTGGAATTACTGTTACTGACATGGACACCTTTTCTGCTGGGAGTAGCAGGGCTCTGGACAGGGGCTTCTTCCTCCCTTGTCCTGGACGAGGGCCATAACCCCCCGGGTTCCCTCTGCCTTCGTTGTGTCCCTGATGGACTGTGCTTTAGGTCCAGCCCTAGTGGGGAACTGGACATGGGGTTGTGGGTCCTTGTCCTGGTGCGTGCTGCTCCCCATCCCCTGGACTAGTCAGGAGCATGATTAAAAGCACCCAGGGTCCTAGAGCTCCCTCTGGCTGCTCTCCCAATATGGCCAAAGGATCCACAGCAAGAGCTCTTCTAGTCCAGGTGCTGGCCCAGACCAGCCCTGCTTTGCGCTGCGGTGAGTTCTGCTCCTGGCCAGCCCCCACTCTGTGCACAGAGGCACCCCCAGACACAGACAGACTCACATCTTTTTATTGACTGTACAGAAAAGGAAGGGGGTGAGCACGACCCATCTCGAGACAGACCCGACTTTTGTTTCTTCTTGTGGAGGTGATAATGGAAAGTAACTGGACTCCAGCACAACCTGGACATGTCAGAGCACACAAGGGAGCAGGGGGAGGCTGATGAAGGGCTGTGCTCAGCCAAACGCTGCACCTCGGACCGGGGCCAGACCTGCTCTCCATCCCCTCTGGGAGGCAGCATCTTTCTTTAAAGTTTCCCAGTTTTGCCCCTGGTGGATGTGCTGCCAAGCCCCGCCCCTTCCTGCCTCTGCGTCCTCTTGGCACTAGCCGCCAGTGGGAACGCCAGTCTCCCATGGGCAAGTCAGGAGGGATGTGCAGCCAATCGGATCACTTGAGTGTCTGGTCCTGCCTAACTCGCGCCCCTGCAAGAGGTGGGCCTGATTCTGACCTCCCCTCCTCCAGTGAGTTTGAGGCACGTTCGCTCAGAACCAAGTCCAGGAGGCCTCAGGGGCTATGTTTACACTGGCAGGTTCTTGCTGCAAGAAGATCTCCCTTGTGCAAGAACACGTCCACACTGCCATGTGCTTTTGCGCAAGAGCACCCAAGGCAGTGTGGACGCTCTCTTGCACGAGAAAGCTCTGATGGCCATTTTAGCCATAGGGCTTTCTTGCACAAGACACCCCTGCTGCGCATCCACACTGCCCTCTTGTGCACGAGGGCTTACACTTGTTAGAAAAGAGCGTATCTCTTGTGCAAGAATCACTCTCTTAACAGGCTTTACTGTAAATCTTCTTGTGCAAGAGCAGGTGGGCAGGGTGGATGCTCTGCTGAAGAACGGCCTTTCTTGCACAAGAACCTGCCAGTGCAGACACAGCCAGGGTGGTCTTCTCTCCTGGGACTTTCCTGGTTTTCTTGGCCTGTTGCAATTGAGCATTAGTGGGGGGGGGGGGGGGGTTGCCAGTTGCGGTGAGAGCTGTGTGAGGAGTCAAACGTTCAGAAACGGCTCCTAATTGCTTTCTGTCATTCTGGGCGAGCGAGATCCCCCGTGTACCGCTCGTGCCCGCTCCTGCGCCTAATTATTTGCGCCTGCAATTCTGTGCACGCCAGCGCTCCGAGGCGCAGAGCACGGGGCTGTGCCAGCCAATCGGGGGGGCGCACCGCCTCTCCCCCCCTCCGCTCCCTGCGCCTAGAAACCCCCGGGGGACCAAGGAGAGGTTGGCGCCGTCGGAAGCGCGACACCATGCTGATGTCACCGCCTCGGGGGACGTGCGCCTCTCTCGTGCGCAGCGGGCTGGCCACAGCTGCGCCTGAGCTGGGGTCTAATGAAGCCGGGCAGGGGTCCGCAGAGCAAGCCCACCTTGGCCCTCCCGGCAGGATGCCGGGGGCGCAATTAGCGAACAACCGGGATGCTCTATGCAGCGGCCTCTGAATGCAAAGACGCGAGGCAAGCAGCAGGTGCCTCTGTTTCCATTAGACCGTTTCAATTGGAATCGCCTGGCAGCACCTGGTGCCGGCCTGGGGGCCCTTTGGAGACGGGCTTCGGCAGCAAACAGCAGCAGCTGTCTGGGTCCCAGCCAAACTCCCCTAAAGCCGGGAGGCCTTGGGGCCTAGAGCTCGGGTTTGGTCCGTGATGGACCAAAGGGGCCAGCCCCGAAGTTTGGATCCGGAACGGAACTTTCCTCCGCGCTCGGGACACTCCGGCAGGGGGGCTGCGTCGGGCTCCTCGCTGAGGCTCACTAGTCAGTTCCCTCTCCGCCCTGGGCCCTGCTCTCGCCGCCGCTGAACGACGCTCACCGCTGGGACTGTGTCGAGGCAGGCCCAGGGCGGAGACAGGGGCGAGGGAGGACCCTGGGCAGCGGCCGGCCCTACCTGGCGCTAAACATCTGGCTCCTCCGGCTGGCGCGCGGGGCTCCCCGGGCGCGAGGCCTGGGGCGCTTGGCTGAGCAGGGGCCGGGCATGGGGCGGGATGAGCGAGGCAGTCCGTGCTGGGGGGGGCGGGGGGCGGGGTCCTATAGGTCCGAGACCTCCCCGGAGTAGGCGGCCGGGTCCTCCTCCGACCGCGTCGTCACCTTGAACTGGCGCCGCAGGAAGCCCCCGTAGCGCTTCTGATTGTCCCACTTGAGCTTGGGGCGGATCCTGCGCAGGAAGCCGCCGTAGCGCTTGTGCAGGTCCTCCAGCTCCGGCCCCTCCCCGCCGGGGGCCCGCTCCGAGCTCCTCTTGGGGTACTTGCGGAGGAAGCCCCCGTAGCGCTTCCTCGCGTCCTGGGGCTCGCCGTCCTCGGGCTCCAGCGCCGGGTAGTCCTCTGCGGCCGGCTCCGAGGCCGCCCGGTCGCCCGGCAGGCTGGGGAAGGCGGCGTCCTTCTTGGCCGCGCCGCCTTTGCCCAGGGCGTTCTCCCGCAGGAGCGAGACCAGCCGGTTCTTGTCCAGCTTCTTCATGAAGCCGCCGTAGCGTTTGGCCAGGCCGCCGGGGAGGGGGCTCCCCTCTTGCTCTGCCGGCGCCTCAGCCTCCAGCGGGGACAGGTCCGGGCCCTCCGCCGCCAGAGCGTGGTGGCACCTCTCCCACTCCACGCGGGACAGCAGGGCGCCCTGGCACTCCAGGGAACAGATCTGCAACACACCAACGGGAGCGGAGCCTTGACACCGGCCGGCACCTCCCAGCCTCCAGCGCCCCTCTAGAGGGAGGAATCTCCGGGGATCCCCTTCCAGCCCTGGCAGGGGGTCTAGCTCTTGGCGTCCCATAACTGCCTCACTGTAAGGGCTGCGTCCCACCCCGTGCAGGGGGGGGCTTAGCACTCTGGTCCCCCAGAAGCGCTTCTTCCCTATCTCTAACAGCCAGGGCGAGGACACGCTGGGCAAGATCGTCCGAGATTCAAAGGCTCCCGCACGGCCCCGATTCTGCCTGGCGCAGCACGCTGGGTCAGAGCGCACAGCGGGGCGAGGTGCTGTCCGAGCAGACCAGTCGCTTTGCACAGGCGTAAATGGGACTTCTCAACGTGTAAGGCCCTGAAACTGGCCCCGCGTGGTTGGTCTCCGGTCTCTGCTAGCGCACTCAGACCCCCGAGCAGTTGCTCTCTGGATCCAGCCTCCCCCCCCCCGCGAGCCGGACCTTAGCAGTCCAGCCCCCGCCCCGTCTGGGCTCACCGTGAGCCACGCACCGGCCATGGCGACTGCACCCCCAAACCAGGCACAAATGCAGAGGCCCACGTCTGGAAAATCTGGGTCTGTGCATCAAGTGTGTCCCCCCGGCCTGGCAATGGGCTGAAGTAAGAGCCAGCCTGGCTACAGAGCTTGTGTTATCCGGGCTCCGAACGCCTGGCGTGGGACCGGCACTCACCAGCGGACTGATGCGCTGCTCCAGACCCTGGCTCTGCAGGGCACACATGGCGCACTGGGCTGCGCAGTCCGCAGCGGCCGAATGAGCCAGGCCCAGGCAAAGGGCCAGCACCAGAACCTGCCGCTCCATCCTGCGCCGCGGGCACTTCCTGCGGGGAGAGAGAAACCGCAAGAGACCAATGATCCTTCTGCAGTAGGTGCAAATCACACCCACGCAGCCAGGGGCGCCCTCTGGGGGGGTCCAACTCAGCGCCTGGCCACGCCCACCTCCCCTGTGTGTGGCTGCACCTACACTGCACCGTTATTTCCAGATAGCAAGGGTTGCTTCGAAATAACAACGTGAGCGTCCACACAGCCCTTCCCTTATTTCAAAATCATTTCAAAATAATGGAGGGCTTATTCCAAAATCTGTAAACCTCATTCTCTGGGGAATAACGCTTCTTCCGAAATAGCTATGTCAAAATGAGGCACCTGTAGAGGCTCCCCAGGGCCATTCTAAGTTACTCCTCCCCAGTGCCTCCCAGGCTCTAAATCCAGATAGCACGTCTACATTAGGGGAGCCTGCCTTGGACTAATTTTGAGGCTTCCCTGCAGTGTAGATGTGCTATTTTGGAAAAAGCTATTTCAGAATAACTATTCTGGAATAGCTTGTTTCGAAATAGTCGTGCAGTGTAGACGTACCCAGAGAGCCTAGCGTCACTTCCAGAGTAAAACACAGTGGGGCAAATGCCCCTGCAGGGCAGGTGATAGTCCCCCGAGAGAGACCATTGCACCAATGTCACACTTAACCAACAGCACCCATGTGCAGGTGACCCCAATGCGGTGGCATGTGCCACTTGGCGAGATTGTGTCTTGCCCAAGGCCACCACAGCCGTCTGCAGCAGAGCTGGCATCTTTGAACCCCAATCTCCGGAATCCCTGCCCCGGACCTGGTCTGGGAGGCTGTCCTTCCCCGCAGCCTGTCTCAGAGACACCCTCTGGCCCCCTGTGCGACAGTGGGGTGAGCTGTGCTCCTTGCAGCTTGTGCTCGTCACGTTCACATCAGACATGCCACCGTGCCCAGGCCGTGGCTGCCACTGGCCAGCAGCAGCACCCAGAGGAATTTCCTCTAGAGGCTGTTTGAGCTGCTTTACAGGTTGCAGGGGTGTGAGCGGCCCCGTTGGGGTTTGCTTTGAATGGCAGAAGGCAGGCATGTTAGGAATATGTCTACACTGCACGGCTATGTCGGGATACCAGAGGTATCCCAGAATAGTTACCCCGTGTCTACAGGGTATGTCTACACTGCAAGCTTACTTCAGAAAAAGCTATTCCGGAAGCGATCTTGCTCCCTTAATGTGGATGCACTACCTCGAGTTAGCGCCCGAGAGGGCACTGGGGAGGAGTTATGTTGACATAGCAGCAGTGGAGCATCCACACACCCCCTCTTCTGAAAGAGTTTTTTTGGAAGAGGCATTATTCCTCGTGGAATGACGTTTACCAGCATTGGGGTAAGCCCTCCGTTATTTTGATTTTCTTTCAAAATAACACAATTGCAGTGTGGACACTAGTATTGTTTTTCCGGAATAATGGCCATTATTCTGGAAAAAGGGCACAATGTCGACGCACCCTACCCAAGCCGCCTGTTATTTCAAAATATTTTTTTGAAATAATGGGCACCCTATTTTGCCACCATGGTAAATCTTATTATATGAGGGATAAGGGATGGCTCAAAATAGTGCGTTATTTTGAAAATAGCCTATTCCAAAATAGTTTTGAAATAAGATACACTATTAGCGTAGTCTTATTTTGAGTTTAGGATGCTGTGTAGACGCACTGATGCAACATGAACGATGCACTAGCATTGCAAAATACGACCATGTGAAATAGACAGGAATAAACACCCCCCCCCGCACTCCTGTGTGGACACACCCACACAGGGATGTACACACACACACACACACTGCCCACCTAGCTAGCTCAGAAGCCCTTCCCTTTCACCCGGCTGTCAGCTTTGGCATGGGCCTAACACACCCCTTAGCCCAGAACCTCAGCCCCCATCCGCGAGCACAACTCCATGGACGTCAATGGACCGATCACTTTATCTACCACCTCCAGGCCCCGTCTCTTTGCCCCCAATAGATGTTAGGAAGCCCTAGCGGGACTGGGTCAGCTTCTGACCCGTCTCTCAATGTTCCTGGCATCTCCGGGACCAGTTCGAACGTGCCTCGGGACAGCGCATCTCTCATCAGCAGGACCTTTCTCATCACATCAGCTGATGGAAGCTGCGGGCCTTGCTCTCTGAGGTGCTGCTCAGTAACCTGCCCCTGCTGGTGCGTGAGGGAGAGCGGCTTGAACCCATTTATCCCAACGCCTTTTCTGTATCATCGTAAAGAGAGTCTTTGTTTTTAACCAGCAGCTGCACGGGTTTCTGGGCTGCATTGTTCTCACTGCACTACCGGGGGGCTTGGAGGGTGAATCACTGCGTCTCCCACGTGGCCTTGGAGAAGAAAGGCAATGAAATCCACAGCCATGATGCATCACAGGAGAGCAGGGGGAGGGGGGATTCAAGGTCTTTGCGTTCTGGCAGTACCTTTCCAACACCCACCTCCGCCATTCCCACTTGGTGAATACTTTCCCTCTGCTTGGGCCTGGATCCTGCAGGAAGGGGGCAAAGGGATGGGGAAGGGCTTGGGAAACCAGGCTCTGAACCTAACCTACCTCCAAGTCGCATGTTGGATTCCTCATCCATCCGATGAGGGCCCGTGTGAAGCACTGGCCAACAGCAGCAGCCATATTAGTTGGAGATTGCCACCCCAGAAATGCCCCTACCTGCCTGGTGACGCCCCTCGTCCTCACCACAAGTGTCCTCTCTCTATCGGAAAAAGATATGCAAATTGTGAACCGTAATTTCCATATCTTTTTCCACTTTTCTTTGGAAAGAGGCTTTTCCAACAATTGGCCCATCTACACAGGGCCAAATGTTCGGGGGGGGGAGGGGGAAGCCTCTTTTGGAACATCCCTTCTTCCTCATAGAATGAGGTTTAGAGGGATGCCAAAAAGAGTGTCTGCTTTTCCAAAAAAAATTTGGAAAAGCGAACACGTTCTTTGGCCGTGGCAGAGCTTTTCTGGGATACCACCGGTATCCCAGAAAAACTCTGCAGTCTAGACGTACCCACAGAATGCTGCGCCCCACCAAACAGCTTCCTTCCCCAACCCCCTGACGTGCATTCAAAGCCCTTACACCCACAGTGCCGCTAGGGACAGAAGAAGTGGCAACTAGAAGGGGCCGAAGTCAGCATGGACTTCCCACGAGTTCGCGGCAGCTGCCCCAGAGGAGCAGGGAGTTTGATGAGACACCTGGGTCCTGCCTAGATTCCTCTGCTAAGCGAGGAATGGACGAGGGATGGAGCGAAGGTTCCTGCTCCCACCGCACCTCAACAAGGAGGAAAATAACAGAAGAGGCATTTTATTTTCCAGCAACCCAGAGGCAGAGGACATGGAACAACTCAGCTTTGAGCTGGAATATGCTGTTTAACCCATGCTGCCTGCAATGTCTGGCCAGTGTGAGATCACCTGCACTATCCCCACAGCCCTCCACCACATGATCCCTATATGTCCTGGGCTAAGCCATCCTTTGAGGAGTTTAGAAGCACAGCGGGTCAGGAGCCCAAGATACCTGGAACATCTGCTACGTCTACACAGCAACATTCTTTCAAAATAACTGGCATTATTCTGAAATGACTTTCCGTGTCTACACAGCCGGCCGTTATTTCGAAATAATGTCAAAATAGGGTGTGTCTAAACTACACCCCTCTGTCGGAAGAGGGATGTAAATTAGACATTTCAAAAGTGCAAATGAAGCCAGGATTTAAATATCCTGCACTTCATTTGCATAATGGCAGCCGCCGCTTTTTTTTTGAAATGGGGCTTTTCGAAAAAAGCCCAGCAGTTTAGATGGGGCATTTTTAACAGAAATGCCCTGTTTAGAAAGATCCTGTACTCCTAAAAAAATGAGGGCATTTAAATCCCAGCTTCATTTGCAATTTCGAGACGTCTAATTTACATCCCTCTGCTGACAGAGGGGGGTAGTTTAGATGTACCCATACTGTCCAGCTGGAAAACTTCTTACTCCAACTCCTGTAACCCTCATTGTAGGAGGAGTAAGGGAAGTCAGAGGAAGAGTGCTCTGTTTCAAAATAAGCAATTGAGGTAGCTCAATTTGCAGAGTTTATTACGAGTTAAGCCCTGCTGTGTACATGCACCCAACTCCCAACGCTGGAACCTTCCTTCCCTCGGTCATTATTTAAGGACCCATGGGAGTTGGGATCCTAAGTTCCATGGACTTGCAACAGGAGTTAGGTGCTTTTGGAAGTGTTGCACAGTGGACCTGGCATGAAAGTTTAGTTGTCTCCCGCACAGGAGACCCAGCCACCGGTTGTGAGCACATAAGTGTCCTGTTACCTTTGTGGCCCCTTTTGCCTCTAGACAGTGGCGTAACCCAGAAGCAGCCCTTCCGGGATTACTGCAGGCGCTCGCACTCCCAGTCAGTAGCTGTTAATGCACCCTAATTGGCACTCATGAAGAAATTATGTTAATGTTCCAATTATTAAGTCAGGCTCCGCTTTAATGTCATTTGAATGATTGGCATTATCGTATGCCGAACGATCTGCGTTAATAGAGCACCCGATTCACCAGCCGCAACGCTGTTACCAGGATGCTCGGTAAATGAGCCGCTGAATAAGGACAATGCTTTGCACTCATGTAGCGCCCTTCAGCTGCGGATCTCGACGCGCTCAAAATGCCAAGAAGCCTCCCACCTGGACTGCGACAGGCGTCATCGCCACTTTGAAGGTGGGTAATAACAGGCACAGAGAGTGCGGTTTGCTTAGGGTCACGAGCACCCAAGAGTCCCTATCCCCAGGTTCCTGCTCAAACCACTAAGCCATTCTCCCTCCCTGCTAAGCTCGCATGGGGCTCCATTAGGAGTGCAAGCTACCAGATGGCCTCTCTGCTAGTCCTGCAAAGCACAGCGGCCAGAGAGAACTCCGCAGACACCAATCTCGGGGCAAAGCTGGGACAAGGAAGCCTGGTCCGGTATGAAAACCAAACGGATTGTTAATGGTGCGATGTAGCGTGCTCTCCCTCTGGGAAACTGAAATGCGGGTGCTCTTGGCTCCACAAGGGAAGGGAAGCAACCAAGAAAGGGGGCCGGCCTGGAAATGGTGAAAAGGATGGAGGCGAGGAAGTGAACGAAAAGGGAGAAAAAGACAAATCCGCCATTTGTCAATCACAGCTCCATGTTCAGCTCCTCACCCCAGGGCCAAACATGAGAACACAAGAGCCACTGGGTCAGATCAAAGGTCCAGCTAGCCCAGTGTCCTGTCTGCCGACAGTGGCCAATACCAGATGCCCAAAGGGAGGGAACACAACAAGTAATCCTCACATGATCCCTCTCCTGTCTTCCATTTCCAGACAAACAGAGGCTAGGGACACCATTCCTGATGGACCTGACCTCCATGAATCTATCTAGCTCTTTTTTGAACCCTGTTAAAGTCCTGGTCTTCACAACATCCTCTGGCAAGGAGTTCCACAGGTTGACTGTGCTCTGCATGAAGAAAAAGCTTTGTTTGTTTTAAACCTGCTGCCTATTCATTTCATTGGGTGACCTAGTTCTTATAGGCCGTTAGGGACACAAGCCCCCCCAGACACTAGGGCCTGCCCATGGCATGGTGCAGAAGACCCAGGAAGGTTTTGCACAGAGAAAGAAGGCAGCAAAGTGCCTATTTCCTAGCCACGACAAGGTCTGTGGCCGAGGGGCGGGAGACAGGGATCCCCACCGGGGTTTGGCGAGCTGGGCCTGACGCAGGATGACTGGCTTTTGGCTGGCCTGGCTTAGCCGCCCAGCGCGGAGTGGAGCGTCTGTAAGCAGGGCCCGGCCTCTGGACGGGTTTGCGTTCCACAGGGCTGGCCGAGCCTGGGGACTGAACGCCCCGCAGCCCACCCAGAGCGGGGTCGCTCCGTTCCACCCTGCTTGATCCGAATCCTGATTTGACCAAGTCAGTCCCTCCCTCCCCCCACCGCTTCCTTCTGCTCGGACACGTGGGTCCCGGCGCTGCCTCTCCCTTTACCCGGTCCAGTCCAAAGGGCTAAATTCACACCTGGCGCGGGCAGACGCCTCTTGGCTTCAGAGACGCGTCACGCGTGGGGACCCAGCCTGGGGGCCAGGAGTCTGCTCCCGGGGTCTCCGCATTCATAGCTCGTCCCTTTGTCTGAGCCAGCGCCCAAACCGCCGTTGATCTTTGCAACCGAGATAGGAGTCTGGAGCCCAGGAACGGGCGCTGACCTGTCCCTAAATTATCTGCATGGCTTGAGATCAGCTCCCCGGTATTGATTTCTACAAGAATATCGATTTCTACCCGGATGATTTAGAGCCCCTTGTAAAACGCAAGAGCGGTGATTTAAGTGTCTGGCTCGCTGGCGTTGGGTTGCAGGGAGGAGATCAGAAAACCAGAAGCCCGCTGCGGCAGGTGGGAAAGCCGGGCCCCATCTTCCCCGCTGGAGAATATGGAGCCCACGGGCGTTTCGAACCCGATGTGCCAAATTTCAGCCGCGCTGGGCAGAGGGTGAACCCAGAGCCTTCGCCGGGTGGTTCCCTAGCGGCTCGGGCACAAAGGGCCGCGCATAACCGCCACCCCCGGCACAGACAACAGGGGATTTCATGACATCCCGCTCGGGGCCAGCTGCAGGCTGCGGTCCCCGGACGTCAAGCAGCCCGAGAGCCCCCTCCCCGAGATTCGCCCCGCTCCGGGAGCAGTGCTCCACCCAGGGCTTAGCTGCGCAGCCCTAGAAGCGACCGATAAAACCAGAGCAGAGGGGGGAAAGGGATTTGACCCTCTGCCCGCAGCGCCTTAGAATTCAGTTACGCGCGCCCCGTGGGAGCGGAATTCTTCCAGCTGGCTTCGGATGGAAAGTGAATTGTTTGTAAAGTTCTCCCCTGCCGCCGGCTGTGAGAACCTCGCGCGTCACGGGAGAATCAGCCCCCCCGGTACAGAGTCTTTAACCCCTGAGCCGAGTGGGGAGCAAATATGGGAAGCGAGGAGCGTCCTGGAACCGGGATTCCAGAAACACAGCGGCCGCCGCACCTATTGGGTGGGCAGGCGGCGCGATGCAGCCCAGCCCGGCTAAGGATCAAACGTGCGGAAGAGCCGCAGAGAATAACGTGTATGGATTGTTCCTGCCGGGCTGGGGGCAGCGCGCCTACCCGCTTCTACCGCTCCGACCCAGCGCACTTACCTCAGCTCTCCTTTGTGCAGCCCGGGTGCGCCAGGGTCTCCTCTCTAGAAGATCTATAATTTTAGACGCTTTTTAGGACACTGGGAACATTTCGAACAGCGTTTCCCCCCCCCCCCTCGCTTGCCCCCATGGCCTCTTTCGGAATGAGGTGGCAATGCCTTCTATGCGCCTTTGCTTTGCCCGCTCACCAGCCCTTTGACAGCAAAACGCTGCGCAATTCCACGGGATCGCTCCCTTCCTCGCAACTTCCAGCCCCGCTACTTCCCGTTCGGTGCTATTGCTGCGGGACACGGGTCTTTTCATCAGGGGATTTATTTTTTTCAAGGCACTATCCTTCCCCTCCACATCCGCTCTCTAGGTTAGTTTGCAATGGGATTGGCTTCGGCTGAAGTAATTCTGTCCCCTCTGGAAAGATGCGATGTCTGGAAATACACTTACGCAGCTAGCCCGGCTCGGTCACAGGCAGCTCTAGGGATGAAAAAAAGATCTGGGGACAAGCAGCCTCATCTGCAGGTCTTTAAATAATTTAGCAGCTGGTAAGAGGCACTTGGCACTGGAGACCATCAGACCGGGGCTTTAAACAAATCAAGAGCGTTTTAATGAGGAAGTCGCTAGCCAAGCTGCAGCCTGTGAACCGTTATTAGAAGCTGAAAGGCGAGGAAAGGGAAAGCAAACCTGAAAGCAAAGAATAAACTCCAAAAAGTGCTGGATTCAGGGGCATGCATCACAGAGAGAGAGAGAGAGAGAGAGAGAGAGCGCGAGAGCTGGCACCCACACACACACACACACACACACACACAGAGCTGGCGAACACACACACACATACACACACACACACACAGATGTCTAACCTGTGAGTTCCTCCCAGTACCTGGAGAGCTCCCCACCTGTGGCAGAGTTTGGGTGGAAAGTTTATTCTGGGCGCTGCAGGCTCCCGTGGCAAGTTGAGGGTCTCCGCAAATTCTGTCCACCTGCTCTCCTGGGCTTTAGATGAATCTGGCCATCAGTGAGGGTGGGGTGGATGGAAATTGCTCCCTCCCCGCAGCTGTCGCTTTTCGGCTCGGTCACCCCCGACTCTGGGAAAGCCGACAGCACCGAGGATGTCCGAGCTCTGCGTGTCCCCCCTTTGGAATGGCAGCTCCACGCTTTCTACCCCCTCTTTTTATTGACACGGAGCCTCCTCCTGTCACCGAGCCCCAGCTCAGCACAGGCTCTCCAGAGCCAATCGGGGGAGAGGGAAGCTCTGAATAATCAGTCACACAGACGCCTCGACGCCTCCCTGAGTCGGGCTCCCCATGATCCCCAGGCCCTTTGACCAGTAACACCTCAAAACCGACACGAGGCACCTGCTCCAAGCAGGAGTGTGCCAAAGGGAGCGGTGTACACACACACACACACACACTGCTGGGCTGTGACACCAACAGACAGAGGCTGCGCCAGACACAAAGACAAGCCCTTCCATGGCAGCCTGGAACTTTCCGGGGAGAAGGCTGGAGCCAGTCAGACTGCGCTCGGAGGCTGTCGGGGGCGAGGCACACCTCACCTCAAGCACTGGATTCACATCCAGTCTGGACTGGCAGTCCCCTTAAAGCCACCCGTCTGCTGGCCACCTGGTGTGAGACAAGCTGGGTGGGTCTCAGCCCAGCTCCCAGGGAACAGAGGAAACTCACTGTGAACACAGGAGCTGGCAAAGACGCCCGGGACTGATCTGCCCTCCCTACCCACCCGCACAAATGGCCCCTGCGGACGAGAGGGGTGGCCATCTTGGCAGGAAGCAGCCCAGGGAGAAGGCGCTGCCAGCGCCCTGCGTGGCCCTTGTCTGTGGCTCGATACTGGAATTCAGGCTCCAGGCCTGTGGATTGCTCAGCAGCTCAATTCAAACGTCACCCAGGACGAGTCCAAACCCGGGAAGCTGCCACCTGCCCTCACCTGTTCTCCAAATGCCAGGCAGCCTTTGGCAGCTGATGGGCAACGTCCTGGAGACGGCGTCGAGCTCCCGGGGCGATGGGAGAGACAAGAGAGAAGACACAGGGACGTGGACTCTGGGGAGAGGCCTGACTCAACACACTGGACGTGTCTTTCCCAATATTACACCCCGGGACACAGGCCTGGTGGATTCCGACTCCTGCCCACCCCGTCCCCACCCCACTCCCACCACCCAGCCCCTTCCTGTGGTGGAGACATTTGTCACAATGCCAGGAGGCCTCAAAAGACCCTCCCCAGAACTTACCTCTGCCAGGGGCGGTGCTCAGACACCGACCGTCTCCGGCCTTCGTCTCCAAAAAGAACCAGAGGGGAACCAGCCAGGGCCCAACGTGCCTGAGGCAAAGGGACTCCACAGATGTAGGGGCGCTTCTCCGTGGCTTCAGCTCTCTCCTCCCTCCCTGCTTTGTGCATGCAATGGTCCCTTACCTTGACCTTCCAAGGCTGCGTACGGAACAAGCCTCTTCACTTGTTCTAAAGCTCCCACCTGCGCTCGCTATTGAAATGCAGGGCTTTATTCAGAGCCAGGGGCTGGCCTACCACACACTCCACCCCCCCTTCCCCGGCACAGCCAGCTAATGATAGTTACCTTGGAAAACAGACAAAGAGATGGGAATACTGCTAACACGGAGGGGAGTGGGAGGTGGCCGGACCGGGGGAGGAGGGCAGAAATGTGCCCAGATTCTATTCCCAGCCCTGATTCTGATTCACTAGGGCCCAGATTGGCGTCAGGGCATTGTTAAATGTACGCCAGCCCTCCATGCAGGCTCACAAGCTAAGATTGGCATGTACAAGCCTTGACTTGCACTCAGGCATCAGGGGCAAGGGTCCCTCTAATCTTTTCCACCCATGTGCAGATTTTTTTCCATCCATGTGCGGAATACATTGTTATGTGCATCAAGGCATGTGTGGAGGTGCACCACCAGGGGAAACAAACAGCCTAGCTGTGGACACTCTGTTCATCAGCTGTGCCTTTGAATCTCTCCTGTGCACAGATTACAGAGAACACTGAGCAGGGGTTTAGCTTGAGAAGATCAGGCCTGGCATAAAGTATATTGTGGAATATCTGGGCCTGCAGGCAAGTCACCCAAAGCCTCTGTGCCTCAGTTTTCCCATCTGTAAAATGGGGATTCAATGTATCTGAGAGGGGTCATTCACCACATAAGAGCATTAGGCGAAAGAAGCTACACAAGGAGCATTTCTTTATCATTAGATCTCCTTATTGCCATGCTTCATCCCAAGCAGCAAATGGAGCCACAAAAACCAGGCTGAAGTTACAGCTCATCAGTCGTGCCTGGGCATTGTCCTTTACCTCTTCCTGATAAGTGTGGGGGGGGGGGAGGAACCTCCTGGAAATCTACTCACCATCTTGTTCTCTCTTTCTTCCCAGCAAATCTGCAATGAAAGAAACCAGGAGGGACCACAGAGCAAGAGACACCCCACTCGGGTGATGCTCCAAAGGTTGCAAATCTGCATCCTCTTTGTCCCAGCACAGACACCTGGGTCCAAGCAGGAAAAGTCCCCCAGCACCCAAGTAAAGTTTAAAGCTTAAAAACGGGAGAGGTTCTGACATGGGGACTGCACATGCTGCCTTCCAAATAGCAATGCTAACCTGGGATCTGAAGAATGTACTATTTTTACCACCTCTCTCTCTCCAGAGGGTCGTTTCCCAGCAACCCTCCTTTCCCTTTCGCTTGAAAATTGGCTTGCTGGATACCTGAAGTGCCTTCCTGTGAAAAAGGAGTTGGATTGGATGAGCAGGTAAATCTTAGTTCTCTTTAAAAGCCTCAGGAGGGCACTTGGCGGGGATGGAGAGGGGCCCATGAGATTTCAGAAACATTCAGCTTTTAGCAAAAAGAGTCTAACTGCCCATCCTTTCAAAGAGCTTCTTATCAGGACGTGCACAAAATGAGGGTGATTTTGCCCCCAGTAAGTCAAGCCTTTTGCATATGCCAACTGCCGACGGATATTTACAAGGGTGTTACAAGGAGGAGGGAGGAAAATTGTTCTTCTTGGCCTCTGAGGACAGGACAAGAAGCAATGGGCTGAAATTGCAGCAAGGGAGGTTTAGTTTGGACATTAGGAAAAACTTCCTGCCTGTCAGGGTGGTGAAACACTGGAATAAATTGCCTGGGGAGGTTGTGGAATCTCCATCACTGGAGATATTTAAAAGCAAGTTAAACAAACTCCTGTCAAGGATGATCTAGATCAGGGGTTCCCAGCCTAGGATACGCGTATCCCCAGGGGGTGCGAGAAGCTTGTCAAGGGGGTACGGGGAATATTTGGTAAATAACTAGATTATCCTAATTGAAATATTCCAAAAGTAGTAGTGTTCGTGAAAAAAGTTGTGGATTCTAGAGTCTAGAATTGATTTCCTTTCATATTGAATAGGGGGTATGGGAAGGTTTACTAAAAGCCAAGGGGGTACGGGGACCGAAAAAGTTTGGGAACCCCTGATCTAGATCATAGGTTCCCAAACTGGGGGGGCGTGAGGCGACCCAGCCCCCCCCCCAAAAGAGCCCAGTCTTTTTTCGGCCCAGGTCAGTTCCTTTTTTTTGCTCAACAAGTTTTGCTGCTATTTTGGGGGGAGGGGCATGAGGGTTTCTTAAAAATCAAAAAGGGGGCATGATGCCGAAAAGTTTGGGAACCACTGATCTAGATGGTGCTTGGTCCTGCCATGAGGGCAGGGGACTGCACTTGATCTCTCGAGGGCCCTTCCAGTTCTAGTATTCTGTGATTCTATGATCTGTGCACAGAGGTCAGCTTGCTAGATGCACAACCACCCAATGGTTGCGTCCATGTGACCTTTGCTCATGCATACTTCACAGGTGCACAGCTGGCAGGCCCGCTGGAAATCCAGCCCCAAGTCAGAGCCAGTTCCATGGAACATCTGTGTAATCACACTCCTGCCCAGAGATGCAGCAACGAGGCCCAGGCACCACCTAAGTTCTGCTGGACTCGGACTCGGGGCATAGGATCTTCTGCTGATCCTTTCCACAGGGATAAATTGACCCCATGTTACTAGCCACCGAATTCCAAGACTGTTCAATGCAAGTCTTGTTATTCCAAAGGAGGCAAGGGGAAGGGGAAAGCCGAGGGACACCACCCTTTGAGACGGGATTCTCCTTTTGCGTTCAGGGCCTTTGGCTCACCAGGCCAACAGCGGACCTGCAGAGGCAGCGGCAATTTGCATCTTTCCATAAAATGCTTCAAGTGGCAGCAGACAAATGTTCTCCCATGGATACTCTGGGAAAGGCGCAAGGAGTCCTGTGGGTATGGCAAAGCATTGTGTGTTTCCAAACACGGTCCTCAGAGACAGATCACAGGGTTTCATTTCTCCGCAGGAAAGACGAGAGCTGGTCTCCGGCCATGGAGTTGGAAAGACAGGTTCCCTCCCCTGCCCAAGGAGTCCAGCTTGCTGCTCACAGCTGACTGACTAACGTGTCCTGGCGTTAATAGCTAGGAGATCTGTCTTGGGTAGGAATGCGACTGAGGGGCTGGCACCATGGGGGGCTTGTGGTAGCACCCAGGAGGTGCGCCACCCTCTATGACGCCTCCAAAATATTAATTGCTAAGTGGGGTGCCCCCACACGCACCCTCCCTGCACCCTCTTCCCCTCCCCACCCTCAGGCAGTGGCTGGCACCACCATCTTAATTCCTCCCATTCTTCTGCTTGGCTTTGTGCAGATGGACTTAGGCACCAGTGTAGCAAAAAGCAGCGGCAAACCACAAACCCCCTGACTTTGTGGTCTGGCTGGTTAAGATCATAGTTGCCCCCAGAGAGACTTAACCCTGGCTGCTAGACAGGAGGGGGCGTGGTTCAAAGGCCACTGAGGGCAAGCCAAAGACTCACATTTTCAATGGGCTTTGGATCAAACTCGATGGGTACGTCTACACAGCAGCGCCATTTCGGAGTAACGGGCGTTATTCCGGAATAACATCGTCCGTGTCTACACTACAAGCCGTTATTTCGACATTATGTCCAGCTGGAGGATGGCTTACTCCGACTCCTGTAACCCTCATTGTACGAGGAGTAAGGGCAGTCAGGGAAAGCGGGCTCTAACTCGGACTTCCTGCGGTGGAGACAGCGCCAAAAGCCGAAATAAGCTGTTTCGACTTCAGCTACGCAATTGACGTAGCTCAAGTTGCGTAGCTTATTTTGGCTTCAGCCCTGCTGTGTAGACGTGCCCTATGGGAATATAACTCCTACTACTGAAATGTAGTCTACGTATCTAGAAACCTGTCATTTCTGGCAACTAATTCTCCCAGATTAAAACCTGGCCTCCAGGACATCAGTTGCTGGTTCCCCTGCACAGCTCAGGACATGAAATACAGAGCAGGTAAGGCCTGACTTGAAGCATAGGCCCCTATGCAGGCATTTCGGAGGGCGGGGGGCCACAAAGGTGTGAATGCACCCCCCCATGGTCTTCCAAATAAGCAGGGAAATCAGCCCCAGCCTTCCTCCAGCCCACAAGCATGGGGGGGAGGCTCGGGCAGCGCCATTCCTGCCTTCCCCTGGGCAGCCAGAGCATGCTTACTTGGGGGGTCACGGGGGGCTGCTCTTGTACCCTTCGCCTCCCTTGCCTACGGGCCCAAAGCAGAACCTCACCCCAGCCTTCCACGTTGCACCAGCTGTCGTGTGAGCTGAAACGGCTGTCAGATACATTGTTACCTGACTGTAACGCACCACTTAATCAAACATCGATATGACATCTGTTGTGCCCACACAACCGCAAGTGCAAAAGCGAGAAGCTGGGGAGGTGGGTTTTTTCTCCCAATCTGTCCCCTAACGCATGACACGTTCGAATGCATGCGGGCCGGGTGCAATTCACAACCCAGGACAAGAGGGAGAGAGGAGCCGCCTGCTCCCCGTTAACGCGTCAGGGCCGCATACGATGGGGCGGCTCAGAATTGACAGAGCGCCCTGGAGGGCAGGCGGAATCCAGCCCCCAAAGTGGGGCACCCGAACGGCCTCCCGGCTGCTTTGCTTTGCACCAGTTTAGGTCCTCCACAGAGAACCAGCTGTGGGAGGCCAAGCCCCAGGCTAGGTTTAGTCACCCAAAGATTAAAGTTGTTGGTAATGAGATTTCTTCATAAGCGTTCGTTTCCTTTGGCTAGAGGGGCAGGTTAAATTGCTTTTGTTCCTAGAGCAGATGGAGTTTATTATTACTCTCAATTCAGGCCTGTACGGGGCGGGGGGGTGAAGGGTGCAACCCCCTCCACCCCCCACATCCTTCATGGTCTGCCATGAGGCCGATTCTGGCCAGCCTGGGGAAGGCAGGGGCACCACAAGGCTCCAGCCTCCCTCCCTGGTGTTCCAGGGGAAGGCTGAAGCTGATTCCCCTTTCCTCCCCAGGAGTGAGGCTGGGGGCAGGGTGGGGCTGCAGGGGCGGGGCAGCCACCAGCCCCTCCCACAGCTGGCACCCCCCCCCCCCCAGAAATTCTTGCGTATGGGTCTGCAATTTATGTTCCAGGTTCTCTCTCTCCCTGTGTGTGTGTCTCCTCAACAGCCTCTACTCTAGCTAGTGTTGAAATTCCTCCCGACTCACATCGCTGGGTGCCCCTCCATCTCCCACAGCCTGACTTCGTCTAACACTGCCCGGTCACCGACCATCTGGGGCCCGCTCCGCTGCTCAGGCCAGGGAACAGATAGCTGCAGGGTCTTCAGCGGAGTCAGGGAAATGACAAAAATGAAAACCCACCCACCAGTGAGTGTAATTAATATTCATCTGTCTCTTCCTAATGGGAGACTGTCTCTGACTCATGCTGACATTTTGCTGGGACAATGGTAATTAAGCACCTGGGTACAGGAGACAAATGTGCAGTAATAGAAAAGTTAAGTTTTCGTAACTAGCGCAGTTAAAAGCGGGTTGGGAGGGAGGAGGGATTCGCGGGAGTCACAGGCTAGTGGAGAAGCAAGTGGGAGTTCAATTCAGCTACTGTCACCCAGCTCCTCTCTACAATTCTAGCCCCTCTTCACCACTGCCAGCCAGCAGCTCCTCCAAAAGCCCTGAGGTCTTGCCTGGAACCTTCCAAATGTCCTTGAATGAAATCGGCTCCTGGCTGAGTTCCCCCCTTTGGGTGGCCAGGTGGTTCCTCCAAGAACAAGAAGTGTCACCTTTGGTAAATCCCAAGGGATCACTGCGTGGCCATTAGGACAACAGGCTCCCACCACCACCAGCCAATGGAGGTGGACACCAAGGCCCACACAACAGCAGTTCTGGGCCCCCCACTGTAGAAAGGATGTGGACACATTGGAGAGGGTCCAGCAGTGGGCGACCAAAATGATGAGGGGGCTGGAGTGTATGACCGATGAGGAGAGACTGAGGGATTTGGGTTTGTTTAGTCTGCAGAAGAGAAGAGTGAGGGAGGATTTGATAGCAGCCTTCAACGTCCTGAAGGGAGGTTCCAAAGAGGATGGAGAGAGGCTGTTCTCAGCAGTGGCAGATGGCAGAACAAGGAGCAATGGTCTCAAGTTGCAGTGGGAGAGGTCTAGGTTGCATATTAGGAAAAACTATTTCCCTAGGAGGGTGATGAAGCACTGGGATGGGTTCCCTAGGGAGCGGTAGAATCTCTATCCCTAGAGGTTTTTAAGTCTCAGCTTGACAAAGCCCTGGCTGGGTTGATGTAGTTGGGATTGGTCCTGCCTTGGGCAGGGGGCTGGACTTGATGACCTCCTGAGGTCTCTTCCAGCTCTATGATTCTATGAGGCCATCCCTGAACAAAGCATGGATGGCATCAGTGCTGGGGAACTATTCAGTTCAGAGAGGCGCTTCTAGCCCCTTTGACCCTCTCCCGCGACTGCATCTTCTGGCTCCACAGTGTGTATGATGCCAGCTGTGGGCAGTGGATATTTCCCCAGGCCGATGAAGCCCCCAGAACCAGCACTGACCCCCAGGCAGGCGCAGGTAACTCTCCGCCGCAAGCCCCCAGGGAATAGCCACCAACACACCCAACTGTGGAGCAATTCTCGGAAGGGTGGCCAGCGAAAGGGAGGTCACCGCTGCGATCTGCAGGCAAGCCAAGTGGCACAGCTGGCTGGCAGGCCTGGCAACAGAACATGGTGTCCTCAAGTGACCAGCTGCTTCCTGGAGGAACCACAGTAAGTACCGGAAACTTTGGACACTGGGTGGCTCGCAGGCCTCGTTATGGGGATCTGGCGTCTCTGGAGGGCCAGCTTTCTTCCCGTCCATGCTGAGCCCGACCGAGAGTCGCTACCATCCGACCACCCATCATGCTGAACGGGAAATGAGTTGTCTTGGTCTCTGCCTTGCTCCTGTATCATTAAAAACACCCAAAAAAACTAAAGATGACAACTGGCCCTAATTGCTTCGCGGCTGGCAGCCTCAGCACACAGGCAGAAGGAGGCAGTAGGCTATGAACAGTGAGCTCCTCTTAACACACACAAGACTAAGGGGGCAATGGAAATACACAGTCCTTCAGAAGATCTTTCAATATTGGCTCAGGAAGAACAGAAGAATGGCCAGACTGGGGCAGACCAAAGGTCCATCCAGCCCAGTGTCCTGTCTGCCGACGGTGGCCCAGGCCAGGGGCCCCAGAGGGAGTGAACGGAACAGGGAATCCCCAGTGGTCCCACCAATGTCACCCATTCCCAGCCCTGACAAACAGAGGCCAGGGGCACCATTCCTATCCAAAAGGGAGCCTTGGCACCAAGCTCTCTGCTCTTTCACTTCACCAGGCCCCTGGCCTTCGTCTCCACCTTCCCCGCTTAGACGGGCAGCACAGCAGGTCAGGGATTCACTTAAGCACCATGGACGGCAAAATGGCCCCGACAAGAGGTAGAGAGCTGGCAAGGAAGGGGAGCGGCAGAGAGGCGAGAAAGGGAGGTTAAAGGACTCGATGGGAGAAGCCCACGTCCAGCTTGGGAAGGAGGCGGAGGACTTTCTCCGGGGGACTGGCCGCGAGCAGGCACGCTGTGCAGAGGCGTAGGAAAGGATCGTGACAGCCAGCATGTGGGTACCCCTGTCAGCTGCCTGACGGCGCCACTGGCACTGGTACCTCCCAGCTGGTGTCCACTCCTAGGGCAGGAGAAATAAGGGCTGTAGAAGAAGGAGCGTATGAAGAGATGTCTGGATCAGTCTCCAAGTTGGGGCAGTGCCGGTGTCACACCGGAGAAGAGCCAGAGCTGCTTCCCGGGAGATGGGGGGTCATTCCTAGGGTCGGAAAAGGGCACACTGGGTCGGTACCCAACCTGGGAGAGGAATCCATAGAGCTCCTGCCGTGTGGCTGCCACAGAAGAGCTGAGCAGCCACATCTAGGCCTGCTGGGATGGAGCTTGAGCAATGGAGAACCAAGGTGCCCCTCCGGATAGGATCAGCCAAGGAGGGTCCACGCTGAGGAGTCAGGCGTTTGGAGAGGTCTGGTGGCCCCAGAGGTTTGGTGGAATCCAAAACGTAGCACAACACCTGTTCATTGTCCCAATGGACGTTTACTCTAGCGAGGGGGTCTGCTCGGAGAGGGACAGCAGCGGGGCTGGTTTTCAAGCAAGGCTGCCCCGCCTCGGCGGAACGAAACATCCGCAAAGCCTGGGGCCCCTCATCCCCACGGCGCCTCTCCCAGCCCCATCCCAGCAGCTACTGGCCACATCGCTCGTTTCTCAGCAGGCCTGCTGCCCCAGCTCCTCGAGGCGCCTTTCCGGAGCAGGCAGGCAACCCTTTTCCCCTGGAAGAAGGGAACGGCTCGGTCTGGCGGTGAGGCGATGGGCGCGGGGAGGGGCTGAAGAAACTGGGCTGGTTTGGGATCCCATCAGCCAGATTTTCCGTTTTACAATGAAACCCAGCGACTCCTGGACCAGCTCGCACGCTAGCCCGGTGAGAGACTCCTGCTTTATAAGCTGCCTCCATCCCAGCGCTGGTCATAGAATCACAGAACATTGGAACTGGAAGGGACCTCGAGAGGTCAAGCCCAGCCCCCTGCCCTCCCAGCAGGGCCAAGCACCATCTAGTCGCAGCTGATCAGACTTTGCTGGCTCAGAATATTCCAGTTACTACACGGCCAGGGCAGGTCTTAGTATCCTGGGAACCCCCCAGCCACCCCAGCGTGCTATTGCTGGGGATAGCGAGCAAACCCCCCATTGCATTGTGGAACGGGCCAGCAGGGGGAGCTGCACGCTGCGGCTTTTCTAATGGCTCTGCGCAGAATGGTGCGGCCTCTTTCCTGGCACCCACACCTTCCCCACTGCAGGGACCACGCGTGTTCCCTTGGGCCAGGCTGAGCTGGGGCTGTGAGCCTCCCAGCCCTTGTGGGCCTGCAGTGTTACCCGGTTGGCACCGAAGCTTGAGACAAAGAAAGCAACTGCGGCTACAGCTCGGATCTGCAAACCGGCTCCTTGCCAGAGCTGCCACTGAACAGCAGGCAGGTACAAACTCGGCAGGTGCCCACCGGCCCGGGCTTGTGGGCTTGAGCAGGAAGGGAGAACGCTGGGGTGGAGGTTCGAGGCCATTCCATAGCAGGGAGCTACATTCTCTAGTAAATGCTGCACCGCTGCAATACAAGTGTCTAAAGGGGTATTACAAGGAGGAGGGAGGAAAACTGTTTTCCTTGGCCTCTGAGGATAGGACAAGCAGCAATGGGCTTATATTGCAGCAAGGGAGGTTTAGGTTGGACATTAGGAAAAACTTCCTACCTGTCAGGGGGGTTAAACACTGGAATAAATTGCCTGGGGAGGTTGTGGAATCTCCATCACTGGAGATATTTAAGAGCAGGTTAGACAGACACCTGTCAGGGCTGATCTAGACGGTGCTTGGTCCTGCTGAGAGGGCAGGGGACTGGACTGGATGACCTCTTGAGGGCCCTGCCAGTCCTAGGTTTCTATGATTCTAATTCTGTTGCGCTGGTGAGCAGAAAGGAACTACTGCTTGGGTTTTAAAAGCAATTGCTAAAGGACTCTGTTGACTTCCGTCCTGTTGCATTCTGCACATGTTCCCAGACAAGACCTGTGCTAAGTAGCTGGTTCACCCCCCGCCAGGGCCGTAATAAGACCTTTAGAGGCCCTAAGCACTGAAAAGATTATGGTGCCCCCCCCCCATATGTAATTCAAAATAAAAACAATACTATACCGTAAAATCTCTTTTTTTTTTTTTGGTGCCCCTGCTTTGCTGGTGCCTTAAGCACGTGCTTAGTCTGCCTATTGGGTAATCCAGCCCTGCCCCCCGCTATCCCTGAGCAAATGCAACCTGCGGCCCTACGACAGAAGATGTGATGCTGATTTAGACAGGGAGTAGCAAAAGAGGGAGGACAGCGGTAAAGGGTGTGGGGAACCTCCTTCCGTGGGATTCAGCAGCCAGCAATTCCCCACACTCTACAGGTGGGCGCCCATGGGCGACTGGTGCCTGTGGAGGGAAGGGGTGCAGGGAGGGCCACCTAGGACAGAGAGGGGGCATGAGGAGGCACTCACCCCATTTAGCAAGTCAGATTTTGGCGGGGGCACAAGGGGACAGCGCCTCCTGAGTGCTACCACGAGTGGCCCATGGAAAAACCCCTGAATTTGCCACACCGGCCATGGCAGTGAGCCGCAGGGTGCACAAATCTCACCTTCCAGACCACCTGTTTGGGGCAGCAGCTGGGAAAGAGCCATGCTTCTACCTCACCGTCCTGGCCTGAGCCTGCCCTGGCATTTGCCAAGTGCTTGGAGGTCCTCCTGAGGAATGATTCTCCCATCGGCTGGCACTGCGGGAGTAACTCATGGCCAAAGCCAGGGCTCCGCACCCGTTGGACCAGGCAGAACAAAGACAGGCCCTGCCCCAGGGAGCTTGCAACTTCAGCATGTGGTGAGAGGCAACGGGGGGAGAAAACCCGAGCTAGTGAGTTCCTGGGAGAACAGGCAGCTCCGGGGACTGACGGGGGGACACGGAGCGTCAATATCACCGTGCCCGAGACGGTCCAAGCCAATGGGAACAATTGGCATCTCTCCTCTCTTGGCGGGGCTAAGGTGCGTGGATGGGTTTGTAGCCACTCGCCCTCTTGCTGCCCATGTGGTAGCTGCCCAGTAGCCAAGCCAATCCAGCCACCTTGCCCAGATCCTCAGTGGTGTTTCGGCACCTATTTCTCATTGAGAATCAATGGGAGCGAGGCACCTAAACACATTTGAGGAGCTGGCCCAAGTTCTGACACACACAGCCACCTCTTCCTTGGGGTGCTAAGCGACTGAAGGAACAGGCTGCATCGCTCGTGCCCTCTGAAAAACGGATTGAAAGCCACTGAAGTCAGTTGAAAGACTTCGTGGGCGGCAGGTCTAAGCCCAGTTGGGGCAAGCACCAAACCCGCCCCTTCCGCCCGAGGCCCTGCCCCTTCAGCAACCCTCCCCCCTCCCGCCCCCCATGGCGCCAAGCCCCGCCCAACCCCAGCCTGATCCTTCCTGACCACCTGGAGGGCTGGGGTTGCCACACTGTGGCCCCAGTCCTGCCCAGGCATCTGCACAGATGGGCTGCCCCAGCGGCCGGGGCGTGTAGGCAGTTTGGGGAAGGCAACGCCCTCCCTTGCCTGCATTACCCGCCGTCCATGATCGACTCCCATCGACTCTGACGAACACATGGGACGGGAGGAGAGTAGGTTCAGCTGCCATGGGGAATCCAGCCGAGAACGCCGCAGCCTTGCCGGGTGGGGTGGGAAGATTTAGGGAAGCAAGTGCTGAAGTAGTTTGCCTCCAATCACGTGGGCGATCCCTCTGTGTGGGCAAGATGGAGGATTCCCATAGAAACAAAAGGGGTCAGTCCCCTGAGATGAGTCAAGCCTTCAGCCTTCTGCCCGGCCGGCGCCAGGAAGCCACTGACCACGCCGTGCTCTCTGCCACTGACTCATTCCAGCCTGGGGAACGGAGGATCTTGGTGACACCTCGCTCGGAGCCGTCATTAAGGGCTCTCTTCAGCAGCACTCGCATGCCGGAGCCTGGGATGAAGTGACGTGGGAGTGAATGAGCAGCGGCCACTAATGAAGGAAGCGAACGCCTCACAAGAGGCTCAGAAGTGACCGGTTCCTTAGTTACCACAATGGCATGTCACTCTGCAAGGATGCACCCAGGTAAAGCAAGCCGCTGCCTTGTTAATGGGCGTGGGGAGAACAGCCGTGGGTGCCTTTCCGCTTCAGGTCAATACCGGGGGAAGGTGCCAGACTGGTGGCCCTAGAAAAGGGTCAAATTAAACCCTGGTGCAAGCCCGCTGGTTTCACTTGCCAAGGGCAAGTTTAGGGCCAGACGTCTGCCTAGCCGCAGAGCCGCTGCTGAGGAAAGGCAGGTTCCCCCACGCTGCCCTGTCAGCATGGCCTCCCCTGACTGCAGAGACCACTGGGGCAGCTTGCCCTCCATGCCAGACCACTCCCACTCCCCGCTCCTGTACAGGCCCCATCAGCGAAATCACCCGTTGCTCCCACTTGCTCTGCTAGCCACACACCCACAGAAAGATCAGGCTGAAGGGACCTCAAGAGGCTTCACGTCCAGCTCCCTGCGCTCAGGTGAGACCAACTAAGCTGAGCCCATCCCTAGGGTTACCAGATGGTTAAAAAAAATACTGGACACACTTGATCTCAGATTGCAGGGGCAGAGGTGGGGGGGAGGGCTGGCCGGGAGAGGGTTGGGGGGAGCGGGTCTGGCCAGGGGAGAACCGGCCGGCGGGAAGTGGGGCTGGCCAGGACGGGGTTGGGAGGAGCAGGGCTGGCCAGGGGAGAACTGGCCGGCGGGAAGTGGGGCTGGCCAGGAGGGGGTTGGGAGGAGCGGGGCTGGCCAGGGGAGAACCAGCCGGCAGGGAGTGGGGCTGGCCAGGAGGGGGTTGGGAGGAGCGGGGCTGGCCAGGGGTGAACCGGCCGGTAGGGAGTGGGTCTGGCCAGGAGCGGGTTGGGGGGAGCGGGTCTGGCCAGGGGAGAACCGGCCGGCGGGAAGTGGGGCTGGCCAGGAGGGGGTTGGGAGGAGCGGGGCTGGCCAGGGGTGAACCGGCCGGCAGGGAGTGGGTCTGGCCAGGAGCGGGTTGGGGGGAGCGGGTCTGGCCAGGGGAGAACCGGCCGGCGGGAAGTGGGGCTGGCCAGGACGGGGTTGGGAGGAGCGGGGCTGGCCAGGGGAGAACCGGCCGGCGGGGAGTGGGGCTGGCCAGGAGGGGGTTGGGGGGAGCGGGGCTGGCCAGGGGAGAACCGGCTGGCGGGGAGTGGGGCTGGCCAGGAGGGGGTTGGGGGGAGCGGGGCTGGCCAGGGGAGAACCGGCCGGCGGGGAGTGGGGCTGGCCAGGAGGGGGTTGGGGGGAGCGGGGCTGGCCAGGGGAGAACCGGCTGGCGGGAGTGGGGCTGGCCAGGAGGGGGTTGGGGGGAGCGGGGCTGGCCAGGGGAGAACCGGCCGGCGGGGAGTGGGGCTGGCCAGGAGGGGGTTGGGAGGAGCGGGGCTGGCCAGGGGAGAACCGGCCGTCAGGGAGCGGAGCTGGCCCGGGCACATGCAGATCCCGGGGTGCTGCCCATCCCGCACACAGTCCCAGCGGGGATGCATGGGTGAGTCTGGCCCGAGGGATTCCATCCCGCCCCAGTCCCACCCCTCCCCCTCCTCTCTACTGTGTAGTTGCGTACTGCCTGGCTGGTAGACATGCTCATGCAGTGTGAGTGTGTCTACCAGCCAGGCAGTATGCAACTACGTACTGATACTTGTGATAATAATAAAAACTTAATTAGAAAATACTGGACATTTCTATGTGCGGTATTTTCTCAATTTGTTTCCTGGACAGAAAGCTCAAATACTGGACTGTCCAGTTCAAAACCTACCCATCCCTGACAAATGTTTGCGCAAAAGAATTCATTGTAGAACCAAAGCCAATGCTGGAAGAGCCCTAAAAGGCTGGTGGCAATGTGTTAGTTTTCTCCTATCTTCTCCTTGTCACAGGCGCCTGATCCTTTCCTCTTCGCCATGGGTCCTTCGCCGAGAGGAACCCCCGTTGTAAGGGCCACGGAGAGATGGGAGGGGACTATCTCCCCACCAGGAGTCCCAGCTCATCACTGGGTATGTAGACGCTCCGTGAGGGAAGAATAATGTCTCCTTTGATACCGATTAAGGGCCCAGTTTTGCAATATAGCAAATGTGTTCCACGCACAGCATAGGCAGGAAGCGCCGGCGGAGGGTGTTCAGAATCTCAGCAGAAGTAGAGGCAAGAAGTCAGAATTCTCTGCTTTGTAGTCCCATATGCTACCCACAGAGCCATACACGGTACATGGACTTCTCTAGTCCGGAACCTCAGGACCTGACCGGTTCTGAACCAGAGAATTTGCCAGACCACGGGAGGTCAATATGGTCTAGCAGTATTACCAGCACTTCCACTGCTTGCTGGGAAACTTGGCTACACCCAAGAACAGTGGACATCCAGCGAACTTAAATCATTCCAGATGACGGATGTTTCCAGAGCAAACGGTGCCGGACTAAAGAGATTCAACCTGTAGTAGCAAAATGGCAGTGTTCTTTCAGGAGAAGGGAGAGGGGATGTGCAGGGTGATGACTCTGTGCACATCACATAAAAACAGCCCAGTGGGCCATAAATTCAAAGCGAATCTGCAACTGGTTCCTGTATCTGGGTTTAAAAAAAAAATGACCTAAAAGCTTTATAAAACCCACCATAAATGTTCAAAGATGCCGAGCATGTCTACGCACACGCGTAGCATACCTGTGCTGATTAGCCATGTGCATACATCATTTGTGCAACCGTGCACACAAAGTGCACAATTCGTATGTGCAATAAAACACAGGCTGCGGCGTGACGCAGCTCTGAAAAGATGAGCCGGAAAAAAAAAAAAAGAATCACACAACTCCCATTACACCTGACATGTCACTGAGAATATTGTGAGCCTCTTAAAAGTAAGGATGCTGGCCTCCCATGCCCTGAACTCGGTACTTTATCCTTGCTAACAAGGCATTACTGCAAGGTCTGGGTGGTTAGTTGCATTAGAGAGTCACAGCGGCTCCTCTCACTCTGAAGCAGGAGATAAAGTAGCCTCTGTTGAAAAGGGAATTGAGTTTAAAAGTTTTAGCAGATGATCTCTGCAGCCACCTCCTCTCACTTTGTAACTTCAGCCCAATGGAAGTGTAATCAGATCTTCCATCACAGCCTGTGCCAAGTGATCTGACACCGCGCGGCAATCTCCATCCATCACCCCTCTCCTTCCTATAACATTAACTGGCGGAGATGCTGCCGGCTGCACCAACAAGCCCTTCCAGCCTTGTAATTAGAATGCCCTGCCCTGATAAACAGCCCTCCCGCTGGCAGGGCACTCCGGCATCCCTGTAATTTATTACAAGGCTGCACTGGCATCACACACACGCAACGAGGCCTGCGAGGCCCTCCCCTTGCCAGCCACCAAGGCACACAGAGCCAACAGGCAAGTATCAGGAGATTTAAGGCAGCATCCCCCCCCACATTAACCTCTCCACTTCAAAAGCCTTTAAAGGTCTTTGTTTAACCTCCGTCTTCTCCTGTCTGAAGACTTGAAGAGGTGGGCAGAGAGCAGCCCTGCAGGATTTGAGTGAACCGCCATGACACCTCCTTATGGACGCGCTCTGCAGAAGTCAGGGGAGGAGACGTCTCTGCTACCTCAGTGGAGATGGAACAGCATCGAGAAAACACCCAGGGGACTGACCACAAGCTTCTCAACCACCGAGCGGTCACTGCCACTAGAGACGTTAACGGTTAACTGGTTATGGTCAACTGGCGGGGGCTGCTCCAGCCCTGTGGGTTGTGCTGCGGACAGGGGCGTTCTAGGCCAGTCAGAGCCGCCCCCTGGGACAGGGAATTAGGGGGAGGTGCCAGGATCTGGCCAGGATGCTCTTACCGTAGGCGGCTCCCAGCCAGCAGCCCAGCAAGACACGTGGGCAAGTTCCCTGCCTGCCGCACCCCTGCACGCTCTCAAAGGGACGGCTGCTGGGGCCATGTGCCTCCCCATGGGGGGCCCTCTGCATGCTGCCTGTGCCACCAGCATGGCCCAGGCAGCTCCCTTTGGCCAGGGCGGGGGCAGCACACAAAGCCCCCTCCCAGGGGAACCCAGAGCACAGATGCCCATGGCCCCCGCAGCCAGCCGCTTTGAGTGGCATGCAGGGGCGGGGCAGGAAGGGAGCCTGCCTGAGGCGCCTACTGGGCCACAGGATGGTGGCGGGCTGGATCTGTTGGTTTGGTGCCTGTCGCTGGCTTAGAGGCAGGATTTCTAAGTGGACAGGTACCAGATTCCCTGAAACCACCTGTTAAGCCCTAGAAAAGAGGACCTAAGGAAAACCAAAAAGAAGCTAAAAAGGTTTCTGGGTAGTCCCCGAGCAGAGTTGGAGACATGGGTCAAGCAGGGGTGCTCCCTACATACTTGCTTAAGTTGCAGAAGTAAAGTAGGTGAAAAATTACATTCTTGTACTTGAGGTGGAGCGGAACAGCTTGTTTTGAGAACTGATCAAGTAACTCCCTGTTTCTATTCTCCCTCTGATCTTAACTCCCTGTTTTGCCCTCTGCTTGTTCCTGGCACTTGTCTTCTGCGATTGATAAGAGAGTTGCTGATGCATTATGAATTGTTTAAGGCCACATTGTATAGTTGGCTAGGTAAGCATGAACGCTAGAAGCTTCTAGCCGATAAAGGGGGGTGGGTTGCTTAACCGAGTAGTCTGTGACATGACTGTCTATAAAAACCTACTGGTAACTGTGATCGTGGCTGGTTCTCTTTGGACACGGGCCGCTCTCTATTGTTGTGTGCACTCTTCAATAAAGAGCTTGTGATTGAACCTTGCTGGTGTTGCCTGTCTCTTTGCGGTCAGACAACAAACCGAAGCCGGCCGGGTTCAAGTCCCCGACACACCGATTCAATTCTTGGCTGGGTGTATTCTCCAAAACGCTTTGTCCTTCTGAGGTGTAGTAGATAAACTGAGAATGACGTAATTCTTTTGGATGACACTGTCAACAAAGAGATCCTAGCTAATCTGTATGGACATGACTGGCTAGATCTTATATAAAGGAAAAAAAGGTAGGCATGCAAAATACAGTATGCGCAATTTAAACACACACTTGTTGTGAGTGTGCACACAAAGCAGTTAACTGTGCATGCAACTGACTAATTAGACACATTTGTATGAAAAGTGCAGGCAAATTAAACTCAATCCAGCAGCAAGAGGTCTGAAGATGATCAGACAGTGTCTTTTCAGTGGGCGAAGATCAGATGCGTCTTCCCATTTCTTCTCAGGCTCCCATCAGAAAAGCTAAGAAACAACCTCCCATCCCGGTAGGGTTGCCAGTTCTGCTTGGACATCTCTCTCTATATTAAAGAAAACTTTTCCTGTGGGATGACAGAGCGACGTAATGACATCATTCTGCACCCCACAGCCCTTCCCCCCTCAGCTGCCCCGCCATCTCTCTTCCAGTGGGGAAGTGGGGGGGGGGGAGGGCAGAGAGGGCTGTTGCAAGGGGTGACCAAAAATGATCTGGCAGTGGCGGGGAGGCGGAGGTGAGGCCCATGGTGGAGGAGACAGGGGGGCCGCTGGAGGAGGTCTCCTGCAGGTGGGGGGGGGTGGACTGGGGACCTCTGGCAGCTGCCACATAGCAGGCGGCTGCCAGAGTTTTAATTTGTGGTCCTCCAGCCTGGGCCCCACCCTCTCCCTCCTGGTAGCTGGGGCTCAGAGTGCGGGTCACCCCGTCCCAGCAGCAGGGGTGGGGGCAGTGAGCGAGAGCACACCCAGGGGAGAGCGCAGAGCTTGGCACGGCTGTGGGGTGAGGGACAGCTGAGGCTGGAGTAGCAGGGGAGGGGGGGAGCAAGCCATGAGGCCGTGCTCCCTTGTGGCAGGAGAGGGGGTGGTCTGGGAACCACGCCCCATCCCCCTCGCCGGGGGGAGCAAGGATAGTCTGGGAGCTGCACCCCGTCCCCCCTGGCCAGGAGTAGGGGAAGCAAAGAAACAGGGGCGGTGGGGGGTGGGAGCAAGTACCAGTGCGGCTTTGGCCCCTGTGGGGGATGGGGGGGAAGAGGCAGGGGCAGTGGGCCCAAGAGCTAGGGCCAGCTTGGGGGAGGGCCAGGGGGAAGAGCACAGGGCCTGTGAGGCCCCTCTTGCCCCCTGGCAGCTGAAGGGAGAGACCCTGGGCAGGGCAGGGCTGCCATGCCTCAGCCTGGCCCTTCCCAGCGGCTGGGTGGGGAGCCAGCATTGCCTACCCCCAGAGAGGGGGGTTGGCAAGTGTAGCGAGTGGGGGGGACTGCCCTCTAGTATTTAAAGATTAATTATTCATTCTCGGGGACACCAGGACAATCCTGGAGACTTGGCAACCCTACATCCCAGTCTCTCTCTCTCTCTCACACACGCATGCGCGCACACACACATACACACACACCTCTCTCTCTCTCACACACACTCACACACCTCTCTCTCTCTCTCACACACACACACACACTCACACACACACACACCTCTCTCTCTCTCTCACACACACACACCTCTCTCACACACACACACACACACACACCTCTCTCTCTTGCTCTCTCTCTCTCTCTCTCTACACACACACACACACACACACACACCTCTCTCTCTCTCTCTCTCTCTCTCCCACACTCCCACACATACATGTCAACACTGGCCATACATCACCTTGTGCAATCTGAAATCCATCCAACCACACTTGGACCACAGCTCTCATAAAGGGACAGTCTTCCAAGTGCACCTGGTTTTCTCAGGGTATTGATCACCAGTGCTGTTTTGAACCGGGCAATGAAGCCTAACACCATTTTTAGAGTAGCTCTTTAAAGCTGCTGCAGGCCGAGTGCCCTGGCCCGAGTTTCTAGTCAGGAAGGCAGTGTTTCAACAAGTGAAAAAAAAAATGTGCCAAGAAAATGATAACCCTGAACCTCACTTTTAAGGCAATTGCCTCCAACTATCCGTGCCCATTTTTAAAGGCCTTCAATGTCAGGAGGGGAGAGAAAAGAAAGAGGAATGAAAAAACAGCAAAAAGCCGCTTTTCTCTTTTCTTATTACATAAGAAGCTTTGTTGTGGCAGGATTTGTAAACTTGCAGGACGCAATATAAAGGACAATGCGCTAGCAGGCTTCACGGAAAGCAAGGCCGGGCCAGAAAGTAAGCCAGGACAACAGGCTACCAGCTGTAATTCTAGGCAGCTCTCGCTACAGCATTATAGGGCAAGTGGCTGGACGATGGAAGGCTTTGCACAAAAGCCCTCATTGGCCGGTTGCTCACCCCAGAAAGGGAGCTCTGACAAAATGAGCATAGGAACGGGCCTCCCTTTTTGGCAAAATGTGCGGATCTACAGTCCGTGGGAGGCCCTGGCAGGCGCAGGATTCTGTTCCATGCTGCCTGAATCAGCCTCACTCGGAGCAGGAGGGTAAATCTGCCCCATCCTCTTGAATGTTCTGCTGAAGTTCGAGAGGAAATCCCACTCTTAGGAGACTTCCTCCACTTTGAGTTTGTTCTACTGCCCCTCCCTTCGTCAAACATCACTGCATCCCCTCGACCCCCAGGACTGGAACCTCCTGGGCCTGCTCAGCTTCTCATTCTCCCTTGAAATGTGCCACCACCTTTGCCCTTTTTTTAAGGTTGCCAGATACCTTCACAAAAAATGGTCTGGTATTAGTCTAGGGATGTCAGCATATAGACAACTACACTGGGCTTATCCGTTAATCCTGTCGACTACATGCATTCCCACCATTGCTGCCTCTGTATCAGAGGCAGCAAGGGAAGGTGGGGAGTGGGAGCCAGTGCCCGTGAGGAACTAGCTTAAAAGCTGGCTGCCCATGAGCACCGGATCCACTTCCCCCACAACCCCTGCACTGCAGTGCAGACGGTGAGGGGGGCAGGCTGGAGCCGATACTTGTGGGGAATGGCTTTTAAGTAGGTTCCCCTCACGTGCCAGTTCCGTGGACCCGCCTGCCCCCCCCCCTTACTGCCTCCTACAGAGGTCGTGGGGGAGCAGGCAGGAGCTGGTGCTAGGAGTCGGCTTAAATGCTGGCTCCCGCCCAACATCAGGTCCCTGGTGCAACCTACCCCTCCCCCCCCCCACACACACACTGCTTGCCTCTGTGGAGGCAAGGGAGGGTGCCACGAAGCAGCCTCTGTCTGTGGCATGCCTGGACCCACCAACGACAGAGGCTGCTTTGCAGCAGCAGACCCTGTCGGGGGGTGGGGGGGGTGAGCTCCCCACAGACAGGCTGCTCTGCATCCCACTGTATCAGAGGCAGCAGCACGGGGCAGCAGGCATCCAGTCTGCATGGGGAGCTGTTTTTTAAACTGGCTCCCCTCACGGACTGGCTCTGCCTGCCACCCCGCGCTGCTGCCTCTGATACAGAGGCAGCAGCACAGGGTGGCAGAGGGCTCCCCAGGAGTGGGGTTGGAGTGCACTGGCTGCCGGTCCTGCCCCCCGGAAGACAATAGAATAGTCATCTAACCACTAAGATTTCATGCGGTTACACAGCTATTCAATTACACAATATCTAACATCCCTAGGTGGGTCCTGCCGTGAGGATGACCTCTCGTGGTCCTTTCCAGTTCTAGTGTTCCTGAGTCTATGAAAGTACAGCACACCCAAATGCTCAGGCACTGAGCCACTACGAAAGGAGTCTCATTTGTTCGTATGAAGGGGAGCTTTGCAAGGCAGGATACAGCCTCAGAAGTAGTTACAGAGGGAGAGACTCAGCTGCACATTGGAGTCTTTAGAAACTGTCTTGGGGTTTGTTTGTTTTTTAATATAGCCTCCACTGTGCCTCCAAGTCTTAGATGTATTTACTGCTCAGCTCTCACCAACAGAGATGTCAAACCAATTAACTCTTGGATTTCGCTGCTTACTCTTATGAACTCTATTGATTCAGGCGGATCACTGACCCCGGGCCATGCTCTGTGATAATAGGAATGGCGGCTGCTTTAAATCTTATATTGCTAGCAGAAAGCAGCCGTTTCATGAAGCTGATTTTGCTTGAAGAAGCCCCAGCAAGGAATCTCGATCACAAGCCTGGAAACTAAAAGAACCAGAACAAGTTGCTCCAAAGCTGAGTGAGACAACATGGGACATGTTCACAATAGGGATATGAACCGGTAACCAGAAGCCGGGCTGGCAGCCCCGTGTGGGAGTGGGGGAGGGTGCGAGACCCCATTTAATCAGTTAACCCATTGAACCTTAGGTTTAACTGGTTACCTGATTCACTGGGATTTTACATCACTGCTTCATGATCAGTGATGTACAGAGGGAACTTTCTGGTTGAAAGCCAGGTTATTAAATCCCAGACAAGCTGGGCATGGGGAGCAGGCATTTGTTTGGCTATTTCAGATGAAACTGTGGCATTTGAAAATAGCAAGTGAATTGGATGAAGCTAGTCAGGGGATGGACTCTGCAGCAGCACATATTCCAATGGCTGATCAAGTGCCACCAAACTACAACCAGGATTGACTGGGGCAAGGCAGGCCGTTGCAAACTGCATTTGTTGGGTGTTGGGAACTACTCTGGCAATGGGATGCATCGCACAGCGAATATAGTCAGAAGTTTATCTGATGGATCAGAAATTTTCTCTATAGGACTCTAAAACTGTGGTTCTCAAAGCATGGTCCGAGGACCACGAATGGTTCATGACCACCTTGTAGGTGGGTCGTGGACTTGGGGCTCAGCCCCCTCTGCAGCGGGGAAACTGCATTGGTGCTCCAGCCCCACACCCCCATTTCCCCGCAAGGTTGGAGTGCCAGCACCGGCTTCTCACTGTAGGGGAAGGGTGGGAGAGCTGGCAGGCTAGGGGCAGGAAGCAGGTCCACACGCTGCTATTCCTCCTCCCACAGACTAAACAAACCCAGATTTTTCCATTTCCCCTCATGGGTTGTGTTTTCTAGACCTTGGCTCATTTTCTCTGGACCTTCTCCAAATTGTCTTCGGGTACTATGTCCCGCTGTAGCTCCACTGGAGCACTTTAAAAACTGCTGTAATTTTGGTTCTTGGATGTAGTCTCTAACTTAGATATTGTAACACTAGACTGACTTGTTGGAACCCCTTATTTTTACTACAGTACAGTCCATTTCTGGAGCAGTGGTCTTCAGACTTTTTGGCCCATGGCCTGGCCCATTCAACACAGACCTCTCTGCAGACCACCAGCCAACCACCCATAATGACAAAATGGGTGCAGGAGCTGGGGGGGGGGGTCTGGGAGGGAGGGTGCAGGAGCAGAGTGGAAGTGGGGGGGTCTTGAAGGAGGGAGATGCAAGAACGAGCTGCGGGTGGGTGGGTCTGCGCCTAAGTTCCCTGTAAGCTGTGTGTCAGGACAGCCACACGGCTGCTAATTGAGCCCCACCCAGAGGTTTAGGGCTGCCATGCAGAGAGCTTTCTGGCTGGGGAGGGGCACACCCTCAGCAGCAGAAGCTCCCAGCTCCAGACAAGGGAAGGGGACATAAGGAGGAGAGAGGCACGTGGCTGGGATGGCAGGAGGAGCATTTGGAGCATGTAATAAGTATGTGTCTGGGAGAGGAGACGTTTGATTAGAGATCTGATTTACCGCAGCTTCCTGTGAGGAAACCTAGCACGTTCCTCTAGCTTCCTGAGCTGGGAAAGAGGGAGCGGACTGCATGGGGTAGTGGAGGAAATGGCGGGGGGCAGTGCTGGCATCTGTGCAGTGAGGTGGGGACAGAGGGGAGTTTGTTTGTTGTGTGTTAACTTGCCCCCATCTGGACTGCAAACAGTAAGAGCCAGACTGTCTGACTCAGCACAGCAGCCCTAGTTAAGCTGTAGACATAGGACTCTCTCCTGGGCTGGGGCAGGATGTATGGGGGTGGTGCCAAAATTTCTGGTGAGCTAAAAGCTTTTAGGCTGCTTTTAAATACTGGAACAAAAGGCCTAGCTCATAATATCTGCGTGATTACATTTCAAACAAAGTTTACATAGGTGTTAATGGCTTACGGTAAGAAAGAAAATTCTTTTAAGAGGTTTTTTAGTGTTGTAGATATCTGCAAACTGAGATCATAATGATTTTTAAAAAATCCCAAGTCACTAGTTAATACATGGTAAATTGTTAAAACTGAAAGAACTTTACCATGGATCTGGTTTAATTTGTTTGGCCTTTCAATTGGAGTTGGATTCTGGACAAATGCTCTGGGGGCTTCTACTCTGAGTTAGAGACACACACACAAGGTGAAGGTTTCAAACCAGAACTTTTATCTGTTTTACAGATCTGTTTTATTTGGATAGCATGGATTTTAAACATTCCCCAGAGAAAGTGTATAAGCCTGAGTGAATGCCTTTTATTCTCCTTTCTAATGTCAGTAAATATTGTATTAATATTTTCAAGGAGAGTGTGACTATTTCTAGTTGACTCATAGATTTGTTTAGCATCTTAAAGCTGTGCATATTTCTAGGCTTTTACTTAACGGCCAGGACTTAGATGTATTTGTATAGCTATTTGCAGTATGCCCCACTTTGGTGTGTTTACTAGCTTGAGTTGTTAGAAAAGACAATAATACATGTACTCCAAGGGTAGTGTTAGTTTTCTTTCTTTGTTTTCATATTAAATAAACATTTTAAGCATTGCACCTTGTTAATTAACCCTTTTTAAATATATTGTCTTTCATACCTATGGACTGTTAAAAATATATATTTATACCTAGTTTTTTTGGTTCATTGGGACACACTGTATGGACATCTACATACAACCTCAATATTGGTGGTGCATGTAAGAAATTTCAACCTGCCCAAGGATGGAAAATGTTAGGGGAACACTGGTTCTGGGCAGGAGGGAGGGGGCAGGAGCAGGGTAGGTATGTGGGGGCTCGGCAGGAGGAGGGGTTCATGAAGGGGATGGGGTGCAATGTCTGGCAACGAGGAGTATGAAGGGCACTAACTTGGCTCCATACCTCTCCTCCCCGATCCCACTGGCTATGATTCTGGCCAATGAGAGCAGCAAGGAAAACTTCCAGGAAAACAATTTCCTGTACTGACATTCCCCCAGCCAAGGGGAAGAGGAATGGCAGTACGTGGAGCTGCTCCCTGTCCGGCAAGCTGAATCCAATCTGCGAGGCTCATCCCCACCCCAGCAGGAAGCTAGTGCTGGCACCCCAGTCTCGTGGGGGAGAGGGGAAATGGGGCTGGAGCAACAGCATGATCTACCCACGGGGGGGTGGGGGGGCAAACCCCACCTGCAAGATGGTCGTGAACTACACTTTGAGACACAACTGTTTTAAATCATAAGCATTTTAAGGTATGGACCCAGGCTGAAATTTGCAAAGCCAACTAGGGGTTTAGACACAGTCCCCATTGAAATGAGTTATGCCTCCAAATCCTATGTGTCTTTAAAGAGTTCAGCCTCAGCCTTTCTGATAAAGCACCACATGTATCCATGGCATTGCATAAAGATAACAAATGGACCAAAGCTGATTTTTTTTCAGCCAAATTCTACGATCCCTTTAAAAAATGGTGATTCAGATAAAACTGGACTGGCTGTGAATCACTTCTGGCTTCGGGTATTATCAAAACGAAACCATGACTTCCATAGCTCAATATTTAACCAATAGTTTCTCCTCCATGCAGACTGAGACCCTCTCTGTGGGATACTCCTGGAAGTGGTGTTGTGTCCAGAACTATTCATTAATGGCTTTGAGAAAGCAGTGCCTAGCAAGCTGTGAGTGAGACAAAGCTATTTTAGACTAGTGCATGCTAAGGAGGATTTTGAGACAGTGCAGCTAAAATATAGGGTATGTTATACTGTACCTAATAACCATGGGACACCTTCCCTTTCAGTACTGTTTGGTTTTTGTCACTTCACCTTAAGGAAGGCCCCGCAGAGATTAAAAGCCACAGAAAAATCCCCATGGTCTGTATAAATATAGATACGGCACCCCAAATAATATAAATCAAGCTATTTTCTCTCTCTCTGTGTGTGTTTCTTCTTGTATCATACTGTACAGGACACATAGAGCTCTTCAACTTTGAGCTATTCAGGACAGAGAAACTCTCTTCGGTGCACTTCACCTAACATGCAGAGTTTATGGATGGGCTGACAGCCCTGTCCCAACCAACCCTTCCCCCACAAAACTGTACAAAGCCCCCAGTATCCTATCCCCATGCTTCTTCATTACTGCACCTGCCTAATTCATATCCTGCAGAATGATGCAGAGCCCCCATCCTCCAATGTATTACCTGCACCAGCATAGCCACCCCCAAGTCAAACAACTTCAGTCTGCAACTGCACAACCTTCTGATGGTGCCTCCATGCTGCTACTGTACACTCCTTCCCAACTGAGTTCCCCATTCACACCTACATCCTCCTGCCACCTACCCCTTCCTTTTCATGCCCTGGCCTGCTGCAACCCACCCCTCATCCTACACTGCCATCCAACTGCCACCCCCTTTTCACACCTCCATTCCACTACAGCCCACTGCTCCTCCATTTACTCCCATCACTCCCCACTCACACCCCCACTGCCCGCCTCTCCCACTCACACCCCCACTGCCCGCCTCTCCCACTCACCCCTCCCCACTCTCACCCCCACTGCCCACCGCTCCCACTCACCCCTCCCCACTCTCACCCCCACTGCCCGCCTCTCCCACTCACCCCTCCCCACTCTCACCCCCACTCCCCGCCTCTCCCACTCACCCCTCCCCACTCTCACCCCCACTGCCCGCCTCTCCCACTCACACCTCCCCACTCTCACCCCCACTGCCCAGCCGCTCCCACTCTCCCCTCCCCACTCTCACCCCCACTGCCCGCCTCTCCCACTCACACCCCTCCCCACTCACCCCCCACTGCCCGCCTCTCCCACATCACCCCCCCCACTCTCACCCCCCACTGCCCGCCTCTCCCACTCTCACCCCCCCTCCCCACTCTCACCCCCACCCCCACTGCCCGCCTCTCCCACACTCACCCCCCACTGCCCGCCTCTCCCACTCTCACCCCTCCCCACTCTCACCCCCCACTGCCCGCCTCTCCCACTCTCACCCCTCCCCACTCTCACCCCCCACTGCCCGCCTCTCCCACTCTCACCCCTCCCCACTCTCACCCCCACTCCCCGCCTCTCCCACTCTCACCCTCCACTCTACCCCCCCCACTGCCCGCCTCTCCCACTCTCACCTCTCCCCCTCTCACCCCACTCCCGCCTCTCCCACTCTCACCTACTGCCCGCCTCTCCCACTCTCACCCCTCCCCACTCTCACCCCCCACTGCCCGCCTCTCCCACTCTCACCCCTCCCCACTCTCACCCCCACTGCCCGCCTCTCCCACTCTCACCCCTCCCCACTCTCACCCCCACTGCCCGCCTCTCCCACTCTCACCCCTCCCCACTCACCCCCACTCCCCGCCTCTCCCACTCTCACCCCTCCCCACTCCACCCCCACTCCCCGCCTCTCCCACTCTCACCCCCCCCACTCTCACCCCCCACTGCCCGCCTCTCCCACTCTCACCCCCCCCACTCTCACCCCCACTCCCCCTCCCCACTCTCACCCCCCCCACCTCACCCCACTCCCCGCCTCTCCCACTCTCACCCCTCCCCACTCACACCCCCACGGCCCGCCTCTCCCACTCTCACCCCTCCCCACTCACACCCCCACTGCCCGCCTCTCCCACTCTCACCCCTCCCCACTCTCACCCCCACTGCCCGCCTCTCCCACACTCACCCTCCCCACTCACCCCCCCACTGCCCGCCTCTCCCACTCTCACCCCCCCCACTCTCACCCCCACTGCCCGCCTCTCCCACTCTCACCCCCACTGCCCGCCTCTCCCACTCTCACCCCTCCCCACTCACACCCCCACTGCCCGCCTCTCCCACTCTCACCCCCCCACACTCTCACCCCCACTCCCCGCCTCTCCCACTCTCACCCCCCCCACTCTCACCCCCACTGCCCGCCTCTCCCACTCTCACCCCCCCCACTCTCACCCCCACTGCCCGCCTCTCCCACTCTCACCCCCCCCACTCTCACCCCCACTGCCCGCCTCTCCCACACTCACCCCTCCCCACTCACCCCCCCACTGCCCGCCTCTCCCACTCTCACCCCCCCCACTCTCACCCCCACTGCCCGCCTCTCCCACTCTCACCCCCCCCACTCTCACCCCCACTGCCCGCCTCTCCCACACTCACCCCCTCCCCACTCACCCCCCCCACTGCCCGCCTCTCCCACTCTCACCCCCCCCACTCTCACCCCCACTGCCCGCCTCTCCCACTCTCACCCCCCCCACTCACCCCTCCACTGCCCGCCTCTCCCACACTCACCCCTCCCCACTCACCCCCCCACTGCCCGCCTCTCCCACTCTCACCCCCCCACTCACACCCCCACTGCCCGCCTCTCCCACTCTCACCCCTCCCCACTCACCCCCCCACTGCCCGCCTCTCCCACTCTCACCCCTCCCCCCGGCGCGGCGGTTACATAAGCGGTTACGTAAGGGGCTACTGCGCCCCGACTCCGCTCCCAGCAACCCCCGCCGCATTGTCCGCGCGCAGCGCCCGGAGCCCGGCACCGAGCCCGGGGGGGGGGACTCGCAGCAGCGGCGGCCCCTCAGCACTCTACGCCGCCCCGCGGCGGGTCCCCCAGCAGCAGCGGCTTCTCCTCGATCCGAGAGGCGGCAGCGGCCCCCGGCCCAGCCACGGGGGCTTGGCAGGGGCAGGGGACAGGTAAGTGCGTTATTCCTCCACCCCCTTCCCCATGGTGCATAATGGACTCTCCCATCTCCCGGCGGGCAGCTTGGGAGTGTTTACACTCCAGAGGACAAACCATTGGGCATGGGGGGGGAAGCCGACACGCTGGGGTGGCAGCTGAGCCAACGGCAGCGCTCGGAAAGGCTAGCAAGGCCCCCCCATTTGGGTTCTTAATTGTGGTTTTTCGAGCTGTCCGTACAACAACAGCTCCTGTTTGTCTTGGGGGCGTTTGGGTTGGGCACTCCCTTCCCGTCCCCCCTATCTCCCCTGAATGGTTCGGCCTCCCTCGCCTCGGCCGCCGCGATTGGCTGAAGCCTTAAAGGGGCAGGCAGGGCGCGCTTTTCTGTCCGCCGACTCAGCCCCACGCCCCCCGTCTCCATCCTTGCCTGTCGGGCTGGTCTCGTTCGCAGCCGGCTCTGGTGGCCGGAGGCGGCCGACGCTCCCCGCGCCCCGGGCGCAGGGATGAGGAGTGGGGGTCCCGGGTGGCAGCAGCCCGGCCCCCCCGCGGCGCAGCAGCCATGGAAACGGCCGAGGCGGACGGCGGCCGCCGAGGGACACAAAGGCCCGCGGCGGAGCGGAGGCGGCGGCCCGAGCGGGAGCGGGGCCCGGCGCTGAGGGGCCCCATGGCGGCGGCGGGCGGCGGGCCCGGGGCGCCGCGCTACAGCCTGGTGGCGGAGATCGGGCGCGGCTCCTACGGGGTGGTCTACGAGGCCGTGTCGGGCCGCAGCGGCGCGCGCCTGGCGGTCAAGCGGATCCGCTGCGACGCGCCCGAGAACGTGGAGCTGGCGCTGGCCGAGTTCTGGGCCCTGACCAGCCTGCGCCGCCGCCACCCCAACGTGGTGCGCTTCGAGGAGTGCGTGCTGCAGCGCGACGGGCTGGGCCAGCGCATGAGCCACGGCAACAAGCAGAGCCAGCTGTACCTGCGCCTGGTGGAGACCTCCCTGAAAGGTACCCCCCCCGGGACCCCCCCTCCGCCATATCCCCCCCCCGATCCCCCCCCCAGCCAGCTGTACCTGCGCCTGGTGGAGACCTCCCTGAAAGGTACCCCCCGGGACCCCCCCTCCCCCATAACCCCCCCCCCCGATTCCCCCCCTAGCCAGCTGTACCTGCGCCTGGTGGAGACCTCCCTGAAAGGTACCCCCCGCGGACCCCCCCTCCGCCATATCCCCCCCCCCGATCCCCCCCCAGCCAGCTGTACCTGCGCCTGGTGGAGACCTCCCTGAAAGGTACCCCCCCCGGGACCCCCCCTCCGCCATATCCCCCCCCGATCCCCCCCCAGCCAGCTGTACCTGCGCCTGGTGGAGACCTCCCTGAAAGGTACCCCCCCCGGGACCCCCCCTCCCCCATAACCCCCCCCCGATCCCCCCCCTAGCCAGCTGTACCTGCGCCTGGTGGAGACCTCCCTGAAAGGTACCCCCCCCCCGGGACCCCCCCTCCGCCATATCCCCCCCCCCGATCCCCCCCCCCAGCCAGCTGTACCTGCGCCTGGTGGAGACCTCCCTGAAAGGTACCCCCCCATATCCCCCCCCCCAGCCAGCTGTACCTGCGCCTGGTGGAGACCTCCCTGAAAGGTACCCCCCCGGGACCCCCCCTCCCCCATAACCGCCCCCCCCGATCCCGCCCCCAGCCAGCTGTACCTGCGCCTGGTGGAGACCTCCCTGAAAGGTACCCCCCCCCGCCCTGGGACCCCTCCCTCCCCCATAACCCCCCCTGATCCCCCCCCCCAGCCAGCTGTACCTGCGCCTGGTGGAGACCTCCCTGAAAGGTACCCCCCCCGGGACCCCCCCTCCCCCCACAAACCCCCCCCCCGATACCCCCCCCAGCCAGCTATACCTGCGCCTGGTGGAGACCTCCCTGAAAGGTACCCCCCCGCGGGACCCCCCCTCCCCCATAACCGCCCCCCCCGATACCCCTCCTAGCCAGCTGTACCTGCGCCTGGTGGAGACCTCCCTGAAAGGTACCCCCCCTCCGCCCCATAACCCCCCCCATACCCCCCCCCCCCCAGCCAGCTGTACCTGTGCCTGGTGGAGACCTCCCTGAAAGGTACCCCCCCTGCCCCCATAACCCCCCCCCATACCCCCCCCAGCCAGCTGTACCTGCGCCTGGTGGAGACCTCCCTGAAAGGTACCCCCCCCGCCCTGGCAGCCCCCCCCCCACCTCAACCCCCCCGCCCCCCCCCCCCCCCCCGATCCCCCCCCCCAGCCAGCTGTACCTGTGCCTGGTGGAGACCTCCCTGAAAGGTACCCCCCCCTCCCCCATAACCCCACCCCCCCCCATACCCCCCCCAGCCAGCTGTACCTGCGCCTGGTGGAGACCTCCCTGAAAGGTACCCCCCCCCCCGGACCCTGGCACCCCTCCCCCATAACCCCCCCCGATCCCCCCCCCCCAGCCAGCTGTACCTGCGCCTGGTGGAGACCTCCCTGAAAGGTACCCCCCCCCGCCCTGGCCCCCCCCAGCAGCTGTACCTGCCCTGGTGAGACCCCCCTGAAGGTACCCCCCCCACCCCCCCCCGATCCCCCCCCAGCCAGCTGTACCTGCGCCTGGTGGAGACCTCCCTGAAAGGTACCCCCCCCCGCCCTGGGACCCCCCCTCCCGCATATCCCCCCCCGATCCCCCCCAGCCAGCTGTGCCTGCGCTTGGTGGAGACCTCCCTGAAAGGTACCCCCCCCCCCATAACCCCCCCCGATCCCCCCCCAGCCAGCTGTACCTGTGCCTGGTGGAGACCTCCCTGAAAGGTACCCCCCTCCCCCATAACCCCCCCCCCCATCCCCCCCCCCCCCAGCCAGCTGTACCTGCGCCTGGTGGAGACCTCCCTGAAAGGTACCCCCCCCCCCCCATTCCCCTCCCCCCCCCAGCCAGCTGTACCTGCGCCTGGTGGAGACCTCCCTGAAAGGTACTGTGCCCCCAATAATCCCCTCTGCCCTGGCCCCCACCTTCCCCTACAGCTGCCCCCCACAGCCATCCCAGCCAGCTCTGGCTGCGCCTGGTGGAGACCTCCCTGAAAGGTACCCCCCCCTGTGACGCCTCCCCTACCCCCCCGCCCCCCAGCCAGCTTACCTGCGCCTGGTGGAGACCTCCCTGACCAGGTACCCCCTGACCCCCACCCCCCCATAACCCTCCCTGGGACTCCCACCCCCCCCCCCCAGCCAGCTGTACCTTGCCACACTGGTGGAGACCTCCCTGAAAGGTACCCCCCTGGGACCCCCCCTCCCCCATAACCGCCCCCCCCATACCCCTCCTAGCCAGCTGTACCTGCGCCTGGTGGAGACCTCCCTGAAAGGTACCCCCCCCCCTGCCCTAACCCCCCCATCCCCATACCCCCCCCCCCCAGCCAGCTGTACCTGGCCTGGTGGAGACCTCCCTGAAAGGTACCCCCCCTCCCCCATAACCCCCCCCATCCCCCCCCCCAGCCAGCTGTACCTGCGCCTGGTGGAGACCTCCCTGAAAGGTACCCCCCCCTCCCCCATTCCCCTCCCCCCCCCAGCCAGCTGTACCTGCGCCTGGTGGAGACCTCCCTGAAAGGTACTGTGCCCCCAATAATCCCCTCTGCCCTGGGGCCCCCACCTTCCTACAGCTGCCCCCCACAGCCATCCCAGCCAGCTCTGGCTGCGCCTGGTGGAGACCTCCTGAAAGGTACTGTGCGCTCCCCCCCCCCCCGCCCGCCGCCCGCCCTGGGATCCCCCACCAGCCATCCTCCCCACCCCCCCATAACCCTCCCTGGGACTCCCACCCCCCCTCCCCCATAGTCCTCCTGCTAGCTTTGCCTACAACTGGTGGAGACCTCCCTGAATGGTACTGCTCCCCCTGCCCTGAGATACTTGCCTCCCCCACAGCTACCCCCTCTTGGCCCCTCATAACCCCCAACCGTTGCACCTCCACATCCCCTCTCCCCCCAGCCAGCTCTACCTGCGCCTGGTGGAGACCTCCCTAAAAGGTACCAGCCCCACCTTGGGCTCTGGGGCCACCAAGCCCCACACAGTGACACCCCTTTCCCCTCACCGCCGGTCTCCAACCCTAGGTCCCCTTCCCCGCTATATGGCCCCCAACCACAGCCAGCTGTACCTGTGCCTGATGGAGACCTCCCTAAAAGGTACTCTTCCGGGGGGGGGGGACGGCTTGGCTCTTGAGGTCCACACAGGAATCCCTTCTGTCCCCCTAGCCCTATGACCCCCAATTCCCACCACTCCCCCATATAACACCCCCAGCCACAGCCAGTTGTAAGTATGCCTGGCAAAGGCCTCCCCCCTGCCTTGGCTTCTTCCAGCCCTGGACTCCCCACACCGCCCCCCCTCCTCCCCCCACATAACCCCTGCCAGTTGTACCTGCACCTGTTGGAAACCTTCCTGAAAGGTACCAGCCCACCCTAAGCAGCTCCTCCCCCCAGTGGCCCTGGGCCCCTGACCCTCCCTACATCCCTGATAGTCCATATGCCCGCGCAACCCTGTTAGATCCCTATGCAACCCCACAGCCCTTCAAGTCCTGGGAGCGCCCATACGCTCCACACAGTGACCCCCATACACCCACGTAGCATCAAACAGAGCTAGTTCTACCTGAACTTGGTGGAGACCTTCATGAAAGTTGCTGGGACCCACCGGTACGCAATCCTAGCACTCCTGTATACCCCTCCTCTCCTGTCCCCAGCCTAGGCAGTGAGTTAGATGGGCCAATGGTGAGTCCTGGGAAAAGCGTGTGCAGACACTCCTACCCAGGAGCCACGGGGATGTGCTAGAGCCACTGCCCGGGGGGGGGCCTCTGATACGTGTGACACCCCGTACCTCCTTCACCCGCTTGCACATGCCACTCCGTCCCAAAGCGGACATTCTCTCCCCAATACCCTTCTGCCTCCAAACTCCTGCACCCCCATTTTCAGCCCAGTGCCTGCACCCACACCCCATCCCATCCCCACCTTCCCCACCAGAGCCTACCCCTCCTGCTGCAAGCAGACTTTCTCCTACATGCCAGTCCCCTACCCCACCTGGACTCCCTCCCAGAGCCTTAGGCAGGTGGGGGGAGGGGTGTGAGGTTCTGGCCACCACCAGAATTGCTGCCCCTGCTCCCCCAGACCCTTCATAACACCCATCCATACAGCTACAAGCAGTCAGCTTTATGTGCTGCTGGTAGAAACACCCCCTCCCCCCCCCCGGGAACTATCTTCTATATATTCTCCACAGGGGGATCCTCCATTAACACACACACACACACACACACACACACACACACACCCCCCAACGCACATAACAGCAAGCAGAGATTCCTCTGCCTGTATCTGGTATAGGACCCCCCTCCTCCTGCCAAGCAGCTCCAGTCACAGGCCTTCCATAACACCTGTATTGCCATTCAGCTACAAGGAAGAGCAGCTGTACCTGCAACACACCTGGGTCCCATTATGTGTCCCCAGCCCCGAGAAAGGGGGGAGGGTCCCCTAGCTCTCACAGGGATTCCTTCCCCTATAGCCAGGGACAGGCAGAGTCTACTCCCCATGTTCCTCCCGGTGAGCTTTCAGAAAGGTAATTGGAACCCTACAAAGGAGCACCACCCTTAGGGGACCTGCCACTCCTCCCCGGGGACCCATCTCGTTTGCAATCAGCAGAGCCAGCCTTCTTGGAGTTCGGCAGCAAGGTGCCAGGGTCTCCGCTTTGGGCCCTCGCTGTACAGTCCCGTAATGTAGCCCTTCCCTGGACATTGGGGGGAGAGGTTCCCCAGGACAACGTTCTCCTCTGAGAGTTTCCTGTATGTTCCTGCCTGCCCTAGCAACTCCCTCAGTCCGAGGCCCAAAAGCCACCCTCTCCCTCAGACCTTTCCTCATGGGGACAAGTGGAGCTGGCTGTGTATGAAAGCAAAAGATTTTGCTGAAGGAAGCTGTAAATTGGGGAGACCACCCTGGGACCCAATCCCCTTCCTGCCCTGAGGGGAAGGCAGGCACTGTATTGCAACGCTCTAAGCCCGTTTGAACTTGGGGTATAATAGTGTAGTCGAGTTACCAGTGAGCAAAAGCTTATAGGTTAATGCCATAAGCTACATGCATTTCTCCCTCCATGCCAGTAAATGTTTTAGCAGGCTGGCCAGCAGCCTGGCTCAATCCTGGCTTGCAATGGGTCTGAGACCTACCCCACTGCGTTCTGCATTTAAAGTGTATTGGGAGCCGGGTGGGCAGGCAGCCTGGCTCTGTCCTTGCTCACGCTGGGTCTGGGAGCTACCCCCTTTTTTCAGCTTTGCATTTTGAAGAGCCGGGTGGGCAGGGAGCCCAGCTCAGTTCTGGCTTGCGCTGGGTCCGGGAGCTCGGACCCCGCCCTACACAGGGGCTGCTGCCTCTTTCTCAGAAGCAGCAGCACAAGGTGACAGGTAGCCGGTCCGCGAGGGGAGCTGGTTTTTAACCCGGCTCCCCTCACAGATCATCTCCCGCCTGGCACCCCGCACTGCTGCCTCTAATACAGTGGCTGCTGTCCCCGTCCCCGGAGACTATAGAATAGTTGGCCACCCAATAAAATTTTATGAGGTTATTCGACTATTCAATTAACCGATATTTAACATCCCTAGCTTGAACTGGCATTTGGTGACTGTCTCCTTCAGAGCTACTGCACCCCCTTTCTCCTCCCCATGCTAGTCCTGTCCTCTCAGGCCTGTCAGTAAGCTTGAGCTCTCTTGTTTGCTAGGTGAAGGCCCCTCCATGCTCAGAACACATCAGTTCACCCAAAGAAACTTCAGTAGCTTCTAGCTCAGTTGCCTCCAAAGCTGTGTCGCTTATACAGTGATTTGTATAAGTACTTTAAAGTAGGTAGATGCCAGGCGGGGCAGGCCTCCCCAAAAGCTGCTGGACCTCAGGTCCCCCTCGCTGTCACCTGAGGCACTTGTGCTTGATCATGCCCATCTCGTTGCACATCACTAACAGTGCTCTGGCCCGCGTGCCCAGCCCGTAGAGTCCCTGCCATGCCATTCTGCATGACCGCAGCTGGGCTATTTCCAGGCATGCACAGCTGCTGTGCCAACGTGCCGATGTTCAGGCTGCGGGGATTAACCCGCCACTCCTCCGCAGCAAGGTGCACATGTAAGGACCCTGCAGACTGTGGGCTTGACACTCGTTAGCAGGGCGAATGTTTCTGATCTGAAACTCATTCTTCAGAGCAAAATGCAACTGGACTGAGCACCTGGGTTGGAATTCCAGTAGTGTCACGCGAGGCACTGTGGAGATGGAACGTGCAGAGCCCCAGCCTTTAAACATACACATGTTCAGGGCTCATGTTTGACCATGTGCCTGTCAGCTGTTCCTAGCCAATGGTGTCAGTGCACACAACTAATTCACTAGAGATGCTGAACATCAATAGGGCAGTGCTGACTGGCACGTCAGCCAGCATGCTACAGCCTGGGCTCTCTGCGGTAGCTCTCAAAATACTTCTGCAGGGTCCATGATGATACAACCTGCATGCTAGGGATGGCACAGCAGTGCATAGTCTGGGAGTTTCAAATGCCACCAGCTTATAAACATGTCTGGCTGTCTCTTCTCAGTGCAGGGGAATCCGTACAGCAGGTATCTTGAGCTAACAGCTGGTATCTTAAGCTAACAAGTGTATTTCAAGATTCCATCTAATTGTGGCAGTGGAGGAAGGGGCACCCAGTTCAGTAGCTGTGAAAGGTGATCAGGGATCTGACTGAACTAAGTCACTTGGAAATGGTGAGATCCCAGAAGGTGTTTTGGGTAGTGCACATGACCCGTGGAGTGCCGTCTCATTAACTTTCTGTAAGCTCTCATGGTCTGAGATGGAGCCACAGTGTAAATCTGTTCTTTCTTCTGAGCCTCCTGCTGCTGCCTGCTCTGTGTCTGAAAACCTAGAGGCAGAAGGGAGACTGTTCTCTATGCAAAGTTCAAAAACTAGAACTCACTGCTTCCGTGCTCCCTTCGGAGACAAAAATCAGCAATAGACCCCAACCGTGGGGGGAGGAGAATGGTCAGTAAATCGCCCTAAAAGTCGTGGATTGCAAAGAAAGCAAGGGCACAGATCAAGGGGAGGAGGAAGGCAGGGTAGATGAGGAAGAAGGCAAAATGCAGGACAGAAGGGGGCTGATGTTCCATGTTGCTTTTTGCACCTGTTGCAATGTAGAGGAGAGTAAGGGGGGATATGATAGAGGTCTATAAAATCATGACTGGTGCGGAAAAAGTGAATAAGGAAAAGTTATTTACTTCTTCCCACAATATAAGAACTAGGGGTCACCAAATGAAATTAATAGACAGCAGATTTAAAACAACCAAAGGAAGTTTTTCTTCGCTTAGCACACAGTCAACCTGTGGAACTCCTTGCCAGAGGATGTGGTGAAGGCTAGAACTTTAACAGGGTTCAATAAAGAACTAGATAGATTCATGGAAGTTATATCCACCAATGGCTATTAGCCAGGAGGGGTAGGAATGGTGTCCGTAGCCTCTCTTTCTTTGGAAATGGATGACAGGGGAAGGATCATGTGAGGGTTACCTGTTCCCTCCCTGTGGGCACCTGGCACTGGCCACTGTCGGCAGGCAGGACACTGGGCTGGATGGACCATTGGTCTGACCCAGTCTGGTTGGTCTTATGTTCTTATGCCCCTTTTACAGAAGGCCTGCCGCTTGTGCCGCTTTTCACACGTAGCTTTCCCACGTAAGTCAATAGGAGACTGGGTCGTTAGCAGAACTTGAAATTCCTACCCAAGGGTAATGTTCTACCCTGCATAGGGGTGTTAAATTTCGATTAAGTGAATATTTGAGTAACCTCATGAATTCTTATTGGTCTCTCGACTATTCTGTAGTCCCGGGGGAGGGGCTGGCAGCCACTGCAATCCAGCCCCACTCCTGAGGAGCCCCCTGCCACTCCATGCTGCTGCCTCTGTATCAGAGGCAGCAGCATGGGATGCTGGGTGGGAGCTGGTCTGCGAGGGGAGCCAGTTTAAAAACCAGCTTCCCTTGCGGACCAGCTGCCTGTCGCCCCGTGCTGCTGCCTCTGATACAGGGGTGGCAGCAGCCCCGGTCCGGAGGAGGCTCTGAGCTCCTGCACCCAGCACAAGCTGGAACTGAGCCAGACTACCTGCCTGTCTACCTCCTAATACACTTCAAATGCAGAGCTGCAATGGGGGTAGGTCCCAGACCTGTCCGAAGCCAGGGATGAGAGACTGCTGGCCAGCCTGCTAAAAAAAAGTACTGGTGTGGGTGAAAGCGGGGGGGATACATGTAGTCTATAGCATTAACCTATAAGCTTTTGCTTAACAGTTGATCAACTACACTATTACATCCCTAATCCTGCATGTATAGGAGTCCTATGAATATTCTCAGTGTCATTTATGGTTCCAATTTGTATAGCTCTACCATAGAAACCCTACCCTGGTCCTCACTAATTGCCCAGTGTAATGATCAGCGCTCTCTTCAACATACACATGCGACTTGAACGTAACGTGTTGGGTCTGTTGGGCTAGATTCTCTGCTTTGGTTCCCTTCCAGCTGGCTTGCACTTTTCTCAGTAGCACAGAACTGCTTGAAAGCAGCCTGAAAGGATCCAGAGCTTGGTAGTGGCATAGAATTACTCTTGCCAGTTCTATGCCACTCGCTTGCTGGTGTGGGCAAGGGGACATGCCAGAGGGGAGGCTGAGCAAAGCCCATGGGATAACCCAAAGCATCCTAAGGATGTCCCTAAATTACACTGAGGGCCATTTTGGTCCCCGTCGGGCCCGGGATCCGGGCCCCAGCTCTCCTCACAATCTGGCCTATTGTCTAAACTTCATTGTTCTTGGGCATCTAATCTCACTTCAGGAAATTCCATTTTAGCTGCTAATGGGTCAGCTCCTTAAATGGAAGGTCTATTTTGAAAGCAGAAAGGTGATTGAACAAAAAATGAAAATCGTGTTTTGGAAAGATCATAAGAACATAAGAACATAAGAACGGCCGTACCAGGTCAGACCAAAGGTCCATCTAGCCCAGTATCCTGTCTGCCGACAGTGGCCAGCACCAGGTGCCCCAGAGGGGCTGGACCGAAGACAATGATCAAGCGCTTTGTCTCCTGCCATCCCTCTCCAGCCTCTGTCAAACAGAGGCCAAGGACACCATTTTATCCCCTGGCTAATAGCCTTTTATGGACCTAACCTCCATGAAATTATCTAGCTTCTCTTTAAACTCTGTTATAGTCCTAGCCTTCACAGCCTCCTCTGGCAAGGAGTTCCACATGCTGACTACACGCTGTGTGAAGAAGAACTTTCTTTTATTAGTTTTAAACCTGCTACCCATTAATTTCATTTGGTGTCCTCTAGTTCTTCTATTTAGGGAACTAATAAATAACTTTTCTTTATCGGCCCTCTCCATACCACTCATGATTTTATACACCTCTATCATATCCCCCCTCAGTCTCCTCTTTTCTAAACTGAAAAGTCCCAGTCGCTTTAACCTCTCCTCATATGGGACCCGTTCCAAACCCCTAATCAATTTAGTTGCCCTTTTCTGAACCCTTTCCAAGGCCAAAATATCTTTTTTGAGGTGAGGAGACCACATCTGTACACAGTATTCAAGATGTGGGCGTACCATAGTTTTATACAGGGGCAGTAAGATATTCCGGGTCTTATTTTCTATCCCTTTCTTAATAATACCTAGCATCCTATTTGCCTTTTTGACCGCCGCTGCACACTGTGTGGAAGTTTTCAGAGAACTGTCCACGATAACTCCAAGATCTCTTTCCTGATTTGTCGTAGCCAAATTTGCCCCCATCATACTGTACGTATAGTTGGGGTTATTTTTCCCAATGTGCATTACTTTACACTTATCCACATTAAATTTCATTTGCCATTTTGTTGCCCAATCACTCAGTTTGGTGAGATCTTCTTGGAGTCCCTTACAGTCTGCTTCTGTCTTGACTATCCTAAACAGTTTGGTATCATCCGCAAACTTTACCACCTCACTGCTTACCCCTTTCTCCAGATCATTTATGAATAAGTTGAACAGGATTGGTCCTAGGACTGACCCTTGGGGGACACCACTAGTTACCCCTCTCCACTCTGAAAATTTACCATTTATTCCTACCCTTTGTTTCCTGTCTTTTAACCAGTTCTCAATCCAAGAAAGGACCTTCCCTCTTATCCCATGGCCATGTAATTTACACAAGAGCCTTTAGTGAGGGACCTTGTCAAAGGCTTTCTGGAAATCTAAGTATACTATATCTACTGGATCCCCCTTGTCCGCATGTTTGTTAACCCCTTCAAAGAACTCTAATAGATTAGTAAGACAGGATTTCCCTTTACAAAACCCATGTTGACTTTTGTCCAACAAATTATGTTCTTCTACATGCTTCACAATTTTATTCTTTACTATTGTTTCGACTAATTTGCCCGGTACTGAAGTTAGACTTACCGGTCTGTAATTGCCCGGATCGCCTCTAGAGCCCTTTTTAAATATTGGTGTCACGTTGGCTACCTTCCAGTCATTAGGTACGGAAGCCGATTTAAGGGATAGGTTACAAACCACAGATAATAGTTCAGCAATTTCCCATTTGAGTTCTTTTAGAACCCTTGGATGAATGCCATCCGGTCCCGGAGATTTGTTAACATTAAGTTTTTCTATTTGTTCCAAAACCTCCTCTAATGACACTTCAATCCGGGACAGTTCCTCAGATTCATTACCCACAAAGATCACTCCCGTCGAAGCCCGGCTCGGTCAGTGACTCGCCCCAGGTTACCAGCACTGGACTTGGCCCACTGCTGTTGCCTTGACACACGTGATTCGTGGGAGCCCAGTGGGAAAGGACGTGCTTCAAAACTCAGCCACCCAAGCTTTGCTCTTAAAACCCAGATGCTTTTTCCACATTGCTAAGCTGCTGTTTCAGCTCGTTGGAGACTGTTACTGAGCTTGGCCACCATCACGCTTGTGGGAAGGTATCAACAGCCCTAGGAGCTGAGTGCTTTTGCATTCCCACCTGTGCCCTGTACCCCGGTTGCTTGCGCTCCTGCTTTCATGTGACAGGCCCGCAAGGAGCGTGCTGCTGCCTTTCTAAGCAGGGTCCGCACATCCTCATGCATAGCATGCACAGTGCGAAGGACAGCTGTTCAGAGCCCTTCCCAGAACAGTCTCGTTCCTCGCCAGGACTAGTCATCCCTCCTGAAATCTTACTGCAGGGGCTGGAGCAGCGCTGATTGACACGCATGCTTGTGTCTCAATGAGGTCGTGTTCGGGGTTTAATTAGGCTGAGTTAATGAAATTGTAAACTGCAAGTGCACGGAACTGACTGCAGATGTGTTTGTTCCCAAGAGGAGTGGCTGTCTCTCTGGTTTTCCGTCTTGTCATGCCCTTTTTCCACTCTCTCCCCAAAGGTGGCCCAGCCAGTGGATGCTGTTTTCATCTTCAGAAACAACCCTTCCCTCCCCTCCCCAAAGAGAGGCTTTGCCACCGAGACTCTAACTTTAGAATACTCTTATTGGGGAGCCTGGATTTGGCCTGTCCAGCAAATGTGGCCAGCCCTCCCTCCCTCCCCCCTTGTTTAAAGCAGGGCTTCTCAGCCTTTTTCTTTGCCCTCCCAAGGTGCTAGAAAAACTCCATGGCCCACCTGTGCCGTAGCTGTTTTTCTGCATAGAAAAGCCAGCGCCAGCAGTAAGGGGGAGGACACAGGGCAGTTACGTGGAGCCCTGTGCCACAAGAGGTCCCTCAAAACTAAACTGCTCACACTTCAGCCCCGGGTGGCAGGGCTTCGGCTGCCTGCCCTGAGCCCCAGCGAATCTAGTGCTGGCCCTGCTTGGCAGACTCCCTGAAACCTGGCCATGGCCCCCAAGGGGGCCTTGGACCCCTGGCTGAGAGCTGCTGATTCAAGGGTCTCCCTCCCACTCCTCCTTCTGATCTGACTTCCATAATTCACATAGGACAGGGAGGTGCAGCCAGATCCTTCTCTTCTAATTTCCATAGCCGTTGTCAAGGTTACAGACAGTTTATGCAAATAACCCATATTTCTCCCCACTCACCCTTACCAATCACTGACCTTTACAGAGACAGACATTAAAAAGCTGGTGGCTTGGCTGGTGTTCTTTGGCTTTACCTGCCGTTGGAAACCCTGGTTTCTTTCCCATGTGTTCCTGGGATTTGTACTAGACTGTTTGCGGGAGGGTGGAGTCATTGAACACACTTTCAATTTCCAGCTCTGGCCACATGCTGTGAGCAAGTAGAGGCAATCAGGTTGAGTACTCTGGGTTTATGGTTAAGTGTAATTCTCAGCATCTTCTGAGGAAATATTCAAGTTGTCCTAACAGCTTCTGTCTGTGTAGCCAAGGCTGACTTCCTGATTGTAGTGAACTGACATGATGCAAGAGAGAAGATGGAAGTGCGATTTGCTAGAAGGCAAACAGCTCAGCTTTCCCTGGCTGTTTTCCCTCCTGTCCCCTGCTGGGAATATAGTTGTAGGCAGCGATATTGTCCTAAGTAATCTCTAATGGTAATCAGTCGGCTTTGTACTGGTATAAGTACATCTACATGAGGGCTTGTACCAGCGTACACCTATATTAGCAAAAAGCCATCCCCCTTACCCACAGAGTTGTTGCCAGTAAGTAAAACGTCAAGAGCTCGCCAAGGAGCTGACGAGCATGGCGTGGTTTTCAGATTTCAGGGGGAGCCTGCAGGCCTGAGGGCAGAACTGGTCGCTTGCAGCCTGAGCTCTCAAGATACTACGGAGGGTAGGCCCAGGTTTACCTCCAGGCTACCTGTAAACTTTTACAGCAAACTGTCCTTTAAACCGGAGTCTAGGATACAGTTGTGACTGTGGCAGGAACTGCAAAACATTCTGCAGCTCCCTGGTTCTCTAGGTCAGCAAAGCAATGACACTATAGAGATGAGGGTGTCTGTCAGCCAGTCTGCAGCCTTCTGCATAATTTACAATTGACACTCAACAGCAGTGATCACCAGCATGTTCTGGCGAGGAGGGCTCTGGCTAGACTCATCAGGCCTTTCCGCTCCATTTAAAATATCACTGTCCTCCTTACTGTTACTCCCCTCTTGCTATCTCTGCCGTTACCATGTGCTTTTGTTTCTTTGTTTAAGGTGAAAGAATCTTGGGCTACGCCGAGGAGCCCTGTTATCTCTGGTTCGTCATGGAGTTCTGTGAAGGGGGAGATCTGAATCAGTACGTGCTCTCGCGGCGACCAGACCCCGCCACTAACAAGAGTTTCATGCTCCAGCTGACCAGCGCAATTGCCTTCCTGCACAAGAACCATATTGTGCACAGGGACCTGAAGCCGGACAACATCTTGATCACAGAGAAGTCTGGCACCCCGGTTCTCAAGGTGGCAGACTTCGGACTCAGCAAGGTCTGTGCTGGTCTGACAGCTCGAGGCAAGGAAGGGGGGAATGATAATAAAAATGTGAATGTGAACAAGTACTGGCTGTCTTCAGCCTGTGGTTCTGACTTCTACATGGCTCCGGAGGTCTGGGAAGGACACTACACGGCCAAGGCAGATATCTTTGCGCTGGGCATCATCATCTGGGCCATGATCGAGAGGATAACGTTCATTGATGCGGAGACCAAGAAGGAGCTTCTGGGGACCTACATCAAGCAGGGCACAGAGATTGTGCCTGTTGGGGAAGCACTGCTAGAAAACCCAAAGATGGAGCTACATATCCCCCAGAAACGCAGGACTTCCATGTCTGAGGGGATCAAGCAACTCTTGAAAGACATGTTAGCTGCTAACCCACAGGATCGACCTGATGCCTTTGAGCTTGAAACCAGGATGGACCAGGTTACATGTGCTGCTTAAATTCAGGGCAAAGCATTAGTGCATCTTGCATTTGGGTAAGTGTCCTGCGGGTTTTTCTGCGACTTTTTTCTTCATCTATTGCACCCTCCCACATAATGGCTGTACGGTGTAATAGCACTGGGGAGCTTTTTATATTCTCAGAGCTACTTATCCACTGACTCACGTAAGAACTGCTTCCTGAGGCTTTCACCCACCTCTGTTTAAACCAAAAAAAAAAAAAAAAAAAATCATAAAAAGGAAAACAGGACTAGCAGCAACCCTGTCTCCGCCAGCTTTCCTGCGGGCTCGTTCTCTGCACGCTGACCAGCCAGGCCACCTGCAGGGTGTGCTCCTCTGACCCTTGCGTGGTGTGCACATGAGGAGATGGAAGACTTCACTGGCAGCCTTGCCACTAATTAGAGAGCTTCCCTTTGCAGCCCTAGAGCGTGCTTGGTTGTGGTGTTTGCACGTAGTCTAGCAGGTGTCTTCTGCTCGCACACCAATGGAGCTCATCACTGTGCTCCGAGGCCTTCTCAGGCTAAGGGGCCATAGGCCGCTCCCGAGCTATTTTCTGGCAACGGTACAGTTCTGCTCAGCTACTTCATCCTTTTTTCCCCACCCAGGAACCTCCACTATGTGATGCAGTTTGACTGACCCTAGATTAGGTAACTGAGAGGCAGGCACAGTGCACATCAATCTCCTGGCCCATCCCCACCAGGCTAACGCGCTGGAGTGATAACGGCCTGGTTGAACTTGAAGTGCTAGAACAGTTGTGCAAACAGCTTAGGAATGCACTAGGTAAAGTGCCCGGTGACTTACACACACAATCCTGCTTCAACTTGAAGGAATGTAGCTGGTCTTGTTTCATTTCTACTTCCTATTCCCAGTACTAAACAAGTGAGTTCCTTCCAGTATGAGAGGCTTGTGCAATGCCAGACACTTGTTCCTGTATTTGGCACCATTGTGCGATACAAGCCTTCACAGGCAGCAAGTTGACAGAAGTGTTGTCTTTTAACAGATTGCTCCCTGCTCAGTTGAAATGGAACCTCTTTCCTACTAGGCTCAGTTCCTAAACCACCTGTAGGAGCTCCCAAATTCAAAGGGGAAGGGCTCACGGTTTGCTCTTGCTGCTGCTGCTGTATTCAGAACCGAAAGCATTCCAGAGGCCAAAAGCATGCTGTGTGCAAGCTGTAGAGCTAGGGAGTGAGGTTACGTTGCACTGCTGTCCTTAGTAACTGGGAGGTATTTATTTGTAGTAAATCCACTTGGAAACAAAGCAGTGACTAGGGACCCACCCCCCGCCAAAGAACTGGGGTGAAATGAAAACTGCAGATCTGGGAGATAAAAGTAAAACTTTGGAGAAGCTTGGCCTTCCCAAAGGGCCTGCTGTACTGTCTGTTACACTGACCAGGAGGGATCTGACACTTCCTAGCAGGGAAAATGACTAATCTGGAACTTAGCCCACCTGTTCTGCCTGCTCTGATCAGGAGATTGCAGAGGTCCTAGTCTAACTAAATATGAGAAAACCATTACATATCTCCCCCTGCCTCATGATGGAGTTCTGCCACACATGGTAAGATCACCCTCTAGGCCGGGGCGAGGAACCTTTTTTGGGTCGGGGGCTGCTGACCGACAGAAAAATCAGCTGGGAGCCTGGGCACCGCACACAAGTGAGAAGCCAAAAAAAAAAATCACTCCCCCACATTCCTCTGATATATCAGAGCCCAGGGAGGCCCAGGCTTAGCAGATTTTCTGTGCTCCAGCCCCACAGGAGGATGGTGGGGCTGGAGCACCAGTGTGGGCTTCCCAGTGCTGGAGGGGAGGGGGGGCGTCTTGAGGGCCAGATCCAAGGAAGCTAGGGGCTGCATCTGGCCCCCGGGCCTTGGGTTTCCCCACCCTGCCCTAGACAGACCGGCAATAACATGCATGGCCAACAGGGTGAGTTCAGGGCACTTTGGCAGCCCTGGCTCCCAATTTCCTTGCTGCTGTTGATTTCTCTTGACCTGCAGGGAGCGTTTCAGAGCTGATGCAATTTGGTGTGCGCTCTCCCTCCCCTTTCTCTAGACACCAGTTTGGAATGTCCCCAGACAAGGACGTTATTTGGGGCATTTCTTACCAGTGTAAGAAACTGGTTTTCTCAGCTGAAGAGCTGCTGTCCTAAACTCGGATATTTTTGTAAAAATCTGGCTTATCCAGGGCAGGATACTCCCCCTCTAGCACTTACGGATGTGATAAAAGGCATGTCACCGTGCCTGACTGAACGGAGGATCCTTCGCTGTGGATAATGCAGGTTCCTGATGGGGCCGAGGTAGGGAGTTGACTGAATCTGCAGAATTGTGAACCCTTGAAATGGATCTTAGTGGTAATGGAGTCTTACCTGTTGTGGTGTGAGTAGGTGCTGCTCGACTTGCTTACTTGCTTTCTGGTCTTAAGGGAAGCAGTGAATGTTTTCCTCCTCTGGGGGAGGGGGAGATACTATTTTTAAAGCAGCTGGCATCCTGCATCTCCCCAGAGGTCCCTGTTTTGCCTCTGCTGTTGCCATCTGTGATCACTCCTGCTCTAGCATGAGGCTGCTGAGTTATGTAAGAAGCCAGTGCCCTCCGGGGAAAACCAATTCTGCACATATCTGCAGAATAGTAAACGCGGGGATAATAAACGCAGAGAACAGTCCTACCCTGCAGCTGTTGACTTAAAACCCCGGCTGCCTGTGCAGATTTCCCCCCTTCCCTGGCCATGGGTGGAGCCAGCAATGAGCTTTCACCAAAGGCTTCGTTTAGTGACCCAGCTACAGCGGAGGTGGTGCCCACTTACGTAAGGAAACGGAACGTGCCATAGTGGCCTTGTTTTGCTTGTCCCCAGTTGCTGGGCAGAACACCAGGCATACGTTCACTGTAGCCTTGGTACATCCTGTCGCCCCACGGGGAAGAATTTCTCTGGCTGCTTCCCTGAGCGCAGCGCTGCTTAAACGGAGCATGCGCCCCCTTCAGGAATCTGTTCTTGACGCAAGTGTTACATTGCCCCTTATGAACCTTGCCTCCTGACTTGCCAGGCCGCTCCTGACTGCCTGCCTGAAGAGTTAAGGGCAAGAAGCTTCAGACTGTAAAGTTCATGTCCTGGTTTAGACAGCAGGTCATGTTGCCAGCCAGAGCTCACCCATTCTTGGCATTGCACTGGCTCTCTCTGGCTTCGCAGGGTCCCAAAAGACTCTTGCCTCCACATTTATGCTACAGATATTGCAGATCTGTCGCTAGGCACAACAGGTGTGGAGAAAGTGAATAAGGAAAAGTTATTCCTATAACACAAGAACTAGGGGGTCACCAAATGAAATGAATAGGTAGCAGGTTTAAAACAAACAAAAGGAAGTTTTTCTTCATGCAGCGCACAGTCAACCTGTGGAACTTCTTGCTGTAGGAGGTTGTGAAGACCAGGATTTTAACAGGGTTCAAAAAAGAACTAGATAAATGCACAGCAGTTAGGTCCATCAATGGCTATTAGCCAGGATGGGTAGGAATGGTGTCCCTGGCCTCTGTTTGTCAGGAGCTACAAATGGATGACGGGGGAGGGATCACTTGATTCCCTGTTCTGCTCATTTCCTCTGGGGCACCTGGCTTTAGCCACTGTGCAGACAGGACAGTGGACTAGATGGGCCTTTGGTCTGACCCAGTCCATGGCCGTTCTTGCCACCAAGAGCTTAACCAATGTTTATGGCTTCATGTAGGAAAATATTCCTGCCAGAGCTGGCCAGAACCAATGGGAAGCTGATCTGCCTGCTGGTTTTACAGCCTGGCTGAGTACCCCAGGGCTGTCTGTCCCACTTGGTTACTCAGACTGGTCTGGTTGTACCTGACTCCACAAGCCCTGACACTCTCTCTAAGAGTAGGAGGCCTTCCCCACAATGCTTGGGTGCATATTTCACTGAGATGAAAGGACGGTAGGGTTTTTTCCCCCTCTTCCTCACTTGAGTAGACCCTTACAAGGGGCAAGACTGCAGAAGCCCTGATCCTGGAGGGTGCTGTCAGTGACACCCAAGGACTTGTGCACAATTTTCCAACCTTTCCCTTTCTAGGAATGTGATACAGAAGCCATTCTAGTCCAGCCAGAAACTGAGCTGTTGGCTCCTGGTGGGTGAGCTCAGGTTAATGTCGGTGTTTAACATTGTTATCGCATGTGCATAACACGTGAACAAGGGCTTACGTCTGCATGCCTCCAGGGGGAGGCTGGCTGGAAGCATGGCAGGAGTTGGATAATGTTACTGTCAGCATTGTTGTGGATTCAGATTCTGCCTTGTCATTTTGCCCTGTTCCACTGTGGGACAAAGTGCAAAGGGGCAGAAGCAGCCCAGGCAGGTCCTTTGTAACTCGAGCCGGAGAAGGTTTCCTTCCTTGTTTACACAGCAGTTACCATCCTGTTCTGTGTTCCGGTAGAAGGATGTGCTGCTTGGTCACAGCCGGCGGCAGCAGTTCCCCCTTTTCCCAGCTGTGCACTGTGTTCTAGTGTTGTAGCCACTGTGGAATATGTACGTGCTGGGCTTCCCTCTCTCTGAGTTACTGTGGCGGCAAACCACAGGTTGTGTTTACAAGGGGGCCGGTTATTTATAGTTACAGATGAATTTAGCACTGGATCTACTTATGCAGCCAGGAGCATAGGGCAGGCTGGCAGGGATGACCTGTCTGGAGAGCTCGCTCCACTCAGGTGAGTGACAGTGTGGGGACCAGCACTGGACCACAGGAGGGTTGAGGCTGATGACATTAATGGTTGTGAGGGGCTGCAGGGAGAGGGGCCATGCTAGTACTTACGACTAGAGCTTTTGTGGGTCAGCTGGAGTCCCCCAACGTCTTCCACCACATAGTTCTAACCCTCTCCTTTCCATCCCACTGTTTCAGCACCCAGAGTGACTGGCTCCAGAGCGCCCATCTCCTAACCCCTGGACTGGAGCTATCCCCCTCTCTGGCCCAGTGACTGTTCCAGTCATTCCTGTTCTCTCTCTGCAGGCCAGGGGTTAAGCTCCCATATAGGAGGTGGGGAAACCCTGGTCCCATGCCCACAGAGAGCAATGGCTGCTATAGGAGTGATTTGGCACCCCACAGCCCAAGGGCTAGATGCTCCTGAGAGGCGGGAGACTCTTGGTGAAATCCTTTCTGTCAGAGCAAGCTGCCTGGCAGCCCTCTTGCCCTGGTCTTGGTGCACATGCACCTGACGTGTCGCTCTTGGCATATGCCTGTCCTTGTGATCTCAGATCAGTAACTTCCCTAGGTCACTTCTTCAGAGGGTGCCCTGCCCTGGCTGAGTAGCTGGGTTCAGCCAGAGACCTAGTTTGAGACCTGTGAGTGCATGCAGACAAGCAGCAGGGACCAGGTGACTTGTAAAATGGAAGGGGTGGATGGGTGTGTGGCCCTTGGTTCAAGTGACTCCCAGGTTTGAACCACAGAGTCTATCTGCACCCTTTGAGGCGCAGCAAATTTCAAGGCCAGATGCCTAAATCTGGATTTTACAGCTGTGAGAGTCTGCTTTTAAACACACAGCGATGGTCCACCAAAGCTGCAGCAGAGACAGGATTCCTCTACAATCAGGAGGGCTCGTATTGGAGCTCAGGTGTAGTTTTCAGTCTCTGCCCAGCACAGCAGTAGAAGGGGCTGGGTGTGGGAATGAGCGTGCGGAAGAGCTGCTGTGGCTTCCGTTAACATCATTACAGATGCAGGTGAAGCAGGACCTGACTCTCTCAGCGCTTTTTGTGGGCTGCAGTATGTGGAGTAGTGGGCGGGTAATGATTTGGTGGGGTTGCAGGGCCCGGCAGAAGTTGTTTCTCAAACTGACATACTGCAGCCGATTTATGGCGCTCCTTCTATTACCTCTTTCAGCCTCTGCCACCTTCTTCCTTCTGAGATGGTTGGAGAGGTTCACTTTTCCCCTGGATGGGTCTCTGTTCAGTGTCTTTAGCAGCGCTATACGTTTTCTGGTGACTCACCCCCTGCTTCCCAATCCCGTTATGATTAAGTGAGGTGGTGGTTTTCCCCTGCCGGCCAGTGTTCCATCTTAGTGATTTATCACTTATGTGCCAAAGCACTAAGACCTCCTCAGTCTCCTTGCTGACTCCAGTCCCTGTCGAGTACCGAGTATGGACAGCGATGCCATCCCCATGTGCCCATCCTGCAACACTTCTCTTTGGTCTGTTTCTTCAGATACTTTTTTTTTTTTTTGCTTCCCATTTGCAACTCTTGCCCCAGAAATGTGGTGTCTGCACCCTGATCAAGATATGTCAGCCTGAAATTCACCCACTCCCCAACCTTACTGTAATTTTTCCCATAAGATTGGGTAGCCCCTGTTCAGTCTTTGCTCCTCTAATTATAGCAGCCGCAGCTGAACCCTAGTCTCTTTAGAGGTTAATTGTAGCTGTGTGGATCTAGTTTCAGAAGCCCTCTTGGAGAGTTGGCAAAGAAACTAAGGCCTAAGAGGTAGTTGCTAATTACCACCTTCTCTAACAGCTGTGTTCTGCCCCGGGTTTCCTTCAGCTAATTAAGAGTTCCATTGGGCCTCTGTCCTAATGAGCACAATTTACTGCACTAGGTGCTGATACCTAGACTAACCCAAAAAACACACCACCCCTGGGGAAATGCCTCTTGAGGGCCAGGTGCATGGGAATGGATCTCACAAACAAGTCTATCAGGCTTCTTGCTTTAAAACAAAACGTTCTCATCTTTTGCCCCCTCCCGTTCAAGACTAAATTGCTCGGGTCTTGAGACCTGTGCAGGGTCAAGCAGTCTGCTGATCTCCTGTGCCCTTTCAGCTCTCCCACCTGCAACAGAAATGGGGACACTGAGGCTTGGTCTTCACTGCGGGGGGGCCAGCATCCATGTTATGCAACTTGAGCTGTGTGACTAAGGGTATGTCTATACTAGCCCCCTAGTTCGATCTAGGGAGGCTAATGAGGGCGACCGAAACTGCAAATGAAGCGCGGGATTTAAATATCCCACGCTTCATTAGCATGTTCCCGGCCGGTTGCCATTTTAGAAATTGACTAGCCTGAAGTAACTGCCCATGTCTACACGCGGCAGTGAAACGGGATTCCCAATTAAAGCCCTAAATTGAATTAGTTGTTATTCCTCCTGCAATGAGGTTTACCAGCTAATTCGATTTAGGGCTTTAATTGGGAATCCCGTTTCACTGCCGCGTGTAGACGCGGGCAGTTACTTCAGGCTAGTCAATTTCTAAAATGGCAACCGGCCGGGAACATGCTAATGAAGCGTGGGATATTTAAATCCCGTGCTTCATTTGCAATTTCGGTCGCCCTCATTAGCCTCCCTAGATCAAACTAGGGGGCTAGTGTAGACATACCCTAATGTAATTGAGGTCAGCATACTGAGATCTACTAACTTCAGTGTCTTTGTGGTGGTAAATAGCTTGATGCTCTCCCATCAGCTCTGCCTGCACTTCTCATTCCACTGAAGTACCAGAGTTGATAGAGTGCTTGGTGGTCAATTTATTATGTCTCTGCTAGACATGATAAATCTACTCCTGCTGGCTCGATCGTGACCCATAGATTGGGCTGGTAGTGTAGACGAGCCCTCAGCAGCAACTGGCATCCTAGTAGCTGAAATCTCTAGACACTTCCAGTCTCTTAACAGACCTGGCTCTGTAGTTGGCAACTACAAACGAAGATAGAGAGGGAGAAAGAAGTAGAGGCAAGGACTGGATCCCCACTGTGCCTTTAGGAAAGAAGCAGTTTAATGGCTCGCTCTCTGGAGCTAGGAGGCTTTGGTATGACTACATCAGTGACGTTCCAGAGGCAGAGGTAGGTAGACAGAAGAATTCTTTTAAGCTGGGTTCCCAGGGCTGGCCTTACCATGAGGCGAACTGAGAAGGCTGCCTCAGGTGCCAGACTGTGGGGGGTGCCACTAGGACCCAGAATGTAGAAAATTGTGTCTGCTGCTGGTGCATATGTATTCACCATCTCTGCGCACCTAGAGCGGAGAGGAGTGCTATGCTGGAGGAAGAAGGCAGAAGTGAGACCTTTCAAAGTTTTGGCCCAGGCGAGGGGGTATGGGGACATCATTTGAGCTCCCCGCCTCCGGTGCCAAAATGTTGTGGGCCAGCCCTGCAGTCCCCCAGCACCATCTTCTGCTCTCTTCCCCCGCCCGCCCGGGGGGGGAGAGCCACTAGTCAAAGGACTAGTCGACCACCCCGTAAGCTTTCACTTATCAGATAGTCAACCAGTCGCTTACATCCCTATTAAGAAACCTTACTAAAATCAAGCTATATTATAGATACTGCTTCCCCCCCCCCCCCCCCCCCAATCCAGTGACCCTGTCATGGAAGGGAATTAGGTTGCTTTATTTATGTATACCCTTACGTAGCAAGATGTAGAGCCTAGCAAACTACGGTAGCGATTAACTTCTTCCGGGCCCTCTCGTCCCTTTCAGGGGAGATAATGTGATTAATGTGAGACTCTGCAGGTTAATCTGTGCCTCCAACACATTAGTAAGAACACTCTGCTACCAAAAATAACTGACTGATGCCCTTAGCATGGGGGTAGTCCCACAATCTCCTGCCGTCTTCAGTGTGACCTGTGTCATGCCAGCCCAGAGTGCCCCATTAAAATGGGGTTGCAACCTTCTTTGGGGTCCTGACCCCTGCTTTGAGAGCTGCTGTTCTAGGAGCATGACACTGCTAGAACTCCCACTTACTTCACTGGAGTTCAGAGCCTGTCTTGGCGAAATGTAGCTTGATGGGACTGGCCAAACGAAGCACGGCCCCACACTAAACATCAGGACGTTTCTCGACTTGTCCATGGAACTCCTGAACACTGCATTGGATCAATGCCAAGATTTCAGAGTGGTGCAGAATGAAAGGTCGCAAGGAGCCTGTACGGGCCGTGAATTAGGGTTGCCAGTTCTGGTTGGCCGTGTTCCTGGAGGTTTCATCACATGATGACATCTTTAATTCCTGGAGCCCTCAGGATGATACTAGAGAGTTGGCCACCCTACCTACTCCCTCAATAAAGCCTCTAGTATTACTGGCCAAGCAAAATGAGACCTTCCACTCACCATGATGGCATTTCTCTGCCGGGATGTAACAGTGTCAGGGAGGGCACTTGGCATCTGGTTAGTGCAGACATCAGGGAGGACTGGACAGGTGGAAGGAGACCTGAGGTGTGCAATGAATTTGGCCTCCAGAAACAACAGTGCATGTGACCTCCAGTGATTAGTTTCAAGTCATTATGGAACAAAGGCATATGGACTCTCAGGGTACCTGCCACCCTTTGAAACTTGATTTCTCATTCTGTTCTGCAAGTCCCATGAGGGTGCTAACTAGCAGCCCATAGCAATTAGCACACAGAGGTGGAATCTGAGTCCCTGAGAGTTAATGTTCACAGCCAATAAGCAACAGCCTCTGTGCCTCTTGAGTTTCTTGCTGTGTGCACAGCAAAGAGGATGGTTCTAATTGCCTCCTGCACAACACGATGGGAAACCTAAAATGCATTCTTACGGTGGGGGCTGTGAGTGTGACTTCCACCCTGTTCCTCCTTTAGTTTGACGTGTGCTCTAGGGATGTGAGGGCATATCTACACTGCAGGGCAAAAGTCAGAGTAAGCAATGCAACTTCAGCCACGTCAATTGCGTAGCTTAAGTTGAAATACTGTAGCTTAATTCGGCTTTTGGCACAGTCTACACAGCCAGAAATTGGAGGAAGAGCACTCTTCCTCCAGTTTGCCTTACTCCTCGTGAAATGAGGGTTACAAAAGATGGAATAAGTCCTCCAGCTCAACATTATTTCAAAATAATGGCTTGCTGTGTAAACACACTCTTTGGAATAACATTGGTTATTCCAAAATAATGCTGTTGTGTAGACATACCCTAAGAGTGTAATCATTTAAACAGGTAACTGATAAGCATGAGCTTACCGGTTATCCAAACAGTTACACATCGCTTCCTGGGCTGGCTTCTGGGGAACCGGATGGCAGGTGAGAGCCGGTACGTGCCAGGAGCCAGCTTAAAAGCTCCCAGGAAGCCGACTGCTACCCCATGCTGCTGTTTCAGTATCAACTACATAATTTAAATGTGGTTAAGTGACTGATCTCTGTGGTCTAACACAGTTTGGGCATTTATAAATCGCATATTGCCAAGGTGAATACATAGATTATCTGTGAATATGTTGCAGAGAAGGAAAATGACATTCTGCGGTCCAGACCTGCTATAATCAGTCCTGGATTAGTGGTAGGCTGAGGGAGGTGAGACCGTTTTAAAGACCATTATTTCCTACTGATCAGGACTGGAAACAAAGTACGTATGTACTTACATTTCTCTGCAGTGGTATCTGCTGTCAGATCCATCCATGGACAGTTACCAAGTACCTGAACTCAAAATCCACACCATTTTACTTTTTCCTTCCCAGGTGAATTCCAGTCTCATTTGTTTTAACACAACTGGTTTATGCCCCTAGCAGCCATTGCTTTCTGCAAGATGAAAGCAAATTGGAATAGCTGATTCCAATCTGTGTGAAGCATTAATCTCCAATTCTTATCCATTGGCACCTGGCAGGCAAAAGTGGTGCAACCAAAATGCAGAGAGATGGAAAGCCAAGTGAGCAGAATGACATGGTTTGATCTCTCTTGCGTGCTGGGTAGCCATCTTGGCCAGCTCGTAGCAAGGTTTTCAGTGCCCTACGTTTTCCAAATACGGTCTCTGGCCCACTGACTGGAGTGACACAAGGGGAATGTCTGATCTCCTGTTTTTATATTTTTCAGGTTTATTTACCAGGGACCTGCAGTCTCCATTACTTACATGCACAGAGGGAAGCAGATGGCATTGAAGATCACCTGACAACAGAATCTCTGGCAAGGAGAAGTTTTCTGTTTGGTTTGGTTACAGGAGATTTCAGGAGAGCAGAATCTTTTCAGCCTGTTTGGTTACAAGACTGTTGAATAAGGTCAAGAAGAGCACGCTTCTCTCCCCACCCCCAGCCCCACCCCTTTCAGCCTTGTTGTTCAATGCTACAGAATGCTACAGGTTCTTTCTGGGAAAGGCCCGGGTCTTTTTACTAACACAGCTGGGAATTAGAATCCATACAAAGCATTCCCTCGATTGCTGACAGATACCAAGGCTCAAAATCAGGGTGGGTCTGAGGTTGATTTTTGAAATGAATATTCTTTCTCTAGGGCAGAGAGGGTCACTGGGCTTGCACTGTAGTTGGGAGACTGTAGGGAAAAAGTAAGGCTTTGGAAGCCCCATGTTGCATACAGATGGTTATATGGCTTAGAACCTGAGGGCTCCTTCACAGTGGGTATTGCCCAGACAGAAAAGCAAGTGACACTAGACGAGGGTAGCAAGATGAGCTGGAAAGGAAATCGATTAGGCAAGATTGGTGCGGTAGTGGAAAAATGCTTGTCATCCTCTACCGGAATAAAACAAAAATCAGCATCTGTGGAAGTTGGCAACCAGGAGCCTAGCTCTGTAATGGGCCTGTGGAGTGGATGGGACAGGTTTTCAGGTAACCAACTGTTCGATAGGGTGAATGTATATAACAGAAACAGAAAGTAACTGAAAAAAGATCTGAAGTCACTTGTGCCTAACTTCAGCTGCGAAGGCCTTGGCAGCACTGGGAGTAGGGGGGCCCTGAAAGCATCACTCGCTGTAGGGTTTTAAGGCTCCTACAGGAGACTGTTTGCCTTTTGCTGGATCACTGTGGCTATGTCTATGCTGCCGTTTTTGCCGGCAGTGAGTATGCAAATGAGGTGTGTATTAGCATACTGCCATGCCTCATTTGCATAATCTGTGCACACCGTTTTTGCGGGGGAGGGGAGTAGTGTGGATGGGGGTTTTTTGTGCAAAAAAAAGTCCACACTACTTTTTTTTCCCCTGCAAAAACCCTTTGTGCAAAAAATGATGTGCATAAATTATGCAAATGAGGTATGGTGATATGCTAATCTGTAAATCATTTGCATACTCACTGCCAGCAAAACCAGCAGTGTAGACAAAGCCTGTGTGTCTACAAAGGGCCAAGAGAGTGCTGGTCTGGCTGGGTCACTTCCAGTTACCCATCAGCTGACTGTAGGGCAGGGAGGTGGGAATCACAAGTGACCAGTTAATTAGTTTCCTGGCCTGCATTTGGAGCAGCACTGACATTCTGGGACTGACTGCGGCCTAGTCTACCCTACCCCCCACTTCCCCCATGGATCTACGTAGATAGTGTAGCTGAAGTTGATGTGCTTGGACTTACTTACCGATGTGTCTTCCATGCAGTGAGGTCGACGGCTGATGGTCTCCCATCGACTCCGGTACTCCACCAGGGCGAGAAGAGTAGACGGAGCCGATGGGAGAGCGCTCAGAGGTCGATTCATCGCATCTAAGGAGACGCAATCAATCAGCTGTCGATGGGTCAATCGCTGCAGCGTCCGGCCACTGTGCAGTGGTGACGAGCCCTGTTGGTGATGGTTCCGGTAGCTCTGTAGCCCTTGCTCAGTGTAAAGGCCGTGTAAACTGCAGCATCCTTTGTACCCTGGGATTTCCTACACGCACTAGAAACGCCTTGCCCGACTCTAACTGCCCCGTGCGGGAATACTGCACTAGTTGTGCTTTCAGACTAGCTCTCGCCTCCTGACCTAGGTATTCCACTGTCGCTCTGGTAGAACGGGACTGGGCTCCCAGTTAGAGAAGGGCCTAACCATACAGGATCTTTACACGACTAACGTGCCTGCTGTCTGGGCGGATGCTTCAGCCTTGTTTCTCTTCATTGACACTTTTGTCAGTCTATCCGTGTGCTGAGCCATCCCAGAAAAGTGACTGAGAAGGCAATAACTTCATTAGGGCTGGATTAAGGATGGTGTCTAGTTTTTGGTTGGTGGTTGTTTGTTCTTAAGCCTTGACACCTCTGCTGAGGTTGAACGCAGTGACCAGAGACAATGCCGGTGGCTCCTTACCCGAAGGCCGTGCTGTGCATTAGGGGACGGGCAGAGCAGTCACTTATAGTTCTAGTTGTATGCTCCCTCCTGGAGTGAACACCCAGGGATGGAACCTCACTCTTCTTTCCTGCACCTCCACTGTGATGCTCCTCTGTGCTGTGGAGAGCCACGGCCAGACCGCAGACACACTCCCTTCTCCCCAAGCTGGTTATTTGGGGTTAGGAAGTTTGGGTTTGGTTATCTGCTCGAGAGGACTGTCTGGCTTTGGGACACCTCAGATCAGTGGTTAGTCTGTGTTGGGACCCCAGGTTAGCAGGGAATGGTTGTTGCAACATCTAAGACCCCCCCCCCCCCCCAACCCTCTGAAGTAATGAAGTGGTGGATTTTCTCTGACAACCCCTCCTCATCAGGCGCAGGGTGCGTTGAAACGTAGCACAGGCACGTGTGCTGTTCTGCCCAGGCTGTGTTTCCATCCCCACGTTCTTTAGAAGCCCCCCCCCCCGATACTCCTGCATTTCTTGTCCACAGTAGAAGGTGTCTTCCATGTGATGGTCCACATCATGCAGCCAGCAGCTTCCTGCAGGCAGAGGCTCTTCCCCCGAGTCCAAGATTGTAGTAACTGCAACAGTCTTATGACTAGAGGCTCAAGCTGGTGTTTAAACACTCTGGGGCACTCCAGCCATGCTCGCGATGCCTGGATGGGGCAGCAGCAGCCTTTGCAGCTGTCGGCTGCTATAGCCACATGCTGGTGGAGTGCAGCGCCCCCGCACCCACTCCCGCTGTGTGCGCTCGCACATGCCTCCCCTGCCAGGAGGAAGCCCAAGAGGGATGTTACAGCTCAGAAGGCAACTTCCAGGCAGATTCCTAGGAGAGCTGCTTTGACTCAGCTAGTGCTTGTCTCAGAACTTTCCATGTAACCTGCTCACCGCCTCCAGCGATGTTCAGCCACCCAGGGCTTCCAGGCTTGGCATCCCTCAGAGGCTGTGGGCTCTCCCCAGCACTGCCCTATGTGACTACTGCCCCGCTCAAACGCCCTGCTGGCAGAGCATGCGGCAAGCCCCCTGGATAGCACAGACTCCCCCTCACAGCCTGGCCCCGTCGTCAGTCCGCCTGCAAACCTCACGCTTACGCCTCCGCGTTGGCATTGCCGATACGTTTTTAAACCCGCTCGATGTTAGCTTGGTCGACCGTAGTGCCTTATAGTCTTTAGAAACCACTTCCTAGGAAGAGTTCTAGGGCTGCGAGCCTTTGGCCAGTTTCCCGCTCTCATTTCAAGGATGCGTCTCTCCTTAGGGTCCCTGCCTGGGGCGGCTTTGCTGCAGCTGGCTCGGGGCTCACTAAAATAGCAAGGAAGTGTGTCCCGTTTTCAGGTAGAGTGATGTCTTGCCACATCTCACCTCTGGGCCCTGCTCCAACTCCTCCAGGGGCACCAGCAGCTACAAAGGGAAGAGCTCTAACCAAGTCCATGAGGCTTTCTGGGGAGGGGCATCTCTTCCCTCTTGCTTGACAACATCTGTCTGCCCAGCCCCCCCCTCCCCCACCTTACAGCTGCTGGCTGACACGTCTGGCCCATCACCTGCGTTTTTGGCATCTGGCGTGACCGCTGGGGAAATCCCAGCTTCCGGGAAAGGTGGAGCTAAGCCAGAGGCTCCGGACTGCCCGGTCTCTGCAGCTCATGTTCAGGCAAGAGCGTCTCCTGATTTCTGACTGGCCACGCTAGATGTTGAACTTTAGAACTGACCATGGAGGAACAACGCTCGGCAGAGACGGGGGAGGCTCCCACCACGGAGAGGCCGCTGGTTCGTGCAGCTTGCTCTCGTGAGCCAGGTTCTTGGGAGAGCAGATGGCACGGCCCTGTCACGTCCTGGGATTGTATTAAACATGTTTACTTCTAACTAGCCTGTTTACCGTGGGGTTGGGGGGAACTAGCCACATTTCTGGAGGACTTTGGAATGAGCGAACTACACTAGCCTGCGTTGGAGGGCACCCCTTCAGCCGCACTCCAGCACTGGGTCGGCTGTAATGCCACACGTGTTTTCCATGCGCAGAGGGGTGCTGAAATGGGCTCAGTAGGCCAGTTAGAGAAGCGGGCAGGCATGCTTCCCCCTTGTTCTGCTGCTGCTGTTTAACGTTCGGAGGGCTAGTAACAGCTAGACAGTGGTCCCCCTTCAGTCTTCCTTTACTGCTCAGGATCCAGCTCCTTACCGTATCAGGAGGCTCCCTGAGCCTTGGCGGAGCAATAAGAGACTGTAACAAAAGTTACCATCGTTGTGGAATTCCTCGTTTGTGTGTATTGTAAATCTCCGTCTGCAGTATCTCCTCTGGGTTTAAGCCTGCCCAGGAAAGCAGGGCTGCTGCAAAGGGAGCTGCCAGCTGCAGTGGGGGGGCCCAACGCCAAGCTGAAGTTTGATGTACAGAAGCCGTGAGAGCGGGGGACCACGTTGCTACTTTGTGTGGTTTCCCCCGAACCGCACGGCCGCCGCCCGTCAGGCAAAATCCTTCCCGTGGCGCCTGGTGATCCTGCTGCTTTAACGCTTTGCCAGTCTCCCGCTCCCTGCCAAGTTGGGCTGGTGCCCTTCAGAGACCTTGCTCTAGAAGCTAGTCGAGCACTTACCCATTCTTCAGCCGCCAGCCCTACACCCTCCGCTCTCGGTGGCTCCAGACCGTACTGCTCCATCTGTGCACTGCACGCTGTGTTGTGGCCCACCCACTTCCAGCAATTCAGATTTGAGGCTTGGCTACAGCACCCTGGAACTGGGCCTCGTGTTTCTCCCGAGGCCGGGCAACCGTGGGCTGCGCGGCCGAGCAAAGCAAATAATTTGGCCTTCATATCGATCCGTTCTCTAGCGTGGCAAGCAGTACAGCTGCTGCTGACACCGCTGGCCGTGGCTCCTGGAGATCACTGCAGAGGCTGCGCTGTTCCTACGCTACAGTGCTGGCCATTGCTGAGGTAAACTGGTGCCTGCTTCCTTGGGCTGCCCGCGTCCACCGTGAACACTGGACTGCAGTGTGCAATGGCGGTGTCCCGCCTTCCTGAAACGCAGTCCCGCAAAGTGTTTTCGCCCAGTTTAGAGTCCGAGTGGGGCAGGAATGCCAGGTGTAAAGCGCGGGAGGACGTTGCCTCTTCTAACCTCTTCCTGCAATTTGTCATCTCGCTCGGGCTCCCAGGGGGATTGTGGTTGGTCACTGAATGCGTCTTCTCTACTGGTGTGCAGAGCGTGGGAAGGCTTAAACCCAGACTCCAAACTAAAGGTAGTTCATGATACTAGTTAATAAATCGGTATTTTTCTTTTTTTGCACAGAAGCTGGTAATCTAGGACCTATGTGTGAACTTTATATGACTATTTTTTGTACTTGGTTTACTTGGGTTGGTATGAGACGTTGTATTTAAGTACCTTGAACACTGTGGATACCCTGATGTGTATGAATGGCAGAGGCTTTGTAAATTAAGAGACGTTTGTGTGAATAAAGCTCTTGGATGGGGTTGAAAGCCATACTCAATTTGCAAGGTGAGTTTGGTTTCTTTGTATTCAGCCTTCTGGCTACCATCCACCAGTAAGGGAGGGCAGGATAAGAGACTCCCTGAAGGTAGGGGGTGGGGGGTAGGTTCATGAGTGGCCTAGCACATAAGGTATTTGACTAGGGACCCCAAGGTTGTGCAGTTGAGCCCCACCCTGGATTGCTGACACCATCTGCCCCAGAGATGCAGCTGGCTCCCCCGTTAGGAAAGCTCTTGGAGCAGCAGTGCACACCTAGGCTCTCAAAGAGCAGCCGGGGCTGGGTCAGGCTTGTTCCTTGACTTGCCCTTTGGGTGTCTTCCAGCATCGAGCTCCAACTGAGAAATAGCACACAACCCAGGTTCCTGGGGGCAGCAGCCAGAGATCTGGCTGAAAGAGAACCTGGACGGGGGGAGTTTATTTCTGTTTCCCTTCTTCCAAGAGAGGGGCAAAAAGACAGAGTCTTCAATTCTGTTGCCCCATTGGACATGTTGGCAGGCTGGGGCCAAGTGGCAGAGGGCAGGAAGGGAGTGAATGGGGCTGCCGCTAACCATGCCAAGAGAAACTCTCAGATGGCTATGACTGAAGGTTGCTCTTGTTTAAAGCGTCACCTGCTACCCCCTGCAGCGGGCATTGGCTGGTTAGCCAGGGCGCCTCCCCTGAGAGAGGCATCAGGGCTTGTCTGACCTTTCTTTGAGAAAGGACTCCCCATGCTGGGTCATAAGGGAACATCACTTCTGCGGAGCGTGTTTGACCCCCAAGAGCAGCTCTGGGAGCCCTGCCCAGGCCTGTTTTATATGTCTTCCTGGTAGACGGGAAGAGCTAGACTCATGCCTGCCGGAGGACATGCTGAAATAAGCTCTAGCGCGGGCCCGTCTCTAACAGCTGGCCACACAGGGAGAGCGCGAACGCAGGAGAGGGCGTATGCCTCTTGGGTAGAGTGGGAAGCCAGTCGGCAGATCAGCCCTTCCCTCAGGCCAGCAGCATGGTGGCCCTACGGCAATGGAGAGGGTACCAGTCTGAGGAGGCTCTCAAAGGTCACAATAACCACAGATGCTGAAGAAAATTCCCTTTACAGCAGGGGTGGGGAACCTCAGCCCGGGGGCTGGATGGGGCCCCCGGCTTACCTGGGTCCTGCCCCCCCAAGGTTCACGACCCCCTCACAGCACTGGGGAGTCCATGCTGGCACTCCAGCCCTGAGCCCCACTCCCCCCCTGCCCTACTGTGGGGCTGGAGCCCACAAAATCAACTAAGCTGGACCCCTTTAGGCTCTGCTGTGTGAGGGGAATGGGAGGAGGGTCTTTCTCCTTCTCAGTCCAGGACCACGTCAGTGAGGGATTTTTTTTGTTTTGCTTCTCACTTGTGTGTGGCCCACGCGTGATTTTTCCATGGGTCAGCGGCTCCCGCCCCCCCTCAGCTGTACAGCATAGGATCAGTCTGGCAAGGTAGAGGGGCAAGTGGCCTGCCCCAGTGGTGGAGTGACTGGAGCGACTTGCTCTAATCATGGTAGGACTATCGCTTGTAGCCTCACCCGGAGGAGTCCTAGCAGGGAGGGTTGTGACTGGTTAGCCAGCTAATGGGGAAGCCAGGCGGTGGGGCTTGAGCGGTTCCCTGCCCGCTGCAGGAAGGAAGCTGCTCCAGCCCCACGGGGCCCAGTGTGGGAAGGGGCTGCTTCGACCAGCCGGCTGGGGCAGACTTTGTCCACAGCAGGGGGCTGTGCCAGCCTGACTGCAGTGGGTGGGGGGTCACTCTGGCCCAGGGGGGCTGAAGCAGCCCTCCTGCCCGTCCCCCCTGTAATCGGTTAACTGGTGAGACATGTTTAACCGGTTAACCAATTAAATGGGATTTCAGGTCCCTGACAGCGGGGATGAGTTTGATGCTGCCTTTTGCCTCCTTCCCCCGACGCTGCAGCTGGGGAGAATGAAAGGGAAATGGCTTCTCCCCGTGCTCCCGGGTGAATGGGGCTCGCTCACAGGTAAATAGGACACCGGGAACGGACTCCTTGGGCCCCTGGTGTCAGCCCCCACAATGGTGCAGCACGCTGCGTGGTGGTCTGGGAATGGTTCCCATCTCTGCCCTGGCACAAGCCCGTGCTCCTTCATCTCCCCGAACCCCGTAGGCCTTTGAGTAAGGGAGCCTCTGGTGATCACTGTAGCACGACTCTAGGCAGACAGGCCTGGGCCAGCCTGTCTTGGAAATGGATGTGTGGGCAGCCACCTGCCAAAGGCAGAGCAGGATGGGCTGTCACTGAACTCCATCTTCCACAGAGGAGATGCTGAAAAGCCCTCAACTCCCACCAGCCTGCTCCCGAGAAGAGAGCTCGTTTCGTCACCCCCCGAACAGTGAACTCAGCCGGGCAAGGCCCAACGGCTCCTCAGCTGCCCTTTCCAATGGATGCCACCCCGGCTGTGTTTTCCGATAGTGGCGGGGGAAGACGGTGTTACGGTTCAGCGATTTTGGGTTCCTTCGCTGCGCCCAGATCCAGATCGACACAAACCAGACAGGTTGACACTGACTCTGAAATAAAAAGCTGAGCAGTAGGCAGGAGTAGCACCAAGGGCCATGTTGGGGGGGGGGCGCACATTGAAATGATGAAAGCTCTCTTGTGTTCTACAGAAATTCCCAAGTTTACTCCTCCCCGTTGCATGAGCCCCGAGCCCTTTGCAAGCCAAGTGCTTCAGAAAGATGCAGGCCCTTCTGGGGTGGCTGTTTAACATGCAGCACCAGTCCAGGATGGGAAGGGAGGGTTCCTGCAGCCACGCAGATGCGGAGAGGGGGAGGGAGACAGGTTGGGGGGCGGGGTAGCCATGTGCTTGACAGGCCTGTTCTCAGATCCTTCAAATGTTGCTGTGATTTGACTTGGGCTCAGATCTGGGAAGAGAAACATGCTGGTAGGTGGGGCGAGCTTTTCATAGAAGGCCCAGGCAGGCCAAGAGGAGAGCCAAGCAACAGGCAGGGTCTCCTGCAGTGCTATTAGACACCCATCAATAGGCATGGCTGTCTAGCTTATGCCGTTCCCTCACCCTTGCTTACTCAGAAACCGAGGCTCCAGGCAATACAGACAGTTCTTCCTCCAGCACGCCGCCCTGGCTTGGAAGGGTCGCCTCTCCCATCCTGCTGGAAGAGAAATCGCAGCCAAAGCACCAAGTCCATTTCTTTCCCTGGGTTGTGTAACTTGGATGGAGCTTTGCTGCTGTCACACCCAGTCTGTTACCACAGTTTGGCAAGAGCCTGCCCTGCCGGGGAGAGGAGGTTAAATAATCAATTGAACTCTGCTAGACTGAGTGCTCATACGCACCCACGCCCGCAGCCAGGACCTTATATAAGGTGTCGGACATAGTCCTCCGCCACTCAGAGGCCTGCTTCTGTAATAACCCGACTCTTTTCAGCACTTGTCCTCCTGAAAGCAATCAACACTCAAGATGCACATAGTATGTCCAGCATCATAGCCAGGCAGCCAGCTCTGGGGGGGAACACAGCGATCTGCATACAGCATTGTAGCTGAGTAGTTAAACCATCTGTTGGATGCTCCCTGTGGCCCCAGGACATTTTGGTCTTAGGTCAGCTTGGTTTTATACGTCACATATCACCTGTTATTGAAATACCCTCAGTCTGCTGTTTTCTGCAACACAAATTGCTTCTGCCCTTAGGCTACGGCCAGCATCAGGCTTTCATTGTTGCTTTATGAATGTGTTAGATAGCGGCTCTTGCTTTGGCCACGTGGCAGTATAAGGACAGAAGGATAACGGACTGTCTTGCGTAAATATTCGGGTCTTGGGGTGGCTGTGTTAGTCTGTAACTTTAAAAAAACAATAAGTAGTCCTGTAGCACTTTACGGTGTGTCTACACAGCACTGTAATGCGAAATAAGCGATCTTATTTCGATGCTATTTTGAAAGAGCTTATTGCATCATTTGGTGCTGTCTACATGGTGCCAAATTTCAAAATAAAGTGATGTTCCGAAACGTCCCTTACTCTTCACAGAATGAGGTTTACAGGGACGTCGGAATAGCGAGTCTGAAATAATGGGCTTGCAGTGAAGATGCAGAATAGCTATTTCGGGATACTCCAGTATCCCGAAATAGTGTTGCAGTGTAGACGCACCCTCAGAGACTATCAAAAATATATCTGATGCCATGAGCTTTCGTGGGCAAAACCCACTTCCCCAGATGCACAGACTGGAGAAAAAGGGGAGGGGGGAGGTGCGGGACACTGCCAGCCCACTCAGCCTATTAGCACCAGTACTATAATTGACAGGTACTCCCCCCTCCCCTTTCTTTTTCTATTATAGCTGGGGTGGGGAACCTTTTAAGGGTCGGGGGCCACTAACCCACAGAAAATCAGTTGGGGGCCACACTCACAGAAATGCAAAAAAAAAAAAAAAAATCCCACAACCCCCCCTCCCCCTCCCCGACTGAGAAGAGGAAAGACCTTCCCCACATTCCCCTCACACACCAGAGCCCGGGGGGCTGGGGCGGGCTTGTAGATTTTGAAGTGCCAGCACAGGGTCCCCAATGCTGGGGGGGGAGCCCTGAGCCTCGGGGGCCGCATCCAGCCTCTGGGCCTTAGGTTCCCCACCCCTGTGTTATATATTGGGAGATCCCCCCCTTTTTTCTCCACTCTGCTCATCTGTGGAAGCGGGTTTTGCCCACGAAGGCTCATGACACCATCAGTAATTTTTGTTGGTCTCTAAGGTGCTCCGGGACCACTCGTAAATATTGGGGAAGGGGAATTCTAATTACTGAGGACAGATCCGGTAACCACTGCTCACATGGCGCCTCTCATCCGCGGCTTGTGTGAGCCTGGGTTAGAGGAGTCAAACCCTGAGATTTCAGCACAGCAATTCGAGTACCGCTCTTCTCCCCCACCCCTCCTGGATGCTGCAGCCAAAGCCAGGTAGGCCATCCTTGGCAATCCAGGTGAGCCGGCAGCTCGGCTCAGAGCCCCCGGGAGGGAAGGCGCCACATGATGAAGCTCGAGCTCTTGCGTAAGCGCTGAGCGCCGTGTGCAATATTGCCGGGTTATGTAATCGGGCGCAAGCCCCATCCCAGAGGCCTCTGTGGTGTTGTTTTGAACGTGAGTCCTTCCCGCTCCCCCGCCCTGCCCTGGGGAGCTGACGCGGCCCGGAGAACACCAACTGCCACGGTCACGGGCGTCCTGAACAGACCCTGTCACCATTGTGCTCCGTAATTGCTCCCGACATGGATCTCCAGTGGATCCATTCAGCCTGGCTAGGCCTGAATGGGCCTTGTCAGCCCCAGTGAAGCACAGCGCAAGAGACGAGGCTCGGGCACCGAGCCAGCTTAACGGCGCATCACTCGTGCCCAGTCTGCGCAGGCGTTCGCATGACGCCTGGGGGTAGCTCTGAGGGGAGCTGCGTTGCTCACCCTGGAAATGGGGGGAGGGTCAAACTGCCCGGTGGATCTCCATAGAGCCCCTCAGGCTGTGAGAAGGAGGCACCTACTAGTCCACCCCACCCTGCCGCAGACCTGGGACAGCCTGGGCCATCCCATACCGCCCTTCTGGATCTCCTGGCCCTGCTACAAGCCATAGAAAAGGGCACGATGGCCACCCCTGGCCCACGCGGGTCGTCAGCAGGCACCAGGCTGCGGCCCCTGGCTCTGCAGACCCTCACAGCAAAAGCAGAAGGAAAACCAATCCAATTCACAAGCTCCCCTCCCCCTGCCCAATGAAGTGGAAACTCGCCAGTAGTTCTTAGCAGCACAGGGCCCATGACATGGCTGAAGAGTTTTGGAATTGCCCACTAGAGGGCAGTGGCGTGCACCGCCCACTGCTGGCCCTGTGAATGGTGATTGTGAACTGCGGGCGGCCCAGATGGAGAGCCCAGGAGAGCGTGAAATCCACAGGCAGAGCCATCAGCCATGCAAGCTTCTGCATTGCTCCCTCAACGGGCTTTCCCCTGGAGGGGCTGCTTCGCGGGACGTCCATTCTCCACAGCCCCTCCAGGCCTGGGCTTCTCCCTAGATCAGGGGTGGGCAATAATTTTTACCCAGGGGCCACTTCAAAAATTTTTGAAGTAGCCCTGGACCACCCTGGAAGGGGCGGGGCTACCCCACTCCCAGACCATGATTGGTCTGGGGGTGGGGGAGCCCCTTTGCCCCCCCTTCCCACTAGGCATGCTCCCCCACCCCCAGGCCAATCAGGGCCTGGGGGCAGGGGAGCACGGGGAGCCTCCTCCCACACTGATTGGCTTGGGGGTGGGGGAGTGCACCAAGCCTCCTCCCCCCGCCCCGCCCTGCGAGCAGCGCCTGGCACTTCAAAGCGCCCCGCCCCAGGCCAATTAAGGCAAAGCCTTCTCAGCTCTGCCCCTACCCTACGAGCAGCGTGCGGTGCTTTGAAGAGCCACACGCTGCTCCCGGGGCAGGGGCAGAGCAGAGAAGGCTTCTGGCGCTCCCCTGCCCCAAAGGCCCTAATTGGGTTTATGAAGGGGATGGTTTGACAAGATAACATGGTCTTGGTAACTAATTGACTAGTCATTATCAATGGTAAATAGGTCAATGGAGGGATGATAGGGGTTACTATAAAGAACTTTCTGGGTGTCTGGCTGGGGAGTCTTGCCCACATGCTCAGGGTTTAGCTGATCGCCATATTTGGGGTCGGGAAGGAATTTTCCTCCAGGGTAGATTGGCAGAGGCCCTGGAGGTTTTTCGCCTTCCTCTGTAGCATGGGGTACAGATCACAGCTGGAGGATTCTCAGCATCTTGGGGTCTTCAAACTATTTGAGGGCTTCAATATCTGAGATATAGGGGTGAGGATTATTCTAGGAGTGGGTGGGTGAGATTATGCGGCCTGCATTGTGCGGGGGGTCAGACTAGATGATCATAATGGTCCCTTCTGACCTTAAAGTCTATGAGTCTATGAGTCTATGAGAATTGGCCTGGAGGCGGGGGCGCAGTAGGGCCGCCGCGGGCCGGATCCACCCGTTTGGCAGGCCAGATCTGGCCCATGGAGGCCCTTTTGCCCACCTCTGCCCTAGATGTTACTGGCAGCCTGGTCACTGTGGACAGCTGCCCTCTAGGAAGTGGACTGTGATTGTTTCCCAATGGCTGCCCATCCTCCAAGCACCGTCAGGCCCCTCAGCAGCTCAGTCTGATGGATGGTTGGCCCGTCTCTGTGTCCGCCACTCTGGAGCCTTCCCCATGCCCTCCGATGGGTCCCTGGAGAGATTTTTTTAGCAAGAAGCCCGAGGAGCCTGGCACAAAGCAGGTCAGTGAATTACCTCAGAGACCCGGGCTTAGAGCAGACGTGGACGCTTGCAAAAGAGCCTCTGCATTAGGGACGTGAGCAAGTAGGCAACTACTCAACTCCTCGCTCCCCCCGCCCCGCTGCCTCTGTGTCAGAGGCAGCAAGGTGAGGGAACAGGAGCCGGGGCTGGGGAGAGCCGGCTTAAAAGCCGGTACCCCCCAGCCCTGTCTCCACGGTGCCGCCTGCCCCTCCCCTCATGCTGCTGCCTCTGATAGAGGCAGGGGCAGGGGAGGCTGCCACAAAGCAGCCTCTGCCCGCAGGGGGCCCACATCCTACGGAGCTGCCCTCGGCCGCGAACAGAGTCTGCTCCAGCAGCAGCCCCTGTCTGGTGTGGGGGTCCCAGCTCCCCACGGACAGGGGCTGCTGGATCCAGCACGAGCTGGGACTGAGCAAGCCTGGCTCGGTCCTGGCTCATGCTGGGTCCAGGAGCTACCCCAACTGCGGCGCTGCAGTTTAAACATAGTAGGAGCTGGGCTGCAGAGCCGCAGAGGGGGGGTAGCTCCCGGAGGCTCCCTCCCGTATCGACTGATCGGGTAGTCGATAGAAATTCTATTGACTACCCAATTAGCTGATTGCTTGCTTCCTAACGTCCCTACCCTGCACGGGCCTCCCTTGCCCCCTCCCAACCACCGGGCAGCTCCATGGGGCTGGCCGGCGGGTGAGATCCGGGACTGGAGCAGCCCTTGTGCTGGGGGAGGAGCATGAGCAGAGCTGGGTGGAGTCCAGAAGAGAAGCAGCCAGGGACGCTGCGTGTCTGGGGGGGGGAGCACGGGCAGAGCTTAGGGAGGGGGGCTGCCCGTGGCTTAGCTAGTGCTGTAGGGGCCTCTCTCCGGCGAGCAGATACACTGACAAAGGAGATGGGGGAACCCTAGACTTGTGGGTTTCTGGGGCTTGTTCCATGCAGGGCTCTGTGTCTCGGCCCTTCCAGGGACGTCTCCTCCCTCCCCACCGCCCCCTCACGCAGTCTCAGAGGCAGGTTCTCCTGAGGCTAACGATGGACTGACCCTCGGTACATGAGAGGAGCCCATTGCCACGCAGGCGCATCAGTCCGGCGGCCTGGGTCCGACAGGAGGAGGCTAGCGGTGACTGACACCGTCAGGCCATCCCGTGAACCCGCCCTTGCATAGCAGCTGACTGGCGATGTCGCCACGTCTCAGCGCACTCTGAGGGCCGCTCTGCGTCCTCCCGCCAAGCCTTCCCGTCCGGCACACCTCGCCCGGGGATTTGCCCATTCCGGCCTTCACACTGGCACCGAGGTGTCGAGAGGCCTTGGAGAGGGAGCCCGCAGCCGGGCCGGCTGCTGCGTCACACCCGCTGTGGCCGGTGGCCGGGCTCCGTGCTCCGACTCACTTCCCAGGGCCTCTCTGGGATGCAGCTCAGCAGCTCCAGGGACATGTGTCCCTCCCGGCTCCTTCGGAGCTGCAGCTTCTTTGAAGTCTCTTCGGCATCTCTTCCCTCACCCGGGCACCACGGCCCCCAGATGGGGAGGGCAAGCGAAGAGGAGGGTTCCCCCTCCACCCACAGGAGCAGACACACCCTCTTCCCCTGTCTGGCAGACGACATCCGGCAGGCACAAGGGTTACCAGTGAGGGTTGCAGGGCCTTTTCTCCAAGGATGAGCTCACGCCAAGTCCACCCACCCCGAGAACCTTGTCCGGCTTCAGAGAGGTTCTTGGCAGCCCCTGGCACTCTAGTGCCAAAGGAAATCCAGTGAAGAGACAGCCCCCAAAGCGGAGCTTAGCACTGCTCGGCGTTGGGCAGGGCTGTTCTAGTAATCGCACACACCCCATCGCGGGTCTCACCCACTCTGATCCCTAATGGCCAAGTGTCCACGTCACAAAGAAATTCCCCAGGCTGGAGCCCTCGTCTGCTGAGCCTGCCAATGTGTCAAGACCCGAACAGGCCCCAGGTTCCCAGCTGACCCTGCTGATGTGGATAAGGGCCCGGTCTGAGGGGTTACGCGTCCCACTGTCCCTCTTCCGCAGAGGGAAGGCTACAAGCACCACTGTTGTCAATCCAGCACCTACACCATCACAGCTCTTCCATGCACAGTTGCTGAGTCAGGACCAAGGTTCCCCCTAATTTTTTCCATCCATATGCAGAATAAATTTTGCTCCAACACGTGCAGCTGTGCACCACCAGTACAAACACCTGCTGCTGGCTGTGGGCGCTCTGCTAATTAGCTGGGCAGCATTTGAATCTCTCCTGGGTGGCTGCCCAAGCGCTCAGCGTACAGGGAGCCCTCGTCAGAACCACTCCCATGTGCTGGATTCACCCTGTACAGGACGCTCCCTTCTAGAGCTGAGATCTGTCCCGAACTCCAGCAGAATCCTCCCTAGCGCCTCTTCTGTTGCTTTATTCCCCCCAGCCACCTGACTGAGCAGAATTACCAAGGAGAGAATTTCCTGAAACCTCGGCGTATTGTCCCCCAGGACAGGATGGTGCCAGCTGAGCTAATTGCGTCTGATGCTTTCCTGCATCACTCGGCTGGGGAAAAGTCAGAAAAAGTTAGAGCCAACAGTGCCAAAGGGAAACAAACATTCTTTGCTTCCTGGAGAGGAGTGCGGGAGCACATGCCTCTTGTCTGTCTGTCTGTCTGTCTGTCTGTTTTTCTCTCTCTCTCTCTCTCTCACACACACACACACACACACACAGGTGCAGGTGAATAGATGAAAAAGAAGGAACCACACACACACACACACACACAGTTGCATGTGAATAGGTGGAAAAGGCGGAACAACCCACATACACACACACACACACAGGTGCAGGAGAATAGGTGGAAAAGGAGGAACCACTCACACACACAGTTGCATGCAAATAGGTGGAAAAGGCGGAACCACACACACACACACACACACACACACACACACACAGAGTTGCATGTGAATAGGTGGAAAAGGCGGAACAACCCACATACACACACACACACACAGGTGCAGGAGAATAGGTGGAAAAGGAGGAACCACACACACACACACACAGTTGCATGCAAATAGGTGGAAAAGGCGGAACCACACACACACACACACAGAGTTGCATGTGAATAGGTGGAAAAGGCGGAACAACCCACATACACACACACACACACAGGTGTAGGAGAATAGGTGGAAAAGGAGGAACCACACACACACACACACACACAAGTTGCATGCAAATAGGTGGAAAAGGCGGAACCACACACACACACACACACACACACACACACACACACAGGTGCAGGCAAATAGGTGGAAAAGGAGGCCACACACACACACACGCACACAGGTGCAGGAGAATAGGTGGGAAAGGGGGGGATCAGAATAGGCAACTAAAATCTAGTTCTACTCTGGAGTCCAGCTGATGGCTAATGGCATCTGAAGCCGTCGCCTTCCTTGGTCCATGTTACACAGAGGAAGGGATGTTAGTGGCTAGCCAGCTAACTGTTTAACCGATAAACAATTGTTTATCGGTTAATAGTCCAGGTTAACCACAACATTCCCTTCCCCCCATGCTCTGCATTTAAAGCTCAGACCAGCAGGTTGGCTCAGTTCCAGCCCACTGGGCTGAGCTTTCGATGAAGCGCGCACAGGGGAGCCGGCTGCCACCCCATGCTGCTGCCTCTGGTACAGCAGCAGCAGTGCAGGGCGGCAGCAGCAGCATCCCACAAAGCAGCCTCTGTCTGTGAGGAGCCCAGGCTCAGGGCTTATGTCCCTGCCCTCTCCTCCTCCCCAATGGAGGGAAAAGGGGTCTGGGTCTGCCCCATGAAATGGGTGGTTAGTGTGGGAGCCTGGGGCCACATGCCTCCCCCAGGATCCTCCAGCTGTCAGAGCAAAGGGGGCTGTAACCTTAGGCAAAGGCTGGCCGGGCTCTTAGGCCTGGGGCAGCTGCTGCTGGCGGAATCTCTCCTGCAGCCAGGACTCCTGCCAGTCTCTGGTTCTCTGCTGTCTCTCCCTGGTCGGAGCAGTCTGGCTCGGCGGGGTGGGGTGTCAGTGCAATGGGGCAGCCCCCGGCCAAAAGGGGGAGGACGTGACTCCGGCTCACACAGCTCAGTGGGGCTGTCAGTCTGCTCCTTGTGCCCAGGAATCTGGAGACCCACGGTGCACTCAGGCTGGTCAGGGGGCTGGTCTGTTGGCCTCTTTGCCCCTCGCTGGGGTCTGTTCCGGGATAGCTCTCTAGCAGGCTGCTGACCGGAGTTCCTTTCTCCTGCCTGCTCACTCCTCTTCGGCAGCCCTGCCAGTCGGCTTCCCAGCCCTTTGGTCCACCCCGCTGCGGTTAGCCGGCCAATCAGCAGTGGCTGGCAGAGCCTGGATTAACCTTTCGGTTTCTGAGCTAGCATGTGGGCACATGCACCCCATGGCAGGCTCCCTTTGAAACTCTTCCTCCAGCTGGAGCAGGTTCTGCAGGGGCAGTGGGGTAGGATCCGAGGGGTCCAAGCCTGCTTCCTAACCCCTCCTGGCCCAGTGCGGGGCTCTATAGCCCACCAGAGGCTCCCTAAAAGGGGCAGCCCCTGCAGAGCCTCGGGCACCCGGTGACAGGACCAGATGGAGCGGAGCTGGTGCATCACTGGGGCCCTGATGTCCTCCTGTCTCAAGAGAACAAGGGCGGGTCAGAGACTTGGATGCCCCCAGGAACCAGGGAGGATTAAAGGCAACTGGCACCCTTGGATGGATTCGTCTTCCTCTTTAGTGACCTCCAGTGCCAGACCCTCCCCCCCCCCGCCCCACTGTAGGAGTCTCCTGCCTCCATTCCCTTAGTCTCTCTTGGACACCTGTTCCTTACCAGCTTCTCGCTGTCCGATTGTCTGGTCTGGTGTTGGTGGCCGTGTTCTTCTGCTCCCATTGGGGTGCATCCCTGGCTCCACAGAGTAGCAGGGCTCCCTAGTGTGGGTGGAGTGTCCTTGGTGCCTGGGGAGGGGTGTGGTCCTAAATGGAGATGAGGGAGAAGGAGAGAGACAAACTCATCCTCCAGCTGGGGCCAATCTCAGAAGATACCATGAGCTTCAACAGGGCTCCCATCACCCAATGATGGGAGGTGGATCACTGCTCTCAGAGGGGAGGTGGGTCACGTCTTCTCGGGTCCCATTGCCTGGCTTCTGTCCACGTCACTTTTCTATTGGAGCCCATGTCCCAGTGGGGTTTCCTTACCTCTGGCAGAGCAGCCGTTTGTAGAGCCGGCTGCCCCAGGAGGATGAGAAGGGACCCAAAGCCAGGCAGGAACCTGGCTGGAGCAGGGGTTGGAACATGGTCCCCTGAATCTCCATTGAACCAGGAGAAGATGAACTTGGCTCACATCCATCTCCTGCCCTGCTCTGACACTGCCTGCCCAAGGGGACCCTCCACCATGGCCCCTGCAGCTGCAGGTCCCACAGCCTGCTGGATCCGCCTGCCTCCGCAGGGGTCGGGGTCACTTCTGTCTAATTCAGGGTGGGGGATGGTGAATCAGAACGGGGCTCTGCTGCGCCCTCCGGCCTGGGCTCTTCCTGGGACACTCTGGCCCTGCTGCAGGAGTTGACACTGCGGGGGAAGGAGGCAGGTCTGGATCAATAGGCCGGTGCCCAGGCTGTGCCAACGCAACCACCCCCATCCCCAGGGCTGAGCCATGGAGCTCAGGGTGGAATGTCCGATTCCTGGGCAGCTCACAGGATGGAGACAGGCCCTTGCCCCTTGTGGTTCCAAGCCCTTGCTCAGAGGAAGGGGGTGATGTGCGGACAATCTCTGCCCCTCCTCCCCCGATCTCTGTGCTGGGAGGAGAGAAGAGCTGATTCCCTTCGGGCCCACCTGGTTCTCTAGTCTGGGACTCTTCTCTGAGCGCCGTCTCCTGGATCGCATGGCAGGAGCGGGGGTGGTTGGGCCGGGGATGGGGGATTTGAGGGTCTCACTGCCAAAGCCAGAAGGGCCCTGACTTGAAGTCCCATCTCCTCCCCCTGTCCCTGAAGAAGGAAGGGCCCCACATAGCCCAGCCCTGACTGCCCTGACCAAGGCTGGCCCCTGGGGTGCAGGCTAGGAGCACAGGCTGGGAAATGGGTTTCCAGGCTCCCCTTTCCAGTTTTCCCCTGTGCTGGTCTGGCCCCAGACTCCACGCAGCGCTGCCACTTTGAAGTACCCACTCGACTCCCCCCCCCCGGCCTTGCCTCTGTCTGACAGAGGCAACAAGGGAGGGTCGACTATCCTGTCAACTAGCTGACTAGACCTTCACACCCCTACTGCAGAGAAGCAGCATGACCAGTCAAATCCAGGATTGCTTGAGACTTAATTGTTTGGTCTTAAAGAGGAAAAAAAAGACCTGAGTCTTCCCTGTCAATAGCCACCTGCTCAGTCAATCAGCATCAAGACTCTAAGGCTGTGTCTACATTGGTGCGATCTTGCACAAAAGCAGCCACTTTTGCGCCAAAACCTGCTGCCTGTCTACACTGGCCACGAGTTCTTGTGCAAGAACACTGACGTTCTAATGTATGAAATCAGGGCTTCTTGCGCAAGAACTATGATGGTCCTGCTCAGGAATAAACCCTCTTGCGCAACTGTTCTTGCGCAAGAGGCCAGTGTAGACAGGCAACATGAATTTCTTGCGCAAGAAAGCCCTATGGTTAAAATGGCCATCAGAGCTTTCTTGCGCAAGAGAGCGTCTACACTGGCGTGGATGCTCTTGTGCAAATGCACATCTCTTGTGCAAAAGCACATGCCAGTGCAGACGCTCTCTTCTGGAAGAGTTTTTGCAGAAGAACTCTTCCGCAAAAGAGTTCTTGCGCAGAATCATGCCAGTGTAGATGTAGCCTAAGAGCAAGGAGGAGGAGCAGATCTCAGCAAACGGATGGCCCAGGTCACTACCGGAGGGGATCAGTCTCCAAGCACTCTTCCAGCCCCAGCTGTTTGTGAGGGCCTCCCCCAGTGATAGTTAATGCCCCTGACACACACACACACACACTCCCCTCCTTGGTGGAGGCAGGGAGGAATGGAAAAGTGGGAAAAGAAGCAAGAGAAGAAGAGAAAGAGAGCAGGGAGGAGGAGATGGGGAAACCTAAAAGCACAAACCCCAAATGCCCCCAGTGATGCTGCAGGACAACGTCCTTGGTAAGAAATCAAATCAGCATAACCGAGTGATTTCTATGCCTAGAATTCAGCTGGTACCAGGGGGATTAGACTGAACAGGTTCCAAACCTCTCTGAGGCTCTTACCTTCTAAACAAGGGCCACAAAATCAGTACAGGTTGAACCTCTCTAGGTCAGAACTCTCTGGTCTGGAAACATCTGTCGTCCAGAATGATTTGAGTTGGCCGGATGTCCGCTTTTCATGGGTGGGGCCAAGTTTCCCACGGCCCCATGAAGTTTGTTTACAGCCACCAGTCCTGGCTCTCAGAGTTCTCTGCTATTATTTAGCTCTAACTGACCCCTGGATGTCTTCTAAGAGCCCAGGAAGCAGTGGAAGTGTTGGTAATGCTGCCAGACAATATTGACCTCCCCTTGTCTGGAAAATTCTCTCGTTCGGAACTGGTCAGGTCCCAAGGATGCCAGATTAGAGAGGTTCAACCTGTAGTAGGGAAGGAGAAAATGCCAACGAGGTTCCTCTGCATGCTCACGTACATTAACCCTAATTCTCTCTCCGTGCCCCAGGAGCAACCTCGAGAAGGAGCCTTCCTGCTGCAAAGCCACAGGAGTCTCTGAGGTTGCCCCTGCCTGGCACCTCTGTCCTGCCTGGCTGGTATCAGGGTCCCTCTGTGAGGTCACCACCGCCCCACCACTGTCCCCCAATCGGTTGAGGCCCTGCAACAGGCCTTTGTGATGCCACTGCCACACCCACCCCTCCCTTGCAAGGCCGGTGTCCTGACCCTGGCCAGCATCTCTGGATGTTTGAGCAGCTTTCCCCCTAGATCATCCCACGGAACAACACTGAGTCTGGGGGCCAAGCCGGCTGCACAGTAACACCCCAGAGGCTGTTCCCTAGGCCACGCTCTGTCATTAATTAGAAGACTAAGGCCAGAAGGGATCAGTAGATCAAAGGAAGGGGAGAGCAGTCAGCTGGAACAGCCAGATGGCCAGAGGCCCAGGTGGGACCTAGAAGAGCTGAAAGGGAGGCCAGGACAGCTGTTTGCTGAGAATGAAGGGGGTAGAGGGCAGTAGCCTGGGCTCTGTGTGGGACGCTGAGGACAGGGGACCTGCTGATCAGACCCTGGTAGGATGCTGAAGTCTGGAAGGAGCTGGGTTGAGCCGCAGGTTGGGGCTGGAGAAGCCAGCTTTGCCTTATGCCGCTTCCTTGATTTGCTGGTTCCTTTTGAGCTGAAAGATGCACCAGAAACCCAGCTCAACCCCCCTGCTGCCCTGTCTGTCCCCAGACATGTGTAACGCACTCACTGCCTCGCTGGCACAGCAGAGAGTTTTCAAACCTCTGGCTCTGTCTATACGGGGCAGGGTTGGTGACGAAAGCGCTGTGGATGGGCAAACGTTGCCAAAACCGAAAACCTGTTTTTCTGACATTTCGTGGCCACGTTGTTAGCTCGCTCCCCTGTTCCCATGGTGTCTGGCATCACCTTCAATCGCTAAGCACTGGAGGAAGGTACAACATAGCGCCAGGCATTTTGGGAACATGAGAAACAGCCTGTCAGCCACCCCGTTGCTTCCCAGCCCTCCTGGGGCTTCCTGCTCACTTGCGCACCACTGGAATGCCAGTCCCTGCTGCAAACTCCAGCAACTGCCGGGAGAAATCATGGGTCCCAGATGTCTCCCCCGGGCCGTGTGCCATGTGCTTAGGGCAGCAGAGCTACTTACGCATTTACTAGCATTGGAAGACAACTCAGCTGCGGAGGGACTGGGACAGCAGGAAAGTGGCTGCCACAGAGCAGCTGTGCATGGTAGAGCATCACTTTTGAGCTAGGGGAAGCAGCATGGAGTGGTGGGAAGCGCGGTGCCATGCAGGTGGGGGATGAAGGGTAGGGGGCTACCGAACATTCAGGTGTGTAAAAAACCCTTTTGCGCAAGATCCCTTATTCCGCAAAAAAATGAGGTTTCCAGGATCTTGCACAAAAGTGTTTTTTCCCCGCAAAATGGCCCTGTCTACACTGCATTTTTTTTTCACAAAAACCTCTTCCACGAAAAGGATCGGAAGAGAATATGCAAATGAGAGTGCGAGATTTGCTAATGAGCGCTTCTATTTGCATTTCCTCTTCCGCAAAAAACAAACAGTGTTGACGGAGCCCAGGAAGGAGCGGTTCAACAAGAGGTTAAGCCAATGCCGCATGGTTGTTGAATGTGCCTTTGGCAGATAAAAAGCGAGATGGAGGTGTCTTCATGGCAGGCTGGACTTTTGGAGGATCATAGCACCAAAGGGGTGGCCGCATGCTGTTACTTAAATAATTTGTGGGAGAGGCAGGGTGAAGCATGTGGCCATGGGTGGAACAAGGAGACACAGCACCCGGATACACTCTTTGAACAGCCAGACACTCCTGCTGTCAGATAGGCCCAGAGGGTGGCCGTCAACGTCAGGGAGGCTGAGAGGAACCACCTTGACAATGAGGGGCGCTGGCTTTTCTGTGTGTTGGGGGTGCGTCCCTGCCTGACCCCACTGCCCATCCTGAGCAAGGCGTTCCCATGAGACCCAAGGGATATTACAGGCTTCCACACGGGCCAGAGCAATTGGTGTGGGTTGTGTCACACAAAATAAACTCATGGAAACCTGCCTGACATCTGTCTTTATTGATGTCTGTCAGTCAGGATGCTCAGTGGTACGGGTTATTGGAAGACCTCAGAATGGGGTTAACGTCCAGCTGTCAAAGTCACGGCTGCTTTCACAGGGAGTGGCGTGTGCTGGGAAAAACCATTACTTGATTGTGAAAATGAGTGTGTGCGCGTAGAGGGAGGGTTGCTACATAACGAATTTTGCATGCATGGCCCTGGAGGCTGACATGTGGGCATGGTGGGACAGCTGCCACAAAGAGTTCTGCTTCTGTTGACAGTGAGGCCTTTGGTTCTGTTCGTTCTGCATCTTCGTAAGACACGCCAGCATCTCATTTTGTTCTTCCACGAGCATTAGCATGCGCTCAGTGGCCTCACTTGCAGCTCCCTAGCTCTTCTTTGCTCCCTTTTCTCTCTTTGAAGCATTGAACGATGCAACACATCCTGGACCAGATCCTCCCTTGTCCTTTGAGGTTTTTTCCTTAGTTGACAGTGTCTGTCTGCTGGTGAACATGCCTGACTTCTCAAGGTCTGGTCTGGAAAAGTCACCATTAGCAATGGAGTGGCAGTACTGTTCAGGATAAATATTGTAACGTTTCACTAACATGTCTCTGAACAAAATTTGCCACTTTTCTTGTTACTCTAGAGGCAAACACAGATCTCTCCAGACTCTCCAGATCATGGGTGAGTTTTAAAGGTGGGGGAAGGAAGGTTGGGTATGGAAAGTGCAGTCCACACTTCTGCCACAGTCGTACACGGAAACATAATCCTACACCTGTCAACAGGCTGCCATTACGCTGGCTGACGTGTCCCTGCGGAAGGTTAACAGGCAAACCTGGGCACAACTTCTGCATGCGAGTGGGGGTGGCCCCGCTCCGTATGCAGCCAAACTTTGTGCTGCCTTGCTTCGGGCAGTACCGTAGGAGGAATGGTTTGGGAGAGGGCCGTACCACAGCAGTGGGGAAATGGCAGCGCTGCCGTGGAATCTCCATGAGAAAATTGATAAGTACCCCAGGCAAAGCGCCACCACCACCTCCCAGCCAGATGCTATAGATCTCGGTGTGCATATCATTGCCATGTTTAGGGGTGTGTGCCTCCTTCACGTTCTGGTACACCTGCTGAAGTTCCTTTAGCTTGGCTCTGCATTGTAGGGTGTCTCGTTCATACCCCTTCTCACATGGGGCTCAAGAGATGTCACCGTACGTGTCCCAGTTCCTACAGGTCACTCGCAGCTGCGATTGCACCGATTCTTCACCCCAGCCACTGATAAGATCCAAAAGCTCTGCAGTGCTGCAAGCAGGCGAGTGTTTTGAGCGATAGCCACCTCTGAGAAGATGCCATGAGGAGGCCTACTCATTGAGCCAGACACCAGGAAATGGATTTTTAAACTTCCCAGGGTTTGCAGGTGGGAGGGCTGCATATCATGATCGGTTTATATGGCTGCAGAGCAGTAGAGTTCAAAGCGCTGTCCAGAGTGGCTGATCAGGCGTTGTGGGAAACATGCTGGAGGCCAATAAACTCAACAAAAACACCTAGGCTGCATCTACACTGGCATGATTTTGCTCAAATATTTTTAATGGAAGAGTTTTTCCGTTAAAAGTATTTGCGCAAGAGAGCGTCTATACTGGCATGTGCCTTTGCGCAAAAGATTTGCTTTTGCACAAAAGCATCCGTGCCAGTGTAGACGCTCTCTTGCGCAAGAAAGCTCTGATGGCCATTTTAGCCATCGGGCTTTCTTGCGCAAGAAATTGATGTTACCTGTCTACACTGGCCTCTTGCGCAAGAACACTTGCGCAAGAGGACTTATCCCTGAGCGGGAGCGTCAGAGTATTTGCGCAAGAAGCACTGATTTTGTACATTACAACATCAGTGTTCTTGCGCAAATACTCGCGGCCAGTGTAGACAGGCGGCAAGATTTTGCGCAAAAGCAGCTTGCTTTTGCGCAAAATCTTGCCAATGTAGACACAGCCCTAGCGTAGCATATACTGCACGATTGTTGACAGTAAAGGGAGGAGGTGAAGACAAAAGTCCCGGGCAGAAGTAGACATTTTCTGTTGCCAAAACTGGGCATTTGTTGTGACTTTTGTCACGTTGCAATGTGGACGATTTCCAGGTTGGGTTGCCAAAAAGGGGTTTGGGGCGACAAAACTTGTCCAAACCCCAGAACTGCCCTGCTAAGCATCAGTCTGCACCCCCCCACACACACACACACACACACCACCCTACTCAGCCCCAACCCCAGCACCAGCCTAAACTGGATTTGAAACCAGATCAGAGCACAGCTTCACGTAAAGATTGCTCAGGTGTCGATCTGCATCGCCCCATCAGGTCAAACCTGCATTTCTTCAACCCTCCGCCAGTAAATAGCCTCTGAGGGGGATTGCTTCTGATGTGACTCGGGCCCTAAATTGTAGCTGCCAGTTTGAGGTCACCAAACATACTGGCCTGTCGTCCTCCACCCACATTTTTCCCATAATCCTGCAAGGGACACTTGTCTTTACCCAGAACACAACTGTCTGCCTCTCTGGTACAAATGCAGAAACAAGCAAAATGTTTAATTAAAGAGCCACTGAAGAACCAAGGCATCTGCCACTCCTCGCAGCAAGATCGCCCCTGGCCAAGGTGATACGCAACCGCTAGAATCGGCAAGATGCTCTTACACCCACACTTAGAAGAAGTGCTTTGCAGAGCTGTGCACAGGGATTGACTCACCGACCGCGAGCTTGTGAGAGGTAAAATTGTGCATTGCTCCTGGTGACTCGACGCTGCAGCCCATGGTGCGGGCTGCATGTTAAAAATCCGAGGAGGTGCCTGACTCAGTATTGGTTTCTGCCCTTTTAACTCAACCATCTGGGGACATTTCTTTGCAGTTTGGCAACTGCCATCGATTTAAAAGGTGAGTTCTCATCCTGGCCTGTGTGTGTGTCGCACACGCATCTAGTTGGCATGTGCGAGCCTTTCAGAACACACAAATAAGACAGCTGTTGTGACGTAGTGTGGGTACCTTGCTGGTTGCTATGCTGGGCGGTGGGCTGTGAGTGACCCCCGCTGGCGGCTGTTTGTACAAAGCACGGCCCAGCAGGACAGGGGATGAGTCATTATGCAAGGGTCTCTCAACTGGTCCGACCAGTTACTTCCCAGGGAGAGAAACAAAGGAAGGGGGCGAGGCCAGACCTGGCAAGGGGGGCAGGGCTAGAAGAGAGGGGCAGTTTCTGTCTGGGATCATAGAGGAGACGGCCTAGGGAAAGGGGCTGGAATTTAGGGGCCCAGTCTCCCCCATCTCAAGGGAGGCTGAGGCATCCTAGGCCCGGTTCCTGTAACCAGATGACATCTGTGCTGTGCTGTATCCTGGAGAAGCAATAAACGCCCTCTATTCTACTGGCTGGTGGAGTCTGTCCGTGCCATTACGGGGGGGGGAGAGGGGCAGGACATGCCGCCACAGCTGTGCTCACACCCGGCTAATTTGGGCCCACAGGTGACTGTGCATGCAAGTGTAAGTGTGAGCGCATCTCGCGGGTGCCGTTCCAGCAGCCCTGTCTGACAACGGGCTCCTCAGACTGTGTCATATTGGCTCCAGGATTCACACCCCATTCATTCAAACAACACCAGACTTTGCCCATCTGGAGCCTCCGTCATGTGACGATCTCAAACACAAACGCATGCTCAGGTCGGTCAGCATCACCCTCTGAGCTCAGGCTGCCGTGTGTTTGGAGGCTATTCTGGGTCTGGCTGTAAGGGGCTGGATTGACCAGCGCCCCCCCCCCCCTCCCGCCACCCCAACCCCAGAAAAAGATGCGCCTCCTGTCTGTGGAAAGGCTGCTGGGAAAGAACAGCCGCTCCATCGGGAAACCTCCACACAACCACAACACCATCTCCGGCTCAGAAAGCAGGGCCCATGCTGCGCCCTTGTGGTCACAGGAACGGCGGCAGCATTAAGCAGCAAAAGAGAGCAAAGAAGGGTTTAAATTCTTGCAGTGCATGTGCTAAGCCGTCCAGGGAGAATTTGTTCCCTTAGGGACACCCCGAGGGGTACGGGAGCCCTCGTCGGGGGTACACAAGAAAAATCCAGTAATGGCGGCCATGCATTGGATGTAGCAAGGCATGGCCATCTAACGAGAGGGCCATTGTGACCCTATCTCAGAGCAGGGTACGTGGGACCCTAGCTTATTTGGAAAGGCTGAGTGCCTGAGAGGATGGGGAAGAGCATGCTCCCCGGTGGTGGGCCCTCGCAGCGGGATGCTCTCCAACACCCCCAGCCGATGGTTGCTCCAGCACAGGGATAATCAAATCCATAATCACATCCACCCCTTCCAGGGTAACGAGTCTGACCAATGCCCCTACATCAGGTCTTCAGCCGAACGCTGAGTCCCGCGGTCCTTGCAGCCCGTAGGCTCCGGGCTTTCCAGCATCCTTAGTCCCTTACTCAGGGGCGTCCTACCGCATCCGCCAGCAGCTGGCTGAGGAGCCAGAGCTCTCCCGCTTGCCAGGGCGCCAGCCCAGGAACGCTGTATTGAGCCGGCCACGTCCCTCTAGTCACACCTGCCTTGGCTACCTCCCGGGGAGCCTTCCTTTTCCCAGGCCTCCTCCCCACAACCTCCCCTTCTCCCAGGGCACCGCCCTGGGGTTCCCTACCACTTTCACCTCCCCTTCCATTTCCCTCAGGTACCCGCCCCCCCCCCCCCCCCCAGTGGCCTCTGCCTGATAGTCTGGAGCAGAGACCCCTCGAACTGGAAGGGGCCTCGAGAGGTCATCAAGTCCAGTCCCCAGCCCTCACAGCAGGACCAAGCACCGTCTCGATCATGGGTTCCCAAACTGGGGGGGGGGGGGGCGTGCCCTCCTGGGGGGGGGGGACGTGAAGAAATTCCGGGGGGGGGGGCAAGATGACCTAGCCACACACACCCCGGTCAATCCCACCCCAAGTTTTGCTGCTATTTTGGGGGGGGGGATGAGGGTTTCTCAAAAATCAAAAAGGGGGCGTGATGCCGAAAAGTTTGGGAACCACTGGTCTAGATCATCCCTGATAGGTGTTTATCCAACCTGCTCTTAAATATCTCTAGTGCTGGAGAGTCCACAACCTCCCCAGGCAATTTAGTCCAGAGTTTCACCACCCTGACAGGAAGTTTTTCCTCATGTCCAACCTAAACCTCCCTTGCTGCAGTTTAACCCCATTGCCTCTTCCCCCCGGGTTGTATCAGGCTGCTTCACTCCAGGTGCTGCTTCCTTCATCTCACCCCTGCCAGCTGTTGTCTGTCTTCAGGGACAGAGCCAGGGCCGGGGGGTCAGACTGACTGTCTTTGCCCTCACGCACTGGTCCTGCACCTGTGGGGGCTCATCATGATGTCAGACCCCCATCCTGCAGGTGCTGCGCAGCATGTTCACTTGGCCCTGGTGGGCCACATTAACCCTTTCAGAGCCGGTTTGGGCCACCCTCCCCCTCCAAACTACCTACAGCCATCAGTCCTTGTCTGGAGACCAACCCTCCGCCTAATATCCTCCCCCGTCTTCTCACAGCCCTGGCTTTGTACCAGGGCACCTGACACCATTGAAACCTGCCATGGCTGCTCCACGGGCCCTGAAGAACCAGCGACCGTTGATCTCCTGCTCAGGTCCTCAGCCTTAACTCTCACACGCAGCCAGTTCCCAGCCCTCCTGCGCTTCGGTCCCCCAAGGACCCAGCCAGTCACCCGGACTGCTTTGCCTCGTGTGCACTAGCAGGATGGACTGGGTCCTGAGCACTGTGTTCCTGCGGGGAGCTCTCCTGCTCCTCAAGCCACAGCAGGTTCCCACCAAGGCCCTGGGGCATCCAGCTCGGACACAGCTCTTTGCACTCAGGGTGTGCGTGAGCTCACCCCATGTCCATGCGGAGGATGCTGCCACCCCCCCACCCTTGGACTAACTGAGGGTGGTGATTTAGTTCTGTTGGCCGTTTGGTGCCTTATGGGAGATTAGCTCGCCCCAGCGGGTGGCTCTCCATCACCAGAGACCATGGAGGCTGGACTCACCCAGGCTGCTGGCTAGGGGAGGTCACCTCTGGCCTGGGGGTAGATGGCCCCGTAGCCTAGGGGAGGAAAGTTGGCCCTGGCACCCTCCTATGGAAAAACAGAAGATTCATTCTCCAGGTTCCTATAAGCCAGTGGGTCTCAAACATTTCCTTTCTCCCCTCCCCTATATGGTGGGGACTAATTTAGCTATAACTACTCAAGAGAAAGACCTTGGAGTCATTGTGGATAGTTCTCTGAAAACATCCACTCAGTGGGCAGCGGCAGTGAAAAAAGCAAACAGAATGTTAGGAATCGTTAAAAAAGGGATAGAGAATAAGACAAAAAATATCTTATTGCCACTATATGAAAACCACAGTATGCCCACATCTTGAAAGCTGCGTACAGATGTGGTCGCCTCATCTCAAAACGGATATATTGGCATTGGAAAAGGTTCAGAGAAGGGCAACAAAAATGTTTAGGGGTTTGGAAAGGGTCCCAGATGAAGAGAGATTAAAAAGACTTGGACTTTTCAGCTCAGCCAAGAGGATACTACTAAGGGGGAATAGGATAGAAGTCTATAAAATCATGACTGATGTGGAAAAAGTGAATAAGGAAAAGTTATTTACTTGTTCCCATAATATAAGAACTGGGGGGTCACCAAATGAAATTAATGGGCAGCAGGTTTAAAACAAACAAAAGGACGTTTTTCTTCACTCAGCACACAGTCAACCTGTGGAACTCCTTGCCAGAGGATGTTGTGAAGACTACGACTTTAATAGGGCTCCAAAAAGAGCTAGATAGATTCATGGAAGCTAGGTCCATCAATGGCTATTAGCCAGGATGGGTAGGAATGGTGTCCTTAACCTGTTTGTCAACGCATGCTCAGGTCGGTCAGCATCACCCTCTGAGCTCAGGCTGCCGTGTGTTTGGAGGCTATTCTGGGTCTGGCTGTAAGGGGCTGGATTGACCACCCCCCCCCCCCCCCGCCACCCCAACCCCAGAAAAAGATGCGCCTCCTGTCTGTGGAAAGGCTGCTGGGAAAGAACAGCCGCTCCATCGGGAAACCGCCACACAACCACAGCACCATCTCCGGCTCAGAAAGCAGGGCCCATGCTGCGCCCTTGTGGTCACAGGAATGGCGGCAGCATTAAGCAGCAAAAGAGAGCAAAGAAGGGTTTAAATTCTTGCAGTGCATGTGCTAAGCCGTCCAGGGAGAATTTGTTCCCTTAGGGACACCCCGAGGGGTACGGGAGCCCTCGTCGGGGGGTACACAAGAAAAATCCAGTAATGGCGGCCATGCATTGGATGTAGCAAGGCATGGCCATCTAACGAGAGGGCCACTGTGACCCTATCTCAGAGCAGGGTACGTGGGACCCTAGCTTATTTGGAAAGGCTGAGAGCCTGAGAGGATGGGGAAGAGCATGCTCCCCGGTGGTGGGCCCTCGCAGCGGGATGCTCTCCAACACCCCCAGCCGATGGCTGCTCCAGCACAGGGATAATCAAATCCATAATCACATCCACCCCTTCCAGGGTAACGAGTCTGACCAACGCCCCTACATCAGGTCTTCAGCCGAACGCTGAGTCCCGCAGTCCTTGCAGCCCGTAGGCTCCGGGCTTTCCAGCATCCTTAGTCCCTTACTCAGGGGCGTCCTACCGCATCCGCCAGCAGCTGGCTGAGGAGCCAGAGCTCTCCCGCTTGCCAGGGCGCCAGCCCAGGAACGCTGTATTGAGCCGGCCACGTCCCTCTAGTCACACCTGCCTTGGCTACCTCCCAGGGGAGCCTTCCTTTTCCCAGGCCTCCTCCCCACAACCTCCCCTTCTCCCAGGGCACCGCCCTGGGGTTCCCTACCACTTTCACCTCCCCTTCCATTTCCCTCAGGTACCCCCCCCCCCCCCAGAGGCCTCTGCCTGATAGTCTGGAGCAGAGACCCCTCGAACTGGAAGGGGCCTTGAGAGGTCATCAAGTCCAGTCCCCAGCCCTCACAGCAGGACCAAGCACCGTCTCGATCATGGGTTCCCAAACTGGGGGGGGGGGGGTTGGCCTCCGCCGGAGCCTGTTTCTCGCTGCCTCCGCTAAGCCCTAGCCAAACCTAGCCACACACCCCCCGGTCAATCCCACCCCAAGTTTTGCTGCTATTTTGGGGGGAGGGGGATGAGGGTTTCTCAAAAATCAAAAAGGGGGGCGTGATGCCGAAAAGTTTGGGAACCACTGGTCTAGATCATCCCTGATAGGTGTTTATCCAACCTGCTCTTAAATATCTCTAGTGCTGGAGAGTCCACAACCTCCCCAGGCAATTTAGTCCAGAGTTTCACCACCCTGACAGGAAGTTTTTCCTCATGTCCAACCTAAACCTCCCTTGCTGCAATTTAACCCCATTGCCTCTTCCCCCCGGGTTGTATCAGGCTGCTTCACTCCAGGTGCTGCTTCCTTCATCTCACCCCTGCCAGCTGTTGTCTGTCTTCAGGGACAGAGCCAGGGCGGGGGGGGGTCAGACTGACTGTCTTTGCCCTCACACACTGGTCCTGCACCTGTGGGGGCTCATCATGATGTCAGACCCCCATCCTGCAGGTGCTGCGCAGCATGTTCACTTGGCCCTGGTCAAAAGCCACCACCTCACGCCAGGCCACACACCTAATTAGGGGAGCCACACCTGTGAGCCACTAATTAGCCGGGCAGCCCTTCAGTCCCTCGTGTGCGGCTGCCCAGTGGCACACCTTGGGGGAACTCCCTGTGGCCCACCTGCTTGGAGCCTGCAGACCACAGCTTGAGAACCTCTGCTCTAAGCAGCGCTGAGCTCCCGTGGGCGAGGAGCTTTTCGAAAGTGCATGTTTCAGGGCCCGATGCTGTGAGAGGCTGTGCCCCCTTGACTCCACCTGGCTTCAAGGAGCCTGACTGAGCCAGCGTGGTGCAGTGGGGGGACCCCAGGGACCCCTCGTCCGTCTCGCCAGGCGAAACCCAGCAGCGGTGCGGGCCGAGTGGGCCGCGCCCCACGTTCCTGTCCCGTGGCAAACAAGCCGAGGCGCAGCGCCACAGTGAGTGGGTAGGAGCAGGTGACCGCACCGAGCTGAAAAGCTTTTAAAGCCATTAGCACGGCACTCGGTGTGTCAGTCAGTCACCCGGAGAGATGGCTCACGCTGGGATGTGCTCTCCTGAGACGCTCCATTTCGTATGCAAAGAGGGCTGCTACATGCCGCGAAGGCTTCAACGCTCCCACTGCTGCCAGAAACCCCCCCCCCTTCTCTCCCACCCCTGGGGCTCAGGGCGACTATCTTGCTTTCTACCTGGCTGGCTGCTGGAGGCCACTGGGCGCAGGGAGGCGGTGGTAGCTGCGGGACGGAAGCCCTGCTGGGTGAGGCGCTGACACGGCCCTGCAGGGCTGGGCAAAGTGGGCCCATGCCCAGCACGCTGAAGCAGAGGGTGAGGGGCAACAGGGCATGGGTGTCACTGAGTAAAGGAGGAGGAGGGAGCTGGGCAGGGGGGCAGGACGTGCTGGAAGCGCAGGGCTGGGGTTTGGGGGCGCAGGTAGGGGGGGTAGTGCAGGGTTGGGATGAAGGGGGTGCTGTGCAGAGCTTAGGGCCAAAGGGGGCACAATGCAGGGGCTAGGATGAGGGGCGCAAGGGTTGGGGAGCCCATGGGTGCCAGGGGAAATGCGTGGCACGAGGCCTACGAGAGTCAGGGGCACCAAAACACAAATGCGCCCAGTGCGCCATTTTCCCTAAGGCCCCGCGGGACAGCAAGGGGACAGGCGGCCCGGGGGTCGGTGGGGGCGGGGGGGGGGGGCGCAGCATCTGGGCCAGCAGCACATGTGCCAAGCTATGGTCTGCCTCAGCTCAGGGATTCACAAGGACAAAGAGGTGACGGGGACGGGCGCCCACACTGACCTCGCTGGCCACCGGTAGAGGGGTGGGGGGTTGAGGCCGAGGCGCTGGGCTGTGTTTGAAGGCTGGAGCCCCGCGTCACGCTGCTCCCTCCCACCCCTGCCGGTATTTCTCTCGGGAGCCCCTCAGTCCCCACACCCGAGGGGCCCGCTCGGGCCTGAAGAGGCCTGGCTGAAGTAGCGTGCGGGACACGCCCGGGGCCTGTTTGCAGGCGCAGGGAGCCCATCTCGGCACCTCACCAGGCTGATAACTAGCCCTGGCGGAGCCAGCCTCGGGCTTAGCGGAGGCAGCGAGAAACAGGCTCCGGCGGAGGCCAACCCACGCGCTCCCCGCTCGCAGGGAGATGATTCAGCCGAGGTTCTCGGTGCAGCAGGGGTGGGGAATGAGGGTTGGCTGCTGCTCAGCCTTTCACGTGCACAAGTGCAGGGCGGGGAGTATGGGGGGGGGCGGGTCCCGTGTCTGCCCCTTTCCATGGGTCTGTCCAGAAGGCTGGCGGAGGACTCAGGAGTGGAGGTGACGGATTTACCAGGACAGGCAGGGAAAGCCCGAAGGCTGGAAGGAAACTCACTGAGGGATTCTCCCCCCCGCTCCTGCCCCACTAGCCCATCGCTTCTAGGATGAGACTATATAGCAATGGCCCCCCCCCCCCCAGGGTGATCTGCCCCCTGCCTCCACTCCAGGAGTGGAAGACCCTCCCTCTGATCCCTGCATGGAGCCAGATGGAGACTGAGCAGCTCCGGTTGTCTAGACGTCGCAGGTCGCACGGGGGCGGGGGGGGGAACCTTTCTTGGGTTGGGGGGCCGCTGACCCACAGGAAAATCAGTCAGTGAGAAGAAAAAAACAGCCCATGTCTCGGACAAGGCCCCGACTGAGACGCAGAAAGACCCTCCCCCACATTCCCCTCAAGCAGCAGAGCCGGGGGGGGGGCGGGCTAGTAGATTTTTGTGGGGAAAAGCCTCCAGACAGCACTTTACCGCACCACCCGAGGGGCGGGGAAGCGGCACACGGAGTCGCTTCCTCCCCCCCCCCCGCCCCCCCCCAGGAAGAGCCCATGGATTGGATCCGGCTCTGGCCCGTGAGGGTTGGGGCTCCTCCCCTCACAGCAGGGAGCTGGCACTAGGCTCCAACCCTGTGGGGAGACCTATGGGGGGGGGGCCATGAGGCTGGAGTGCCAATGCAGGCTCCCCAATACCCAGAGGCCAGATCCAGGCAAGCCGGGGGCTGGATCCGGGCCCTGGGCCTGAGGTTCCCCACCCCTGCACTGGTGAAAGAAGCCAGCCTCCCCTCACTGGCGTCTGTGGGAGGGGGGGTGGACGCCCATTAGCTGGGGAGGGTGCGCACGGCCACACCCAGCAGACATTGGCTTCAGGGCGCTCACAGCCCCTCCAGTCTCAGCCCTGCCCAGCAGCAGTGGGCACCCAGTGGGAGGGAGCGAGGCGGAGGAGGCGGAGGAGGAACTCTCTCCAGGGAGCTGGCTGCAGACAGGCCCATCGCGGGTGCTGAGTAGCGTGGCTCCCTCTCCCCACTTGCAGGCGCTGCTCCGGAGGGGAGCCGGCGCCCTCAGGGCTCAGGCGCAGGCACGGCGCGGCGAAGGGGCTCCGGCCGGCTCCGCGCAGGACAAGGGAGGCGCACCCAGCGCTGGCCCACTCCAGCCAGGATGGGGGAACTGGGCCATGGGGGTGGAAACGCGGACACAGGCCCCGCGCGCTCTGCAGGGCCCCGGCCAACGTTCTTGCCCCACCAGTTTCACAGACCCCAATGCGGCCTGGCTCCATTTCGGCTTCACCCCGCATCCAGAGAGCAAACCCCCCTTCTGGTGGCTGGTTCCCCCAGGAGGAGTAGCCTGGCTGTCTCCCGCAGGGCTAAGCGTCAGCAAACAGAGACAGCGGGGGGCAAACGGCGAAGGGGAGCATTCAACCCTCCCTCCCTTGCTGGAGACGCGCGCTTGGAAGGAGCTTTCAGCCCAGAGTTTGAATGTGTCACAAATTACAAGGGACGCTTCTTCTACAGAACTGCATCCACCTCCGACCCACTGAGCGCTGTCGAGGCCGGGGCCTCCCCCGGGACGAGCCTGCGAGCGCAGCGCTGGGGGGGGCTGACGCAGGCATGACGTCCCCTGCCTGCCCCACCCTGTGTGGGTGAGGGGTGGGCAGGGAAGTGACAAGACAGCGCGCCCCCCCCCCCTTCCCCTAGCCCAGGGGTTTTCAGACGACGGGTCGCGCCCCAGCACTGGGGTGGGATGTCGGGCGCTGGGGCTCGTGGCTGCAGGGGGATCAGATGAACAGTGGAGGGGCTAAGTCAGCTCCCTGCCTGGCCTGGCACCACAGACTGCGCTGCCCTCCAAAAGCAGCTGGCAGCAGGCCCAGCTCCTAGGTGGGGGGGAGCACACAGGACTCCACCCACTGCACCTGCCCTGAGCGCTAGCCCCACACTCCCATTGGCTGGGAACCTGCTTCTGGGGGCAGCATGCTCTGCGGGGCCAGAAGAGGCAGGAAGCTGCCTTAGCCCCCCGGGAGCGGTTGGGGGGAGGGCACATGGCAGCCTGCGGAGCCGCTTCCTTCCCCGTGAGCTGGATCCCACCTGCAAAGTGGTTGCGCACCTTTAGTGCTCCACAGAGCGCACTTGGAGAACCACTGATCTAGGAGCGTGAACCATCGGGGGGGAGCCTTGCACGGCTGTGAGACTGCTGCATTGCTGTTCTCTCCGGGCCGGGCGCTGTGCGGTGTCTGCTCCCAGCTGGCCCCCTCTCTGACTGGGGCCCTGACGCTTCGGGGGCTTAACGCAGGACGTGGGTGCTGTAAATTGAAGTGCGGGATCAGAGTGGAAGGCAGCCTGCGGAACACGCTGTAAATCACAGGGACACGGGCTCTGCTCCCTGACTCAGCCGGGAGATATTAGCCTGCAGGCTCCCAGCCAGACTCCCCATCCTGGTGGCTCCAACCGCAGAGAAACTCCTCTGCCTCCTGCCCTGGCAGGGAGAGGGGGCGTTCTCCCTCGCGCCACACCAGGGTCAGAGATCCGATGCCCAGCCGTGTTCTCTGGGGGGACTCCTCCCAGCAGTGACGGGCTGCACAGGGGGCCAGAAAGGTCTTGCACCCGCCAGGCATTCCTGGGGAAAAAGCCTTTTCGCTTAAATCAATCGCCGCACCTTGGCCTGAGTTGCTATGGGAGGGTGGCATGGGCAGCAGGTGGAAGCCCAGGGGAAAGCAAGCCCCAGCCCCGCCCCTTACACCTGAGGCCCCGCCCCTGGAGCCAAGCCCTGCCCACTCCCAGCCTGACCCTTCCTGGCCACGTGGAGGGCCGGGACTGCAGCCTGAGAGCCCCAGCCAGGCCCTCTCCAGTGGCCAGGGAGCAGAGCTGCTGTGCCACGGCCCCAGCCTTCCCCAGCCGCAGCCCCAGCCTTCGGCAGTCGGGCGTGCAGGCGGTTTTGGGAAGGCCAGTCGCCCATGGCAGGGGGCAGCCCTGGGGGGAAGCCCTCACTGCTGCTCAGGTTCTGCCCTTGTGGACTGAGCGAGCAGCCCGCTCTCAGAGGAAGCAGAAGTCTATGGACCGTGTGTGGCCTTGGCTGAAGGCCTCCTGGCCCATCACAGCGGCTCCCCACGAGATCCGTCTAATCCCCGAGCCCAGCCTGGCTTGTCCAGGGCAGCCCCTGGTCCTACCAAACTCAGCTCCCCTCGGCAGGAGCCCAGCCTGGCTCCTTCTCAGCCCTGTGCCCCCCCCTTACCGACTACGGCTCGGCCATCAGGCTGGGGTGGGTAGCAGCTGTTGTGGGTGGGGTAGAGACGCCGGTGCTGGTGCAGAGCGTCAGCACAGAGTGATCTGTGGAGCTCCTCACAGTTCCCCAGCCAACAGCTCCTGCAGCAAATGCAGAGTATTTCTAAAGGAGGGGCTGGGGAAGGAAAAAAGACCCCTCCCCACTCCTGCTTTTTACCAGGGCCACCCTTTCCCCCAGGGGCCACAGGGTGCCCTTTGAGACGATGTGCCAGGCAACCCTGAGACATGGGAGCAAAGACAAACAGCGAGACCAAGGCCCCCAGGGGCATGACAGGGCTCTGAGCGCATTGGCTGCAGCCAGGTGAACACGGTGGCCCCTCCCTTCTTGCTGCGCCGGAGGAAGTTCTCCCAAGTCCGGCATGGAGATCAATCCCCCCTCACCCCACCCCCAGGCCTGAAGAGGGTCAGCAGGAGTCAGGCAGAGAGCAGTGTCCAGCTGGAGCGACATTGAGCGCAGAATCGCCAGGGAGGCCAGTGGGATGTAGCTAACAAGGCAGCCTAGTGCCCGAAAAGCTCAGCTGCCCCAGGGATTGGGCCCCATTTGGACACACAGAGCACTCAGCAGTCCCTGCCCAGAGAGCTCCTGCTCTAGGCCAGTGGTTTGCAAACGAGGGGTTGCAGCCCAGCACTGGGAGGTGGGATGTCGGGCGCTGGGTCTCGTTGCCGCAGGGGGATCAGATGAGCAGTGCGGGGCGGCTAAGGCAGCTCCCTGCCTGGCCTGGCCCCTGCAGACTGCGCTGTGCCCCCGAAGCGGCCAGCAGCAGACCCGGCTCTTAGGTGGGGGGAGAGTCCCCCTGCCCCGAGCACTAGCTCTGCACTCCCATTGGCCGGGAACCTGCTTCTGGGGGCAGCAAGGTCTGTGGGGCCAGGCGAGGCAGGAAGCTGCCTTAGCTGCACTGCTGACCGGGAGCTGCTTGAGGTAAGCCCCCCGCCCCAGCCCTGACCCCCCCCAAAGCTCCATCCTCAGCCCCACCCCAGAGCCCACTCTCTTGTCAAATGATGTTGGGTCGCGGCATCAGCGATTTTCTTCCACAGGGTCACGAGAAAAAAAGTTTGAAACCCGCTGCTTAGTCTCCCTCCTCAAACCCTCTACAGCTGCCAAAGCCACCCCAGCAGTTTAAAGCAGGCAGGGGCAGAACAGGAGGCTTAAAAATAATACAGCCTATTTGCCTGTCTGCCCTGGTGGTTTATTCAGCAGGAAAGTCCCATTTCATAAAAGCAAGAGACATGAAATATGAGGACGGAGATCGCCCGTGACTTTTAATTTGCGTACTGCTGATACCTCTGTTCCAGCGATTGATTTTCCATAAAGATGAATCCCAGCTCCCCAGCCTGCAGTGACAGGCGGTATCTGAGCATTTTGCTCATGCCTCAAGATTGGAAATGTTGGTTTTATTTATGGTCACATCTCACTAATGAGGAGAGGGGGAAAATCAATGGGCTCCTTATATTTTGAGCTCAACGACAGAACCAACAAGTTCTTAATTGTGACGGTGGGAGAACAGAGACGGGTCCGCGTGACTGATGCCACCAACCACACGTCTCAGCACTTCTCCGGAGCGCTCTTGGCTGAGGCGCGGAGAGGAAAGGCAGTATGTGGAGTCTGATTTATGCTCACATTCTTTTATAGAGATTTATAGAGTCTTATGGGCAACTGAGCCTTGGCGTAAGCCACCGAACACAGTGGAGCTGCAGTAGGGATGAGAAGAAACAAAGATCATCAGCCAGTCTGTATTTTTAGATTTCTAACGTCAAGACAGAGGCCCATCCGGCTCGTGGGGATTCTGGGGCAGGGGAATTTTTAAGGGCCCATCTCTTTTCATGTGGCATTGGGGTGGCTATTGGTATTTATGGCATTGAGCAGGACCTGTGTAAGTTTCTCCACACAGCTCTAGCAATGCCCCAATTCAGACATGCTGTTAAGAAGTACTAGAGGTAAAATCCTAGCTCTGTCCAAGGCAATGAGAAAACTCCCATTGACCTCAGTGGGGCCAGGATTTCCCCCAGGTCACTAAAGACCTGTGCCAATGCACCCACTTCAGACTGGCAAGTTGCAACACTTCTACTTTTCTAGTCTTATGCCTTATCATGGGGCAAACAGTCTGCTCCCTTTTATACAACTCCACCCCTTGGAGCATGCCCAGTTCAGCTGGGAGGAGGGACTCCCTCTGCCTACATGGCATTAAACCTTTCAGTGCGGGGTATGCACACCCTGTCACATGCCCCCCCACCTTCTTCAGTTTGGAGTATAGGAGCCAGGGAGACATGACTCCTCAGCTCCATTCCCAACTCTGCCACTGACTTGCTATATGGCCATGAACAAGTCACTTGGCCACTCAGTGCGTCAGTTTCCCCATCTGTAAGGCTGAGATGACATTTGCTACCTCCCAGGGGTGGTTTTGAGGCTTAGTGTGTGAGTGTCTGAGACGCCTGGGTGAAAGGGCCTATTCAAATGCAAAAGATGGTGATTAGTTGGGATGCGGCAGGAACAGCGCTGCTTGGGAACATGTCCCATGGCCAGGCAGAGTTCTGGGCATGCAGTTCAAAGACCAATCTCGGGAAGACCCCTGAGAGCTGTAGCCTTCTCACCAAGGCTGGAGAGTGGCAGCTGAGCTCTGAGCTGCCCAGTCCCACACACTCAGTCAAGATGGGCACACCCGTGTGATCAATAAGGGGACAAATAAAAGACAGGATTCACCAAGGTGATTGTCTGAGTCATTGGATCAGGCCTGTGCACCTGACAGCAAAACAAAGTCCTGGCACCAGTCACTGCTCATGAAGGGCCACACAGCCGCCACCACATGCACCACGCACACGTGGCACCAGGGCTACCAAGACGTCAGTGGAAATCACCATAGTTAAAACGCACAACTCTGGAAGAGCTCACGGCAGGGACAAAACATGTTGCAAACAGTCTCACGGAGCGATGAAGGAAACCGCCGGGGGGCCTGAGTTCAGGACCATCAGGCACTAGCTGTGCATTGCGGAGAGGGTGGGTTAGCCTGCAAGGAGCACTGAACACAGAGACCCACGGTGGTCGTGGGCCAGCTGCCACTTTGCGGTTAGACTGCGATGATGTGCCTGCCACTGCACCTTTAAAATCTGGCTTTGTGGCCTGGTTACAAAAGCCTATTGAGACTGGCTTTCTGTTTATCGCCCCTCTGCTGAGAGAAATCTCCTCGGAGTACAATCTCCACCCCCCTATCCATTGGTACCACGGGGGATTTCATGTCCCCACACCCAGGATGGGAAATCTCACTGATTAAAAAACACCAGTGGGGGTGCAGAGGGCTTGGACCATGAGCTCCTTGCCCAGGACCTTTCGGGAGCAGGAATCATTTATACTGCAGCTTCGCCAAAACCCAGAGGACGGGCCCAGGTCTTCCCCCACTAGGAGAGAGCTTAGCAGATAGTCACTGTGGAAGAACCAGCTGGAGCCTTTTGTCTCAATCTCAGCAGAAATTTAGCACAATGCTCCTGGTGGAGACAAGTCACTAGAAGATTTACCCGGCCTTGCTCGGATCCTTCACGCAACACATTGGTTTTTTGGAAAATCAAATGACAATGTCCTGGCTTCGTTTATTCATCGTGCTGGGGCGGGGTTGGGGAGGTGGGCGTCAGTATCAGGCTGCCCCGAGGAGAGAGGCCAGCTCCAGCCCTCTCTCACGGCAGCAGCTTGGAGCCAGGTGAGAAGTGGCTCTCCGTGGCCACCGCAGCTTCAGCGGACACAGCCGGGGGTATGTCCTCTGGCTGGGGCAGGTCCTGCATCGTCTGCCCCCTGCACTCCCCAGCCAAAGGGAGGAATGCAGCAAACTGGGCAGCTTCCCCTCAGTCCCCGACGAAGGGGAACAGCCAGCAGGGTCCCTGTATGAATGGGGAAGCTTCACCCTTCCTAAGGGGCCCCGGGGAAGGGCACGGGGAGGGGGAGGGGAAGCGGGAGCAGAAGGGCTGAAGTAGTCCCAAATTGGGGGGGACCCCAGCCAACCCCTTTCACCTGCCTGGTGATTCTGTCTCTTTTCCTGTTCCTGCACCAACTAAGGCCGATCCAGCACTCATAGCGTAACAACGGCCAGACTGGGACAGACCAGAGGGCCATCCAGCCCAGTGTCCTGTCTGCTGACAGGTGCCAGCACCAGGTGCCCCAGAGGGAGTGAACAGAACAGGGAATCATCACGTGACCCCTCCCCTGTCGCTCATTCCCAGCGGCTGGCAAACAGAGGCCAGGGACCCCGTCCCTACCCAGCCTGGCTAACAGCCATCAATGGACCTAACCTCCAGGAATGTATCCAGCTCTTGTTTGAACCCTGTTACAGTCCTGGCCTTCACACCATCCCCCATTCGCTCCTTTCTGCCCCCTCTCTCCCCCTGCTCACTCTTATGGCCAGTGAAAAGCAATGGCCATGGCCCCCTGGGCTCCTCTGTTTCGATGGCACCATATACGACCACTTTGCTTTGCAACCATGAGAGCCGGGCTGGCCAATGGATGGAGCACAGGGCTAGGAGCCAGGAATTTCTCAATTCCAAGCTGGGCCCTGCCATCACCTCGTGTCCCAGATCCCCGAAATCGGTGCTGGGTCCCAGCTGTTAACCAGGGCCCTGGAGAAACCCTTTCAGCATTTTCGCCACCCCCCCCCCCGCCCCAGGACTCGCGGTAGCCACACACGGCCTCAACACATGACCCTAAAGCCCCCCAGGGAGGATTTTTAGTGACACCAAGCAGCGCTCCAGCGCAGAGCCACATTCGGCAATGGGAACCCGGCACTGGAAATGCGCCGCTTCGCCTGGAAACGCGAAGGTTAAACCACACACCAGAGCAATCAGCCTGGCACGCTGTACCCATTTCAGGGTCTGTCTCCTCCGGCAGCCCCCAGGTCAAGCAGCAGCTTCTTCCAGAAGCCTCCTCTTTGTCCCTAGCCAGTCACCTCCCAATCCTCAGGGCCACACTGAGCTCACAACCCCACCCACTGGGGAGTTTCTATTATCTAGTCACTGGAGCTCAGATTCTCTCTTGGTGACTTGGGTCTGTTTCAACCGGTTTCTTAAAGACCCAGTCAGTGAGGTGACGCCCACACTGTGCTGTTCCAGTTAACCCTTTTGCACCACTGCCCAGCAACACAAAGTACGGAGGGAAACTGAGGCAAGGTGTGTCCATAAAAACATCCAGAAAATTCTCACTGTGTCACACCCTGGGCAAGCAAGTATGGGCCAGCGTTCCTAGGTGCTGCTCCGTGAGGTTCCCATTGGCCTCAGGGGGAGCTGCTGGGACTCGGCCCCTCTGAAAAGCAGGCTGCTAACCTGCTGGGCCTGGGTTCCTCTGTAAAGCCGCTGGCTGGGGGCCTGCCTCGCTGGCTGAGGCTGGACAGCTCGCTGAAGGCGAGGAACACCAGAGCAGAGCTAGGGAGTCGCTGTGCCGCAGCAGGAGGAAAAAGCACGGCTCAGAGCTGTGATACATGGTGTGTGAGGAGCGGAGATGTGGTGGGTGGCAGGTGAAGGTCATGGATACAGAAGATTTACCGAGTGCTGGGAAAGTGCAGGGTGGGTGGCAGCAGAGACAAATGCTGGGGGGGGGGGGGGGGGGGAAGCAGCATGTGTGCAGTGAGTCTAGAGCAGTGTTTCCCAATTTTATTTGGCCACGGAACCCTTTTAAACTCGAAAGAATTTTGCGGAACCCCTAATAACAGTCTTATATACAGCGCTGAAAAAGTAGATTTTTTTTGTCCGCTGTGGTGCTAGTATATTCATATTCAGTCCACCCACGTGATCCACGCTCCCTGACAGTCAGTATGGGGATTTACAGGGGGATATAACAGGCGATCGCACCACTGACTGCGCACAGCGCTGAGTAGTGACGTCATTGTCCCCACTCTCTGGCTAAGCTGGCATTCCACAGGGACACTTATCGTGGCAAACACAAATGAAAATGGTTTCCAATAAAATTCATAAATGCTTACATATGAATTATGTGTTTAAAATCATAAAATGTTGTTGTAATGGAATTTTCTCGCGGAACCCTTATTTTCACTTCACGGAACCCCGGAGTTCCACGCACACCATTTGGGAAAACCTGCTCTAGAGGCTACCGAGGGATGTCTCTGCAGTGGGCGGCCGATGAGCGAGATTAAGGGGCTGCGGTCTCTCTCTGCATCGGACTGGAGCCTTCCAAACTCACCTTCTAGCCTGTCCTGCGCTGCTCTGGGAAGGAGGAAGCGGGGAGGGGGCTTTGGGGAGCTGACATGGATGCTTTGAGTTAAACAGCAAAAACTGTCTCGCTCACATTTTTTCTCCAGTGCAGCAAACCCTGTCTAGCAGCTGTTGGATAGCACAGGCGCTGCAGCAAGGCCAAGTTGGAAACAGCATCAATCTCTCAGCGCTTTCCATGAATGGGGAGGGAATTTTGCTGCTCCCTTGTGGCAGAAGGATATCGACAATTATCCTTCACCCTTAAGTTCTGGCCTGACAATATAGAGATGGGATGGGGGACCGAAGGCCCAGGGGCTGGATTTGGCCTCTGGCTTGCCTGCAGGGATTTCCCTATACCCCCCCCATGGGGGTGTACACCCCCCTGAATTTCCCCAACACCCCCCCCCCAGTTTTGTGAACTATGGTGCCATACAGCCCACCTTCACCCTCACAGTGTCACCCCGCATTGGCCCTGACACCCCCCTTGTAAATTCGAACACCCCCCCCTAATTTCAATTCCTGGGGAGGCTACTGCTTGCCTGGATCCTGTCCCCAAGGCTCAGGGCTCCCCCCAGCATTATGGAGCCCGTGCCCCCAAACCCAACCCTGCCCACCCACCATGGGACAGGAGCACACAAAATCTACTAACCTGGGCTCTCCTAGGCTCTGCTGTGGGGGAAGATCTTTCTCCTTCTGTTGTGGGACATGTCAGTGAACGGGTTTTTTTTCTCACTTGTGTGCTCCCATCCCAAGCGACTGATTTTTCTGGGGGTCAACAGCCCCTGACCTAAAAAAGGTTCCCCACACCCAATATAGAGCAATGGCGGTAGAGCAGACAGAGTTTTTTGACTCCTTCGCCTGCGGCCTCACCAAAGCTTGTTTAGTCCACAAAGTTAATTGCTGTAAATCAGTGTTTCCCAATTTTATTTGGCCACGAAACCCTTTTAAACTCAAAGAATTTTGCAGAACCCCTAATAATAGTCTAATCTATGGACATCATCGTCCCCGCTGTCTGGCTAAGCTGGCATTACACAGGGACGCTTATCATGGCAAACACAAATGAAAATTGTTTTCAATAAAATTCATAAATGCTTAAATATTAATTTTTTAAAAAATCATAAAATGTTATTGCAATGGAATTTTCTCACGGAGCCCCAGGGTTCCGCGGAACACCATTTGGGAATCACCGCTGTAAATCAAACCCATGGACTTTAAGGGACCATCTAGACTGCAGAGAAAAAGCAAAGCTGCTGCTGTTGATCTTCCAGGGTTCAAATTCGCAGGTCTAGTGAAGACACGCCGATTTGAGCGGAGGGGGCGCTCCCACGGATGCTGGTAGTCCTGCTTCCATGAGGTGTAAGGGAAGTCGAAGGGAGAGTGTTCCCCCTTTGATTTCCTGTGGTGTGGGCAGTGCCAAAAGTCACCTTAAGCTACTTTGACTTCAGCTACGCAATTGACGTGGCTGGAGTTGCACTGCTTACTTCGACTTTGTCCTGTAGTGTAGATGAACCCTAAGAAACCAGCACTCACCAGCTAGCCCATAAGGGCACTTGCGATTGACTGGGGCGCTCCGGTCCACTCCAACTGCAGAAATTCCCAGGAGTGGATGCAGAGCAATCCCAGCAGAAGGCCTTTGCCGCTTGTCCCTTCTGGCTGCGTAGCAGGTCTTTTGATTTCTCTTTGGGGCAGGTCTCTGTCCACTTCGCTATATTCTTCCAGCCGTCACACACAGAACCTAAACGTTAAGGGCCATATTTGGAGCCCCATACACAAACTCACTCACCCTGTCAGCCATCAATACACCAATCAGACAGCTTCAGGAATCAGGAACGATGCAGTAGCTGGGATTGTATCTTGTCATAAGGCAGGAAGTGCAGTGGCATAGGACCCTTCAGGAAAAGCATAGACACGAGGGTGGCCATCCAGAATCAATCTGCTTGGGATCTCTCCAACTCTCCCCATTCCAAGTGTCCCCAACGGCCACACTCACACCTCCCCTTACTGCTGCTACTCTGCCCCGCTAAGCCCCCAACATGTATTCCAGTTTCTCGAGTCCAGGGGTTCTCAAACTTTTTGGCCCACTGAACATCCCACTCACACACGCGAATCTTTCCACAGACCACCAGCCAACCACTCATGATGACAAAATGGGCGCAGGAGGGGGTGGGCGTGCAAGGTCGGAGCGGGGGGGGGGGGAAGATACAGGAGTGGGCCAGGGTTGGTAAATTTCAATAAATCAGCTAATAGAGTAGTTGATGGAATTTCCCATCGACTACTTGATTAGTCGACAAGGTGGGGGGCGCTCGCTATCCCACTGCACCTCTCCCTCTGAAATGTACAGGAGCTGCCCATGGCGCTTGTATATTTCAAAGGGAGAGAGGCAGCGGGAACAGAGGGAGTGGCAAGGAGAGGGGGATGGAGCGGGAAAGGGGGAGTCTATGGGGAGGGGGAGGGAGAGGGAAGGGCTCCCCAGGTGTGGGGCAGAGAGAATTGAACAGCTATCCCTTCCCCGAATCCAGCACAAAGGCTAAAGGGAGCCCTCAAACAGTGAGGGGGCGGGTCCCTTCTCTGAGCACAAAGGGTGAAAGCTCAACAGGCCTGGCACTCCCCAGCTGGTAGGGGGGCAAGCCCCAGATCCCATTATTGCCAAAGGGGCACCCAGCAGTCTCTCCTTCAGCTGGAGCATCAGCTGGCCTGCCTTGCCGGAGGCTCCCCTTTCCCCCTTTATCCAGGTGGCCCGCGCTCTGTGACAGTCAGGCTATTGAGGGTCAGGCTGGGCCCTGCACTGACCTACCCATAAAGAGGAACAATTTCCACTTTCTTGGGGAGAGCAGAAGACACAAAAGCAGACGCAGTTCAGCGCTACTGGAGCCTGTCCCCCCTACGGACAGCACCAAACTCTCCCTGGGCCCCTAGTCAGGTCTGCTGACCGGAATGGTCCCAGGTTCCTCAGCAAATGAAACACCTCACTCCCAACAAACTACATCACCCTCCCTGAAGAAAGCTGAGCGCCCTGTTGCAGTCTGAATTCACGTCTCCCTCATCCCGCTGCCTCTTCCTTGGGCTCTCCGAACAAAGCAAAAGCCACTTCCGCTGGCAACTACAGCCCGTTTCCACTTTCGGCATCGCCCTGGTTTCATTTTTAGCCCCCAATTCCCGCTATTACTGCATGCCTCTAGGTCCCCACACCTCCATCAAGCCCCGCAGCTGCTTTAAAAGCCTCTCTGTCCAATGGCACACAGCAATCATTCCATTCCGCTTTGATTTAGCTTTGTAAAAGTTTGGTTTTACATCATCTAAAACAGCAATGGGCATCTTCTGCTAGAGAGCGGGCCGCTTGCGTGGCCCTCCATCACAGTGGGCCACACGACTGTGGTAAGCAAGGCAGGCCCCTGGGATCGGGTGGTTTTGCTCAGTGCGCTGGCATACCTAGAATTGGTGGGGTGGGCCCATGGACCATGGCAGTACTTTGATTGGCTGCTGAGGGAGCACATAGCTCCCACGGTCAGCTTTGTGTACAATCTGCTCGCACCTCACTGCATGTGCTTTTGCTGAATGTGTGTGTCCCTTTAGTGATACCAGTAGGAAGAAAGCCTACATGGATGGAAACCAACAGAATCTGGCCCCTCTGCGTGTGGGCAACAGTAAACAAAATGTCTGATGATCCATACATAGAACCCTGATGGGCCACATCCAGCCTACAGGGATGGGCCACATAAGCCAGTAAGTTTCAGAGGGGTAGCTCTGTTAGTCCGTTTTAGTAAAAATGAGGAGTCCTGGGGTACCTGGAAGACTAACATTTATTTGGGCAGAAGCTTTCGTGGGCTTATGCAGCAGCCAAAGTGGTGGTCCAACTCACAAATACTTATGCCCAAATAAATCTGTTAGCTCTTGAAGGGTGCATCTCCACAGTAGGGCTTAACTCGAAATAGGCTACGTAAATTGAGCTACGTCAATTGCGTAGCTTATTTCGAAATTGGGAGCATCTACGCAGCACTTATTTCGAAATAGAGCCCTCTCCCTCCGACTTCCCTTACTCCTCGTGCAATGAGGGTTAGAGGAGTTGGAATAAGAAGTCCTCCAGCTTGGCAGTATTTCGACATTATGTGGAAATAACAGGCCGCTGTGTAGACGCGGACTAAGTTATTTTGAAATAATGTTGCTGTGTAGACGTTCCCCTAAGATGCCACAGGACCAGCCTTTGCTATGACTCGGTAAGCTGCTAGCTCTATAGTACATTTCATACAGTGGGGCCCTGGGCCTGTGTGTCAATTTTTTCAATTTCCATTGTTTTCCTGCATCATCCTGGCGGGAATAATAAAGTTTAAAAAAATTCACCATGTTTGCATTGACAATATCCTTGAAAAGGCATCCCTGGGAATGAAGGAAATAAGTGTACGCAGTGTTGTAGCCATTTTGGTCCCAAGGTATCAGAGAGACAAGATAGGGAAGGCAGCATCTTTTCTTGGACCAACCTGTCAGTGTGAAAGACAAGCTTTCTATCTACACGCAGCTCTTCTTTAGGCCTGGGAAAGGTACACCCCGAAAACTCAACATTTTCTCTCTCACCCCTGGAAGCCAGTCCAATAAAAGGCATTACCTCACTCACCCTGAGAAATAAGTCACACTTTTGCTCTTTTAATCCAGAGATCTGAAAGCACATTACAAATGTAATTACACCTCATAATATAATGTCCCAGGAGGAAGTTAAGTATTACCAGTCACATTATATAAATGGGGATAATGGGCCACAGATTGCTTCTGTTCTACCCACTAGGTAACGCAGTCTTGTCAGAAAACATGTGAGGAGGAAGAATAAAATATCAGCATTATGCGCTGTAAATACTTTATAATGGCATGGCTGTCAGATGAGTCCCTGAGCACTGTTCTCAGTTTGTATCACTAGCACCCGCTTTGTAGGATTGACGTGTAGCTAGGGCTAGCAAAGCAACATTTTGATAGTGAACATTTTCTTTTTCTTCCGTATCCACGGTGTTCAGTTTTCAAGTCTAAATATGAACATCAACGTGGCACCCAAAACAAGCTGCATTCTGGTTTAGTCATTATCACGCTCAGAGAAGATTCAAGAACCGGAATTTAGCCGACCATTCTGTTTTTGATACCTAAGCCATAGATACCTCAACTCAAATATAATGCAGGCAGGTCTTCCATGGGACCATTGGCTGGGCAGCAGCAGTGTCAAATAGCAACCTTGCCTTGGTCAGTCTAGGAAACAGATCCAGCAAAGGAGACGGAGCAGACGTGGAGTTAGAAAAGGTAGTTTCCATGGTCACGTCTCTGACCCGATTAACCATTACTTGGTTCACATTTATTTTTCCCGTGTTTTAGGTCATGTTGTTGCAGTGAAATGTTTACACATTTCACCACATGACAACAAATATCATTCATTTTGGGCCATTATAATGCAAATTCATCAAAAGGGGGGAGGAGGAAAGGATTTGTCATTGCAAACATTGATTTTCAATAGGTTGCAGGCTGTCAAACAGAAAGGACAGGTGATAGCGCCTTTTTTTACAACTCTATTGAGCTCATACTGGGACTGTCACATTCAGTTGGGGCCTCTAGGATCCCAGAGAGAGATTGATAGATTGGAGGGGTTTTAAAAGAGCAGCTGTCAAGCTGATTTGAAGCAAATGCCCTGCAGCTGCCTACAGGAAAAACCTGAGACCAGTACGCGTGTATAGTTTGGCTAAGCAAATTAAGGGAAGGATAGAAATTTCTGCCGATATGGGAAGTGTAAATGACCAGCAGGAATGAGGAAAAAGCTGTTTTTTCATACAACACACAGTCACCCGGTAGAACGCGTTGCCAGAGGACGTTGTGAAGGGCAAAACTATAGTGAGATTAAAAAAATAAACGAATTAGTTAAGTTCATGGAAGGTAGGTCCATCAACAGCTTTTAGACAAGGGCAAGGACACAACCCCGTGCTCTCAACGTCCCTAGTTTCTGATTGCTGGGAGCTAAGAGCGGCCAATAGGATGGATAATTTGGTAATTGTCCTGTTCTGTTTACTCTCCTAAAGCACCTGGCATTGGCCACTGTTGGAAGACAGGATCCTGGGCTAGACAGACCATTGGTTTGGCCTAGTATGGCCATTCTGATGTTTTTAACTATTAAATGACGGCACAGTCTCTCAAGGGATACAGGAGGAGCCCAGTCACTTGGGATATTTAGGGCTAGACTAGACAAAGCATTCAAACATTTGTGCTTTGGGAGGGAGGCTGCGTCTCACAGTTCTTATCCCATCTCTAATTTCTAAAGACAATGTATAATGAATGTTAAAGGGGTATAAAGGCAACAGCAGTCACCACCATGGTACACTCCATACGGGCTGCTTTTCCTTGGGTTCTTAAAGTGTTATTGTTGCTTTCCTGCACAGCAACCATGAGTTTTGGGACAATGGATGTGTATTTGAATGAGATCAAGAACAATCTGCAGAGCATCTTGTACAACGAAGAGGAGGACCAGGAGAATGAAACCTGGAAGATGTACATGGAGAGGAAGAGCATCGTGCTGGAGTTCCTGCACTCTGACTTGAACCTCCACCTGCTGAAACGCCACCATAAGCGAATCGAGCTCCTAAAGAAGTGCTCTTATTACATTGAAATCCTGCCCAAGCATCTGGCCCTGGGAGACCAGAACCACCTCATGCTTCCCACCACCATGTTCCAGCTGATTGACCCCTGGCGATTCCAGAGGATGAAAAAGGTGGGAACAGTCCAAACCAAAATCCAGCTGTTGCTCTTAACTGACCTGTTAGAGCAACTGGAACAAGGGCGGGAGGAGCTGGTCCACTTCCTGGAGACCTACGACATGGTAACGTTCCTTGCCAGGTGGGATTTGGTCAAGCAAAAGCTGTCGAATCTGTCTGAGCAGATGGATAATTTCCTTGCCATGCTAGTGCCGGGAAAGCTGCATGTGAAGCACCGTCTGGTGTCGGATGTCGGGGCTACCAAAATCCCACATATTAGGCTGGTTCTGAGTACCAAGATGCCAGTGATGTTTGACCGAAAGGAATCAGTGGCACACGAGGACTGGGTGAGCCTTAGGTGGTTTATCACAAGTCCACAGTCCCAGCCTGAGCAGTACGAACTCAGGTTTAAGCTACTGGAGCCCCGAACCCAGCAAGAGAGGATGCAGAGCGGAATCATGCCGGTCACGTCCAACACCTGTGAAATCCGGAACCTGCTGTCCGACAGATCATACAGATTTGCGGTTAAAAGGGCAGAGACTTACACACTTGTCTATGAACAGTGGCGCGATTCCATCACATTGAAGACAAAACCTCACCCTGACGAAGACATGGAGAGCCCCGGGGGCGAACCCTGACGGATGAGACCACAGATGAGAATTTTCTAATTTTATCCATTCAAAAAAGTACAATTTTCAAAATGTATTTTTAAAGGGTTTTTTTACATAAAATGGAACTTGTTCTGTCTTAAATTGTAATTTTACAAAGTGCCTCATATCGATCTTCTGGGCTGAAAACACTACAGTTTAAGAGACAACGCAACCCATTAGTGTATTCACCAGGACTCTACCCCCCCATTCTTTACACCATCTATTGCCATTAAAGGCCGCCCACCCATCGAAGGGAGTAGGCTAGGGAGACTATAGCAGTGAGTAAAACATTACCACATTGTGTCGGACACAAAACAAAATTTAGATACGGGTTATCTACTGTCCAAGTGGCTCTCTACAAAAAACAGCTGACCCAGCACCTTCTTCCAGTGCAACCTCTCTTCTCATTGCTCTTTCTCTCACTGCTTGTGTCCCTTCCTCACTGCCCATGGTACTCCCTTTATGCACACACTCGCACCGGAATTCCAGTCCCCAACCTCCTTCATCACTGTCCAGTCTCCATTCCCAGGTTCCTCTCACCAGCCTCTGCCCTCTTATTTTCCACCCCCTAGGGATGCTCTACAGTGCAAGGAAAGAGCCTTTCTTGACTTAAAGCAAGAAAGAGCAAAATCCCACAAGATCATCCTCTGGAAAACAGTTTCCTCTGCTGAATATTGAGGTTACTGCTCAGTTCCTCTTTTCCCGTCTGTTTCAGTCCAGACTCAGTTCCGTAGAATCCTGTCAACTAAGCAGAGCACGGATTCTATCCAAGCAAGGAGACACAGAGACCTCAAACTCATCAGAAACAAACATTTTTCATTTAATAAATTCAATCATCTTTACAATTATGGCTTAAATAGGAAACAGGAATGTCAAGGGTCTTATTTAAAAACACTGGAAGCAGATAAAAATATTTGTATCCAAAATGTAGTTGTAAAAGCTTTTACCAGTCACGTTAGAGACACACACAAAACAACAAAAAACAAATAAAAACCCGTTACATTTAAGGTGCCTTAATTTGCATTTCACAACATGTAATGTTTTATTTCCATCGAAAAACTGATTTATTGCAGTAGATCGGTCTGTACACGGCTCTGCAGCTCCTCCAGACCTGCCCAGTGGGCCCAGGCCTGCTCCGACTGGAGCCAAAGAGAATTCTATTGGTTTTGCTGGGAGCAAGAGCAGACCCAGGGGAGATGGCTAAACATTAAAACTACTCAGTCCGATTGACACCTGAGACGCTGTTTGCGCTGCATGCAGATCACCTTTCCTGAATTCACATAGGGTCAAATTCTGGCTAGTGCTGGGGAAGGCAATTCTACCCTCCTGCAGGGACATGTCCCACCAAGCCAGTTTTCACATGTGCTTGTCTTCTGGCTGAGAATCAGACAGTCCCTCACCCCGTCCACTAACTCCTGCAGAAAGAACAACCTGTGTGGAGTGGGGGCAGAGAGGGTGCTCTGTTTAGATTGGGGTACAATCTCTTAGCTCTAGCCCAGAGGTGGGGAACCTTTTTTGGGTCAGGGGCCACTGACCCCCAGAAAAATCAATCAGGGGCCACACACAAGTGAGAAGCAACCCCCCCAAGCCCTCACTGACGTGGCCCCCCCACATTCCTTTCGCACACCAGAGCCTAGTGGGGCCCAGGCTAGTAGACTGTGTGCGCTCCAGCCCCACGGGGGGATGGCGAGGGGACAGGAGTGCCAGTGCAGGCTCCCCAAAGCTGGGCGGGAGCTCCGAGCCTCAGAGGCCAAATCCAGGCAACCGGGGGCCGCATCCGGCCCCCGGGCCTGAGGCTCTCCATCCCTGCTCAAGCCCATAACCACTCCGCCGTGACTCCTATCAGAAGCACTGCAGAGTGGACCCTGCCTGGCTTTTCAGGGGACTTGGGACTAGCATGGACACCTTTCAGCCCAGATCGCAACCCTCATGCTGTTCTTTGGGCACACCCCATGGTCACTTGGAGTTCATGCTAAAAGGACGTATGCCCCTCCAGTTTCACGTTTCCCCGTCACAGTCTCTCCTGGACACCACGCGGAGCTCCTATTTTACCATCTGCAAGCCTTGATTTATCCAAGATGCGGTGCTGCTTGTGATGCGGCTGGCACACCGTCATGCCAGACACGCTCCACTGGAATTCCAGCATGGGCTCCCCTCCCCCATAATAATAATAAAAAAGATGTGCCTTATGTCAACAAGTTTTATGTAAAAATCCTGCCGTAGTAACCGACTGACATCTCCCTGTGCATATCACTGGACTCCATTTAATGAGTCTTCTCCATTTTAACTTTTATGATCCTGTATATCCATAAGCACAAGACAATATCTATAACACACCATTCAGTCACACAAAACATCACGTTAATTGCACTTCCTGCTACGCCCTGGCTACTGAGGCTGCGTGATCAATGACGCAGTTACCTATTTACAACGTCCGTGCAGTCCGCCGGGATCTCACTGCGGCCTGTCGGCTGTAGGGCAGCGCTTTCTACACACACGTTCTGAGGCCTAGCTCCCGCAGAACCAGTGTCCTGAAAGGAGCTGCTGCTGCCAGGTAACAGTGACTGATCACCGTACCTCACTGGATTTTACTTCACAAGGTGCAGTAGTTTGGTTGGGGGGGGGGCGGGGAGGGTTATATGCAAACAAGTGGAAAATGGTCCAGCGAAAGGTAACCCAGCTAAATAATGCTCAGCAGGATCAAACAAAGCCCCTACAGTGCATCTGATTTGCATCTCATTTATACCAGTTGAACGCTTGTTTAACCTGCATTCTTTTCATGAAAAAACTCCAGATTTACACTAGGAGGCTAAAGCTCACTGTGCTTAAAGGGACCACAGTCAGGCCTGGTCTACACTAGACCAGGAAGGTCGGCTTAAGGTACGCAACTCCAGCTGTGCAAAACGTGTAGCTGGAGTCGGCTTACCTTACTGCCGAGCCGTGGCTGTGTCCACAGAGTGGGAGGCCAATGGGAGCAAGCACTCCCCATTGGCTTCCCTTCCTCCTTGCAGGAGGGGTACCAGACGCCAACAGGGGCTGCCTTCAGCATTTGATTTACGGGTCTGTCCTAGACCTGCTAAATCGAACGCTAGATCGACCTCTGAAGCATCGGTCTTCTTGTAAGCATAGATGTGCCCGTAGTGTGTTAGCTAGGCCCTGTTCTCGCTGTGGGGGTGTGTGTACCACACTGACGTGTTTTATTTAAGGGTTCCAATACGGTCTTTCCCCATTCCTTTCCCTGGTGCATGAAGTGATCCCTGGACAGAGAGTTTATCCTGGACTTGTACAAACACTTTGTTTGCAAAAACAAGGCCCGCTTGGAATCCTTGAGATAAGAGGCTTCAGTGTGGGACAACTGTCAGGCCCAAGAAGTCACCCATTCTCGGCCTGTGGCACATGATATTTAGTCTCCTGAGAGCTGTAATACTTTGGTTGCTGGCACAGCGTGAGGCTGGGTACTGTTACTGGCCTGTGATATAACAAGAGGTCCATCCGGATGAGTCGGGATCCCAGACAGCCTCACATTCTAGGACCAGCCTTTCCCTGTGCGAGGAAACCTTCTACATTCTTTCCTCAGAGAGGGACGCAGACCCATGCGCTGCAGTATTAGGAGCGCAGATGTGCGTGTTCTCGGATACCAGTACCCAAGGCTATGGGAGGCAGGGGAACAAGGAAGCCTTCTCCACAGGGTCTGTCCTTTCTTTGGCTGCATGAGTCAAACCGAACAATAAAGGTCAAAGCACTCCAATTCCACAGGACAACAGATACACCAGGGAGGGCAGCAGGCCCGCCTTGTTTTTGCTGGATATAAAAATGCTGCAATGGCAGCTTGGCTCAGCCTCCCTCAGACGTCTATCGGCAGGTGTCCGTGTGTGTGGTCTCAGGAAATGCGGAGGCAGGCCCATGTACACTCCGAACTGGAATAAGGAGATAAAGGCCCTGGCTCCCCATACATCCCATGGCTACAGAAGCAGCTGCCATTTCATTACTACACGCACAATCCCAAATGACTTCTTGGGGGAAAAAAAAATCATCCCTGTTCCCGTCAGCCTCCTGTCCTCTAAGGATTGTCACCTCTTCCAGTTCACAACAACGGGGCTATTTTAAAAACACACACACCTACCTACCACAGAACCGACGCTGTTAGCAAAAGTACGGGCCACAGATTGTGAAGCAAAGTTCACGGAACTAAAAGTCAATAAGTTAAAAGCAGCTTTTTTTTAAAAAAAAAAGAGAAAAACATTTTTTACAAGAGGAAACATTTTCAAGTCAAACTAGGTGGGCAGTTTAAAAATCTCTTTACAATGTCCAAATCTGCTGGTAGAGGCTGTTTTTCAGTCTTAATTCACTTGCATACAGCTCACAACAACCTCCTTTACATGAAGAGTCAATGAGTCTATTTATAAAAATACTAGGCCTTGACTAAGTGATATTTACCAGTTCTGAAAGGCCACAAATATTTCATGTTCCAGGTCTTGTTTTGGGCTGGGGCATTTTTGTTTTGTTCCCCTGCCCCGTTTCTTCCTTCATTTAAAGTAAAACACAGATGGGGTTTTCTGCTTTGAGAAGTGAGACAGCCCGAATAGGTCCCTGGCCTCAGTTTTAGCTTTAGTGGTAGCACTCGGCAGGTTTGGTCATGGTCTGGCACATCATGGCTCGGACTGTCGGTCTGTCGCATGCCGTCGTGTGGCTCCTGAGGAAGTAGAAATAGTTGGTCCCCAAAGAACAGCTGCTCTCACAAAAAGGCAGGTTGAGAATTTCACAGAGGACCTCTTGGCTTCTACCAAAAAAGCAAAATCGCCACCCGTCTCCTCAGCTTTTTGGTTTGCAAATGCTGAACGTTTTGACCCAAGGTTGCCTTTTCATTTAAAAAAAAAAAAAAAAGTAAGTGGTCAACAGACAAAGAAAGTGCAGCTGCCAGTCCCTGGTGCATTTTGAACAGTGGTACATGCTTGATGGGCGGAAAAGAGGTTTGTTCCCTGATGGGCCAATCAAACATTTTGGGCAGGGACCGGTTTATCCAGTTGTGATCCGTTCCCATCAGCGCAGGGCTGACTTCTTCCGGACCCGAATGTCTTGAGCTAAAGTGTAGCATCCCGCATGCCTGTAATGCTCCAGCAGTCGTCTCCACAGAGGGTTACATTCCAGGAGGTAACGGTTTCCTGTTGGCAGAAGGGAAAAAAGAGTGAGCGGAAAGGGCTCAAAGTTCCCATCCCAGACTGAGGAACATCTGGGGGACCCACGTCTAGAACCTCTGGGCCTACAGGAGAAAGCCATTTCCTTCAGCCCTGAAGCCCCCAGGCAGGGCCCTAACACAGCCCGTTCTCACCACTGCCACATCACGGCAAACACCAGAGATGGAAGTGACTAGCATATGCTGAATCGAGTAGTGACTCGATTAGTCGCTTTCCCCCACCCCCCGGCTGCCTCTATCAGAGAGAGGGAGCAGGAGCATCTCTGTGGGGGGCAGGGGAGGCAGAGGCGCAGGGGGGGAACCAGGCGCCAGTGGGTAGTCCCAGATGCTGCGCCTCTGCTTTTTAAATGTATTAAAAGCCGCCATTTAAAAGGCAGAGGCACAGCGGGACCTGGAGCTGCAGCTGTGGAGTTTCCCCATCGACTACTCAATTAGCTGATGAAATGCAATTTACCATCCCTAGTAAACATAGCCTGGTGTCTGTCGATGTGACCAACAGAGAAATACCCACAGGTCCAGTTATGCTGGACTAGAGTGCCAGCGTGCGCGCAAAGAAAGAATCTGATCAAGCCCAGAGAAACAAGGCAATGCATGCAGAACATGTCTTACCAACATGCAAGACCCACCGATGACCATTGCTCTCAACTCAGAGGGGTAGTTCCAACACATGGGCTGGTTCCAAATTTCAAAATCATTATTGTAAAGGATAGAAAAATGAAATAAGACCATCTTTTGCCTCTAAGTTTGAATCTTTTGTCTCTCAGTTTGAAAATGATAAGGGGTTTGGAAAGGGTCCCATATGAAGAGAGATTAAAAAGACGGGGATTTTTCAGCTTAGAAAAGGGGAGGGGGTAGGACAGAGGTCTATAAAAGTCCACATGACTAGTATGGAAAAAACAAATAAGGAAAAGTTATTTACTTGTTCCCATAACCTAAGAACTAGGGATCACCACATGAAATGAATAGGTAGCAGAGGTTTAAAGCAAACCAAAGGAAGTTTTTCTTCATGCAGCGCACAGTCAACCTGTGGAACTCCCTGCCAGAGGATGTTGTGAAGACCAGGACTTGAACAGGGTTCAAAAAAGAACTAGATACATTCATGGAGGTTAGGTCCATCAATGGCTATTAGCCAGGATGGGCAGGGATGGTGCCCCTGGCCTCTGTTTGTCAGAGGCTGGAAATGGATGGCAGGATCACGTGAGGATTCCCTGTTGTGTTCACTCCCTCTGGGGCACCTGGCATTGGGCACTGTTGGCTAGCTGGACCATTGGTGTGACCCAATATGGCCGCTCTTATGTTTTTATCCCCCTTCCTTCTACGGCGTTTCCTCTCCCACCCTTAGTCCAGGCCTCTTCCCGGCATACTGACCTATAATGCAGAGCCCCTCCTGAGCCCGAGTGATGGCGACATTGACCTGGTTTGGGTCAGTAACAAATCCAAGGTTCTTCTTCTGCCAGCTTTTAGTGGGTCTCCTGTCGATATCTGACCGAGCGCAGGAGCGCACGGTGGACAAGATCACATACTTCCATTCGCTCCCTAGACAGAAGGGACAGCACCCGTTTTATTGATGGGGAAATGAACGGTGTTTCCAGGGCCGCAGGTAGGTTTCCCTTCTTGAATAACATTCATCCCTCTACAGGGAAAATATGGCAACCTACTGCTGTGTCCCTACAGCACTTGGAGCCATTCCTCCATCCCACAATTGTTTGTAGGAGAGCAGCTGCCTTACCACAGAGCCTGGCCCTTTGCAGACAGCTCGGTTAGCAACCCCAATGGGATCTCTGGGCATCGTTCACCTTCAGCTTCCTTGCTTGGGTTCAACAGCTGGTTCCAGCCAGGTGGCTGGCTCCCTGGGACACGGACTTGAGGGGTTCTTTAAGTAGGTGGCTCTAGGGCTCCCCTGGCCAGCTGAAGCGAGCCCTGGGACTGTGTGTGGGGCAAGGCGGGGAGAGGAGGACCACGCCTCATTCCCCGCCAGCTGGAAGCAGATGGAGAACGCTGCCATCGAACTCTGCCCCCCACCGACGGGCCTCACCTTGGCTTTTCGTGATGGTGCACACGGTCATCCCGCGGATCCCCTCCTGGGCGAGACGCTTGTTAATCTCCGACACCTGGGCGCTGTACGGGCTCAGGATGGCTATGCCCGCTGGCAGGATGGTGCCTCCCAGGGTCAGCTGCTTTGCGATCCTCACCTGAGGAGACACACCACGTGAGCGGCTCATTTGAGGGGGGGGAACAGCCAGCGTTTCCCTTGTTCCACACACAGGGGAATGGCTGGAAGGGGGAAGAGGGGAACAGGTGTCCCCAGCTTCAGCCTGGGAAGGAAGGAGGGAGAGAAGAGAAAAGAGACTCGTTCTGGCTTTGGACCATCCAACTGATATCCCGCCCAGGGATGCATTCCGGCTGCCTGTCCTCATGGCCCATTGCCCCGACGCTGGTACCTGGAGCCCATCCCTTCCTCAGCCTCTGTCCATGAGGCCCAGACAGCAAGGAAGTGAAGGAAGAAGATGGGGGTGAGCCAGTTGTGGGCTGCAAGGCCAGAGATTTTAATGTGAACGCAAGAAAACTCAACCTGGCTTTCCTAGGCCTACCCATACCTCTCCTGGAGCTGAGCCAGGCACAGGACAGCTCTTGGCTGAAAACTCCATGTCAACCAGGGAACAGGGTTTAAAAAAAAAAAAAAAAAAAAAAGCTGCAGGACGATCGCATCTTTGCTTTGTGCTGGTAGCCGCATGAACGAGAGGGGAGCGAGAGGCCGAGACGTGCCTTTGCTCGCTGCCACATCAACAAGACCCTACATCTCTGAACTAAAGCCGGGTATTTCAGCACGTCCTCACTGGGGCCCACAGCAGACCAGAGCTGTGCGAGCCATGGTCATGTGTGAAGCAGGGGTGCTCAAACTTTTGGGCCCACAGCCCACCCTCGTCAACACAGACCTTCCCACGGACCACCAGCCAACCACCCATGATTTCAGGATCCTGACCAAAGGAAGAAAAGAGAGTAGTAAATACACACCTTGGACTTCAGAAAAGCAGATTTTGACTCCCTCAGACATCTGATGGGCAGAATCCCCTGGGATGCTAACATGAAGGGGAAAGGAGTCCAGGACAGCTGGAAGTATTTTAAAGAAGCCTTATTGAAGGCACAGAAAGAAACCATCTCGACGCATAGCAAGAGAGGCAAACATGGTAGGAGACCGGATTGGCTTACGGGGGAAATCTTTGGTGAACTTAAGCACAAAAAGGAAGCTTACAAAAAGTGGAAACTTGGACAAATGACCAGGGAGGGGTTTAAATGTATAGCTCGAGAATGCCGGGGGGTTATCAGGAAGGCGAAAGCGCAATTGGAATTGCAACTGGCAAAGGATGTGAAGGATAACAAGGAAGGTTTCTACAGGCATGTTAACAAGAAGAAGGTGATCAGACAGGGTGTGGGGCCCCCACTGGATGAAGGAGGTAACCTAGTGACAGATGATGTGGGGAAAGCTGAAGTACTCAATGCTTTCTTTGCCTCTGTATTCACGGACAAGGTCGGCTCTCGGACTAATGCGCTAAGTGACGCAAGATGGGATGAAGATGGACAGCCCTTGGTGGGTAAAGAACAGCTTAGGAACTATTTAGAAAAGCTAAAGGTACACAAATCCATGGGTCCAGACTTAATGTACCCGAGGGTACAGAGGGAGTTGGCAAATGTCATTGAGGAGCCTTTGGCCATTATCTTTGAAAAATCGTGGAGATCGGGAGAGATCCCGGATGATTGGAAAAAGGCAAATGTAGTGCCCATCTTCAAAAAAGGGAAGAAGGACGATCCAGAGAACTATAGGCCGGTCAGTCTTACCTCGGTTCCTGGAAAAATCATGGAAGGGATCCTTAAAGAATCTATTTTGAGGGACTTGGAAGAGAGGAAAGTGATTAGGAATAGTCAGCATGGATTCACAAAGGGCAAGTCGTGCCTGACCAATCTGATTAGCTTCTATGATGAGGTAACTGGCTCTGTGGACATGGGAAAGTCAGTGGATGTGATATACCTTGACTTTAGCAAGGCTTTTGATACGGTCTCCCACAACATTCTTGCCAGCAAGTTAAGGGAATGTGGATTGGATAAATGGACGGTAAGATGGATAGAAAGCTGGCTAGAAGGCTGGGCCCAGCGGGTAGTGATCAACGGCTCGATGTCAGGATGGTGGTCGGTTTCTAGAGGAGTGCCCCAAGGTTCAGTTCTAGGGCCGGTTTTGTTCAATATCTTTATTAATGACCTGGATGAGGGGATGGATTGCACCCTCAGCAAGTTTGTAGATGACACTAAGCTAGGGGGAGAGGTAGATACACTTGAGGGCAGAGATAGGGTCCAGAGTGACTTGGACAAATTGGAGGATTGGGCCACAAGAAATCTGATGAGGTTCAGCAAGGACAAGTGCAGAGTCCTGCACTTGGGACGGAAGAATCCCAAGCATAGTTACAAGCTGGGGACCGACCAGCTAAGTAGCAGTTCTGCAGAAAAGGACCTGGGGGTTACAGTGGATGAGAAGCTGGATATGAGTCAACAGTGTGCCCTTGTAGCCAAGAAGGCTAATGGCATATTAGGTTGCATTAAGAGGAGCATTGCCAGCAGATCCAGAGATGTCATTATTCCCCTTTATTCGGCTCTGGTGAGGCCACATCTGGAGTATTGTGTCCAGTTCTGGGCCCCCCACTACAAAAAGGATGTGGATGCATTGGAGAAGGTCCAGCGGAGGGCAACCAAAATGATTAGGGGGCTGGAGCATATGACCTACGGTGAGAGGCTGAGCGAGTTGAGTCTGTTTAGTCTGCAGAAGCGAAGAGTGAGGGTGGATTTGATAGCAGCCTTCAACGTCCTGAAGGGAGGTTCCAAAGAGGATGGAGAGAGGCTGTTCTCAGTAGTGACGGATGGCAGAACAAGGAGCAATGGTCTCAAGCTGTGGTGGGAGAGGTCTAGGCTGGATATTAGCAGGGCTTGCCGAGCGGCGGTGAGTCCCGCTCGCCAGCCGTGAGGTTCTGCGCTCTGCGCATGCACAGATCGCTCTGCACCAGCTCTTCCAGGGTGTAATCTACTCGCCACGGGCGAGTAGATTACATTATTTGTCGAGCCCTGGATATTAGGAAAAACTATTTCCCTAGGAGGGTGGTGAAGCACTGGAATGGGTTGCCTAGGGAAGTAGTGGAGTCTCCATCCCTAGCGGTGTTTAAGTCTCGGCTTGACAAAGCCCTGGCTGGGTTGATTTAGTTGGGATTGGTCCTGCCTAGAACAGGGGGCTGGACTCGATGACCTTCTGAGATCTCTTCCAGCTCTATGGGTCTATGATTCTATGACGCAAGAGAAAAGGGCTGAGCGTGGGAAGTCTGGGTGGGAGGGAGGGCACAAGAGCAGGCTGGGGGTACGGGGTCTCGGCGAGAGGAGGGGGCACGAGGGGGATGAGGGTGCAGGGTCTGGGCATGAGGGGGATGGAGGGCGTTTACCTGGCTCCGTGCCTCCCACCACTCCCAGGCACCGCCCCTGCAGCTCCCATTGGCCATAATTCTGACCAATGGGAGCAGCGGGAAAAGCCTCCAGGCAAGCAGTTTCCTGCACGGCTGTTCCACCAGCCAGGGGAGGGGGAGCCGCAGTGCGTGGAGCCACTTCCTTCCCTCACACGCTGGCTCCGGACTACAAGGCTCTCCCCACCCTGCCCTCCAGCAGCAGGACACCAGTGCTGGTGCTCCAACCTCGCGGGGAGGGGAAATCGGACTGGAGCGCCAGCACGGGCTCCCCAATGCGGGGGGTGGGGTGGAGGGAGCTCTGAGCTCATGGTCACCTGCGAGATGGTCTGGACCACCCTTGGAGAGCCACTGGTTTAGAGGCAGCAGCTGTTAGCATCACCCCAGTGCTTTCCCCATGGCTAGTGCGGGCACCGGCTGGTGCTCACTGACGGGCGCTGTAGGCCAGGCTCTCCTGAATGATGTGGCCCAGCCCCACTGGGGCTAGGGCTCTCACTGGCCATGTGAAAAGAGAAAGCTAGCAGCTGCCTGGACAGTCTGAGATTCCCCAGGAGCTCCCGTTGGCTCCAGCTCCTCCCACAGGGCTCCAAGGATTCTGACCAGTCTCCGGGGCCGATCTGTTCCTGGCCTGGAGGGCAGGGAAGACCCATCTACTCTCAGTGCTCCCCCTGCTGCTGCTAGCTGCGCCTGGCTAAGAGGGTAGGGACGCAGCCGGGTATTTCACGACAGCTGATCTACACGAAGACGGTCTCTCGCCTGTTGACAGGTGGGGCCAGAGCTCGTTGGCGCTGAGGAAGGCAAGAAGGGTGAGACGCCGGCAGCGTTTTATCAGCGCAGACTGATTGTGGGTCTAAGACAAAAAGTGGAGCCCCGTCAGCCCCCCGCGAGATGGGGCGAGAAGCTCCGGCACGGAGAGAGCTGTGCTGTGTCAATGGACGTACGGGATCTTGCACGTCTCTTCGCAATCCCTTCCAACGACCCAACGGCAGCGGGGCTGCACTGACGGCTCACCGCCGACCACGTTCACAGCTGATTGGCTCAAGAGCGTTTCTGGCCGGACAACTATTAAATGGGACCCACCCAGTAAGCAGACAACGCCAGAGGCCAAACAATACATCCCTAAACCCACAGGCTCCCCCCTACCCCCTGCCCATCTGCCAGTAGCAAATGCCGCCTCGCTCCTCACCGCCTGCTCCACTTCTTCCAGGTTAGCCTTGGAATTCTCGTTTCCCTCCTCGGTGGAGACCATCAGGCTCTGCTCCTTCCCCTCGATGTGCCCGAAGAGGATTGGGCAGCTTCTGCCCTGGTGTTCGAGGGCGCTGCTCGGGCGTCTAAGCTCAGGGGAGGTCATCAGCTTACTTTTGTAAAACTCCTGGGACGGGAACCTGCAGATCTCCTTTTGCTGGCAGATCAAAAGGAGAGAACCTCGCGTGAGTATCAAACGTCACAGCTCTGGGTCAAAACAGGCTTCCCATCAATTTTGGGAACCCCAAATTTTGTCCCTCTGCTGTTTATAGCGCTGCCAATGTTTTACAGAAAAGCCCCTAGAAGGCAGCGCCAGCTCACACAGCTAGCCTGTGTCACCTAGCTCAGCACTCGTGCCTTCAAGAAGGCAGCGATTCCTGAACCCACTACTCAAGGCAGCGACTGTTAATTAATTCATCCAGGGCCATCGTCCCATAGCCCATGTCACAAGGGAGGCTGGATCGGGTGAGCACAATGGTCCATTCCGGCATTGTGATCCATGAATGATTTGCATCAGGACAGCACCCGAAGGCCCGAGTCAGAATCGGGGCCTCATTGTGCGAGGCACAGTGGAGCAGGGACCGTTGTACTCTAAGGGATTACAAGGTGATTTATGACATGCCAACCCATGGGCGTAGGGAACAAATTGGGAGATGCAGGAGGTATCAGTGACAGGAATGTGGATTTACACTGGCTAACAATATGCCAATGTAAATCCACAATATCAGGGATGACCTAGACCAGTGGTCCCCAACCTTCTGGGGCTGCCGGGCGCCCGGGGGCGGGACCGTGCATGCACCGCGTGCCCGGTGCAAGAATGGCTTGGGCCAGCCCTGATCATTCGGCGGGCGCACATAAATGCCCCAGCAGGTGCCATGGCGCCCGCGGGCACTGCACTGGGGACCACTGATTTCTAGAAGGTGCTTGGTCTTGCCAGGTGGTCAGAGGACTGGCCTCGATGATCTCTCGAGGTCCCTTCCAGTTCTAGGATTCGATGCCAGTCAGGTCAACTAAAGGGTTAAGCTAAACACATCAGCAACCCCCATGGTCCTGCACCCACCTCCCCATTATCAGCTGGCATTTTGGCCAACTTACTGGGGAAGCTGAGAAAACCATGTGCAGGAAGCTCCCCTGCAGTGGCGGGTGCCCTGCCCTGACAAAAGAAATACCTACAAGGGCTCCCCTGAAGATAAATACTCAGGGAGGCTCCGGCTTAACAGAGAATCATCATTTCCTATCCTGGGCAGAGCAGTCACGGCAGAATAGCCGTATCCTGACAGGCTGGGCACGCCCGCGGCACATCTTATGGCGGGGGGGAAGGGGGAAGACCGCCAGGAGACTCCTACCATGCGGTACTGCGTGTCCAGCATCAGGGCCTGGTCCCGATGCCGCTCAAAGAGGGACGTCTCCATGCCAAGGTTCTTGCAGAAATCGTTCTGCACCACGGGCCGCAGCTGCTTATGGTCCCCGAGCAAAATAACCTAGAAAACACGAAGTGAACTCGTTGGGTTCCCCGCCTCCCCCACCCCACTCCTTCCCGTGGCCTCAGTGGAGGAGGGTGTGGGCAGGTACATGCACTCCTACTCCATTAGGGCAGCCCCTAGCAACCCCACTCAGGGATCAGGGCCCCTCAAAGAACCGGGCTCCAGCTTACAGTCCGGGCATCGTTTGCCATTCAAGGCCCTCCACTGAGTGACACCCTGCCAGAACCTCCGTTCTATTCCCCCAGGGCCAGGCCAGGGCCAGGCGGGTCAGTGTCCCAGCCACAGCCCGGCTCGCCACACGCAGAGGGTCTATCCGGGGGAGCATGTTTCCAGCTTGCAGCGACACATCTCTTCCAGGGAATGCCAAGAGCGTGTCCCCTTCTTCCATCCATGTGCCGCCCCCCCCAGCGCCGGGTGGGCTTGTAGGAGAGCCACGCCACATACGGGTTTACCGTGTCTGAGCGACTGCACGTGTGGGGCTGAGGTGCGATGTCTAGGGCAAGCCAGCGAGCGTGTGGACCGGCTTTATACCGCAGCCACCCCAGACCCCGGTCAGTGTGTGTGTTTAGACCCCCTACTGGCTTGTGTGCGCACAATGTACTTGGGGGTGTGCAGGCCCACCGATGGGGGGGAGCCAACTACCCCAGGCCCGGCAATTCAAAAGGGCCTGGACCTCCCAGCCACCACTGCTGCTACTGCAGCAGCGTCCAGACCCCCGGGCCCTTCAAAATCACCACCGGAGCCCCATGCAGCACACTCTGGGTGGTGCTGAGGGCTGCCGGGGGGGGGGGGGGGGGGAGGCTACCCCCAGCTCTGCCCCTTCCACTGGAGGTGTGAAGCCCCTCCCCGCCCACACCTGCCTTGCCCAAGGGCCCGGCGAATCTGTTGGCCTCATTGGATAGTGTTTGCGCTGAGAGGGGTGAGTGGGAAAGCGTATGTACAATCTACACCTCTGAGTCTGAAATGCATCACACAGTTCGGTGGCTTTCAATGTGCCGGCACAGATGGGCTGCTCTGGGCCAGCCCAGCGCTTTTCACACTTTTTTCCTGACGACCCAGTTGAAGGAAATTGTTGATGCTGCGACCCAACATCATGTGACTGGAGAGTGGGCTCCGGGGTGGGGCTGAGGATGGAGCTCTGGGGATATGGGGCTCCGGCTTTGGGGGGTGGTCAGGGCTGGGGCAGGAGGGGCTTATCTCTAGCGGCTTCCGCTCAGTGGTACAGCAGGGGGGCTAAGGCAGCTTCCTGCCTCTCCTGGCCCTGCAGACCAGGCTGCCCCAGAAACAGCCAGCAGCAGGTTCCTAGCCAATGTGCTCTACTGCTCCCCCCAGAGCTTGGCCTGCTGCTGGCTGCTTCTGGGGCACGGCGCAGTCTGCAGGGCCAGGCCAGGCAGGGAGCTGCCTTCGCCCCCCCGCTGCTCCCGATCCCACTGCAGCCACGTGCCCCAGCGCCCAACATCCCGGCCATCGACATCCCAGCCATCCCGGCGAGCGCAGGGCATGGGGAGCGCTCCAAGGACAACTCCCAGCGCCCTCGTGCCCGGCCATCGGGAGGGACTCACCTTCTCGGCCTTCTCGTAGCTGACCAGAGGGATGAGGGTCTCCGGCTCGGTGGACATGGCGCACTCGTCAATGAGGATCTGCTTGACGTTCAGGTTGTCCACCAGGTAGGTGGCCGAGGCGGCCGAGCACGTGCACAGAATGACGTTGTGGCACCGCAGCTCCCACGTCCGGGCCTCTGACAACAGACCTTTGTGCCTGCAGGGGAAGGGGAAGGGTGTCAGATTCCGCACCGCTGGCCCCGCGGGGTATAACTTGCACCTGTGCTCAGTTCCTCCACTGGAAAGGGGACACGTCTTCGCAGAGGGTCACAGGGTGTCCGACAGGCCCCGCTGGAGACCCCCGGTGGGCTGACAACAGCAGGACCTACAGCTTCAGGGTACAAACAGTCCAAAATTCTTCTACATCCCCAGTCCCTTCGTTTCCCAACCCAGGGTCTCCTGGGCCACACGGGAGGAGCCCTCTTGACAGAAATTGACTCTAGAAGCACTGTTGGCTTGCTGCGCCCCCCGAGGCAGTACCCCCCTGTGCTCAGCTCACCCCCGAAGCCGCTCCATCCAATGCACGCTCCCCGAGAGGGCGCAGAGAGCTCCCGTCTCCGCAGCACAGTCTGGACTACAGTTTGAACATGAGCGGACTGGATTTGCTTTAGGTTTTGAAAGCGAATCTCGGGAACGTGACGCGGGTCGTTCTTCCATGTCAAGTTTCCAACCTCAGCAAAGATTAAGCGGGGCAGACCCTGTGCTGGTGGAAATCAGCGTAACTCCATTGACTTCCATGCAGTTATGCCGGTTTACAGCAATGGAGGGTCTGGCCCAGCAACTCCATCCCAAAGCTCTCCCGGATGGCGATCTGCATTGTGCTGCCTACAGGCACTGGCTGTTTCCTACCAACACACGCGCCACTACAGCCAACCGCAGCCACCGCTCTCCTGTGGGTGTCTTTTCACTCACTTCTTAACCTCGTCTTCGGAAATTGGCTCTCCTTTTCTCACTCGTGCGTCAAACTCTCGGATTTGAGGCGCTAAAGGATTGGGCGGCTGCCGGATTCGGTGGTGCAAAATTATTTCACTGAATTAAAAAAAAAAGGGGGGGGGGATTTTTCAACATAACCCTCAGACACCGTCTTTCCCCACCCAGGCACATCAGGAGAGGTTCCATAACAATGGAGTGTACCAGCTGGGCGATACGCCAGCAGCATCTCTCAGAAAAAAACATTCCAGCTTTACATGTTTCCAGGCCCTCTAGGAGGGCCTCGAATATTTTCTTCTTTCCATTTCAGTCAGTCAATGGAACGAATTTACAAGGAATTTGCAGTTTTGCCTGACAGCTCAGTCTCTAATTTCTGTTGTGACCCAGAAACGAAGACGGCTTCTTTTTAACTACATATCCCAGATATGCACCTGGAGGGACATGCGAGGGGCCCAGTAGAAAGAAAACCCTCCATTGAACTTACTCGGAGAGGGAAAACTGACAGGACTTAGCAGAGAGGACACGCAGAGCCGAGGGGATGATGGAGCCTTGTTCACAACCTACGTGGCAGCGGATAGCGCCGGAAAGGCTCCGATTCGATTCCTAATTCTATTCCCGCCTGCCCATAGTTCCCGCTCGTGCAACTCCCCCCGAGCTGCAATCGGATGCATTCCCCCTCCCCTCAGCAGGCTACGGGATGGCGTCCTCAGCTCCAGCTCCGCCCACATTCCTGCTTTAATCCGCTCGGGCTGTGCTGTCCTACCTGAGCTCCGACTTTGGTTTCGCATCCCGCATTGCTTTCCGGGAGACATGCCGGTTGCTCCCGGGATAGGGGAATTCCATCAACTCCATCGTCTCACCATACACCCTCAGGGGCTTCAGGGACCCCTTCATCTTCAACAGCATCTCTGTGGGGGGAAAAGGGGGGACAGAATCCACTAAGTGACACCCGGGCTCCTGAACAAACTCTGCTTGACAGGCCCCTCAGACAATGAGCCGGAGGGTCTCGTCATACAACACCGGCCTTCAAGCTCCTTCGAGAGCAGGTCAGGGCGGGCTCCTTCTAGAGCAAAGGGATGCTGGAGCAATCCCAAACTTCACTGCATGCTGCACGGGCACCTGGAGTGTAGGGACCATCTGCTCTTTGGGAAAATGCATTTTCTCGCTTTGCCAGATGTCTTAGGAAAAACTTCCCGCCTGTCCGGGCGGTGAAACCCTGGAGTAAACTGCCTAGGAAGGTTGTGGAGTCTCCATCACTGGAGATACTGAAGAGCAGGTTAGACAGACACCTGTCAGGGATGGTCTCTAGATCAGCCATGGCCAACTTGCGGCTCATGAGCTGCATGTGGCTCTTCCCCGCCCCCCCAGAGTGCGGCTTGTGAAGCCCCCCCCGTGGAAAACAGCCTTCCCCTCCTGGCTGTCTGTGCTGACCTGGGCAGGAGAGCCGTCCGGCGTGGCCATTAAAGAAGGAGAATTAAAGATGGTGTCGGCTGGTGGGAGCCTGATTTGGCCGTTTTCTTAAAGGGGCAGAGCTTTTTTTTTTTATTGGGGGCGGGGGGCTCAACAATTTTGCCCTGGCTCTTTGCGCTGGATCCACTGATATCTTGGCTCTTTGCCCAGAATGGGTTGGCCACCCCTGCTCTAGATGGTGCTGGGTCCTGCCGTGAGGGCAGGGGACTGGATTTGATGACCTCTCAAGGTCCCTTCCAGTTCTAGTGTTCTATGATTAATCCCATTCCCTCTACAACTTCTTCTCTGCCATCACCTCCTTCACATTTACCAGTTTCAGCCCAAGTGGGAAGCTAGGCTCTCTCCCCCTGCCCCCTCCTGGCTCCCTGGAAAAGGGGTCAATAAAGACCCTTCCCCCACCCCAAAGCAGTTGGCGTGCCAAGTTACCTGCAACAACATCAACAGACTTGTTGGAAGGGCCACAGTACAAGATGCATTTCCCTGCTTTCTCCTTCTCAAGAGACACTTCCTTCTCCAGCTTCTCCTCATTCAGCTTGTTGAGCCAGTAGACGATATGGACCCCGACCACCGTCTTCCCCGTGCCTGGATGAAACAAGAAAGGCTGCTGAACGCGTTCCGGCACGCCCCCGGCAGCTAGCAGAGCAGAGAGCCTGCCAGGCTGGGGGGGGATGAGAATTCAGAACTTGACGGTCCCTGCTCCACCTCACCTCTGCGTCGCTCGTGTGCGGTCCTACAAAGAGGACTTCACCTCCAGGACCTGACACGAACGTCCCCAGCAGAGGCCCCAAGGAACCGCAGGCCTGCCCCAAGCGGCTTCCATAAGAAGGACAATTGCCCGCCCGCCTCTCTCCTCACCTGGTGGCCCCTGGATGAGCGTGAAGGATTTTCTCAGCGCCTCCAGGATTGCGCTGTGCTGGCTGTGGTTGAGTTTCCGCAGGCTCCCAGGGAGGTCAAAGGCTTTTTGAGTCAGAAGTTTGGATTTTTTCTCTGCTACAGCTAAAACAAAACCACAAAACCACCGAAATTAGAGAGGGCACCACGCAAGCAGCACATGCTGCAGGATCATGGAGCATGACGTGGCCCACGCACAGGACTCGGAGCCAGGAGCTCCCCAATTTAAATCTTGCTTTCACGCCAATTCCCCTGCCGCTGAAGCTGCTGTGACGTTGCAGAGGGTTACGCGGCAGCTGCTCTCATACAGCGGCCAGGCCTTGTGACTCCCTTCCCCCTGAGGAAGAGGGCTCCCGAGCCAGGGAGCAGAGGAGAGGCAGATGCTGAGGCGAGCAGAGCTCTATCTGGGAGCGCACTCGCTTCTCCATCATGAGGACTGGGCAGAAAGCTGCAACTCCCGGGTGGAATCAGCTAGCTACAATACCAGGGAGCTGGCCCAGCCCCACACTATGAAGGTAACTTGTGTTCAACCTAGAACCAGGACTGTGTGTATCTTCGGGATCTCAAACCTTACCTCAGCGAAGAGACCCCCATGCAGAAGATTTTTACTTTTTCTGCCTCGGTTTCCCCACTGACAAAGTAAGGATGCCAGAGGAGGTTGTGAAGGCCAGGACATTAACAAGGTTCAAAAAAGAACTAGATAAGTTCAGGGAAGGTAGGTCCATCTGTGGCAATTAGCCAGGATGGGCAGGAATGGTGCCCTTAGCCTCTGTCTGTCAGAGGCTGGGAATGGGCGACAGGGGAGGGATCACTTGATTCACTCCCTCTGGGGCACCTGGCATTGGCCCCTGCCAGCCGACAGGGCACTGGGAGAGATGGACCTTTGCTCTGACCCAGACTGGCCGCTCTTATGATAATTCTTATTCCGCTGCCTCATAAGGGCATTAGTTAATGGCTCCCCAGGGATCGGAGAGTGGCATACGCCCAATGGAAGTGTGACTTAGTGGCTAAAATACTGAACTGGGACTCAGGAGAGCCAGGTGCAGTTCCTGGCTCTGCTGATGGGTGATCTTAGGAAGTCACTTCCCCATGCCTCAGTTTCCCCCATGGGGAAAATTATTTTTGTTTTTTGCTTTGAGGGTGATGCAGGAAAAGCCCCCTGTAAAGAGCCAGATAGCTGTATCATTCTTAGCGCCCTGCAAACCAGCAGCTAGCCACAGCTCATTCTTGCAACTATGGCTGCGGATACCGGTTTTGTACCCACGTAGGGCTCTAATCGTTCCCCCTCAAGCGTGGAATTCACCGCTGCCCAGTTCTTTGGGCCCCTGGGCAAAAGCAACCGGCTGGATCCCGCGAGTGTTGGCACCGACCTGTCTGCGGAGGCTCCTGGCCCAGCGCGATGCTCTTGGCGAGCTCAGAGGCGTACTTCAGTTTCCAGAGGGCGTTCTCCTTCCGGCTGAGAGAAGGGAAATCCCGGAGTTACCGAAACGTAGCACCAGGGGGCAACAGACACAGCTTTGCTCACGGCCTTTCCATGCCCCCCCCCCCGTCCCGAACACACACTTTGCTCTGTTCATTCCCCACAGGCTGGATGCCGAGAGTTTAAAACCAGCTTGTGAAGAGGTTGTGTTGGGAGAAGGTTAACGCTGTCCAGCCTGCACGGAGAGCTGAGCCAGGAAGGATCAGGGTGGGGTGGAAAGGAATAATATTCCCCAGCGCAGCAGGGAGCACAGATCACATCCCGGCTGGTTTTGCAAAAGGGAACAGGCTGATTAGCCCCCAGTTGTTCCTGAACCTCCGGACGCCCAGGAAGCCGTCCCTGCAGGAGAAAAGCCAGAGGTGTGTGTGGTGGGTGCAGCAGCGCATAGGGGATTCGCAAGACAAGCTGGGGGAGGGAATCTCTTTCATTGGACCAATCATCGGGGAGACAGACAGGATTTTGGACCACACTGCGCTCGACTTCTGGGACCGGCCGCCCAGCCGGTTAATGAGGCAGCCCAGGGATCCGCTCTAACAGTGGCAGTCACCACACGGCCTGGCTGCAAAGGAACCGGCCAAAAGGAGAATAAAAGAGCGAGAAATCAGGGGGCCCAGCTGCCCCCCCCTTCCCCTTTAAACCAGTCAACGGCATGTTTAACCGGTTAACCAATGAACGGGGATTTTACATCCCTCCTCCAGAGCTGCCTCTTTGCCTCGCCCCTCAACCCTCTGCTTTTTAACACGGCTCGGACAGCAGGGAGTGGGGCATTCTGGGAACAACTCAGAAAAAGCGACAAACCAAATCACAGCGCGCCCTGCCAGAAGCCCCAGGGCCAGCCTGGTCTGTGTAAGGGCCCCGGGATTTCCAGCGGGCCAGGCACACTCCTGAGACGGGCTCTTTCCCATCTGGGAAGGCGGCCTGGGGAAAGGTCGCCCCATAGCGGCTTGGGTATGGCTGAAATCAAATGACCAAAATCACTGGCTGCCCGCTAAATCTCACTTACACATCCGGAAGCATCTTTGGAATGAGCTCCACCGTAAACCGGGATGAGTCCCGGGAGACCTCGGCAGGCACCTCCTCCATGGACATAAAATGGAGGTAAAAATTCACCGTCTTCTGACCACTTTTGTCCTGCTTCTCGTTGTCACCGAACTCTTCCGTCAGCCCGTGGGCCACCCACGTGTACGTCGCCGGATCGACCACGAAGGGGCCGCCCGCTGGGCCCTCGTGGGACACGCGGAGTTTCTGGAGGCCGTGGCTCAGACACGCCTCGTCGCCGTGGCGCCCGCTGAGCGGCAGCCCTTCCAGCCGGATGCACAGGTAGCAGTGGTTGAAGTCTACTTCAATGGCGCACTCTTCCAGGAAGCTTTTGGTGAAAGAGAAAGTGCCCTGCAGCTGCCCTTTGCTGTTCCTTTGCTTATCCCAGGCGATCCTCACCTCCTGCAGGATGATGGAGTCGTTTTCCGCCACCGCGCAGGTGGCCGACTCCATCGCGCTCAGCGGCTTCCACACCTTGGCGTAGTCCGACGGAGACTTGTACGTGTCCCTGGAGGCCAGCGTGGCGTAACGCGAGAAGCAGTCGATGGGCTTCTCGGTGTGCTGCAGGCAGACGTCGAAGCCCGGCGTCACACTCCAGAGCTGCACGAACGGCACCAGGAACCCCCGGTAAACGTCAGTGGTGAGCTGGAGCTGCAGCGCGTCCCCAGGGCTCAGCTCGAGGGACAGCCCCACGTAGTGTGAGCACTCGCTCCGCTCCATGCACCCCACCTGCCGCTGGCGGGTGGGCTGGCCCTTTCCCAGGAGAGCCATTGCCCTCTCAAGCTCGTCGCCTCGGATGGCCGCCAGCACGTTGCGCCAGACCTGCGCACTGAAGAGGGTGATGTTGCGGTCCCCGAGCGGCGAGGACCGGGGGGTGCGCTCCTTGGAGCTCGCCATCGAGTACATCCGCCTCTTCCACGTAAGCCTCATGCTGCCCCGCTCCTGGAGGAACAAGGGCTGCTCCACGAGCTGCAGAGACCTGTAGCTGATCACCTGGGGGTCCGGCAGGGTCTCGTTGTTCAGCGGGAACAAGGCTTTGAAGAACCTGTTGGTTCCCTCGACGCTCACAACAAAGGCGATTTTCTGCAGCACCTGGCACTGCAGCTGGGTGGCCATCTGCAGGGAATGGGCCCGCCTCTCGTACGTCCCCGCCCGCACGTTCTTCCTGTTGAAGTCGTGACAGAGGAACTCGATGTCGTCCAAAGCGTACAGCGCCGGCCTCTTGCCCAGCACGGCGTGCAGGTGCCGCTGGACCACCACGTCCACGTAGCGGCGGATGGGGGAGGAGGCCCAGGTGTAAGCGTCGACGTGCAAGGAGTAGTGGCCGGCCTTCGACTGAGCGGTGGAGTTGGAGCGACTGAAGTAGGAGCGGCTCAGCAGCCGCCGGAACTCCAGGACGATGGGGGCGAGTGTGGGGTGGATGTCGTCGGTCACAATCAGGTCCAGCACCTTGCGGACGTCACCAGCCTCCACGGCTGACCGGAGGTGTTCCCACAGCGGGGTGAGGAGGCTGAACTCGCCCCTCCCAGCGGGGGCGGGGCCAGCGGGCAGAGCGCCCAGGTGGTGGGAGAGGTGGATGGACAAAGGGATGGCGTGGCTGTATTTGTTCTTCATCTGAATCAGCTGCTGGGGGTTGGGCTCCATTTGGCACCGGAGAGGGGTGATGTTCCTGGTGTGGTCTTTGTTGGTTAGAAACTCAGCCACGAAGCTGTTGAACATGATCATGAACTCCTCGATCATCTGGTGGGATCCCCGGTCGCCCGGGGTACTGTCCTCATCCAGCTGATCATAGTAACAGTCTTCCTGCAGCCTGAACTTCCGATGGACCCTGGAGAAGTGATACGCCACCGCGACGCAGTCCTCGAGGGTGTCAAAGGAAAGACCCTCCTGTTCCCCTCGGTAGTGGCTCTTAATGATGCTCTCCGCCTCCTCGTAGGACAGCTGCCGGTCCGAGCGGATTGTGGACAGGGCGAAGACCCCGTTCATCACCTTGTCTGTTTTCTTCTCGACGGTGACAAACAGGGAGACCACCCGGCGATCCTTGAGTGGCAGGAGGCTACAGAGGTCTTGGCTGATGCGGGGCGGGAACATGCACAGCGGCTCCTTCCCAGGGGCATAGTAAGTAATGCCCCGTTTTTTTGCCTCCACGTCCAGCGCACTGTCCTTGGGAACAAAGCCAGCCACGTCGGCGATGTGGATCCCAATCTCGTAACAACTGCCCGCGTCTCGGAGACTGATGGCATCGTCCAAATCTCTCGAGCCCGGGGGGTCCACGGTGAAGGTCAGGTAACCCCGGCAGTCCCTCACGCTCTCCTTGGGAAACTTGGGTTTGCTGGAGGTGAGTTTAGCCAGCTCCTTGGTCACCTCGTTTGGGTACTCCTTTGTCAGCCCATACTCCAAATTGAGGATCTTCAAGCCTTCTTCCAGAGTCAAAGCCATGGGCAGGATCTCGGTGACGATGCCCAGAGGGTAGTAGAAGCCTTCCCGCCAGGAGATGATCTGGACACAGAAAAGCCGACTTCTTTTCATCTCCTGGTTGATCTTCTCACAGCTGACCACCTGGTACTTCCCCTTGACCTGCCTGCGGATGGCGAGGACGTTGGGTTTTTCTTTCAGCCCTGGGACGAAGATTTTGGTGACGGTGCGGTCGATGGGGATCATCACGCGGGGGTCGAACTCGTCCATCATGCAGACGAAGATCCGCTCTCGCTCGGCCTGCTTCAGCACCCCCACCACCTTCCCGTGGGGGCGGGTGGGGCCGCCCTCGGCAGAGCTGGTCTGCAGGAGCTCCACGAGCACCTGGTCGCCAGTGAAGGCCATGCCACAGTGCACTCTGCCTTTGATCTGAATGTTCAGGGGGGGCGAGTCATCAAAGGCGATGGCGGTGGCTCTGTCAAAGCCCTCCTTGATCAGCTCACACCTCTTGTACATTTTGGGGTGCATGCGGAGGTAGTCTAGCATCACACGCGGGGAGAAGCTGACGTATTCCAGCCGGCCGTTCTGCTGGGCAGCGGCCTCAGACTTCACGTTCAGCAGCCCTTCTTCAGACACGGTCACCAGGACAGGCTTGCTCTCGTCCAGCAGCTCCTGGAGAATGGGATCGTCAGGATTTGCGTTCTCCAGCTCCGACGCCCAGGAATCTGCGTCGCTGTCACCCTCCTCCTCGCAGAGCCGCGCCGCCTCCACCCCTCTCCTGACCCAGCTCTGCTGGTCGGACACCGCCTGCTTAATCTGCTCCAGCGTCAGCGTGGCCGGCGTCACGCTGCCCTTCTCGATGCACTCCTGGATGAAGCGCTTCCAGACCTTGCTGCACTCGCCGTAGGAGCACAAGGCCACCGCGTCGCCCACCGCGATAACCTGAGACTGGGCCCTGGTCATGATGGTGTTCAGCACCCTCGCTTCGTTGAAGAACTCCATGTTGGGGGAGGCTGCGCTGAGCAGGCTTTCCTTGGTGTGCACTGTGCTGATGAGGATGACGCGGAACTCCCTCCCTGCACGGAGAGAGAAAGACACAGAGAGAGAGAGAGAGAGAGAGAGAGAGGTTACCTCAGGGAACGGCGCGAGAGGGAATCTCTCTGGGTGGAGCCGGCCTCTGAGGTGACCAGGCCTCCACAACGCTGCATGCGGACCCCCCAGAAGTGACAGGCTGAAACCGCCCCACCTGTTGTGATTTCCCCAAGCAACTCGAGAGTTCACCGAACAAAACCAGATTCCTTGGCCTCGCAGGGAACACACCCCGGCAAGCCGTGATCCCGACCAACACCCGGGCCCCACTGGAGGAGCCAGATAAAGCAAGAGGCAGAGCAAGGCAGCCAACATTAGAGACAACGTTCTGCCTCCTTTATCGGTTCCTCGTAAACCCACGTGAGAAGAGGCTTTGTTCACCGGGACATTTGGGAAAGGGCGTGCCGTTCCAAAAATCCCCAGGGGAACCAGCGGTTTGGTGTGGGAGGAGTCGGAGTCACCATTCACCTGTCTAAACAAAAAGTTTTGTCATCCAGTCCGGGAGCAGACACCACCCCATCTGGCTCTGGCGGCCACGAACACTAGGGATGACAAACAGCCAATCGGTGAGTTCATAAACCTCCCAAGAGGCTGAGCACGGTTCATGGGAAGATGGGAAACACCGCCCCCCCATCATTCCTTAGTCCCACCACAAGATGTCCCAGCTGCACCATAAAACCAATGCCGAGCTAGTTCTGTCGTCTTAGGAAAAAAACAAAACCACGAAACCAAACCGCCTTCCCTCAGCTCCCAGGTCAGAGTCACGTTTCAGCCAGGAGCCTCCGGGGGACGTCCCGGGGCAGTTACATAGGGTCAGCGCTCGGAGGGCTTTGCACTGGGGTGCCCTGCTGGTTACAACCCATCCCCTCCTAATGACACCACCATTACCAGACCCTCCCTTGGTATCACGGAAACCTGGAGGAGAGACATGAATCCCACCAGGGCGGTGTCTCCGGGGCTCTGGCGAGCGTGGGCACCTTGGCTCGTCTGGCTGCAGCCGGGACCAGAAGAGATCAGGGCCTGGGTGCCAGGGGTTCATGCGCCTCAGGACAGCCACAGACACCCAGCGAATGTCACAGGCTGAGGCTAGGACCCGGACGGACCTCGGGAGCCCGGGTTTCTGTTTAAAATCCCGGTCACGTGTCAAGCGTCCAAGGAAAGGATCCGCAGGCAGCCGCCACTTTACATTGGCCGGGGGGGTTCTGTGCTGCGTGCTCCTGTAGCCGCTGCTGCGGCCCGGGCCGGACAGGCAGGGATGAGGTGATGGGGTGAGAAGAGACCTTTGGCTCTGCTGGCGAGGGCCGAAAACAAAGGCAGAGCTTTCTAGGCCACACGTTACAGGAGGGGTAGGGCACCTCAGGCCCCTGGCTTGCCTGGTCCCAGCCCCGAGGCTGGTGCTCCAGCCATACCACCCTGCTGCTGCTCCACCGTGGGGCAGGAGCACACAAAATCCACTAGCCTGGGCCCCGTAGGCTCTGGTGTGCGAGGGGAATGTGGGGAGGGTCTTTCTCCTCAGTCAGGGGCAACATCACGGAGGGGCTGTTGGGGTTTTTTTTCTTTTCCTTTTTTTGTTTTTTTGGGGGTTTTTTTTTTTCCTTGCTTCTCACTTGTGCGTGGCCCCCGACTGATTTTTCTGCGGGTCAGCGGCCCCCAGCCCAAAAAAGGTTCCCTGCCCCCGAGCTAAAGGCTAAAAGCTGCTCCGTTTCTTTGGGAGGGGGCGTGTGGGTGCCCTCATCATATCCTATATACCAGGGGTGCAGAATCTTTTTTGGGCCGGGGGCCGCTGACCCACAGAAAAATCAGTCGGGTGCTTGCACCCAAGTGAGAAGCAAAAAAACCCCCACCTCTCACCAGTGGGGGGCTCCCCAATGCTGGGGGGCGCCCCAAGCCTCAGGGGCCGGATCCAGGCAAGCCAGTGGCTGGATCCAGCCCCCTGGCTTTAGGTTCCCCACCCCTGCGAGATACAAATGTGGCCAAGATGTCCAATGACGAGGCGATTCTGGGCCCCCAGCTGAGGTACCTTAAGGAAGCCCGGTTCTCAGAGGGCTCAGCAAGGTCCTTTTCGAGGGGTTCCAAGTGGGACCGATGCGCAGACCAGCACTGGAAGGCCCAGCGAGCGGCTGGACGGCGTGCACAGCATCAGAACCGAGACCGAACGGCACCGTGCGCCCGGGAGACTGCCCCGGTGCCACACAGACACATCTGGGCTCCCTCTGCTGCTTCAGAGGAGGGCTCAGAATAGGCTGGGGCGCCTCTGCTAACCCGCCCAGCCTTCACCCCCCGGGGCCCTTCCCCCTGCCTGCAGCGCCCTGCTACGTGAGAACAGTCACTGGTGTGACCAAGGCAGAGTTCTCACGGCTCGAGGGGAGCCCAGAGTAGAACGGCCCCTTCTCCCGTTCACCGGGAGCGGACGCCGGCCCTGCCGGAGCAAGAACAGCCGCTCAGCAAAAGACCAACCTGGTAAGTTTTCAAAGTTTTCCACGGCCACCTCTCCTAGCTGTTTCTTCTTCATCTCCTGCCTGATGGCATTAACCTGGCGGGAGAGGGAGGCGCGAGAGTCACAAAGTGGAGAGCAGCGCCCCCACTCCCTCCAGCCTGCACCCCACCCCAGGTAAGGAGATTGGATACGGCTCACGCGTGTTTTATTTCCACCCGCCTGCAATGCCAGAGCAGTTGTTTCACAAGCCCAAGTTCCCCAATGGCTTGCCCGGCCTTCCTGGACAAGCTTGGTGCATGGCACTGAGATCCAGCCCCGGAGCTCCACCCAGAACTAGGGATGTGAAAGCGTAACCATGTAACGGGTTAGTCGATGAGCCTGGGCTACTGATTAATGTTCTCAGGCTCCGGGTACGCGAGGGCAGCTGGCTTAGACGCTGGTTCCCGGCACTCCCGGGGAGCCACCTGCCAGCCCGCATGTAACTGCTGAAATTTTCAACGGTTACTTAATTCCACGCATCCCTACGCAGGACAGACTCAGACTCACTGGGGTACCCTGCCCAATGGGGATCCCATTAGAGAGATGTAAAGGACAAAGCAAACACCCGAGGCTCGGGGGAGGGACGGCATCAAGGACAAACAGCAGGAAAATTCTGGGTTGCCCGTCGAGCTGAGAAGGATTTCAGCAGATTTGCTGTGCTATAGATTAGTGTTTCTCAAACTTTTTTTTTTTTTTTTTTTTATAAAGTACACCTTTTTTAAAAGAAAAAATTGTAAGTACCCCCAGTACCTACAGTTTACAGACATACAATTTTTTTCTACCATTGCAACACATTTGTTTAAACAACTTAATCATAGCCGGGCGGACGATGAAATTTTTGGGTGTAAAAAGTACAAAAATAATCAAGCGCTGTAAAACTTACAACAAAAATTCAGTTCTCTCCACATTTCAGTTGTGTTGACCTACCCCCGCCCCACCCCAGACTTCTCTCGAGTACCCCTAAGGGTACTTGTCCCACTGGTTGAGAAACACTGCTATAGACTCTGGCCTCCCTAAAACCGTCCCATTATAAAGAGCCCCCCCGGTTCCACCCGTCCCTTCCCCTCCCATACGCCGTGAACACCCCCTTGGCCAAACGCACCGCGTCCGGGGTTTGCCAGCTACTGAGAGGGGTGCTCACAGCAAACAAACCGAGCCCAGCATTTGGCATTTACAAAGCGTCCCACGCAGCTGCCGTGCAGAGCAACGGACCCACACACCCCTGCTCGCCCAGGGCCTTCCTGCCTACCTGCATGCCATGGGAGACCACGCAGATCCTCTTCAGGTCCCGGGCTCCCCATTCATCCGGCCACCTCTGGCGCATCTCTTGCACTTTCTCGATCACCTGCATGATCTCAGAGACGTTGTACCAGGACGTCATGGCCATATCCCGCTCAGTGGAGCCCGGCACGTGGCAAAACATGAGCGGGTGGAGCTCTGGGTGGGGCGGGATGTTGCCGCTGGCATGGATGGCGTTGCCTTTGCTGACGTAGAAGTTCTTGGAGACAAACTCGATGATGCCGGCCGTGGAGCGGTAGTTCTCGTTGAAGATGATCCTGCTTTTCAGCGCCACTTCGTGCTTCTCCCTCTGGTAGTACTGGAAGAGGCGGTTCAAGAGGGTGTGGTCGGCAGACTGCCCCCCGCCCAGGCAGAACAGCTTCGGGGTCACCTGCATGTGGTCGCCCGCGAGAACGATTCGGGTCTCAAAGGTAGCATAGGAGAGCGGGATGAGCGCTTCACATTCCAACATTTGCGCCGCCTCGTCGATCAGGATGTGGGTGAAATACCCGGGGGAAACCCGCAGGTTCTTGGACATCATGGAGGTGGTGATGATGATGCGGTACCTGTTGAGCTCCTCCGGGGTGGGCTGCCGGAAAGACATCTGGTCCGGGGAAAGGCAGCAGTACAGCCGAGTGACGGGGTCGGTCAGGCTGATGGACCGGTCCGTGTATTTGATCCTCAGGGGGATGGCCCCGGGGTGCCCGCTGGTGACATACTCATGGAAGTACTCCCGGACGTAGATGTCAGCTGCGCTGGAAGGGAGAGAAAGAACCGGAGCGTGATGTTGGTCAACCAACCTCCAGCTCTGGCCCAGGCTATAGGGGTGAGCTAAGAGCTGGCAAGCCAACCAGCGCCCCCATCTGTGAGTTTCGTTCAAAATGGGGAACGGTCCTGTAAGAATGAATTAAACGTGCAGGCTCTAAGACAGGCTTGTAGGCTGGGGCAGGCCTGGATCTCCCCAGCAACATCGGGTTTCCGCACTCCACAGAAACATGCCCGTTTCAAAGTCTGGAGAACTCTGAAAACGTTTGCTCTCTACTTGCGAACCAAAGGGAATTGTCCCCCCTGCCCATCCATCCACCTCTTCTTCCTGCCCCCTGCTTCCTGCTGGCCATAGGAGAACGCTCCTCTTTATGAGACAGCGTGGCCGTCTTTAAACGCCAGCCCACACGCCTAGGCAGTTTGAAAACTCTTTGCCCCAAAAGGCAAGTTTAGTTTCCTTAGGGAAACTCTCGCGTCCCCTCATCCCCATCAGGAGTGAGGGCGGCACCGCTGAGCACCCAGCATAGAATCAGAGAACCATAGAGCTGGAAGAGACCTTAGAAGGCCATCAAGTCCAGCTCCCTGCCCAAGGCAGGACCAATGCCAACTACATCAACCCAGCCAGGGCTTTGTCAAGCTGAGACTTAAAAACCTCTAGGGATGGAGAGTCCACCACCTCCCTAGGTAACCCATCCCAGTGCTTTTCCACCCTCCTAGGGAAATAGCTTTTCCTAATATCCAACCTGGACCTCTCCCACTGCAACTTGAGACCATTTTGTTCCTTATTCTGCCATCCATCACTACCAGGGCCGCATTATGACTTTTGTGGGCCCTAGGTACTTTTCCCTTTGTGGGCCCCTCCCACCATAATAATATCCAAGGCTCGACAAATAATGCAATGTACTCACCTGTGGCAAGTAGATTGCAACCCGGAAGAGCCGGGTTCGGGCAATCTGAGCATGCGCAGAACGATCTGTGCATGCGTAGATCGCCGGACAGCACGGCTGGCAAGCGGGGCTCGCCGTGGTTCGGCGAGCCCTGAAATATCAATATTAAAAATTATTTTTGATATAACTTTAAATACTTCAACATTTTATTTTTTTTCTGTTTTAGGCAAAATTTAATAGATTTTCGTGGGCCCTAAAAGTTTCATTTTTTTCTGATGTGAGAAAAAAATTACAACGTTTTCTTCGACCTTAAAAGTTCTTTTTTTTTCTCCTGATTTTAAAAGAAATGAAAACATTTTCGTGGGCCCCTAAAAGTATCGTGGGCCCTAGGCACTGTGCCTAATGGATAAGTCGGCCCTGGTCACTACTGAGAACAGCCTCTCTCCAGCCTCTTTGGAACCTCCGTTCAGGCCGTTGAAGGCTGCTATCAAATCCCACCTCACTCTTCTCTTCTGCAGACTAAATAGACCCAACTCCCTCAGCCTCTCCTCGTAGGTCATATGCTTAGCAGTGCCCCTAGGACTTCCCACAGTGTTGCCTTGGCAAGCAGCCCCGGGGGAGTGTAGCCAGGTACCTGTTGGTGTGGGTGCAGATCAGCACTCGTGTGTTGGGCTGCTTGATGATCTCCCTGGTGGCCATGGCCAAGGTGAAGGTCTTCCCTGTGCCGAATGGCCCGTAGATCAGCAGAGGGGGGATCTGTCGGGGGCCGGCGGCCGGGCCGGTGATGAAGGAGATGGCCTGGTTTTGCTTTCTGTTCCCGATCCGCGGCAGCGTGGGGGAGGGAGGGATGGAACAGGCTGCCACATCGGGCAGGATCAGTCGCTCGTCCAGCAGCTGGTCCACGGCGTAGTGCCACTGCCGGAACTGCAGCCGGTCAATCTGGAACTGGATCTCCACCTGGCGGGTGGTGTCCGGCTGGAAGCCAAGCTCGCTGCAGCATCTTGGGGGAAGGAGCAGCCAGATGCTCTTCTCCGTGGTGGCCTTGCTCTCCACCTTGACCTCATACACCCGGTTGTCGGTGGGCGGGGTGGGCGCCAGGAGAGCGGTGTTCACCGCCCGGCTCAGGAGGTAGCCCTCGCTGGTGTCCGGCGTCAGCACCCACGGGATTGGCACTTCCGCAAAGAGCTCCCCGGGGAGGGCAATCTTCATCCCCACCGAAAGCGTCTGCAGCATCGGGGTCAGGGAGACAGCCACCTGGAGGTTGAGCCTGAGACAGAAGGCACCAGAGCTGACGGCACATGTGGGTTCACCAGCGATATTCCCCCGTGGCAGATGGGACTGCTCGCATCCCCGCCCATTTCCCCACCTCCACACCCCACTTTGCACTAGGGGCCTGGGTTCTGGGGATGTTCGTGCACAGGCGTTCGGACGATTAACCGATAAGCCCGCAGGCCATCGCTTCAGATGTGCCTCTGTCCTCTGGACCCCTCCCATTTTAGCCATGCAAAAGCCGCCTCTGGTCTCTCCGACGTGCCCTGCGGGGCGTCCAGCCGGCAGCTCGCGCTCCATGCGGCTGAAGCAGAGCTCCTCCCCTTCCTTCCAACCCCCTCGAGTGTCTTTTCCGAGAGTCACTCCACCTCCCTGCCAGACCCTCAGGCCCGTAACCTGGGCCTCCGCTTTCATTCAGACCTGGCTCGGTCCATGTCCAGGTTATGCCCAAATCGTACAGACTCTCTCTGGCCCTTCCTAGCCAGCCACGCAGCTGAAACTCTGTCTCACGCTGCGACAACCTTCCCTCTGGCCTTGACAAACGCAATCTTGCCCCTCATAGCCATGGGCAGTGGGTGAACCTAGGGCAGCGGGTGAACCTAGGGCAGCAAGAGGCAAGACCCCAGCCCCACCCCTTTCGCCCGAGGCCCCGCCCCTGCTGCCCATGACCCCCCAAGGGAGCCAAGCCCTCCCACTGTAGAAGCAAGTCCTCAGCCCTGACCCCCCCGCAAGCACAAGAAGAGCATAAGAATGGGCAGACTGGGTCAAACCAATGGTCCATCTAGCTCAGTGTCCTGTCTGCCGACAGCGGCCAATGCCAGATGCCCCAGAGGGAGGGAACACAACAGGTAATCCTCACGTGATCCCTCCCCTGTCACCCATTTCTGGGGACATCATTCCTACCCATCCTGGCTAATAGCCATTGCTGGATCTAATCTCCATGAATTTATCTAGCTCTTTTTTGAACCCTGTTAAAGTCCTGGTCTTCACAACATCGTGTGGCAAGGAGTTCCACAGGCCAACCATGCGCTTCATGAAGAAAAGCTTCCTTTTGTTTGTTTTAAACCCGCTACCTATTCATTTCAGGTGGTGACCCCTAGTTCTTACGTTATGGGAACAAGCAAATAACTTTTCCTTAATCACTTTTTCCATGCCGGTCATGATTTTATAGACTTCTATCCTCTCCCCCCTACCCCCCCAAGTCTCCTCTTTTCTGGGCTGAAAAGTCCCAATCTTTTTAATCACTCTTCACAGGGCTGACAGTGCTGCACTGAAGCCCAGACGTTGAATGGGGGAGACCCTGGGAATGGAAACTGGGCGGGGCCAGCCAGGCTCTGCGGGACGGCATTGCCTTCTCTGGCCTTACACCCACCAGCCATGCTCTCATCCCTTCAGAAAGCTGCCTGCTACAAAGACCATTCCTCTTGCCTTGCCGACCTCACCTCGGCCTTTGCATTCCTCCCCGCCTCCGCCTTCTGGGTCACATAAAACACAAGCCCCTTGCCTTCGCTTTCCCGGGCTTGCACAACCTCCCCCCAGCCCCATTCTCTCTCCCTCCCTAGCCTGAGGTTGCCCCGCTCCCCTCCGATCAGCCTCCAAAGACGCACTCGTTACATTTTCAATCAGGCGCCTTCGTGCTCTCGACAGCGCTGCCCCCACACTTGGGGGGAGCGCCCCCCCCAACAGCCACAAAGCCCCCGCACTGTCCGCCTTCAGATCCTGCCTTCAGACTCCCCTTTTGGGGCCACACTGTGGCAGGGGTTAGCCGTGGGGGGGGGGGCGGAGACCACCGCCTGCCACGCCGACCACGAAGGCCAGTTTCCTGGTGCTCCCCATCCCCCTGTGCTCTCGTGTGCTTAGACTGCAAGCTTGGGGTGAGGTGGGGGGGGATCGTCTTTGTTCTGTGTATGGACAGCCCTTCGCACACCCCCAGTCCACGCGTGGGCGCCAGGATGCTACAGTACCACAAGTAACAAAGCCATAATACAGGTTGCCCCTCTAAAACCCTCAGGTCTGGCCACATCCGTAGCCCAGAAGGACCCCAGATGTTCCAGGATCAGGAAGTCCCAGCACGCAGCAGAGAGTGGGGGGCTGAGGGGAGCCAGCGTGCAGCTCAGCTGGGCCAGGGGTGGGGGCAGGAGGGAGGGAAGGGGCAGGAGCCAGGAAGCCCGGTGTGGGGGGTGGGCAAGTGGTAGGACCAGCAGCAGAGGGACCAGAAATGACTTCCCAGGTCTGGCAAAATCCCTCATCCACGACCAGTCATGTCCCAAGGGTCAGACCCAGGAGGTCCAACCTGTGCTTGTGAAGAATGGAGGCTCCAGACCTGAGTCTCTGGCCCTGTTTACAACCCACACAGCAGAATTTGGCCCTATTGTCGTCCCTCTTTGTCCTGTTCCAGTGCCCCACACCTGTGACAGGTCTGACCTGTAGCTCTCCCTTGGGTCCACCCTTGCACAATGGACGCAGGGGGAATGTGGGGACTAGCCCTGACCTAGCACCATAGACGAAGGAACAGAATTAGCATGGGCCCCGGGACCTCTGCAGGCAGAAGGAAGGCAGGACCTACATCTTGACTTCTTGCTCTTGACCCGCCCAGATCTGCCCTTCCCGCCAGGACGCTTACTTGTCAATCAAGGTCTGCTCAGCTTCCTCCTCTTGGAACAGGAAGTGATGCATCCTCTCCCTGTAGTTGAGGCGGGTGATGGGCGTGTTGGGGGCGCTGTCGCGCTGGAACTCCAGGGAGAGGGCGGGGGCTTTGTACTTGGCGAGCAGGTTCACCTCATGGCTGGTCATCTCCACGCTGGGCACGATCACCCGGTTGCCGCTGTGCCAGCGCTGGAAGTTCACCAAGCGGCTGCCCTCCAAGCCCGCGGGAACGTGCTGTGGGAGCTCCCGCCGGCCAATCTTGGCCTGGATTTTTCGCACAAGGACGGGGCGGCTGTCGAAGTCGAAGACCACCCACTGATCGTAGACGCCGAAGGTGCAGCACTCCATGCAGACCTCCACCAGCCACGCCCGCGGCGAGGACGACAGAGCCTTCACCCGCTCCCCCCGGATGTAGGTGAGCCCCCGGGGGATCCCCTCCCCTGCCAGGTAGAAGGTCGCTCCAGGATCTCTCTTCAGTAATGCCACGTGCCGCAGCGGCGCCTGCCAGTTAGAAGGCAACAGGAAGACGGGGTGATAAGAAGCTCCCTGCATGAGCCCCGCCATCTGGCCACCCTTCCAGAAGAGCCCAACAGCACTAAATCGGCAATGAGATTTTTCTTTTCCCCGCCCATCCTATGGAATTCCATCGCAGGGAGAGAAATCCCAGCTGGCATCTACCAAACGAGCTCAGAATCCTGAAGAAAGGTTCCCATTCCCGCCTCAATTTTATAGGGGTGTAGAGGAATTTAACAGGGCTTAAACTGCAGCAAGGGAGGTTTAGGTTGGACATTAGGAAAAACTTCCTAACTCTCAGGGGGTATGTCTACACTAGCTCGTTAATTCGAGCTAGGTAGGCAAATCAGGCAACCGGAGTTGCAAATGAAGCCCGGGATTTAAATATCCTGGGCTTTATTTGCATGTTCCCCTCTGGCCGCCATTTTTAAATCCCCCTTAGTTCGGAAAGAACTGCCCGCAGCTACACGAGGCACTTTAAGGATTTAGTTCGGATTAACTTTAGTTCGGATTAACTGTTACACCTCATTCCACGAGGTGTAACAGTTACTCCGAACTAAGGACTTAGTTCGAATTAACTTTAAACTGCTGCGTGTAGCCGCGGGCAGTTCGTTCGAACTAAGGGGGATTTAAAAATGGCGGCCGGACGGGAACATGCAAATAAAGCCCAAGATATTTAAATCCCGGGCTTCATTTGCAACTCCAGTTGCCTGATTTGCCTACCTAGCTCGAATTAACGAGCTAGTGTAGACATACCCAGGGTGGTTAAACACTGGAATAAACTGCATAGGGGGATTGTGGAATCTCCATCACTGGAAATATTTAAAAGCAGGTTGGATAGACAGTCTATCAGGGATGATCTAGATCAGTGTTTCTCAACCAGTGGGACAAGAACCCTTCGGGGTACTCAAGAGAAGTCTGGGGGGGGTACGTCAACACAACTGAAATTTGGAGAAAACTGAATTTTTGTTGTAAGTTTTATAGCAATTGATTATTTTTGTACCTTTTATACCCAAAAATGTCACCACCCACCCGGCTTTGATTAAGTTGTTTAAACAAATGTGTTGCAATGGTAGAATAAAATTGTGTGTGTCTGAGAAACTGTAGGTACTGGGGGTACTTACAATTTTTTTTTTTTTTTTTGAAAAGGGGGAACTTTAGAAAAAAAGCTTAAGAAACACTGATCTAGATCAGGGCTACTCAACTTTGGAAGGCCAGGGGGGGATCAATGATACTCACAGCACATGGCGAGGGCCACAACTTAAGTTGCATCATATACATGCAAATATGTGTGCAAATATCTTTTCACACAGCCAAGCTTGAATACAAAGATTAAGGCAAGACTACACAACACACAGGTCCCATTTAAGTCAGTTCTGCTGATATTAATAAAAAGCCATATTTACTCGACTTCCACCCAAATGACAGCACTTTTAATGAGTAATGATAGTTCAAGAATTTAACTATTAAAACGCATATCAACAGCCGTTATCCTGACTCGCCATTGTGGAGTGTGTTCCCAGTGGAGGCCCTGTTCAAAGGATCCCCTGCATGGGCCGCGTGTTGAGGCCTGTGTAAACCCAAACCGCACTGCAAACAAACGGGCCGCGTGTTGAGTTGCCCTGATCTAAATGGTGCTTGGTCCTGCCATGAGGGCAGGGGATGGGACTGGACGACCTCTCGAGGTCCCTTCCAGTTCTAGTGTTCTGTGGTTCTAGATAATGCCTGTGGACCTCGGTGGGGTTCCATCCCTACTAAACACTAAAAGATTTTTCCATAAAGGCTCAATCCTGGGGCCTAGCAAAGGGACCGGAGGGGGAAAGGGGAGACAAAATCCCGCCCTGGCCCCACAAACGCTGCACAGACTTCTGAAGAACATTTCCCTTTGCCTTGAGCACCATGGCGGGCGTGTCCCCAGCCTTGGCCCCAACGGTAACCCCTGTGGGCAGCAGCTCTTTCCGAGCGCCCCAAAGGCACCTGGACCAGATCCTCCTCCCACTCCGTAACCAGGCAGCGGCTCTTCAGCAGCCCCTGGGGCCGAAGGGCTGGCGCCCTAGGCGGGGCACAGAGCCCCTAAAGCCCCCTGGACTCTCCTTACCTGGGCGTGAACTGCAAACTTCCACCTGTAGCGCATCTTCCTGTCCTCGGAGTGCACGCGCATGGGCTGCTCGCAGGTGATGCGGATGCCGTCGACCTGCTCAGAGAGCTGCGGGAGAGGAGACAAGAAGAGCCGGGTATTGCCCCCTGCGATCACAGGCAACAGCGTGGGGGGGGGGGTGCCCACAGCCGTGCAGCACCACCCCAGTCCCCAGAGAAATCAATGGGCACATGCAAATCAGCGCTACGCACCCCCCTTCCTTCTTCCCCCTAGCACCGTCAGCTGCAGCAGGGCGAGGGACTCGTGCCCCCGATTCCTCCTCGCCAGCGAGGGCGTGGCAAGGCGGGCGGAGTTTGCCCATGAACAGGCCTGCGCTGCCCCAGAGGAGCCTGGGAACGGGCAGCGTGGGGCACGCTGCGGGGGAGGGGCCGTACACTCATTCACGATCACGTCTCAGAGGCGTGATTTTCCACGCCACCCTTTCTCCCCTTCATTTGCCTTCTGCCTCTCTTGTCGTCCACAGCGAGAGGGGCCTGACCGAACCCGTCGCTGCCCCCTCGGCTCCGTTTCACTTCCAAGTGTCAGCCTGCGGGGTCGCACACGGCAAGGGAGGGGCTATTTCGGATCAGGCCCCGGGGGGGGACTAGCCCACACTGCTAATGCAGGCGGAGGGATGTCGGGATGCACTTTTCCAAGCCCCTCTGAACACACCCCCTTCGAAAACGCAGGGGCACAAACAGCCGGCCTCCGCGGGGCGGCCAGCGCAAACGCTGGGACTTTGCGGGTGTCAACGCTGCTGCTGCCGTCTCACATGGCCCTGGATCTGAGTTCAGCTTTCAGCAAACTTAACCCCCTTCCAGTCAGCCGGCTCATTCAGGTGCCCCCCCACCTCCCGCCACAGCTGGGGACGTACGATGAAGATCTCGTTGCGGCACTCCTGGTACTCGGCAATGAGCCGGTCCTGGTAGGAGAGGAGCCCGTCTCTCAGGGCCGATTTCCTGCTCCTCTCGGCAGCCTTTGCTCTCTGGATCCACTCCTGCAGCTCCTCTACTGAATGGGCCTGGGTGCACCCATCCCCAAGGGTGCAGATCTCTCCTCTGCAGGGGAACAGAGATCACGTGCCAAACAGAGCACGCAGGACTGGACAGCCAGAGACTGCACGGGGACCGGTGCCCCCCCACCCGCCCGCTCCATGCGCCTAGATGAGGGATGTGATCGTGTAGTCCATCAACCGATTAGCAAAAGCTTATTGGTTAATGCAATAGACCACACGCATCCCTCCCCCCTACTTTGCAAGTACATTTTTTAGCAGGCTGGCCAGCAGCCCGGCTCAGTCCTGACTCCCGCTGGGTACGGGACCTTCCCCCAGTGCAGCTCTGCATTTAAAGTGTACTAGGAACCAGACGAGTAGGTAACCCAGGTCAGTTCCAGCTCATATTGGGTCCGGGAGCTCAGCCCCCCCCAACAGCAGGGCAACAGGCAACCGGTCTGCGAGGGGGGCTGGTTTTTAAGACCAGCTCCCGCCTGGCACCCTGCGCTGCTGCCTCGGATACAGCGGCAGGAGTATGGAGTGGCAGAGGGCTCCTCGGGAGTGGGGCCGGCCCTGCTCCTGGGGACTATCGAATAGTCGAGTGACCGATAAGAACTCGTGAGGTTAATCGACTATTCAATTAACCAATATTTAACTTCCCTAGCCTAGATGAGGGTTAGCTGGGGATTCCTAGCCGGCCAGAGCTCTGGCAGCACCCCCCCAGCCAAGCGTCTATGGCCAGGGTCAGAGGATGTGGCGGGGATATGCCCTGCGCCCCTCATGCCTCCTCACGCCCCCCCCCATGGCCAGCCCAGTGGGCGCCGCACCAGCTCCCAATTATGGGTCCCAGCTCCCCAGAGAGGCCTCAGGCAGGTTCTTCACCCTCCTCTCCTGAGGTCAACAGGAGCCAAGCCAGGGAGACCCTTGAAAATTAACTTCCCCGAAACTTCCTCCCAGGAGACGCTGCACCCAGCGTCCCACCTTGATCCAGAGGGAGATGTTTAATCCTTTCTCCTCCAAAGAGGGGGCAGGCGCTGTACACGCTAGCAATGGCCCAACTGGCTGGGTTGCGTCTCTAGACAGAGGAGCTAGAATTGAGGCGGCAGCTGGCTGGGCTGCCTTTGCCAGGACCCAGGCAGTTTGCTCGGCCCTGGGGGCCCCTTACCTGCTGCACAGCGCGAACGTGGCCAGCCCGTAGGGCGGGGCACGGTGCACCCACTGGTTGGTGGCGTCGTCCGAGACCATCCGTGAGTGCTCCACCAGGGAGCAGTGGTTCTCGAAGCTCTCCTGGGAGCTGCAGGTCACCAGGCAGACGCGGCAGTAGAAGTGGACTTGGGGTAGGGGGGGCAGGGCGGGGCTCTCGCTGCCCGCCGGGCGGGCCAGCGGCAGGTCTGAGCGCGCCAGGCCGTGCTTCTGCTCCGCCTGCCACACGGCCATCTCCACCTCGCTGTGTGCGTAGAGGCACCGCTGCACCCCGTGCTTGCAGGGCTTGCCTCGGGAGACAAACATGCAGTAGCTGAGCTGGACCATGACCCGCGGCCATGGCCGGATGGCTGTGTACTGCTTCTTCCTCGTCCCCTCCGTCACCACGTGGACCAGGAGCGGGTCCCATGCCTGGTGCTCCTCACAGAGCCCCGCCGGCCCCGGGGAGGAGATTTTCTGGGGACTTTGGCAAAAACAGAGTCTGCAGATCTCCTGGAACTGCCCCCCAAACTCGCTCTGGATTTGCCCGGCGGTGCTGGAGGCTTCCTCGCTCGGGAGGCCGTTGGTGCTGCCGGCGACCTGCGCCTGGAGCACCATGGCTTTCAGCACCCACCGCTCCAGCTCCTGCTCCCTCTCGAAGTTCCACACCATGGCCTCCTCCTTACTGCTGGCGAAGGTGCACTGGTTCCGGTGCTTGCTGCATCCCGCGCCCGGGCAGTAGTAGCGGCAGACCTCGTAGCGCGCCGGCTTTGGGAAGCCCGGCCTCCGGCCCACCTTCCTCCAGAGCTGGCTCCTCTTGCTCCGGCACCGGGCCAGGAGGATCTCGTACATGCAGCGATGCTCCACCTCCCTCCTCCCATAGGTGCTCTCGTTCTCCCGCACGCTGCACTTGGAGCACACCAGGCACAGCTCCAGCCGCTTCTGCAGGCCGTCCAGCGTCCCGTGGACGAGGCCGTTTACAGTCGGCATGTCTCCCGCCGGCCAACGCAAACAGCTGCCAATCTTTAAAGCTGGAGCCGAGGCTCTGGGAGGCCCCCAGGAGCGGGCAGGGTCCTAGCGCGGTGTGCCCAGCCCAGCCACCGACGTGCATTTAAAAACCTGGAGAGAAACAACCAACAAGTGAGGCCCAGGGGACGTCGGGCTCCTGCTTTGCTGCGTTCACGCTGAGGGGCTGGGAGGGGTTATTCCAACGCCTCCGTCTCCTGAAGCGAGCAAAGCAAAATGCACCAGCAAGTCCACAGCAAAACCAAAACGATCCCCTGCTCAGGGTCTCGTGAAACCAGAGTCTCACTGTTAGGGCGTTAACTCAGCCAGGCCACTGTCCCACGTGGCCTGCCGAGCCTACCCCTTTTCCGACCCTACTCCTTTTTCTATATTTTAATAGTCATGCCAGTAACACAAAGCCTGCGGGACTTGACTTACCCTGTAGTGTAGTGGGATAAGGAAGGGTTAATTCTCTTCTCGAAATTAAATACCCCTAATATCTTTTTAGAAATTATGAAAGACCTTGTGGCGAAATTTTCAGTTGGGTCAGTCCACAGATGGGGTCTGTGACTCAATGCCTCGCGAGACCTACAGTAAGTCCAAAACCGCAAGACCCAGCTAACAGACATTTTGGATTAAGGAAACAGGAGGAAACAGGCCCTCTTACACCTAACCGCAAGATTCCTGCTTTTTCCATGTCTGGGAGCAAGTCCAAAGGGGCATCAGGTGATTTTATTCAGGCATATTCACAAGATGTCCCAATATCACCATCCAATCAAGTATGTGCACCCACAAAACTTCAGGGTTCAGAAATCTGGTTTTTGGTCGTCGGAGGCTGGGTATTATGATGCAAAAAGAGGGATAAAAGCTGTGGGGAATGTGGACGCTCGGGGCTCGAGCATGCTCAATCTACTTCCTCATCAAGTATTTCCTTCATTTACGTTCTTTGCTTCACGTTACTTATTCTCTCTAAGTCTTTGCTTCTAAGTTCTCCATACTTCACCTTGCACCAAAGTCCCACAAGCAGAGGGAGGCTGGTCCTTCCACACTCGGTCTTCTGGGAGAAGAGGATGTGAGTATGGTATTATAGTAGAAAACTATCTGTATACTGAGATGAGCACAATTTATATACCGGTAACCAGATTTTGTTACTGTTACCCTCAGAGGTGATCGAATCACTCTGTAATCAGAGCTGTGTGCTTTGTTTTGTTTGCCGTCTTAATACCAGTCACAATGAAAATTGATTTAATTTGGTACTATCCTCATTGTGAGCGTGGCTGCTGTAGTGGGCCCCCAGATCCGCCTCCAGAAATAGCTTTATAGTTCTCAACTTTGTATCCTGGGGAAAGGAAGATGAAACCTAGCACCTCCTAGTCAGACTGGAGAGCCTTACCCACATCAATTCTGTTATACTTCTCCCCCAGGCTACACCCACTGCAATGGGGCCCGTGGAGGGGGACTGTCCTACAGGACACATACCACACGCAGTCCTACATAAGAGAGAAGGGACCTGTGATGGGATATGCATACCCTGCACTGGGCCAGGAGGGCTTAATACCCTGTGGGCAGAGGAAGTCCCGCCCTCCAGCCACACTGGGCATGCTCCAGGGGCTGGGATTGTATAAAAGGGAACAGTTCTGCTCAGTCTGGATGCTAGAGAGGAAGGGCCTACGAGAGAGCTCCATGGGTGGACCAGCCAGAAGCCCAGATGACGGGACCTGGAGACCTAGAAGCCTGTTTAAGCCGGCAAAGTCGCAGGAGGAGATTGGTGCTGCGGAGCCTGATGACCCAGACACTCTGTGGGTTGCCCCACGGCCAAAGCTGGTAGGAAGTCAAACATGGGAGAGTGTGTGAGGGGTATCTCCCACCCAAGTGAGCTCAGTGTGTGGCGGTGGGATTCCCTGCTGGGTGAGTGGTGGACCACTCCCTCACTGATAGGGCCCTGGGTCAGGGCCCGGTGGAATAGGAGAGGCCCCAGGGCTGTTGCCCCAACCCCTTTGACTCTAGCCATTAGGCTATATTGCCCTGTTCCCAAAGGCTGCGTTATAGTCTCTGGCCATTGGGCTGTGCTGCCCTGCAACTCAGGGGCCGGTTTTATAGACTCCAGCCACGAGGCCATATTGCTCTGTGACTCAAGGCCTAATTTACAGACTGTGGCCATTGGGCCGGGCTGCCTCCAGACGGAGGCCACTTATGATGTGACAAGTCCCTTCACTCAGTGACTCCTGCCTCCCATCGTCTATGAACCTGCCCAGGCCTCTCCATTTTCCTCTTTGCTCTCTTCCATATTTTTGCTGAATTTTGCCTTTTGCCCCCCTCTGTTCCCCCTTGTTGGAAGCTGCCTGCTGCTGGGGCCCTGCCCCGGGGGGGAGGGCTGGGCTGGCAGCCTGCCGCACCCAAAGCAGGAGCTGCTCCCCCTGCAGTCGAAATCCCATGGGAGGCCACAGCACCAAGCCAGAGATGGGAGGGGCAATGAAGCAGCTCGGGGAGGGGGCGGTCCTGCAACTTTCCCTGTCTGCCACCCCAAAATCAGCCTGCCCCTGCCTCTGTGGGCTGGGAAACATGGCCCGGATGGACCACTGCACCCTACATGCTGCTCCGCCATTCCCTCAGCACTAGGGGCAGCAGCTACCTGCCCTCAGGCCTCGCTCCATCTAGGCGCTAAGCCAGGGCGGGGCACGATGCTGCCCAGGGGCCGGATCCGGCCCACCTAACACTTGGATCCAGCCCGGGCACTGCATCTGGCCGCTTTCTATTTAGATCCTGCTGCTTGTGCCACCGAACTTCCAAAGAGCAGGATGCTATTTAAACGGCTCCTGGCTCCCAGTTGCAGTGCTACCTGGCAGGGGCTGGAGCCGCAAACTTTTTCAATAGCAGCAGCAACCCTGGGCGGTTGCCAGGCCACGTGGTAGCGGTGGGGCCAGGAGCCACAAGCCCTTTGCTGTGCTTTTAATTCAAAGCTTCCAGCCCTAGGCAACTCTGGGGCATAGGCTAATCTCCAGGCCCCGCCCCTTTCACTCCAGGCCCCGCCCCTTTTAAGGGTGGAGTTGGCCCATGACCACATAGAAAAATTCATTAAGTGGCTCCCCATGAAAATTATTCCGCCACGCCACCCTCCCCTTCCCCCGTGTTAAGTGCTCAAACATTCCCTTTCCATGCTCGCTGCCTCAGGTCCTGCTGCCTTTTTCCTACCATCAGCTGTCTGTCCCTACCCCCTACTCCTATTGCTTCCACCACAGGCAAGCTTGGCTAGCCTAGCACTGCTCCTTAGCTGTTGCAGCCGACACCTAGATACCAAGGGGATGGGCAGGGTAGCAAACCAGCCAGCCCTCTGAGCAAGCCCCCAGCCGGGTAGGTGAGCGCTCATACTCCAGACGCGGGAGAGGTGACTCACTGCTCAACCCACAGCCCCATGGGGAACGGGCTGGAAGCCTGTTGCGGGCTATTTCCCGGGTAACCAGTGGCTGGGAGCGTCCTGCGAGTGCTAGCTCAGGTCTCAGGAGGAGGTTGGAGACGGATGAGGCTTGTGGAGCGGACAGCATTATATGGGGCACTGATCACAACATGATGGCCCGTCCCCTGCTCGCCTTGACCACAAGACTGAGCATCTGTGGTGGACAGCTGGTGCAGGGCCAGGCATGTGCCGGTCCCTTAATTAAACCCAAACCCCCACCTCCAGTCTCTTGTTTCACACACCAAGAGGCGGAATCTCCAGAGGAAGGCGAGAATATTTACAGCCGGGCTGAGGCTACTGCCAAGAGTGAAGCCAAGCACAAGCGCCTGCTTCCGTGTTCCATCAAAGCTTCTTGCTCCAAAGCATTTTCACAAGCAGGGATCCTTTCACCCGCCGCTGGGGTGGAACACGGCAGCTGTGGAACAGGGCACAGAGAAACCAGGCATTCCCACGTACAGAGTGGGACGCGACTGTCTAGGAAGGAGTACTGCAGAAAGGGATCTAGGGGTCATAGTAGGCCAGCTAAAGATGAGTCAACAGGGAGACACTTAAAAAAAAATATTCTGGGATGCATTAACAGGAGTGTTGTGAGCAAGACACGAGGAGTCATTCTTCCACTCTGCAATGATTAGACCTCAATTGGAGTATTGTGTCCAGTTCTGGGCACCACATTTCAGGAAAGATGTGGAGGAATTGGAGAGGGTCCAGAGAAAAGCAACAAAAACGATGAAAGCTCTAGAAAACATGAGCTGTGAGGGAAGGCTGAAAGAACTGGGCTTGTTTAGTTTAGAAAAGAGACGATTGAGAGGGGACATGATAGCAGCTTTCAAGTACCTAAAAGGCTGTTACAAGGAGGAGGGAGAAAAATTATTCTCCTTGGCCTCTGAGGATAGAACAAGAAGCAATGGGCTTAAATTGCAGCAAGGGAGGTTTAGGTTGGACATTAGGAAAAACTTCCTCACTGTCAGGGTAGTGAAACACTGGAATAAACTGCCCGGGGAGGTTATAGAATCTCCATCCCTGGAGATATTTAAGAGCAGGTTAGATCATCCCTGATCGAGGTCTATCCAGACGGTGCTTGGTGCTGCCATGAGGGCAGGGGAAGGGACTTGATAGCCCCTCGAGGTCTCTTCCAGGTCTAGGATTCTATAACAAGCGTGGGATGAGACGTAGCCCACGTCCAGCTGAAAGCAGAGGGGGATTCAGGTAACAGAATCTACTCGCGTTGCAATTTCCTCAGGATACCATGGCCAGCCCCTGCCCCCTCAGATGCTGAAAGTGCCCCAGTATTTTTAATGCCTATACGTGGCCAACCCCTTCATCTTATCCCTGCCCAAACACCTCGGCCTCCGTTCAACACTGACTCGGCAGCCAGGCTGTGACCCACCGAAACCCCAGCTATCCTGCACCTCCCCTACATTTTCCTACCCTGCACTGATCAGGCACAGTCGTCTTTAGCCGATGTGAGATCGCTCCCTGAGGCAGAAAGCAGGCCTCGGCGTACCCAGCAGGAAGCCAGCACATTGTTCGAACGTCTCCATCCACCTGCAGTCACCTAGGCCATGTCTAGACATAAGCCACCCCTGACTCAGCAGGGTGTGTTTGTTTCAAAATCTTTGCAGACAGCCCAGGAGATTAAACTATCAGGGCTCACATGGAAAGGCTGAGCCTACAAGCTGCGTGCCTTTACTTAACACGAATGGCACCAGGTCCCTTACTGCGTAGACTCCATGTATTTATCCCTGTAGTCATCCGTTGTCTCCTTAGACATGGCTTGTAAATCACAGAATCATGGAACACTAGAACTGGCAGGGACTTCAAGAAGTCAACAAGTCCAGTCCCCCGTCCTCACGGCAGGACCAAGCACCATCTAGATCATCCCTGATAGATGTCTGTTCAACCTGCTCTTAAATATCTCCAGTGATGGAGATTCCACAACCTCCGTAGGCGATTTATTCCAGTGTTTCACCATCCTGACAGTGAGGAAGTTTTTCCGAATGTCCAACCTAAACCTCCCTTGCTGCTATTTAAGCCCATTGCTTCTTGTCCTGTCCTCAGAGGCCAAGAATAATAATTTTTCTCCCTCCTCCTTGTAACACTCTTTTAGGTACTCGAAAACCGCTGTCATGTCCCCTCTCAGCCTTCTCTTTTCTAAACTAAACACGACCAATTCTTTCAGCCTTCCCTCACAGCTCATGTTTTCTAGACCTTGAATCATGCTTTGCAGCAGGGACCGTCTCTCATCCGCCTTTGTACAGCATCTGGCGCGAACGAGTCCCAGTCCAAAACTGAGCCGCCTAGGTGTGATGGCAATACAAATCACTACTGCCTGGCATGTCCTCCAAAACCACACAGAGATACCGCAGAGAAGTGCGCGTCTGGATTAAGGCCGTCAAGCTAGCAGAGACGTAGCAGGAGAACCATTTACATGGTTAACCAATAAATCAGAGCAGCCCCTACTCAAAGCAGTTCCAGCCCCTATGGGTTAACTGGAATGGGTAAGCCTTGCCCTTACCGGTTAACCATTCTCATCCCTACTTCAGGGTCTGCTTTCCTACCCTGCAGGCATCGCCCCAACGGGATCCAGGCAGCAGCCAGCAGATTTCTCAGAAACTGGCTCCGGCAGCGTTCGAGCGCTGGCTGAGTCTGCCAGCAGTAACAGCCACCTCCTCGCCCAGCGCGGTGCCTGAGCTCCCCAAGGTCACAGCAAGTGACAACGCCGAGCATGTAACCAAGGAGAAATTCCTCGGGGGCCCAGGCGAGCCAAGGCTCAGTGTGGGAAAGGCCAAGGAGAGATTCGGAGCACGCCCATGCTTTGGGGCAGGGCCTTGTGTCCGTGTCTGTCTGTCTGTCTGTCTAGCCCCAGGGGCCAATGACTCACTTAGCCAGGGGCTATGCCTACACAAGAGTGAAACAACAGTATGGAGACAGGCCGGACAGGGGATGTAGCACGCGGACCGGAGGTTTCAGAGTCTGATTGTAAAGCCAGAAGGGACAATCGCCAGCCTCTTGTATAGCAGCGGCCCCTCCTCCCACCCCAGCACCAGCAGCTCCCCTCCTCCAAGGCCCGTATAACCCCCTCCGCTCGGCAGCCCTCGCACCCTTCATTCACAAGTGCTGGCCAGGGAGCGTCCATCCCAACGCAGCACCGTGTGGAGAGAAGACGGGCGGCTGTGGGACTGGACCACGTAGGAAGGTGGGGGTCAGACCAGGAGCGCTGTGGTTGAGTAGGTGTGGAAGGGACAGAAGGGGAGACGGAGCCGTACGATGGGAGACCGGGCTAGTATGTGTGGGCAGTAGCACAACAGCAAGTTCTCCAGCTCCCAGAGCGCACCTGACCAGGAAGGCCAGTCCTCTTGAAACCCAGAAACTACATGCAGGTCCGTGCAGTAACTCTCCAGTCGTCCCTTTATTCCTCGGTCAGCACCCTTCCATCCAGGCTGTTCCCCTCCCCCTACCACCTCTTTGGATTTTTGTTACCCTGAGTCAAAATTTCACCATGCCCGAATTTTAATAGTTTGGGGAGGCAATCGAGACAGTCAGTGCCCACTAACATTACTGCTATTCTTCTTTAACTGAACAAACGGCAGAATCCCACTGCGAGGCTGGGAAGCCAAGTGCCAGCTCTCGGAAAGGCTGCAGGTGCGAGCTAAGAACGGACGAACCTGTAGCTGGAAAATAAACCAGCTCCCCTGTGTGAGTTGTATTCAAAACAGAGGCCAGTCTTACAAGACTGTATTTAGTGATTAGACTATGACATGCTTTAAGTTGCTGCAAGCATTAATCTCACTGGCTGTACTGTTTTGTCTGTATTCCATGCTGTCCAAGAAACAGCGGAAAGATAAGGCAGGCAAGGCAGTATCTTTTATTGTACCAACTTCTGTTGGTTACAGAAAGAAGCTGTGTGGCTCAAAAGTTTGCCTCTCTCAGCAACCGAATTTGGCCCAATAAAAGATACTGTCTCGCTCACCTCGTCTCTAATACCGGGACTGACACGGCGACGATAATTCTGCAAACAAGGAAATATATAACTTTGAAAATGTTTGCTCTGAATTTGTGAACCCAGGCACAGGAATTGTTCTCCCACCCATCCAGGAGGGCTCTCAAAAATTAAGTGGGGTGTTATTTGCCCCCATCTACCCACACCCAAGTACATACAGAGGCCTCCGAAGTGAGAAATAAAAATAGCTGATTGTTTGAAGTCTCACAGGGCCAGAGACCCTAGCTCCATGGTTTTCAACCTTTTTTCATTTGTGGCACTAAACACATTCAAAAGGAGGCGGTTCCCTGTAAGCTGTGCGCCTATGCGGGCACCCAGGTGGCATTTGAGATTCAAATGCCACCCAGCAATTAGTTTCAGGCACTCTGCTAGGGTTTTGTTTCTACTGGTGGTGCACATTTATAAGTGCTTTGGTGTACATAAAAATTTATTCCACACATGGATGGAAAAAAATCCACACAAGGATGGAAAAGATTAGAGGGAACGTTGGTGGAGACCCCTTTGGAAATCTTACGATAGTCTGCAGATGCCTGAGGGTCTGCGGACCACAGGTTGAAAATTTGTGCTGTGAACTGAAACAAGAGATCTCTCAAAGTTTGCCTTCACTGCCAACTTGACACAACTTTTGTCATTCAGAAGTGCTTATCTCCCCTCCCCCACAAAGAACAAAAGCTTTGCCCCAGCAAGTGGCAGTGTGAACGGCTCATTGTCAGCAGAAGTGCTCTCCTCTCACCAATGCAAACCACACCCTGGGGAGTGGTAGTATTGTCAGCAAAAACCCAGACAAACAACATTTAAGGACTGGACCACGTGGCTAAAAGCCTTGTCCTGTAGACAAAGCCTTAGGGTTATCCTGTATCTACCCCCAAAGGACTTGTCAAACTGACAGATCACTGCAACCCTGTCCCTTTTAAGAGTCTGGATTGCAGCGCATTAGTGTGTATGTGTTTGCTTGCTTTAACCCATGGGTTCCCAAAGTGGGGGGCGGGGGGCATGAAGAAATTCCAGGGGGGGTGTGAGGTGACCCAGCCCCTCCCTGTCAATTTTCCCCCCCTAAGTTTTGCTGCTGGGGGGGGGCGTGAGGGTTTCTCAAAAATCAAAAAGGGGGCATGATGCCGAAAAGTTTGGGAACCACTGCTTTAACCTGTAAATAAAGCGTTTCTTTTTTGCCTAGTTAATAAATAGTTTAGATAATTTATTACCGGATTGGCCACGGTGTGGACTTTGATGTAAGATCTAGGGTATCAATGGATCTGGGGTAAACGACCGGTCTCACAGGACTGGAAGCAACTGGAATATTTTGTCATTTTTGGTGCAAGCGATGATTTATCACTAGGTCCAGCTTGCCTGGACAGCAAGATAGACCAGAGAGCCTAATGAGGCTGACTGTGACTCCATGGCATGACATTAGTGACGCAGGAGTTCACGTGTGTTACCCATCGGTGAACTCTAATTACAGAACATTCCACCAGCATGGGGTCTGCCCCAAGGCAGGCCCTCACGCGTGTGAGTCATGCCAGGCAGCAAGCCACACGCCCTAGGAGAAAGCATGAGTAACCTGGCATGAAAGAAAAGTCCTCCTTGGATCACAGGGCAGGGCTTTCAGATTAGAAACTCCAAGCAAGCACACGACCACGGGCAGGTCTGCTCACCGCAAGGCACCCCGCCGTCAAGGAATCATGATGGACAGAGGAAAAAGGTCTTAATTATGGAGACCCATTGTTTTAATTAGGGATGTGAATGACTAGTCACTTCCCCACCCCCCAACTTGCTGCCTCTATCAGAAAAAGACGGGGGGGGGAGGGGAGGGGGTGCTTCAAAGCGGCAGTGCCACATGGAACCTGCGGTCTGCCCCTTTGAAACGCCGCGTGCAGCCCGGGGCCAGCTGGGGATTCTGAGCCCTGGGGCTGTTGCTACACTTCAAAGGCAGATGCGCGCTTATCGACTAATCAAACAGTCCATGCAAATTAGCCAGTTAATCTAAATTTAACATCCCTAGTTAACAGAGCATCTTTGACTGCAGAATGCACAGAGACGATAATCTTTTAGCCAATCGGATTCAGGTTATCGGTACACAGCCGATTTCCTACACTGGACAGAAAGCCCTTTGCATGCCCAGTCGAGATCCCCAAGGTCCTACGTTACTCCTCTTCTGTGCGTCGCACAAGACAGACGAGGACCAGGGCTAAAGTAGGTGGAGTCTGCGCCAGGGCTACACTGGCGTAGCCTTTGCAGTGCAGCCACGGCGTCAGACAGGACGGGGGCGGGGAGGGCTCCCTGCTATACAGGAGAGATAGGATCAGCCCCTCACACGATCTAGCCGGAGCAGCCTGGCTACCCAGCCACACAGGGTTCTGGGCCTACCACTAGCAATCCCTGGGCTTGCCCAGCTTCCATCGTCATCCTGAGAAAGGAAAACCAGAGAGCGGGCTGGACTGGGTGTCAGGGGACTTGAGTTCTATCCCGAATTCTGCCCCTGCTTCCCGGACCTTGAGTCCCATCCCATCTCTGTGCCTATGTCCCCTCTGTCAGAGCTAACACCCCACCTGTGCTTGAATGAACATAAGAACGGCCAGACTGGGTCAGACCAAAGGTCCATCTAGCCCTGTGTCCTGTCTGCGGACAGAGGCCAAGGCCAGGTGCCCCAGAGGGAGGGAACACAACAGGGAATCATCGAGTGATCCCTCCCCTGTCAGCCATTTCCAGCCTATGACAAACAGAGGCTAGGGACATCACCCCTACCCATCCTGGCTAATAAGTATTAATGGGCCTGTCCTCCATGAATTTATCTAGTTCTTTTTTGAACCCTGTTAAAGTCCTGGCCTTCACAACATCCTCCAGCAAGGAGTTCCACAGGTTGACTCTGCGCTGCATGGGGAAAAAAAAAAACCTTCCTTTGGATTGTTTTAAACCTACAGCCTATTCACTTCATGGGGTGATCCCTAGTTCTTAGGTTATGGGAACAAGGAAATAACTTTTCTTTCTCCACACCTGTCACTTCATAGACCTCTAATCTATCCCCCCTTAGTTTCCTCTTTTCTAAGCTGAAAAGTCCCAGGCTTTGCAATCTCTCTTCATACGGCAGCCGTTCCAAACCCCGAATAATTTTTGTTGCCCTTTTCTAAGCCTTTCCCAATGCCAGTGTATGAAGGCTGCACTGCGGCAGTAAGTTAGCCTAACTGCAAGCCCTGAGTGCTGTCATTAAGCACCAGCGCAGACCCTTCTAGACCGACAGAAGAAGTCTTCCCTCCACGGAGCTATCACCCAGGAGCGGCTTAAGGCGAGCGGCTCAAGGCAAGCTGCCGGCAACTGGTTCCCTAGGCGGAATACGCGATCGGCGCCCCCACCTCCATAGCCCTCAACGGCGTGACATCATCATTGGGCGCCACGTTAAACGCGGCGCCCTAGACAACTGCCGAGGTTGCCTACATCCACGGGCCGCCCCTGCTACCACCGCTCGGTGCGGTGGATTTACCATAGGGATGGAAGAACCCCGTCCGTGGCTGTAGCCAGTGTCTCTATGGCAGTGGGGCAGCTGGCTGCTGTACTGTTTCTACTGCAGAGACAGCTTCATGAGTGTTCACAGCATTTCAGCCCATGGCTATTCCCTCGGGCCAGAAAGGGGAGAATCCAATCCATTGCTGCTGGGACCCTGCACCGAGTACTGGGCACCTGGTTAGTGCAAACCACACCCTCAAATGTGTCGGTCTTTAAGGTGCCACTGAACTCCTTGGGGTTTTTAGACTCGAAAGCCGCTTCCCATTTCTGTTGCCCTTGCTGCAGTCTTACCAGGGCCCTGGCCGCAGGGGGAAGGGAAAAATTCCAAAGGCCTTGCAAAGTCCTTCTGGGGAGAATAGGGGACTCCTCCGCAGGGCCTGGCAGGGGAGCATTTGTGGGGAGAAATCAAGGGCCCCACTTCGCCACAATTAGCATTTCCAAAAAGGGGCTAATCAGGGGGGCGGGGTTAAGCAGCTTGAGCAGACCTGGGTGCTTAGATCATCCTTTACACCTCTGAATTGCCACTGTTGAGTGTCAGCCAGGCCACGTAGCTCAGCTTCCATCCTGACAGCTCTGGGAGGGCAGGACAGGTTTGTTGATTCATAACTCAAGATCGGTGTCCTAGAACAACAAACCGAGGAGAAGTTGGGGGGGGGGCGGGAACAGAGGTGCCCGCTCAGCCCCGAGGCCTGCATTCACTCTGCTCCCAAGATTACTTCCTTTGGGGTCTTTGCAAGGGGAGACCTAAAGACAGGCCTTGAAATCACAAGGACCAGGTTTCCACTAGGGGCACGGAACACCCCACTGCCTGGAGCTCACGGAGACGTTTTCAGCACCTGGTGCCTCAAAATCCATCTGGCCTCATGGGCAAGACACTGGACTGGGATTTGGGGGACTGGGCACTAGTCCCTGGCCGGTGGTGACCACCGCGTCCCTGAGCCTCAGTTTCCCCATGGAGATAATAGGACTGGCCTCCTTCGCAAAGCGCTTGGAGATCTGCCCATAACAAGTGCTATATAAAAGCACAGCAGCTCCTGGGGGGGAAGGAGATCCAGGAGGGGAGGGTCTAACTTTAAATACTCAAAGCATGAAAATTCTGGTCTAGGAGATGCACTTTTGTTTTGAAAAAAGCCGTTTCCAGCCCTTTGGGCTGTCAAGGGAGCAGCTCGGAGCCGAGGCCTGATCTTCCCAGCTGCAAAACCCCCATCGCAGGGGGGCACTCACTCTAAAACATGGGTTCCCAAACTGGGGGGGCATGAAGAAATTCCAGGGGGGGGATGTAAGGCGACCCAGCCCCTCCCCCCCCAATCAAGTTTTGCTGCCCTGGTCAGTTCCTTTTTTTTTGCTCAACAAGTTTTGCTGCTATTTTGGGGGGGGGGCCGGGGGGGGGGAGGGCATGAGGGTTTTTCAAAAATCAAAAAGGGGGCATGATGCCGAAAAGTTTGGGAACCACTGCTCTAAAGCCTAATCAGAGGCTTGTTCACTTGGCTAACCACAGACTGACTGCAAAAGCCAGGGGGAGCTTTTGAAAGCCAAAGGAGACGCAGTCCAGGACACTGGGCAGTGTAAAGAGCAGCCATATCATAGGCTACCCACGTTGGGATGCCTTTGCGCCAAGCCATTCCTTATGGAGTTATAACGCCTGCCTGTCCCAAGCACTAAGGGAACGCGGTCAGAGCCCAACCACCAACAGTATCCGCTATCCCCGCGGGACCAACGTTGGGCATAGGTTTCAAACGCCTGCAGAAGTACAAAGCATGGCCTTATGCACTATGGGGCTACTGCCCCAGGGAACTAGCCACACTATTCTGAAAATGTAAATAATTTTGTGAGCCAACTAGCCACGCTCAACTGGCCCGGTAGCCACACGTGGCGGGCGAGTTGGACTCCCCAGACTCGTGTCCTAAGCAGATTGAGTGTTGCTCTCAGGTTAGAGGCGAGTCACGGATCCTGACAGAGAGGCGGCTGGTTTATTACGCCCCCTTACCAAAGTCCAACACAAACGTGTAGAGCCTTCCTGCCGAATGAAGATTAAGAGCTGGGCTTATTTCTCTTAGGAGGCATGTTCTCCTCGCGTGAAGCCCTGCTACACCAAACTGCTCCTTGTCCCATGCAGCGGCTGGACTCCGGCGTGCGCTAATCAGCTCGTTCACCATGACCTCCCCTGCTGCTTAAAAAATAACCCCATGCAGCCAGCGAGGCACATTTCCTTTAAACACCAAACACGCCGTGATCTTGGGGTCAGGGTTGTGCGCATTATGTCTGCACGGCACCTAACAGGGACGTTAGATATTGTGTAATTGCATGAAGTTTTAGCGGTTACACAATCATTCGATAGTCCCCGGGGGCGGGGGCAGCAGGCAGTCGCTCTTGGCCCCCCTTCTGGGGAGCCCCGACGCCCTGCACTGGGGGTGGCAGCAGCCCCTGTCTGTGGGGTGTCCGAGCTCCCCGCGGACAGAGGATGCTTGGCCGCCGCGTCGCATCCTTCGCAGCAGCCTCCCCTCCCCCCGCAGCGCAGGGAGGGGGCTAGGTGGCACCATAGAGCTGGTGCTGGGGAGAGCTGGCTTTTAAGATGTCTCCCCGCAAGCACCGGCTCCTGCCTGCCCTGCCCCCCTCCCCCCACTGCCTTTGCAGGAGGCAGCAAGGGGGGGCAGGCAGGTCTATGGAGCTGGCATATGTGGTCGAAGTGCATATCGGCTCCTGTCTGCCCACCCCCATTCCCCCTCCCCCTCTCTGAGAGGCAGCAGCACGGCAGGGGAGGGGGAGGCTGGTGAATCCAGTGCTCATGGGGAGCCGCTTTTAAGCCAGCTCCTCATGGGCACCAGCTCCTGTCTCCCCCTCCCCTTGCTGCCTCTGAAACAGAGGCAGCGGAAGGAGTGGGATGCATGAAGTTGATGAGGTTAAACAATAAGCCCAGTCTCATCCGTTAATCGTGTCGCCATCTACACGCTGACATCCCGAGCACCTAACAAGTTTCCATTCCATTGAGGCCTCTAGGTGCTAAGTTAATATGAATAATAAACAATTTCCCAGGAAGCAGAGGTCCCTAAATCTAAGGCACGGCCTCCCACACAGGTAGCGAGAAACATATTCATTGTATTTAGAGGGCCAGCTTCTGCTCTTCTGAAGATCTTTGCATCCCAAATGAGAGTCTTGCAAATCCACCATCATCGCCTTTCTGGCTACACATTTTTTGCAGCTCATGGATCAGAGGTGGATACATATTCTGTAGCCACACGAGGGCTTTAAGGATCATTCCAAAGAGGCTGAGAAAAGAATTTGGCCTAGTGTCTTTATAGTTAGACTTTTCCTTGATTAATTATTTACCAGTGATCCCACGATGTGTTGCTCTAAAGAGAGCCATTAACGCCCTTAATCAGGGGTGAGTTACACAGGTCATAATACCAGATGTGCCTTCCCCTTCACCTACTCAGTTCTGGGCTGACAACTGGTACATCCACCCCCTTCCCTTGGTGCCACCAGTGGCTTTGGTAGCAGCAGCTCGACCCAGCTGTGGGTGCAAACCTCACCTCCACCGCAAACCAGTGACAGACGCATTTCTGGAGCTCCAGGGGGAGCAGGAGTCTAGAGGTGGCCGTGAAGTCCTGCTGCAAGCAGTCAGGATTTTCACTTCTTATCCGAGTCTCGGTGTGGTTTGTGAGGCCACCTTCAAAAATAAATTACTGTACTTCTCTTTTGTTTCTAACAATGTAAAGGAGGCGGCTGAAAAATAAAACCCAGATATTCACGGGAATCAGTCCGTTGGCTCTGGCAGGACCCCAAAAGTGTAAAGAATCAATTCCGAGAGAGAACGCCCATCTCTAACAGCTCGGGGTTTCTATCCTCTCCAAGCAAATTCCCAGCATAGGCGACACATGGCTCATCCCAGTGCAGAAAGCCCCCGCAAGGTGTTTGTACCTGCCTCCAGCACTATCCAAACCCATCCCAGCCTAGACAAAACAGAACATCAGGACTTCACCGGGACAGGGAGCAGGCCTGGGGCACCGCAGAGACTAACATCAATCATCTCATGAGCTTTTGTGGGAAAAACCCACTTCCTGAATGAGAAAGAGGTTTAAACCACAAAAGCTCCCCGTATATTTAGTGTCAGAGGGCTGGCCACCTTAGTCGGTAACTTTGAAAACTAGCAGTCCTGGGGCACCTATAGCCTAACCCAAATATAGTTCTAGTATCGTGAGTTTTCGTGGGCAAAACCCACGTCCTCAGATGAGAGGAGCTGGATTATCTGCGAGTGTCTCGGGTGCCCCAGGGCTGCTGGTTGTTTCTACAGTTACAGACTAACCCCGGGCTCCCTCTCGGAGACAGTTTAGCCGGGACAGGAGCGCAGACACCCGCCTGCACCGGCTCCAGACTTCTCCGCTGAGCAAAACAAACAACTTCCTCCACTCCCCCTCCAGCTACCGATTGCGGGGCTACCTGTCACCCCCCACCCCTCGGGCCGCCCGGCTGGGAAGCGAGAAAGGCAGAGCAGAGGAACCGGGAGCCCCTTGCGCCGCAAGCAACAAACTTCCACCAACTTTCCACCACCGGCCCGGCTCCGGGAGCAGCGCCAGCCGCGATGTAGCCAAGCCTGCGAACCAAGAGGAACCGCCCTCGCGCGTCCCTTCCCCACCCCGCGTCCTGCCAAGGCACCCGCAGAAGCGACCCACGGGGCGGCTTTCGGGAGCCACGGGGGGGGGGCGGGCGGGGGAGAGAAGAAGCGTCAAGCCGGAAAAAGAGGGGTCAAGCCGGAATCAAGGGTGACACCCCCCCCCCGTGCTCTGCCCCCAGCGGCTCCCCACGCAGGACGCACCCACGCGTGTCAGCGGCCCTTCGTGGGGATTCAGCGCGCGGGGACCCAGCCGGGCTGGCCCGGGCAGAAGGGCGCTGGGGAGGGAAGAAAAGCGAGAGAGGCTCGTTCCCCCACCCCCAGGGGCTCTGCCGGGTGCCCGTGGCCGGAGCGCCCCTCCCTGGGGCAGCCCCCCGTCTTACCCCGGCGGCCGCATGGAGGGAAGGAAAGTTTGTGCCCTCGGCCCGGCTGCGCTCCGGCTCCTGCCGCCCGGTGGAGGCGGGTTGCGGCGGCGGCTGGGCTGGGCTGCGGCTCCTATAAGCCGGGCTGCGCCGCGATCGGTTTCGTTTCTGGGCCCTCGCTGCATTCAAACCTATGGCAGCACCTCGCGGAAATTACATCACTGCAGCCCGCGGGAGCCCGGCCGGCCCCCGCCTGCCCCCAGTCCCCGGGGGGGGGAGGGTCCAGCTCCTCCCCTTGCAAACAGCCACCCCCTCCAGCATCGCCCTGCCCCTGCACCGCCACCCTCTGCAAATAGCACCTCCCCCAGCAAACACAGCCATCCCTTCCAGCCTATAGCACCACCCACTGCATGCAGCCACCCCCTCCAGCCCCGCCCCATCCCTGCATGCAGCCACCCCCTCCAGCACCCTCCCCTGCATACACACCCACCCCCTCCAGCACCATCCCATCCCTGCAAAGCCACCCCTCCAGTACCACCCCCTCCAAACACAGTCAGCCCCTTCCAGCCTCCAGCACCGTCCCCTACATTCATCGCCACCTCCTCCAGCCAAGCCAACCCCCTCCAGCATTGCCCTCTGCATCCCGCCCGCCCAGCTTGGGGGATAGAGCCAGCATCACCAGCTACCTACACAGCCTCCCTCCACTTGTCTCCAGCCTGGGGGCGGGGGCAGAGCCACTCCAGAGCCAGCACCAACCAGCCCACCCCACTCCAGGCTGACTCCTCCATCTCCTTCCCAGCCTGGAGTGAGGCCATGTCAGAGCCAGCACTGCCCGGTCCCCTGCATGTGCAGCCCTCCTGTTCCTCCTGCACCCACCCCGTGGCTCCAGGCAGCTTCCTCTCCTCCCCCTCCTCTTTGCAGCTGCCCTCCTCGCCTTTCCAGCAAGAACAGCCTGGCCCTGGGGGCAGGATGCACCCAAACTCCTGCATCCCTCAGTCCCTGCATAGAGATTGCCCCTGCTGAGCTCCGGCTGAGCTTGCTGCCTAGCCAGAGCTCCTCCAGGCACAGCGCAGGGTTAATGCTTGTGTTCACTTACAAAAGGTCCCCAAAGTCCAGAACTAGGCCTCCTGGGCAGTAAGTTGGATCCCCGGATGCCAAGGCCTGACGGGCTCGCGGTGATCATCTGGTCTGTGTAATACATGCCCTAGGCCCGTGGTGTCCAACACGCTAGCCACATGTGGCTATTGGGCCGGTTGGACATGGCTAGTTGGCTAGAACAATAAAAACTCAGATCAGAATAATGTGGCTAGTTCGCTATAGCAGTACTGGTTGGACACCACGGCCCCTCCCTGAATGGATTCCTGTTGCCCTAGAGCAGATCTTTTGGACACACATCCAGTCTTGATCGACCAATGGCCAGTGGTACCCAGAATCCACCGCAACCCGGGCTGAGTTGTTCCAATGGAGAGTTACCCTCCCTGTTCAGCTGTTACCCCTTATTTCCGGTCTGAATTTGCCTCACTTCCACTTCTAGCTAGTGGATCTTCTTAGACCTTTGTCTGCCAAAGCCAAGAGGCCCCTGTTAAATAGTGATTTGCTATGTAGGTACTTACAGCCTGAGACTAAGCCCTCCCTTTAATTAGCGCTGCTGTCGCACTCCCACCACTGTATCACGTCCTTTTTTCTTTTCTCTTCAGCCTCTGAGGAAGTGAGTTGTAGCTCATGACTGTTTGTGCCGTAACACCCTAAAACACGTGCTAGTTTTTGAAGTGCCACCAGGCTCCTTGTTGGCTTTGCTGAAGCAGAATAACACAGCTCCGCCTCTGAGCCCTTAATTGTGGCTTTTGTTACGCTAAATAAATGGAGCACCTTGAAGGCCGGCTTTCTGTAAATCGTTCTCACGGCTCTTGTCTGAAACCTGTCCAGTTCCTCAGCATCCTTTTTGAATGGTGAGAGTCAGAACCGGACACAATATTTCGGCAGCGGTCAGACCTGTGCCAGACACAAAGGTCACAGAATCACTCTGCTCCTGTGTGAGGTTCTTGGCTGATACCCCCTAGGATTGCATTAGCTCTGTCTGGCCACTTCATTACCCTGGAAATTCATATTCAGCTGATTATTCACCATGACCCCTAAGTCTTTTTCTGAAATAATGCCTCCTAGGGAAGAGAAAGTCCTTTGCATGCCCGGTCAAGACCCCCAAAGTCCTATGTTACTCCTCTTCAACAGCTTCCATGTGCCACAGACAGGTGAGGACTGTGGTTTTATTATGTACAATTCCCCCAAACTTTGTCCCACCTGCAAACTTTACCCATGATTTTGTGTTTTCTTCCAGGTCATTAATACAAACATTAAATAGTGTAGGACCAAGAATTTATTCCTTCATGGCCCCATTGGAAACACATTGGCTTGGCGTTGTTTCCCCATTTATGGTTACATTTGAGACCTATCAGTTAGCTGGGAATTAATCCCTTTAATATGTGCGACCCCAAAACACTGCCAATCCCAGATTTCCCTCCAGAAATATATGTCCTGCCCTGCCCAACCCTCTCCTGGATAAGATACATATATTATGTCTGTTATATGCTCACAACTTATTACTCCAAATGAAGTCACCCGGACACTTCTACCTGAACACACTCAATTAGATAAAACAATAAAACAAGTTTATTAACAACAAAGAGCGATTTTAAGTGAGTAAAAATAATAAGGCATAAAAGTCAGAAATAGTTAGAAGAAATATAAAAGATAAAACATTTACAAGTCTTTAATTTAACAAACTGTACAGGTTGAACCTCTTGGGACCTGACCGGTACTAGAGAATTTGCTGAATCACAGGAGGTCAGTATTGTCTAGCAGCATTATCAACACTTCCACTGCTTACTGGGCTCCGAGAAGACATTTCGGGGTAGATTAGAGCTAAATAACAGTCCAGAACACTGAAAGCCAGGAGTGGTGGCTGTAAACAAACTTTATGGGACCACTGGAAACTTGATCACACCCATAATGCATGGACATCTGGCTAACTAAAATCATGCTGGACCATGGATGTTGCCGGACCTCAGCAGGGATCTAAACTCCTGTTTAATCAATTAGCCGACTAAACATTAGGAAATGGGTTAACTGGTTACCCTGTTCACATCCCTAGACCAGAGAGTGCCAGACTAGAGAGGTTCAACCAAAGTTTCTCACCACATACTCCAGAGGCTTAGTGAACAAACTCTCAGATCAGGACCAGATCCTCTCCCCACATTTTTGCCCTTCCCCAATCCAATAATAGCTGTTTTCCTTTGTCTTAGGTGAGATGCCAGGGACAGGGAGAGAGGAGAGGTCTCCCTGGTAATCTCTATGGCTGGCGGGAGTCGGGGTGTGGCTGTTTGCTTGCAGCAACAACAGACGACATAGCTGGGAACTATTTACTCCCACAGTATAAGAACTAGGGGTCACCAAATGAAATTAATAGGCAGCAGGTTTAAAACAAACAAAAGGACGTTTTTCTTCACTCAGTGCACAGTCCTCCTGTGGAACTCCTTGCCAGAGGATGCGGTAAAGGCTAGAACTTTAACAGGGTTCAAAAAAGAGCTAGATAGATTAATGGAGATTAGGTCCATCAATGACTATTAGCCAGGCTGGGTAGCAATGGTGTCCTTAGCCTCTGTGACAGGAGAGGGATCACGTGAGGATTACCTGTTGTGTTCCCTCCCTCTGGGGCATCTGGTGTTGGCCACTGTTGGCAGACAGGACACTGAGTTGGATGGACCTTTGGTCTGACCCAGTCCGGCCGTTCTTATGTTCTTATGAGCGATTTCCACCCTGCAGCTGTTTGAGAGCATTCCGGACTGGAGGCTGCAGCCGCAAAGCATTGCAAAGGGCTCCCCAGGTTACAGGGCAGAGGGGACACAGCTACATATGAGTCTGGCTTCTGTCCTGGTGTGCCACTGGGTGTCATTTGAGTTTGTATCATTTTCATTTCTTCATCAAAATGTTGTGCAGCACCAAATCAGCGGCCTTGCATCAACACTAACAAGGAGTCCTGTGGCACCTTAGAGACGAGCAGGTTTATTAGGGCGTAAGCTTTCATGAGTAAAACCCACTTCATCTGATGCAACAACTCAGGCAATTTATAGGCCCTGCCTGATGGAAGTGGGTTTTACCCATGAAAGCTGATGGCCTAATAGATCTGTTTGTCTCTAAGGTGCCACAGGACTCCTCGCTGTTTTTGCAGATACCGACTCACTTGGCTCCCCCTCTGAGACTTTACATCAACACTATTATTTTATCTTGTAATTTCATAATAAAGTCACATTAGTCTGACTAGATCTATTTTCCATATGCCATGCTGAATGGCATTCGTGATATTACTCGTCTTTCATTTTTATATCGCTCAAGTCCCGTAACAGCTGTTCCATTGTTTTGTTCAGGATCAGCGTCAGACTGACAGGCCTATACATTGCATGAGTGTTTGGACACTTTTAGCCCTTCTACATGCTGGTGGAACATACCTTTCTTCCAGTTTTGTGAAACTTCGCAAGCATTCCGAGACGTCTCAAAAATCAACATTCATGGTCCAAAGAGCTCCTCGGCCAGCTCTTGTAACTGTCTTGGATGCAAGGTATCCAGACCTGCTGCATTTAAAATGTCTAGTTGTTGCTGTTTAACATCCACCTGAGTTCCTGTTGGAATGGAGAGTAGTTCATGTTCATTTTATGACTATATCAGCTAGCTTTTCCTCAACCACAGAACAGAAATATTTATCAATCACTTCTGCCTTTTCTGCATTAGTACTGGACAGTCTACCATTTCCATCCAATTATGACCAATACCACTGTTATGATTCCTTTTATTCCATACTTTAAATACTCCTTATTATCATCCTTAACTCTGCTGCTGATAGAGTTCTCCCTGTGTCCTTTTGCTTCCCATAGCCATTTTCTACAACTCGGTGCTTCTGATTTAAAATAATTGCTTTCACCATATATATATATATACTAGCCAATTAGCCCATCATAAGACGGGATTTTCAGGTCTCTCCTCCACGTCCTATTCCCTTTCTATCTCAGTCTTCTCTCCTAAGCCTCCGGTCTCTCTCTCTCTCTCTCTCCCTTCCTCCTACTGCCTCCCCCTCTCTCTCTCTCAGCTCTCCTCCGCCTCCTGCCTCTCTCTCCATCTCTCTTTCTCTTCTCCTCCCCCTCCTGCCTCTCATTCTCTCCTCTCCTCCTCCTCCTGCCTCTCACGCTCTCTTTCTCTTCTCCTCCTCCTCCTGCATAGGGAGCGCGGAGCCCAAACGGCTGTTTGTGCCGCTTGCTCCCACACGTCTGAGCGACTGCCTATGAGCTCCAGCTGCCCCCTGCACCGTTTCACTTCACCCCAGCACTGATCCTGCAGCCTCCCAGTTGTCCTCCACCTCCCCCTCCCCCTCGTTCCCCCGCCCTCCTCCCAGCCAGGGTCTGTTCATGGCCAGGGGGCGCGGCCTGGAGCTGCTGTCATGCCGCACGTCACCGCCCCGCCCCCCTTCGCCTTCCACCGTGGTGCTCAGCTGACTTCTGTGCCGCTCAGCCGGGCCGCCGCGGGGGAGCCCAAACGGCCGCTTGCTCCGCTTGCTCCCCCACGGCAGCCCAACTGAGTGGCACACAAGTCAGCCGAGCGCCACGGCGGGAGGCAACAGCGCCGCCCAGAGGGAACAGCCAGCGTTTCAGCGTTACAGAGTCACAGACACTGGGCTACTATATATAAGATATATAAAACACACAGTGCTTTTTTAGACACACAGTGCTTTTTTTGCGCCCTTTTCCCATCATACTTTAATTGACATACCTTAATTCCCCTGGGGCATACTGGCACCTATTTCCTGGAGCGACTTGGCTCTAGATGGAAGCCTGCTCGGCCCCCGGTGCGGCTTTTTTTTTTTTTTTTGCTCAACAAGTTTTCCGGTTTTCTTTTTTTTCCCTCAACAACTTTGAGCCTGGAGTACCGGCACCTTTTTTCATACAAAAAAAGCACTGTATATGTATTTTATAGCCGCTTTTTACATATACACACACACACACACAGGGATTGACAAGCGGTGGCGAGCCCTGCTCGCCAGCCACGCGGTTTGGCGCACTGCGCATGCGCTGATTGCGCTGCGGCGCCATGCCGGCTTAAAATCTACTTGCCCCAGGCGAGTAGATTGACTAATTTGTTGAGCCCTGTATATATATATTTTATAGCCACTTTCATTGCCCTTTTAAGCCAGGTTTTTTGGGTTTTTTTTTAAAAACCAGTATGGTCTTCTATCTCACTGGTGACTTTTTGGGCATCTAGTGAAACATTCTGAAACAGTTCCCAATTATCACTTATATTTTGCAGTTTAAATTAATTTTTCTCAACTTCTTTGGATCATAATTGTTTCCAGCTTTGTTAAATTTGCCCTTTTGAAGCATCACATGTATATTACTGGCTTGGAGTTTATCCTATATACACAGAACACGTGTGATCAAATCATGATCACTTGTACCTAAGTTGCCATTCATATTTAGTTGTATGATCAATTCCTTTTACTCTGTCAAGAGAGACAGCTAATATATAAATCCCCCACTCAGGATGCAAAATGTCTTGAGTTCGGAAATTATTATCTAGCATATTTAGAAGTTCCGAGGATGTTTTATACTGGCAGCATGAAACCACTCAGTGTTTCTCAACCTTTTTTTATAAAGTACCCCTTTTTCAAAAGAAAAATAAATGATAAAAACCCCTTGTACCTACAGTTTTTAGACACACACAATTTTTTTTCTACCATTGCAACACATTTGTTTAAACAATTTAATCGTAGCTGGGTGGGCAATGAAATTTTTGGTTGTAAAAAGTACAAAAGTAATAAAGCTCTGTAAAACTTATAACAAAAATTCAGTTTTCTCCACATTTCAGTTGTGTTGACGTATCCCCCAGACTTCTCTCAAGTACCCCTAAGGGTCCTCGTATCACTGGTTGAGAAACACGTGTCACCATAATTCAGCTTTTTTTCCCACTACACTTTCTAGGTACCCTGATAAGGAGCCAGTCATCCCGTTCTCTAATGTGATTTGGTGGTCCGTAGCAGATGCCAGCTGACACCCCATTTTGTGCCTTATCTATTGGGACATTGATCCATAAGCATGCAAGATCATTTGCTTGCAAGCTGTAAGTGACTCAGAAACAGGTAGTGCCATTTTGACGAAGAATGCTGCTCCTCTCTCCTTTTGCCCATAAATTGGTTACAACCATTGTTTTGAGCATTACAGCCCATATGACTCTCCCCCGCAGGTTTCAGTTAGACCTGCAAGGTCAAATGTATTCTCATAAAATATGCAATTCCAATTCCTCTTGTTTATCTCCCAGACTCCTAGCATTGGTGTACAGGCAACTTCAGAATTTCTTCTCCTGTTTTGGAATCTTCTTTAATGTTGTTCCCATCTTGATTTTGCTCTAAATCAAGGGCGGGCAAAATACCAAACTGTCGGATCTGGCCTGCCATCATCCCACAGCCCAGCAGGAGCCTCGGGCAGGTTCTCTGTTGGTCCCCCCTCCCCCATGCTGGTCACAGCGGCCGGCTGCAGGGACCATGTGCTCTCTGTGTACCATGGGCCCTGGGGGTCGGGGGGGGACTTCATGCCATTGCCTCTGTCCCCAGCACAATATCACAGCTCCCATTGGCTGGAAACCAGCCAATGGGAGCTGCCTGGGCTTGCGGTGCAAGCAATGCGCAGAGGGTTCCCTCCTAAAAGGGTGCATGGTGTGAAGAGAGCACACGGCACCTCACGGCCATCCACTTTGAGTGTCGCCACAGGCTGGGAGCCCACCTGAGGGTTCTGCTGGGCTGCAGACCAAGAGCCACCTAAAGTAAGTGCCCCCAGCCAAAGCCTGCACCTGTCACCCCAAACCCCTCTCCCTCCAACCTTGTTCCAGGTCAGAATCCTCACCCAGACCTTCTAACCTCTCCTACACACCCCTCCTCCAGGTCAGAATCCTCTCCTGCACCCACACCTCCCAGACCATACATCCCCTCCTACACCCAGTACCCTACCCTGATCGCCCTTCTGCACCCAGCCTTGGGCCCAGGCCCCGCACCTCGTCCATTAACAGCATGGAAGAGTACGGCCCAAATTCTTGGAGTGCCCTCCCCATAAAAATTATTTGCCACCCCTGTTCTAAATGAAAGCCTCTTTGTTCTCTCTTTTCACCCTCTCCTTTTGTTACTAGTTTAACACCTTCCTGTGTATTCTGACAGCCTGTGCTTAAGAAGGCTGGTTCTTCTAACGTAATAAATAATATTAAATACGTTATTTCAGTGACCCGAGTCAAAGTCCCTTTTACTGATGCAACTCCCTCCACATGATGTGGATTGTAGCCCTTTAACTACGCCCCTGCAGGCAAAGTGTTTATCCATATAGATAAGGTCCAGTCAGTTTCCCTTCTGTGGAGAAATCAGTTTCATTTTCCATTTCTTCAGATGACATTACTCGTCCCTTTGCACAGAGTTGCAACATTCTGTGCCGAGGAAGGTCTATACAACCTTTAATCAGCAAACATGTTTTGGGCTGAGCCAACGGGGGGCCCCGATCCTGAGATGTGTTACATACTCTCAGTTCCCACTTCAGCAGGCACCTGGCCCCAGGCCAGTTTGGACAGAATGTCCCTTTTAGTTGGATGTTTTCCTCCCTTCTCAGTTTGTGAGACACTAACTTGTTTCATCTCCTTTTAAATTCGCCCGTAGCCTCTTTGGGGTTGGGACCTGGGTGTAGCGTACAGCATGGAGGGCGAAGCAGACGTGGTCCAGAGCAGCCTCCATACAAATCGTAACGATCAGAAAATTTACCGAGGAAAATGCCAGCTGGTGTGACCCCAAAGATAGCTGCTCCCTTTGCACCTTCAGGTCCTAGCTGCTCATTTTACCGCTGGCACGAAATACTTAATTGTTTTCTCCTTTTAGCCCTGCAGCACCAACGCAGCTAAGGCAGAGAGAGCCGGATTCTGTCCTGCCCTGCACCTCATTAACAGGTGGCAAGTTCCTATTTTACAACTTCAGGAAGAGAGATGGTGCAAGAGGCAGAAAAAGCAGGGCTGGGCTCTCTAGTCCTGTGGAGAATGAGAAGCAAAGACGCTTAGAAAGGCCCTGTCTGGACTTATAAAGTGAGCAAAGCCCATTTAGTAGCAGAATAAATGCACTATAAATCCCACTATAAACATGAGTAGGCCTGGGAGAGGCACCTTAGGGGGTGTCTACACAGCAAAGTTATTTCAGAATAGTGGCTGTTATTCCAAAATAACAATGCAAGTTTCTACACAGCAATTCCATTATTTCAAAATAACGGACGGCTTATTCCGGCTTCTGTCAACCTCATTCTATGAAGAATAACGCCTCTTCCAAAATAGCTACTCTGAAATAAGGCATGTGTAGAGGCTCCACTGCTGCTATTTCGAAATAGCCCCCCCCCAGAGCCATTCTAAGTTACTCCTCCCAGGGCTCTAAATCGAGATAGGCTCCCCTAACGTAGACGTGCTATCTCGGACTAATTTTGAGGCTTCCCTGCAGTGTAGATGTGCTAGTTCGAAATAAGCTATTTAGGAATAGCTTATTCCGAAATAACTGTGCAATGTAGACGTAGCCTTAGAGACAAACAAAAAAGATATATATTAGTATCATGAGCTTTCATGGGCAAAACCCATTTCTTTGGATGGGCTGTAAGCCGGACTGGAAATAACAGGAACCCAGAATTATAACAGAAAAAGAAGGGAAGAAAAAAAAAAAGTACCTGTCCATAGCAGTCCCGGTGCTAATGAGGCTAATTAAGTAGACTGAAAGTGTCCCATACTTAGCTTTGCATGTAAGTGAGATGTTAAATGCAACATCCAGTTCATGGCTTTGTTCAAGCCCAGGGAAACAGTGTCAAATTTGCACCTGAAGGTCAACTCTCTTTAACTGGAGGGTGAAATTCCTTAGTAGAATGGCTACTTTTAAATCCATTAGTGAGTGCCCAGGCAGGGTGAAATGTTCCCCTATACCGGTTTCTGTGTGTTACCCTTTCTGATGTCTGAGTTGTGTCCATTTATCCTTTGTCACAGAGACTGTCCAGCATGGCCAGTGGACATGGCAGAGGGGCATTGCTGGCACTCAACACACTATCCCACTGTGCCATCCTGGCAGTAACTCACCTGTCTGTAACAGCCTGGGAGGAAGGGAATAATCTGAATCAACCAAGTGCAAAATACACCCCCCCATTATCAGAGGAACGATGGCGGAGGGGTGTGTGTAAACGGCCAGGCACTGGCAGTGATGACATAGCGTGCCAACCACATGCCCACTGAAAGACAAAGCAGCCCAGACTGAGGGTCTAAAGGCCCAGCCACCCAGAAGAGCAAGGTCCAAGGTAAGATTTGCCCCCTGAACTTGTTACAAGACTGTTCCATTCTGCACTGTGGACAGGGTTGCCTCAATGTTCCAGAATGGTGCTTGACTGAGGATCAGTGTGAAGGCCCCCCTGTAGCAGGGTGGGCTGCCCCTTGGCTGTTCATGGCCAGCTCAGAGGCCATGTAAGAACAGCTGTTTGGGGCTGGGAGAAACGATCATTAAAGCCAGGTGGGAAGAGGTCAGGACACCGAGCCCTAGAAAGGGCCAAACACGCTCACTGGAAGAGCTGCAGGACGGAGGTTGTCCCCTATGGCAGAGTCCTGGAAGGGGGAAGGACACTGAGCTTCTGCAGCCTGTTTGGATCACAGGAATAGCTTTGTGTTTGAAGAATAAACTGTGCTCCGAGGGAAAGGTCCGAACAGACCTCGGGATGCAGCATTTATTCTGCCTATTGTTTTGGTTTTGGGACAAATTGATAATCTGAACAGTGACAAGTCACCGGGAATGGATGGCATTCGCCCGAGAGTTCTGAAAGATCTCAAATGGGAAATTGCAGAACTATTCACTGTGGTTTGCAACCTACCCTTTAAATCAACTTCCGTGCCTAATGACTGAAAGATAGCTAATGTGACGTCAATATTTCAAAAGGGCTCTAGAGGCGATCCCGGCAATTACAGACCAGTAAGTCTAATGTCAGTACCGGGCAAATTAGTTGAAACTATAGTAAAGAATGAAATTGTCAGACACATCGATTAACATAATTTGTTGGGGGAAAGTTAACACGGTTTCTGTAAAGGGAAAATATGCCTTACTAATCTACTAGAGTTCTTTGAGGGGGTCAATAAACATGTGGACAAGGAGGATCCAATGGATATATATACTTAGATTTCCAGAAAGCCTTTGACAAGGTGCCTTACCAAAGACTCTTAAGTAAAGTAAGTTGTCATGGGATAAGAGGAAAAGTCCTTTCGTGGATTGGAAACTGGTAAAAAGACAGGAGACAAAGGGTAGGAATAAATGGTCAGTTTTCAGAGTGGAGAGAGGTAACTAGTGGTGTCCCCCCTCCCCCGCAAGGGTCTGTCCTGGGACCAATCCTATTCAACATATTCATAAATGATCTGGAGAAAGAGGTAAACAGTGAGGCGGCAAAATTTGCAGATGATGCCAAACTGCTCAAGATAGTGAAGACCAAAGCAGACTGTGAAGAGCTTCAAAAAGATCTCACCAAACTAACTGATTGGGCAACAAAATGGCAAATGAAATTTAATACTGATAAATGTAAACTAATGCACACTGGAAAAAATAATTCCAACTATACGTACAATATGATGGGGACTAATTTAGCTACAACTACTCAAGAGAGAGATCTTGGAGTCACTGCGGATCGTTCTCTGAAAACATCAACCCAGTGTGCAGTGGCAGTCAAAAAAGCAAAGGGAATGTTAGGAATCATGAAAAAAGATAGGCAATAAGACAGAAAATATCTTATTGCCTCTATATAAAAGCACAGCATGCCCACATCTTGAATACTGTGTACAGATATGGTCGCCTCATCTCAAAAAAGATATATTGGCATTGGAAAAGGTTCAGAGAAGGGCAACAAAAAATATTAGGGGTTTGGAATGGGCCCCAGATGAAGAAAGATTAAAAAGTATTGGATTTTTTATCTTAGAAAAGAGGAGACTAAGGGGGGGATATGATAGAGGTCTATAAAATCATGACTGGAGCGGAAAAAGTGAATAAAGAAAAGTTATTTACTTATTCCCATAATATAAGAACTAGGGGTCACCAAATGAAATTAATAGGTAGCAGGTTTAAAACGAACAAAAGAAAGATTTTCTTTACTCAGCGCATAGTCAACCTGTGGAACTCCTTACCAGAGGACGTTGTGAAGACTACGACTTTAACAGGGTTCCAAAAAGAGCTAGATAGATTCATGGAGGTTAGGTCCATCAATGGCTATTAGCCAGGATGGGTAGGAATGGTGTCCCTAGCCTCTGTTTGTCTGGAAATGGATGACAGGAGAAGGATCACATGATGATTACCTGTTGTGTTCACTCCCTCTGGGGCATCTGGTATTGGCCACTGTTGGCAGACAGGATACTGGGCTAGATGGACCTTTGGTCTGACCCAGTCTAGCCACACTTATGTTCCTGGGCTGGGGAAACAGGTCAGCCACCAGCACCTCCTATCCATGTCCAGAAGCCAGCCATGTCGAGACCCCCAACAGCATTCTGCTAATAGCTGGGGGCAGCCATGTCATCCAAGTCCTGCACATGCAATGACTTCTGCTAGTGGCTGCAAACCTTGCCAGGCCTCGGCAGTATTCACTCTTGGGATCATATCCTGAATCTCACACTCCTGAGTGTTTCTTTCTTAAAGTCCCAGCTCCTGGAGACATGGGATTAGGGCAGAATCTCCCCTTTCTTTTTTAAAAAAAAGTTTCTCGGACTCCATCGGGGGTGGGGGAGAAAAATCATGAACAAGTGACCCATAAAGGCCCAAACAGGAGAAAAATGCCCCCTCTGGCATTTAAGAAATCACCTGATGTTTTTAAGCTAGCCTAATCAGAACTCAGGGTGGGGGGGCATGACTCATTTCGAACAGCTGGCATTGACAGCTGTGCCTCCATGCCTGTTTCCGAAAACCAGCTCTAAACCACACCCAAAACCCAAAGACGGGGGAAGTGAGAGAGCAGCTGAGGTGTCATGCGTGGGGCCAGCTGTGTGCTCAGCTGATGCAAGAGCCGTTCATGCTACATGCCCAGCAACAGGGCTGTGGCTATGGGAACCGAGACAGAGAACGCAGAAGGACCACTCCGGCAGGGCTGCAAACGCTGCCCTGCTCCCATTCTCTGCAGATGGTTCCTGCACAGGGGCTGGCCTGACCCACAGGAGAGAGATGCTTAGTGCTCAACACAAAGACACAACCGGGGAGGCACCGGGATCCTGGCAGATGATTTCATAAAGGGGGCAGCGAGGGGGGGTCTGAGAGAACAGCCTGAGTCACTGTGAGTCGCACTTTGGCTGTTATGAAACATGAAGCAAAACCCTCCAGGAAGTGGCAAGTTTTGGTTTCCATTTCTCACGCGGCGCAGGCAGGCTGTGTTGATACAGCTTTCGCTGCCACCCCTCCCAGAGGGAGGGCCGTTGTTTGCGGAGAGACACGGCATGTGCTCAGCTCTTACGCAGGTGGTTTGTGTGTGATACAGGGAGCAAAATGCGGCAAGCACCCAGCAGGTCCTTAGGGCTGAATGGCTGCTGAAGGACAACAGCAATGGTCCGGCAGGGAGACACCTGCCAAAGCTGGAGGAGAATGGGCACGGGACTTGGCCACTCCCCTCCCCCCTCCACAGGGCCAGCCCACAACATTTTGGCACTTGAGACGGGGAGCTCAAATGACCCCCCCCCATGCCCCCTTTTCTCCTGCCTGCCTGTTATGGCTCTTGTGCCCTCCTTCCTCCAGCACCGCACTCCACCCTCTCGGTGCATCTAGAGCGGAGACAATACGGATGCACCAGCAGCAGACACAATTTTCTACACTCTGGGTCCTAGTGCCCCCCTCCCAGTCCGGCACCCGAGGTGGCCGCCTCAGTTCGCCTCATGGTAAGGCACCTGCCCATCCAGCCCATCCTCTCGCTAGCAGCTGTGCAGCAGCCAGGGGTTACTCCTCCTTTGTGGTCAAGTTCGAGGTGGAGCGCCAGCGAGATTCCGAGCTGGGCGTGTCTCCCGGCCACCAACAACACAGCCAGGCATTTGAGTGAGTCAGCATCGTGCTGCCGGCTCATAGGGCCCTAGTACAAGTGCCTTGCAGGGTGCGAGTTGTTCACAGGCTGTTTGTGACCGATCGGGCCGCTGCTGGGACCCAGCCACCTCGGTGCAGGACATAGGGAGCCCGCCATGCTGCATGCCTGGGGAAGGGGGAAGAACAGCAGCGTCTGACGGCTAACTGGGTATTCGGCAGAGATGTTAGCATGTGATCGTTTACACGATTCACCAATAAGCCCAGGCTCATCGGTTAATCCTAACGGTTACACACGCCCTCCCTTTGCTGCCTCTGTATCAGGCAGCAAGTGGGGGCGGGGGAGGCGGGAGCTGGTGCTTGTGGGGGGCCAGCAGTTACACGTTTACACAAATACACGATTATTAACAGCCCTAGTATTTGGGGATTCATAAGCAAATATGGCAGTGGAATCAGCCACTCTCGGGCACTGAGGGTGACACCCCAAAAACCTGGGATCTGGGCCCAGCCCTGCTGTGTGACTTTGGGCAAATCATTCCACCTTAGGCAGGCATCTCTTTGCTGCACCGTTAGCCTCACTTGAAAGCGAGAGCAGCCATGCTGTGAAATTACATGCAACTTGCTGTGTCCACACCAGCCCTGTATTAACTGTCTGTCGGGCTAGAACTTCAGAGCACGCACCCATAGGTCTTTGTGCTGTAGTTAGCTGAGTCTCTGAGTTTTCCCAGGAAACTGTGGGAGACCTTGTCCGTCCTTTCTGGGCACCCGGGGGAAGACCTAGGAGGACAAGAGATACTCACCTGCATCCACACTGCAGTCATGTTAGCTACTGCCAAGTTGGGTCCACTCCAATTTTAGCCTGTCCACCCAGCCCAGCCAGCCAACCGGAGTTCAAAGCTCCCCCACTTCTGAGTTAAGGGCTGGGCCTGGGGACAGACCAGGAGTTATAACAAGTTCATTTTGCACTGAAGACAAGCCCTGGATCTCATTCTTCAAAGGGGGATGCCCACCTGCATTGTAAAACACCTCAAGATCAACGGATGCAAAGCACTGACAGAGCCAGGCCGCAGTAGCTTTAGTCCAGGTGGAGACTGTCACCGAGCCTGTAAACAAATATTTTCATTAATCCATTTGCTGTGGTCCCTAGTTGGCAGCAACCTCACTTTGTCCCTAAGTAAAGGGACGGTGAGCTGCTGTGTTTTAGAGACATGGTATTTAGGTGTGTGTGTCAGACGACCACCGTGGTTTATATTCCTTGAATGCCAACACCAGCCCCCCTTTTGATGTCTGAGGTTAATGCAAAGTGGGTCTTTTTTTTTTTTCAAACTTGCACTAGAGGAAACAGGATCCCTGAGAGGTGTTGCATTGAAGTAGGACCCATCTCCAATATACAATCTAACACACCGATCCTTTCCTCAGACTCCGTTCAAATGCAAAACAGGGCAGAGCTGCTCCTGAGAGGTGCCCAGCATGGGAGGGCCTTCGATAACAGGCAGAAACACCTGTCAGGATATGGGCAAACCCAGGCCATGTCTAATCTGACAGAGGCAAGACTGGGGGATCTACCAGGTATGTCACATCTCACTCTTCCATGGATCCAAGCTGGCTGTCCATCCCTCGCTGATTATCTGCCATCTTTTCCTAGTGGAATAAAGACTAACAAAACATGTAGATGGTATCATGAGCTTTCGTGGTCACAGCCCACTTCTTTATTTCTATTTGTTGTTTTTTAAGTTTATTCTGTACAGAATAACTCGGCTACCCCCTGAAGCTTTTCCTAGTGGGTTCGCCATGCTCCGGCCTCCTGTCTAGAAGGATTATGCTGCCATGTAAATGGACATAGAAATTCAGTTTTATTTCCCTACCACTTATTGTGGTCTAAACATCTAAAGTTCTCATTTGTTTTTAACATAGAAGATATGCAATCCGTATTGCTTCTGCTCCCCAAGAACACTTCTGAGGGTGAACTGAATGCAACCAACCCAGAAATCTTTGCCTAGGCCTACAGCCACCCCACAGCAATAGTTCTGAGAAATGTGTGAACAGCTTCCATTTATCTAACTTGAGCGGTAACTCTGAAGCCTAATGATGGCAGTCTGAATGTCAGCCTGGTTAACAATTTAACTGGTGATCATTTCCCCAGCAACACGGAGTAGCAACAGATCTCAGGACAAGGGGCACTGGAGCAGCTAGTTACAGAGATGGGAAATGAGGAAGTCAAACCTTTCCTCTAGCTTTAACGAGCTTCCACTCCTGCCCGAAAGAGTGGGAAGCAGAAAGGTGCATTCCTCCTTCCCAGCACCAAAAGCCTCAACTGTCTCAGTGCCCCCGGGCAACTTCAACAATGCAGCCATGACAGCATCTGCCGCTCACCAGAAGTTTGGGGGGCAGCATTAACTGTGTTGAATTTAGTACTGAAATAACTCTAAGCAGCCCTAGGGAGATGAGTCTGCTCTGTCAAATGGAGCGGGAAAGCTGTTGGAAGATCCAGTCTGTGATGGGCCACATGTAGCCTTATGGGATTCTCCCTGCGGCCCGTGCACCCTCCCGTCTGCCCCCTCCCCCACGCGCCTCTCGTGCACTGGGGCCCTGGAGCCCCACACTTCTGCCCTCCCCCCCAGCTCTTTTGGGGCACCATGAAGCTGCGGATTCACACTTCGTCCCTGCTCCTCCCCCTCCCTCCCAGACCTTGAACCCCGTGAATCTCGTCTGAGCCCCTCTTGCTCTGCAGGTTAACCTTGGGACACCCCAGGGCTAGCCCCACAGAGCAATTCTGGGCCCCGGGGCAGAACAATCCATGGGCCCCCACGCAGGGGCAACACAGGGGGGATGCAAGGGGTCACATGCCCCCAAACATGAGGAGAGAGGGGCAGGCCAGCACCTGGGGAGGGGCAATACTGGTGCCAGGGGGGGTGTCTATCCCCCCCACACACACACACTTAGCAGCAGTGACAGAGGGTTTAACTGGTTAAGTGGGATCCCACATGAGGGAGCTGGCAGCCCCAAACCTTGTGGGGGGGAGGCAGCTTCTGATCCTGGCCTCCCCACGCTTGGGGCTGCCGCTACAGCTACTGCCTCCCCCCTCACATTTAGGGCTGCCAGTGGCAGGAACGAGCAGCCCCGAGCATGAGGAAGGTGGTGGCTTCTGCCCCGACCCCTCCACACGCGGGGCAGCCAACTCTTGCTCCCACAGCGGGCCATGGAGGGGGGGGCTGCTCCCAGATACCCGTTAACCAGTAAGGGTGATGCTTACCAGGTAACCAATTAACCAGTTACCTGTTGACATCCCTACGTCATATGCACTAGCCTCCACTACGGATAATCCTAGGTACAGCTTTTTGGAAGAAGAACACTGTTTTGTGTACCTTGCCATCACCCCGGTGACTGAGCGCAACGGCATGCACACGAGGGAGCTCGGCCTGCTCCCAGAGCATTTCGAGGCCGTCTCGCAGGGGGTGGAAACTGGCCCAGATGCTTCGTCACCAGAGAAGGCGGCTCCCCGAGGCTCGGGGAACTTGGACCGAAACTGCAACTCTGAAGAGGCAAAACAAATTGCATGAGGCAGAAGGGAAAACAAAGTGCACAAAACCTAGTTGCTGCGGGGTAGCGAATCCGATACGGCCAGGGATCACTCCACCCAAGGAGAGCCACGTCACAGATCAACAACCCAGAGGTTTGACAATCTCCCAGCAGGGTTATTTTGGTCTTTATACCACACCCTTTTGTGTTGTACTGCCAGCTACACTTTCTGCCAGACAGATGGAAGCAGGGATCGTCTGTCAGGCAGGCCGGGCGGACGTGTCGGGCACTCATGCCAACTTGGAACTTAAAAAAAAAAAAGCTCTTTTCATTTCAAAGTTAAAAATCTGCATTTGCATGGGTAGGCAGGTCTTTGCTTGAAGGACACAGGACGAGGGATGTAAAAGGTTCACGGGTTACCACTGTTCCCCTCCAATTTATTCCATATGCGGAATAAATTTTGCTGTGTGCACCACTAGTAGAAACACTTGCTGCTGACTGTGGGCACTCTGCTCATCAGCTGGGTGGCATTTGAACCTCTTCAGGGTAGCCACCCAAGTGCTCAACTTACAGGGAACCCTGCCGGTTACCTGGTAAACATTAGGCTTATCCGAATGCTTACCGGGGAACCGGTTAACCGGACTGCCAGCCAAGCCTCAGCTATGTCAGGGTAGCAAGTGGGGCTGTGGGGCAGGCAGGCGAACCCGGAGGGCCCCAAAGGGCAGGTGGGATGCTGGCTCCAGCCACACTGGACCAGCCCCAGTGGGCAGGTTAGTCTGGAGCTACACCCACCCTGCCTGCCCCCCAACTCAGCAGGACCACAGCCCCAGGGAAACCCCAGGGCCCTGCGCCAGCCCACCACTGGTTAACTGGCTGAACAAGATAATTGTTATCGCTTAACCAGTTAACTGTTTTGATCAATATTTACATCTCTAGACTCAGTGGAGCAACAGGCTCACGGTGCAGGCAGTGACTGTCTCCCTATTTACTACTATCATTATTCATTGCCAGTCTGGAGACAGGAAGGATGGTTCACTGCTTCGGGCCTGAGACTTGGGAGAGTGAGATTCAGTTCCCAGCTCCACCACAGACTTGCAGGTGTGACCTTGGGTGAGTCACTTAGCGTCACATTTGCGAAGGTACGTGGGCACCTAAAGACGCAGATGGGGGCTAGGCCCCTAGTGCTTTGGAGACTGCTGCTAGGCACTGGTCTAGATCTTTACCCACCTGAACACCTCTGAAAAACCGTCCCTTTGTCTCTCTCTGCCTTTGGTTCCCATCTGTCCCACAAGGATACTAGCCCTGCCCCATCTCACAGGGTGCCGTGAGAATAAAGCCACTGAAGGTGGCTTGGATGCTACAGTACGGGGTTAGGTGGAGGGGTCGGTGGCAGATCCATACCTTAGATCGATGGACTGAACGGACGTCTACCCAAAAAGCCTGGTGTCCTTTCGTATACCTGGATAAAACGCCGCCAGGGGCTCACGGTTAGTTTCAACAGCTCCTAGAGCAGACAGGAACCTGAGTCCCATTCAGTTTCCAGAGGAGCCATTTAATCCCTGCCCATCTCCTTTGAAAATTCAGTCTAGAAGTGCCCCACCAAGGGTAGCGTGCACATTTATAACACCCACTTGGGTAAGGGCTGGAGAGACCTCAGAAGGCATCAAGTCCAGCCCCCTGCCCAAGGCAGGACCAACCCCCACAAAATCATCCCAGCCAGGGCTTTGTCAAGCCAGGACTTAAAAACCTCTAGGGATGGAGATTCCACCGCTCCCTAGGGAGCCCATCCCAGTGCTTCCCCACCGGCCTAGGGAAATAGCTTTTCCCAATATCCAACCTAGATTCCCCCCTGCGTCCCCTGCAGCAACTTGAGACCATTGCTCCTCGTTCACCTGTCTGGAGAGCGCCCCTTTACTCAGTCTGCCTGGGCCACCACGGGAGCACAGCGATTGTGCGTGTGCATGCAGGCACACGTCTCTGGCTCTCTCTACTGGAAAGTTTTAATCCCAGATGTTGCCGTATACACATCACAGCAGAATTATCGAAAGACAATGTTCTGCTCTGTTCTGCGCCTCGTGCCAAGTCAGGAGAAAAGCGCTCTGCTCCTTTCCAAATCTAGAAAGTCACAAATAAAGGCTCCTAAACCAGTAACGCTTGGTATTATGGACCTTTGGACAGACCCAGGTGCTGTGCTCACTGTTTTATGTGACAACACCTTAAGCTGAATCAGCTGGTAGCGAGAACTATTTTGGGGTTTTGGAAAATAAAATGAACAGGATTCATTGAAAGCATCACTCTGAGGAGGGACTGGGGGAAGGGGGCTCAGGATGCAGGCTGCCCTGGGGAGAGAGGCCATCCCCAGCCTACAGCAGCTTGGGGCCACGTGGGAAGCACCTCTCCATGGCTGCTGCAGCTCCAGCAGGCATAGCTGGGGGACGGGGGCATGTCCCCAGGCTGGGGCAGGTCCAGGTTGGTCTGCCCCCTGCGCTCCCCAGCCAGAGGGAGGAATGCAGCAAACCGTGCGCTTTCCCCTCGCGCCCTGATGAAGGGGAACAGCCAGCAATGTCCCTCTAGTAAGCTGAGGGTTGGTAACATGGAGTCAGCAGGCCCGAATAAAGGCCTGTAATGTAAAAACAGCAACAGGCCTGGAATCTAGTGAGCAAGACTTTGGTTCAGTAACACAGCAGCCAGGAAAAAGACCCTATGGATCAGTATTTCTCAACCTTTTTTTATGAAGTACCCCCTTTAAAAAAAATTATAAGTACCCCCAGTACCTACAGTTTTCAGACACACATTTTTTTTCTACCATTGCAACACATTTGTTTAAACAACTTAATCGTAGCCGCGCGGGCGATACAATTTTTGAGTGTAAAAAGTACAAAAATAATCAAGCGCTGTAAAACTTAACACAAAAATTCAGTTTTCTCCCAATTTCAGTTGTGTTGACGTACCCCGCCACCCCCAGACTTCTCTTGAGTACCCCTAAGAGTACTCGTCCCACTGCTTGAGAAACACTGCTATGGATACTTATGTGATTGTGTAAGTTAGGTGGAGCATGGAAGGACATGGGGAGGCACCAGGTACAGATTGTGAGCCAGAGGGCAGTAGAACGTTTCAATAAGAAACGTCTTGGTACCAACAACTCCCCAAAAATGAATGTACATACCGACTCGGTTCAGGACTGGGTCAAAGTTGACAGCATGAAGGATAGTAAGTAAACCTCCCTGCTGCAAGGTGAGGGGTGGTAACTAGACAACAGAGGGTGGCAACCGGGTACGTAAAGAAGTGATGTCAGTTGTTTGTACATGTCTATAAAAGGGCACCGCGAAAGGGGAGCACCGACCGACTGTGGGGAGGGCGCACTAGGCACCTGAAACAATAGGTGTCATTGCCAAGAATTACAGAATGCACAGTGGCTTAGTGTTGAGATTGTCCGCTAACCTCTGTTAATGCCTGGCATTTGGCAATAGGCCTGCTAAGTGTTGGTCCATTGCCAATGCCTGCAGAATGCACAGTGGCTTGGCATTGAGATTGTCTGCTGACAACTATTAATGCATCGCATTTGGCAATAAACCTGCGCAATTGGTTTCATCCTTGCCTGAATCTGCCATTGCTACGGGCTCTTCGAGATCTGCTCTGATGATCCAAGTGCACGCCGTTTAACGCTTTAGATAAAGGGAGCACATGCACGCAGCCGAAAGCGTATCACCACCGACAGAGCGGAGGACCTGTCAGGAACGCACTGGGACAACCCTGAAAACTCTGACTGACAACAGTTCCCATATGAAAGGGGAGACCTTCATCCCCCTCCACCCTCCGTAAAGGGCACCTGGGGTAGAGACTTGGGGCTGAGGTACCTTGCAGGGTAGAGAGGCACGCCCTCAGCCAACCCCCTTCACCTGCTGGTAGGGTTGCCAGATGGTTTCAACAAAAATACCAGACACACTTGACATTCCATCACAATCTACATTCCATCTTATTTAGAACATACCGGACATTTCTATTTTCTCAATTTGTTCCCCAAACACAAAGCTCAAATACTGGACTGTCCAGTTCAAAACCGGACACCTGGCCACCCTACCTGCCTGGTGATTCTGTCTCTTTCCTGTCTGGTTTTGTAAGAAGTCATTCCAAGCACATCCCATTTTGTGGCAACCAAACCCTGACCTTGCTTCATGATAAGATGAAACTGTATGGCAAATTTGGTGGTCCTAGCTCTTACCGTTTAGGAGTAGCCTTTGAACAGATGCACACACAGACAGACAAACTCTCTCAAATGTATCATAGATTACAAAACACACATCTGGCTAGTTTGAAATCTCATATTTATCTATGGAGTGAGAGGTTTTCTCCTCTTGGGTTCTGAGCTTTAGGATGCTCACAGGTCCCTTTATTTATTTTTGTATTTTTAAAGAAAACATTTCTGTTCCGCTGACTTCACCACACAGACAACACTCAGCAGCGACTGAGGTCAGCCTTGTTATACCATGGCGTATTATTGCCTCTGCGTGCAGAAAACACACACCAGAATACCCTTAGACCCACTTTAGAGAACTGCGTTCTCCTGCTAGGCCTCCTCCGCACAGGCAGCTCAAGCTTAGCACCCATGGATTCACACCACAGGCACAGCATCACCATGACAACAGCAAACGCTGTAGTGTAGACGGGGCTTACGCATGTACAGAACACAGTGACCAGCTGTCACTGCTATGGCACAACAGGCCTGCATCCGTGAACCAGCGGGAGGAAGGGAGTGTCCATGTTTGCCAGGGCAAACAAAAAAGCTGCTGTCAAGAAGAAATCATACGAGAACATCGCTAGGGCACAGTGTTTCCCACAGCTATCTTGAAACATGGCTGGTTTTGTACCATAACCTGGGCTGCAGTCAGCATCTTCAACCCTGTCTCCCCTGCATGGCGCAAAGGCAGCCCTAGTGAGTAGTTAGGGAATGCAGGCTGATGTTACAGTTGTAGATGATATTGGGTCCATGGCCGCAATGGATAGTCATCTGGCAGTTCTAGCTTTACACACAAAATATAAATAAACCCCAGTTCAGACCATGGACGACATCTTGACCAAACTGCTCTGCGTTGCAGATTTGCTCTCAGCTGCAAACCAAACACATTAGAACTAACCCTCCATTCCAGATATCCAAACAACGTGCTCAATCCCACTCCAGGTGAATGACGAGATACTGTCAACAGCCCTTGACAAAAATGTCCTACCAGAGCAATGAAGTTCAGACACGGATTGGAGAGAGCAAATCTGGAATACCAGATTCCATGCCACAAAGCACAAGTCAGTCCCTCTTAGGAGATCCAGGATTTGAGCATGTGGCGTATTGAAAACTGTTAAAATTGTAAACTATCACTTAAAATGTCAAGGGTCTTTCCTGTTGGCAGGATAGAAGGCTCTGTAGGGAAGCTTGCAACCTGGAGCTGTCAGACTGCAAAAAGCCAGCCTAGAGCAAAGTGGGAGCACCATGCCTTGTCATGGGGAAAGGCCTGCTTTGTGTCTCTGTTTTTGGTTCTTGTGTGTTAAGATTTTGGATTTTAAGAAATAAAGTAGTGATGCACTGCAAACTTCTAGAAAGTGTATTCTAGATCTGTATCTAATTCTTTGTAATTGGGATGTGAGAGTGTGACCACCTGAGCGCATCGGTTAACGTACAGGATTACCTGCAGGTTCCCTCCCCCCACTTGCTGCCTCTGGATCAGAGGCAGCGCCGGTATGCATGGAGAGCCGGCTTCCTGTGCGTACCAGCTCCCACGGAGCTGCCTGCTCCCTCCCCCTGCGCAACTGCCTCTGATATAGAACACAGGTTGGCAGGCGGGAGCCAGTGCATGTGTGGAGCCGGCTCTAAGGTTGTTTTCCCGTGCTTACAGGCTCCTGCTGAGCTGCCTGCCCTCCCCCCCGCAGGCTGCTGCCTCTGATACAGAGGCAGCAGTAGATGGCAGGGGGGGAAAGCGGGAACCGATGCTCACAGGGAGCTGGTTTAAAAGCTGGCTCCCCACACGCAGCAGCTCCCAGGGAGCCAACTGTGCCCCCCACGTGTGTTACCACTGAAATGGTCAGCAGTTACACCTTTATTTTAATAAATGCATTTTAATCTCTCTAGTTTGTATGCTGCAAACAGAACAGAAGGGAAGAGGGGCTATAGGGCAGAGCTGAGGAGCACTGGCAAAGTTATGTAGGGAAGACTGCCAAGCATCTGTGCTCAAAGACTTATGTGCGCTCAAGAGAGAGACATACCGGCCACTCTGAGCAGTATCATCAACCGAGGGTGCCGTGACTTCCAATCCTGCCTGTCTGGGGTGCCCTGCAATGTGTGAGCATGAAGTCTGGTACTTTCTCCCGCTCAAGAACCGTCCCTGGGCTAGATTCACTCCTGGATCATGCTGGAAAATCTGGCTTGAAGGGGACTCCAGGAGGATAATGTACCAGCAACTTTCACTCCCCAGAAGAGGCCTGCAGCAGGCGAGGCCCACCTAGAAGTGATCACCGGTGGAAAACGTTGCAATTCACTGGAAATCCCATGAGGCTTTCACTGGCAGCATCTTGCCCTTTGGGACAGCGACAGTGCAAACACGCACCCTGGAAGCACGTTTACCTGAGTCACTATTCAGTGCGGGGGCATTTGCATCCCCGTGGCTAGTGCAGCTGAATCAAGCCCAATTACTACCACTGTACTTAGAGGCACCACTGCTTTTCCAAGGCATGTTCCATTGTCCTCTTGGAATGGCTGTCTAATCCGTTCTGAGCTAGACAGCTACCCCGGATAGCAGCAGAGATGTGACTGTCTCTGCCACAGGCACATTTGATAAGAGACACATTAGAATGCCCCCATTACCTCTCTGTACTTGCCTTGGATACCTCCAGGTCCCCGGAGTCCATCCTACTTGAAGGGGAATCACAGGACACACCCTAGGACTTATGGGCCTGGCCAACGCTCACTGAAGTCTACACTGCCAGCTGTGGGGCTAAGGAGCTATTGAATTGAGGGGTAGACATTTGGGCTCATGATGGAACCTGCAAGGGGAGAGGGTCCCAAAGCCAGAACATTGACACCCACAATTATTACACAGCTTCTTAGCCTGAGCCCTTTAAGCCTGAGCCAGGTGGCCCTGGGCCAGCTGCAGATGTCTAACTGCTAGCGTGTAACATAATAATCGAGTAACCGCTCCAAAGCTTAGCAGTTACAGGATTATTCGATAGTCCCTGGGGAGTGGGGCCAGCAGCCAGTGCGCTCCCAGCCAGCCCTCTGCCACACTGTGCTGCTGCCTATCAGAGGCAGCAGTGCAGAGCTGGGGGGAGAGGGGGGGGCAAGCATCTGTGTGGGATCCAGAGGTCACGGGGAGCCGGCTTAAAAGCCAGCTCCCCACGGGCATCGGCTCCCCCTCCCCCCAGCGCCTCTAATACAGAGGCAGCAAGGGGGGGGGCATGTAATTGTTAGGATTAGCCAATAAGCCCAGGCTTATTGGTTAATTGTTTACACGATTATACACTCACATCCCCACTAACTGCAGTATAAAAACGTAACCGGAGAGTCTTTTGTATTCACATCCCTGGCAGCAGGACTGGGCCCTGTGAGAATGGAGGGTGCTTTGAGGGAGTGGGTGGGTGGAAGAGTGAAGGCAGATTGTGCTGGCCCCATCTAATCGTCACATGCCTGCTTTGACTCACTTGCACAGGGCTGGGTGGTTTGCATCAGCCCTTCCTCCTCCTCCTCAATGTGAGATACAGAATAGTAACGGGCCAGTGGATGAAGGTGGAGTGAGAACACTTAAAACAGCCTCACTTTGCTCTGTGCTGGTAACAGATACACACCCAAGTCCAGCAGGAGGAAACTAACAACCCCAGCAACGTTGGCCGTTGTGCTCGTAAGGTACAGAAAAAGGCTACAGAAACGGTTAGAGGTATGGAACGGCTTCCAGACGAGGCAAGGGTAGAAAGAGAGGGAATGTTCAGCGTGGAAAAGAGATGACTGGAGGGGGCGGGGGAAGGAGAGAGAGGATAAGAGAGAGATCTATAAAATCATGACTGGTGTGGAGAGAGTGCCTAAGGAAGTGCTATTACCCCTTCCCAGAACACAAGAACTAGGGGGTGACCCAATGAAATGAATAGGCAGCAGGTTTAAAACAAAAGGAAATATTTCTTTGCACAATGCACTGGTGGAACTCACTGCTAGGAGATGTTGTGAAGGCCAAAAGTGTAACTGGGTTAAAAAAAAAAAAAACCACACAAGTTAATGGCAGACAGCTCTATCAATGGCTATTAGCCAATTTGGTCAAAGATAGTCCAGGATGCAGCCCCATGTGCTGCGTGTCCCTGAGCCTCTGACAGGCAGAAGCTGAGACAGGACAAGGGATGGATCACTTGATAAACTGTTAGTTCCTTCTGAGGCAGCTGGCACTGGCCTTTGTTGGAAGACCGGTTACTGGGCTAGATGGACCATGGGTCTGAACCCGTATGGCCGTTCTTACGTTCAAGGAAGAGATGTTCAAGGTAGATTCCATTTAATAGCAGCCAGGAGATTAACAGCTTCCAGGTAATAGCACCACTTTGCTAGGAAGCAATCCCCTCTCGCTGACTTTAGTGTTCATGGGATTTGGATACAGGTAACAGCATGCTGCTTATTAGCAACCTGCTTTTGGAAGACAGGCTCCATCCTAGGCAGGTCTGCAAGGCTGCAACTCGAGGAGGACACGCTCAGACCCGCTTTCCCTAGCTGCAGTCTCACAAACCTCCCTGCAGCTGGTCCCATCACTTTCCTTCCACAGCTGCTGCTTCACTAATTTGCCTGGAGCCAGCACTTGGTGGGTCCCAGAGCTTCCTTCCTTCAGGGTAGCCTCCCAAACCCACCTTCTACTCATTAGCAACTACCAGAAAATAGCAACTTTTTGCTGGAAACTGAGGTTTAGTTAATAAACAGAATGTATTGTAGCGAAGAAAATGGAAGGGCAGAGATTCCCTCAAGACACCAGGATGTATTTGTCCCTATACGCTGAAAAAAAGAGCGTGTGTCCTGAAATGAGAAAGCTGATGACTTACGGCCCTAGCATCCATCAAGCCAAGAGAATCCTTTTAGGTATCAGGCACATACTGTTTAAAGACCACTGGATTTCAGCCAGTGGTGCCTAAATCAAATTTTCTAGCACTTTGCTGTATAAATCCAGGCGCAAGATCTAGTCTATGCAGCCTGTTACGGCCCAGATGTACACACACACACACACACACACACACACACACACACAATAAATGAATGTTAATGGAAGTCATGCATATATATACTGGGGGAGAAGACTCCTCCCAATCTTTTATTTCTGTTTGGCTACTGTGCTCCAGTGTCACAATATGCTTCTCTAGCCACACCTACTGGTCTGAAATGGAAGTGCTCTGTTAAATGTTCATCTCCATGTATGCTTTCGGATTACAGCTATCCAAAATTCAAAATATACAAAAATTCCTCTCATACAACACTTCACAGCCTTGGGTATCTCATACCTGTGGGAAAACATTATAAAACATTATAAGAGATCAAATCAATCCTGATAGGTTTCCTGTAGTTGCCAGGGTCTGCCACCAAACACTTCAGAGCTCCCAACAACATGAGAAACGGGAACGGATACTGAAGGAAATTTGGCTGAATCAGCTTTAATGCTGGACAGCTTCTGTGCATTTCTTATGCTCTTGACACATGCTGTTGAATCACAGAGATTGCAGACACGGCCCATAGATCCTATGCAACACCCTGGCTTTATGTCGCAATGTTTGCGTAGCAAGCCAACATGCATGCGTAACATTCCCCATTTAACAGCCTAACTTAGCAGCTCACAAGAACACACCCTGAGATATTTCCAAGTCAGTGATTTCAAACCCTAACATGCATCACGCCAAGCAACCGTTTTACTGACTGGGCACCCACAGCTAAAGGTCAGAACCATAATCATGCCCAGTTGTCACATTAAGATTGTTTAGTGGCTTGGCTCTTGAATACGATCTCTCCCTTCCCTGCCTGGTGAGAGGTGTTTTCTCCTCCCTTCCTTTTACCCAACTGATTAGAAGCCGGGGGAATCCAACCATGCAACTGCTTTTATTCCTATCTCCAGTGGGGACAGAGGACTAGCTCTCCACGCTAGGGATGTAAGAAATCGGTTACAAATATAACCGATAAAAATCCTAGTGGTTACACGCTGCAGGCTCCCCAGGAGCAGGGCCGGAAGACTGGAGCTGGTGTGTGCCAGGAGCTGGCTTCATGCGTATACCAGCTCCTGCCTGCCCCCCTCACCTTCCGCGTCAGAGGCAGCAGTGCAGAGGTGGAGGAACAGGCATCTCTGTGGGATCCAGCAGTCATGGGGAGCCAACTTAAAAGCAGCTCCCCATGGGCACCAGTTCCCGCCACCCTCCCCCCCCCTTGCTGCCTCTGATACAGAAGCAGCAAGGGGTGGTGGTGCATGTAGTTGTTAGGATTAACCAATAAGCGCAGACTTATAGTAAAAGCATCCTAGTAGTATGCATAGTACAGTATAAGCCAGCTCCTGACACACACCAGCTCCCAGCTGTCGCCCTGCTCTCAGAGGTCTACTGCAGAGCCCGCAGTGCATCCGGCTCTCCAGGACCAGAGCTAGGAGCCAGCAGGTATCTGTAATGGAAACCGAGAAGCTGATGCCTATCAGTTAACCCTCTAAATGGTTACACTCTTCCATCTCTACTCCAAGTGGGCCTGTTTGGCCATCCCTTCCCTCCACATCATGGGCCTTGGAGAGGGCGCCTGACGTCACCATGCTGCTTGCGGTCAGAGATGCAGGCGGTGTAATACCATACGTGTGGGGGGCGCACAAGGGATCTATGTGCTTCCCAGGATTCTCTCATCCGACAAGATACTGTTGGCTAAGGAGCACAAAATGCACAAAAGGTCCCCAACAGAGTAAATAGCTGTGCAGTCTCCTTCCCGGGGTAGGAGGCAGAGGTTGCTAGTAGCTGTTTTCTGGTGATGCTCTGGAGTCACCCTTGTCTGCAAACAGATTTGTGGACTCCAAGCTGCTGCTTCAATGGAGACTGAACTCAGTAAAACAAGAGCTGTGATTCCCAAACCATGTCCCTGTTGCTAACAAAGAGATATGGACAGTTGCCTCAGTGAGGATCAAAAGCTGCCTTTTGGGGTTTTTTCTGGGAAGAGAAGGGTTTGCTATAGGAAGGGGGATGGACCCATGATGTTGCAGGGTTAGAGAATCCACTGTCACCTGCTATGCCCTTCTGCTGCTTGTCCCTATTGTATTCTCCCGCCCCTGGACAGAGCAGGGCCCTTCAGTAACTAGAGGTAAGGCAGCAAGGGCTCAAATCTTTCATATTGCAGCTTCATAACAAGCTGCACTCTCCTACTTCCTACCCCACCCACTACCAGCCCTCTGTAGTTTCTTCCCCATTTCCACCAAGCCCCCACCTCTCTCTAAGGGCACAATGACTTTCCCATAAGAGCATCCTAATTCCATGCATTACTAAAGCCAGGCTCAGCAGCACTCTGTAGCCTCAGTGGGGAAGAGAGAGAAGGAAAGTGAAAAGTCTTTTGAAGTAGACAGTCAGGTTTGCACTTGGAGTTCAGAGCATCAGCCACAAAGAAAGCCCAGCATAGAACTACTCAGAAGTCTTAGGCTAAGCTGCTTTCCATTCATAAAATGAGGTGATGTCAATGCTACAATGCACATTTCTGGAAAGCCCAGTTCTGTTTGCCGGTTCATGCCCTCTCCCCTGCTCTCTTCCTATCATTTACATTCTAGTTCTTTATTAAAGAGCCCTAGAACTTTTAAAAACGCTACATAAAAGACATGAACGACAACATGCCTCATCCAACCTTAGGGCTTTATTACCACCAACGTATGGAATTCCAGGCTGGCCTAGGGGGGGAAAAAAAATAGTGAAGAAAGCATCGGAGGACGCCAATCCCAGATCTAAAGCTTTGCCACTATTAACTCTTTCCGAAGGGCAGCACACAAAAGAACATTTCTTTCCAACCAAGCCTGCAGTGACATTCACTTTGCTTTGCTAACACACCAGATTATGATCGTGTGAAGGGAAGCACCCTAGCCTGTCTCCTACCACCACAGCACAAGGAAAATAACTTCCTAAATATAACCTGAAACTGTGTATGGCAAACATTTTGGAAGAATTGGCAGTATCTCGCCCCAAGTGTGTGTGGAGGGCCTTGGGAGAAAGGCAAAAGGGTTCTGTTCATTCTTGGAGCTACTTTTGTGCTTTAATACTCGCGTTAACAATCAGACACAGACAAGGAGATGCAATAAACCAGCAGCACTCTTTCAAAAATATTTATTAGCTTATTTAAGTGGCCTGTTGTTGCTGCTGTTGCTGCCAGATCAAGCCCATAGAAAACCCGTGCTGCAGGAATCCAGCCCCTTTAACACTGTCTCCAGGTGAAATGTCATTTTCACGCACGCACCCCCCCCCCCACACACACACACCTTTTTACAAAAATAAGGACAGTAGCAAGCCTTTCTATGGGCTGACTCATCAGAAGAGTAGTTGGTATGCGAATATTCTTTTTGCATATTCAAACCTTGGAGCCCCCAAAACATCCTTTTAGACACATGCGGGGGGAGAAGAGCACCAGCCACACTAGATAAGGCTCATTGGCTAGCTGCTTCTTATAAGAGATTAGCAGAGACATGGAGACGATTAGATTTCACAGGTAACACCTGTTAAGATGGAAAAAGTTCTCACGTCTCCTAGTGCTATTATTTAATTGGTTTCTCTGCACACTCCACAATAGAACTGTGCCCTTGGACATCATCACAACCACTAGGGCCACAAGAGTTTCTTTTTTTTAAAAAAAACCCAAAAGATATATATTTTTTTTAGAAAACAGGAGACCCTCGATCCTCAGAAGATATCGATTTTCCACACCTGAGCCTGGATGGAACCAAAACCTTTAACACCTGTCTCCCTACCCCTGTCAATGATCAGACTTGGGAGACCAGTGTCACACTCATAATGAAGAGACTACACATTAGGTAACATGAAGATACTGCATTTAACTACCCAAACCCATTACGTGTAGAAACCAGCAACAAGGGTTGCTTGGCTCAGCCCTGTGACTGCCACACATCAGAGGACCTTCCCTGGTCCACAGCTGCTTTACCTCAACTGTCATGCACATTCTTCATGCCCAGTTATGCACGCTGTACCAGCCCACCCTCCAAAACACCAGCTTCCCAAACCGCTCTCTGCTGCGAAAGGGAAGCACAGACTCCCTGGGATCACTTGCCTACATGCAGGATTGAATCGTGCCAGAACTCAGGAGTGCTCCTTACCCACTTACGCCACAGCGTCTGGTAAAATGCCTCGGCATCTATCGTTTCCTTAACCTTTCGCTACTTTCTGCTCGGTTCCTGTTCAGGCCCTGCCTGTATCTGCTTTTCTCCACGCTCCGCCCCAGCTGAGATGGCTAGAGATGATGCAGAGCTCGTGTACTAGACATGGAGATAACATGTATTCCAGGAAAACACGGGAGGAAAGCTTTATATGTAAACCGATTACTGGGCCAGTGTGATTCATTCCCCCCCCCCCACACACTCTTTTTCTGATGGTCTCTCTTTTTCCCTTTCTTTGGCTCAAACCTTATTCCTACTCCTTTTAGCCAATCTGAGTCTCCATTCCCTGTGCCCTCTTTACACTGTTTCCTCTTCCCCCAGCACAGGCAGAGAAAAGGCAGTTCAAGCCAGAGTACATCACAAAAGAAAGTCCCTCCAGGCAAGTCCCCTTTTCATTTCTGTTCTGGCTCGTCTGCCACTGTTGTCACCTCGATTGTGGTGGTGTGTTCGTCTGACACTGTGGCGCCCTCGACAGCACTAGACGGCACCGTCACAATTGTGCTCCCGCTGGGAGCCATTTGTGTTACGTTCTGTAGGGTGGTGCCCAGTCCCGGGAGGGTGAGCAGTTGGAAAGGGCTCACCACTTTCACCACAGTGCTGCCATCTTGTATGGCCGCTGTGCTGAGGACTGTCAGGTTGGACGCGTCGGGATGGATCTCAACGGTGTTGGGGAAACTAGAGCCTGAGGAGGCCAGTACAGTGTATCCCCCCAATAACGGGGAGGCTGGGGAGCTGGCTGAGGAAGCCGAGGACGTACTTTTCCCAAGTACCGAGGCTGGAAGGGCAGACACCACTTTGCCGAGAGGGAGGTTGGCAAGCTGAGAAACAGGCACTCCTGGGGCCAAGGCAATTTGTGCTGACTGGGCCAGGACTTGAGAGGTGATAGCAGCTGGCCCAGATGTGGCCCTGGTAAGTCTGGGGCGTTTTAAAGGTGCTGGGATGGAGACTGGAGTCAGCGTCATCAACACATTGTTGAGGTGCTGCGATTTGTGCTTCAGCTCCTTTGCTCGCTTGCGGTGCTCATCACACTGTTGTTCCAACGCTAAAAGGAAGAGGCCGTAATAATTGTTAGTACAGTACTCGCCAACTTCCACCTAGCATAAGCTTCCCAGTGGCCAGCGTCCTAGTTTTTACTGCATAACAAATGAAAGTACAATAAGCAAGGCAAGTTAGCTGATTCTTGGGCATCATTCCAATCTAAACTGAACAATCATTCCAAGCGTTGGCTTAGCAAAAAAAAAAAAAAACCCTACTTTCCTACACACAAAAAACCTCCGACGATTCCAACAGAAGAGACACTGAAATTCCAGTTCGGCATACCTGCTAGATCCCGGGTGTACTGTTCTCTTGAGCGATCCATCTGGCACTTGTGGCTCGCTAGAACTTTCTTTACCAGGTCCAGCATGCCAAAGTTCTGAACTATGTTGTTGAGCAAAACAGCATCTTGAAAACAGAAAAATGGATACAGCTCACAGAGGAGAGAATCATTCCCTACAGAAAGAATTTACTTTTTTCTTTGTAAAACACAAACATACTAAAGCAGCAGCTCTCAAATGGCGGGGTGAGGAATCAAACAGCGGGGTGTAGCGGGAGTGGAACCGGGACCAGCTCAGCATATAGCTTGGGCTACATAACTAAGGCAGCAGGAAGTATTCCAACAAACTGATTCCTGATATGTGTGTACACAGCAGCACAGAGCAGGAGTCAGCAAGAAGCTGCTTTCATATATGGTAATGGTTAAACTACATTGCCAAATAATGGCATAATGGGATGGGAAAGGGCATTAGAAGTATTGGGGAGAAGGCAACATTTTGAGGCAGGGTTTAGAGAAGGAGAGATACACTGATCTTCTCTGATGCTTAAAGTAATGGTAACCCCTATGCAACCTCAGTTCTGCCTCCCTGGGGCTGGCAAGAACCACTAGGAATGATCTGCATGCACTCCAGCTGGAGTCCCCGTGTCAGGTGTAACTGTACTGAATAGTGGAGGAATAAGTTGGAACAGCTTAGAAGAGCTGTGATTGTGATAGGAGGAGATCTGGGTCAGAGTTTCCTCCAGGCATGATATCAAAGGAAAGAGGGGCACATGTCAGTATCATTTCAGTGCAGAATCACATCGGGGGTCAGCAGCAAGGTGGGATGTATGGATTTAATGATGGGTAGGGGAAAATATAGGTTTACATGGCAGACCACATGCGTGCGTGCAGGGCTGTAAAAAGGTCAGAAGTAGCTCTCAAATTTGACAAATGCAGTACTTTGTAGGAGTACTTCAGTGCAGACAGCACCTGTCCACTACAACAACAAGGCAGAGAGAAGAAATGTATTATAGGTATTGTGGGGGCCATACTCAAACTGGGCAGAGTTAAGGCTGTGAGTGTGTTTACCTTAACTTGCTGAACTCAATGTTCTGAGAGGGCGTGAGCTATTACCTGGCAGCCTTAACTCTGCATTTACAAAGTTTTTCCGCCATTTAATAAACACCACCACCACCACCACCACCAAGATGCTGTTTATTAGCTCCTGAAATCAGGCTTTTACCGCTGAGCTGTAGGGGAGGATCCTGGACCCGCTGCTGTAAGCCCTTCATGGTCTCCATAAGCTCCTGATGAAACTCTTCGATCACTTCATCCAGCAGCCCTGCATCCTTCAGACCTCGCCAGAATGTAAACGTGTCATCTGGGGGAGCAGCAAGCACAAGCGAATCTCAGAGCACCAGAAAAAGGCATTGGGAGGCTGAGTGACTGATACAGCACCATGTCTTATTGTGATGTAAAAGGGGTGCACATCCAGCAAGCCTATCAAAAGGCAGGGGCTCACCCTAAACTTGGCTGTGGTGGGGGGTAGAGGCAAAAGCCATTCTAGTCTCTAGGCAGATGGGGATGGGTCAAAACCCAGCAAGAACAGGCATCCTGAGGCAATAGGGGAGAAGCTAAGTCATTTTAATAGAATCATAGAATCCTAGGGCTGGACGAGACCTCAGGAGTCATCGAGTCAAACCCTCTGCCCAAAGCTGGACCAACCCCAACTAAACCATCCCAGCACGACTTTATCAAGCCAGGACTTAAACTTCTAGGGATGGGGAGTCTACCCCCCTCCCTAGGGAGCCCATTCCAGTGTTTCACCACCATAGCTTTAAAGGAAAAACACACATTCCCTTTATAGTCCTCCCATTCCCCATATCAGACAGAACTGATCCTGCCCAAGAGGGCAGAGAAGTTGTGGAAGAGCCCTCTGAGTCACTTTGAACCCTGAGCCAGAGCTGAGGTAGAGTTCCCCCAGGAGTCTCTCTCACACCTCTTCCACAATTCAGCATTGGCAACTGGATTTAGCACCAAAAATCCCTAAACCAATTGGGGATCAGATGTTATCTTCCATGATGCTCCCTAATTCCATTGAATCAGAGAAGCATGGGAGAAGGTATGGGACTCACACTCAGGTTCCGCTGATGGCACTGGCCAGAATTTGGTGCATGTTTGGGTATTCTGACACTTGGGAGCAATTTCACGCCAAGAAAATGCTGTGGCCACACTGATAACACAAAGGACTTAGTCCTACACTAGGATCAAATAAAGCTATGGCAAATAAATACCATGAAGATCAGGCAGCTGAATACGGGAACACCTACATGCAGAAACTGTTTTCCTACTCACCCTAACTATTTTTTTCCTCCTCAACCTTCTCCCCCTATATGCCTTTCAAACACAGGTAGCCCACATGGAGTATGACAGGAGACATTGACAGCATCGTGTCTTGTGGTTTTCCTGAACTGTACCTCCAATGCTAGTGGTCCAATCGCTGGCTTCCTCACAAGTTTCTATGGTGATTGTAGCAGGAGAGCCATTTACTGCAACCAAGATCGAAAAGGAAAAGTAAACACAATAAGTCATGGCTTTTCTATTGTCTTGCCACATAGCATCTGGTTGTCCCTGCATTATACACCCACTCAGGATTACATCCAAGAAAACAGGCAAGTCTGTGCAGTACATGTTTCCTCCAGCCGAAAGCCGAATAAACAGACTCTGAAGTGGGAAATAAAAAGTCACATCTGGCCATAGTGCAAGCTTTGCTTCCCTTTCCATGCAGCTGAGCAATACATAGGGCACTATTTACGTAGCTCTTGCAAAATTCTATTTGCTTCGGGGAGATTAATTTTTATTATAATAATAATAGAAAAATTCATGTAACCGAGGGCTGGCAAGTAGAGTTTGTATCTGGTCTTGTAAGTGGTTCAGGACATGAAAGAGGCACAAAATTCTTATCAGACTGCCTCTGACTGGCATTTTGACAGGCCTGAAGACTGAACAGGCTCCCTCAGTTCTACAGATAATACACTTTGGGATACTGTTCTACCCTTGCTGCTTCCAGCATCTGACTGTGATCATACCCCCAGCCAGCCACTCATATGATCTCTGCTCTCCACAGCCCATTCCAATCTCTATGGTATTGCTACTATAGGGACAAAGGAGTCACATGTCAGTTGAGTTGCCAGGAGGATGTCAAGCTGCATGCAGGAGCTGTATAGCTCAAAATCTGGGCCAGAGCTCCAGTGACCATGCTCTCCCAAAAGAGAGGTGCAGTTTGTAACACTCTGTAGCTTTCACATAATTCCCTGAGGAGTTTGTTCCTTCCACGCTGCAAATCTGGGTTTTCCCATTTGTGCCAAATACATCCTGACACCAACAGTGTGGGAACATCCTGGTTTGCATGTTAACATCATAGACTATCTGAACAGAACTGCTCACAGCAACAAGGGTTAGAGCCACACTGTTGGGTGGTACTACTACTGAAAGAAACCATGGGTTACACTGGTACAGCACCCATAAGTCCTAGCCCAAAGCATGAGGATCAATTGTAAAATGTTCTGGGCAGAGCCAACACAGGGATGCAAAAACAATTTTTGCTTTTCTCCTCCACAGTCTTTGGTTATCAGATTTTTTTATTTTGTAAATTTGCAGGGGCAAAAGAATTAGCAAATAATGAAGTATTTAGAAATAGGAGCACATTTCTACAGAATATTCCCTACTTAAGGCAAATCAAATCTAGATCTTAAGCTCTAAACCAATGTCTTTTTTAAATTCACTTTTGTAACATTTGCGTGAGATCTGACAGAAATTTGTAGCCATTTGTGGCTTTATTTAATCGGTCATCAGACAAAAGCAATAAATAATTCAGAAACGGAGCCTTAAATGAAAATATCTAAATTATTCTGCAGGAAATCAGGTGTCACCTTTGAAAGAAGATGCAATAAAAGGGGCTCCTCCTCTCGCAGTCTAATGCCATGAACCATGAGGGCAGCTAGCAGCTGATCAGATGCTGGCATGGAAGGATGACCAAATTACATGAGGACTACTACATTCCTGCAGGTTATCTGGAGGCTGCTACTTTGGCTCTGCACTTTTAGTAAGCCAGGATGCAGTATGAGTAACTCTTTAGAACAGGGGTCTCAAAATCAATCTCTCTTGGGGACAGGGCCAGTCCTCAAATCCTCCTAGTGGGCCAGTGGGCTCTCCCCTCTGGCAGGGAGGGTCAGAGATCTCCATGCATACCCCCTTATTTCTTCCGAATCTGCCTGCCACCCCAAGGGTGCCTACTCCCCAGGGCCCATGGTGCAACCATGGGTAGCACAGCAGGGCTAAAGCAGCTTCTGGCTGCTACCTCTGTGCTGCTGCTGGCATGTCCTTGTGGCCTGAGAGAGGCGTGTGCAGAGCCATCTTGTTTATAGGATGGTTTGGGGTGTCCGTCCTGTACACAACCCGCTCCCCGGTTCTCAGGTTGGCTTGTGGGGCCCTGGCAGGCTGGGGCCAGCAGCAGGAGTCAGGCCCCCCACACCCACAGTGGCAGTGGGAGCTGCAGGGAAGTGGAGCTATGCAGCTCTGCCGCCATCTCCCAAGCTAGCACAGAATGGGGCTGGGGCACTTTGCTTTCCACTGCCACAGTGAAGTGGAGCAAACTGGCCAGCCTGGGAGACAGCAGCGGAGGCTGCCGTGTCACTCCGCTTCCCCGCAGCTCTCATCGCCGTGGTGAGTACAGGGGGGCCCAGCCTCTGCTGCCACCTTGCGCCAGGCCCCCCAGTAATTCCCAAGGCTGCATCCCTCAGGGGAGGGGACTTGAGGGAAGAAGTGTGATCAGGGACAGGGCAGACCCTGGGCGGGAAGAGGGAGGTTAGGGACGGAGCAGGGCCTGGACTTGGGGGAAGGGGATGGACACTCGCCCCAGGGCTGCAGGGACTCAGCTGCTAGCAGCCATGCACAGGCCAGATTGTGGAACTGCTCAGGCTGCAGATGGCCCCCAAGCCGTGAGTTTAAGACCCCTGCTTTAGAATGAACATTATTTTTACAGAACACCAGAGAGTCTTCCTTCCTGACAGCTACTGCTCTGCCGTGGTTACAATGGATACTTCTGCAGAGCTCCAACATGAGACCCAGCAACAGGGGGAGGGAAGAAGTGGAGGAAAAAGTAACAAAAGGAAATAGTAATTAAACTGATCCTGAAGAGCCCCATTAGTGAGGGCTATGGAAAACACTACACATACCATCCGCAGAGGCAGGAGTGAGAGGAATATACTCTGTTGACGTCTGGCTGGTTAAAGACACTCTCGCTCCGGTCAGGTCAATTTTAGTGCTTCGGCAGGTGTTTGAGCAGACCTTGGTATGCTGGTAGAAATCCAGCTCTCCAGAGTCCATGATCTTCCTGCAGCACAAAGAACGAGCATGAGGACACGCGTGTATCAGTCTGGCACAGACACAGTGAGGCAGAGCACTGGAAACAGCTCCTGTGCTGCAGGATTTATCTGCATTTCAAACATACAAACCTCTCAAAACCCTGCATGAATCAATTCTGCACTTTAGCTTCCTGCCCTTCTTTCCCCTTACATTTAAGACTATTCCAATCAGCCTGGTGGGTGCTGCAGCAGCCTTGTACTTCTAGTTCCCATCCCCTAAAGATCAGAGGGGCTGGCAGAGGCGATGGGCCAAGAGTGAGTTGCTTCTCTTTTCTCCCTATTATCCGATTCTGGAGGGAACATTAAATTAACCAAATCAGTGGTCCATAAATGAAAGTGTGAGTGAGAGAAACGTGTACTCTGATAGGAAAAGAGGGGGGAAATATCAACAAAACAAGCATTTAATCCCCTTCTATACAGCCCTTACATGTGAGTTAACAACTATACCACTCACTGGAGGTGAGTAACGTGCTAATACATTGTGAATAGGGCAAAACTGAGCTAGAATATCCACATTCGAGCCAAGACAGAGACCTAGGAGTGTGGTTTCTGAACATTACTCTAACATGGTTTGAACCTACAGGCTGAGCAAAGCACATTAGAAGCTGGTTTGACCACAAGTGGGTCTGAACTGTGATGAACAGAAGACTGTTAAAGACAGCTGAAAGGTCTGTGTAGATGGGGCCTTAATGTACAAATTTTTGGGTGGAGAAGCCATTGACTAGCCTGTCCACGCAGGCCTTTTGTGAGAAATGGAATGGGTGAGGCGTGCTGTGTGGCCAAGTGTTTGCCCCAGATACTCTGTCTGCTCTACAAGGAAAAAGTTACAAAGCACTATAGATGAAGAAGGGAAACATGGACTCTTCACTGGTGAAGGGCACTATACTGCAGTTTCTCTCATTCGGTCCTTCAGTGCAGATGGCTACATTGGCAAAGCAAAGTGAAGGCAGGACCTAGGGAGCTTGCAAGGTAGATAAAAACAGATTTAATTTTAAGGCTCCAATACTGCCTAACAGAAGGCACCTTGTGGAATGAGCACAGTAATGTATATGAAAGGAAAACCCATCAAAGCAAGTGTCACAGCAGGTTAATAAAATCAGGAAGTGGCTATTATCCAAGGAGAATAAGGTTCCAGAGGAAGCAGCAGCAGATTTGAATTCCAAACGGCACGTACACCTTAGTGCACACCTGCTTCTGCAGGTGATTGATTAGGTGTGTGAAAATTCTGCAAGCACACTGACAGAATCTATGCGTATGTGCACACAGATGAGAGGCCAGGCTGAAACCCACTGAAAGTCAGGCCCTTGGAACAGGATTTCCTCACTGATCATCATGCAGTAGCGACTCCTCTCCAAATCTGGCAGATTAGCAGAGAGGACAAATTCCCATAGCTCAAAGAATGTAAATATGCCTCAAGCAGGAGGTCTAAATATACCTAAGCAGTTCTAATTGAGGCCAAAAGAAACAGGATGCAGCATGAGCTCTTACAGGAACAGACTGCTGTAAATAACACTAAAAGACTGAAAATACCTAGGAAGATCAAAAAGAAAATCTTGCTGGGGAAATAAGTCTGAGATTTATGGGGAACCAGGGTCAAGCATACAGAGCTCTCTGCCTACTGCCTGAATGCTCTGTGGATGGGTTATTTAGCAGATAATATGCTCAGCTGAGGGAAGGAGAGGAAATGGAAATCAAGTCACAATGGGCTTTTTTGACAAACTTCAGGCTGAGTTATCAAACAGGAGGAGGAGCAGGAGAAGGACAAGGACAGGTCTTACTCTGATCCGACTGGACATCTCACGCCAGCACATTTCCCCATCATCACAGAACCTCTCTGGAGAATGGCACAGTGAGAAGCTCAAACCATGAAATAGCAGAAAGCTGGTTTCCCCTCCATCTACCCCACATCCTGGAGATCCTCCCTGGGTGTAAAAAAGGCTGGCTGCAGCTCCTTTTGAAATAAGGCATCTCAACTCAACTAAAGGACATTGCCACAGTGGCACAGATGGTCTCCCCACCCGCAGGGACTAAACACGCTGCCTCTACAGTACACTCAACCTCTGCTGACTAGAGACAACAACATCTTGAATGGCTGTTGCTTCTAGGCTACTGGGCTGGCCCTCCCACATCTTTTGCAAACAGGTTTTGTTCCTCCGAAGACCTGGCTGGCCAAAACACGGATGTATGGAGTCGCAATGAACCCAGGGGTAAAAGCCGATTAACAATATTATGAGAGCAGTTTGTGTTACTGCCAGAGCTAAGTGGGTAGGACAGTGCTGCTAGGAAAAGACTGTGCCCATGACGATTCCAAGGTAGGAAAGGATTTCTTTTTTGTTTCTGGCTACAGATGAAGAAACAAGTGGATTTTGGTCAGATAGACGTCGAAAGCTTGTGGTCTGGGAGATTATAAAAGGAATTCCTGTAGTCAAAGCCAGAGAAGAGGAAGGTACAAATAAGGATTTTGGGGAAGAAAAAAATAGACATAACACAGCAGAGGGCATGTCCGCGTACGGACAGACTAATCTCATACTGCAGGGAGTGCGGATTCAGCAGGTGGAACTTTTCTCCCGGTCAGCAATGAAGCGATGCTCCGGAAGGGCAGTTGGCAGTGCTCTGCTGCCCCAAGTTCTGCCTTTCAGAAGAGGTATAAATAGCCCAGCCTGGCAACTTGTGGGCGATTAAAGATCTCATGACACTATTTGTGAGAGGAGATGTGGTTTTCATTCTTGTCAAGTTCCAGATAAGAAGTTAATGTTTTGCCTTTCCAAATGTCCCCTGCATTTCTGTGGAGGAGCCTGCACTGCCCTGCCTTGGCAATAAATGGTGATGTCTGCCTAAAAGCAAACCCAGGCCTGACTCAAGTCTGGTGCAAATAAGCACGCAGGCAAGGCCCGAGAGGAAGGAATGTTTTGAATAACCAGGCAGATTAAGCATGGTACAGCGAGACCACATCAAGAACACAGGACGAGCAACCTTGTACTGGTATTTCTGTTTCTGATAACCAAAAAATTACAGATGCAGCCATAAAACTGTCAACTACACACATAGCAGCAACATCCCAAGTAACAGGTTGTACTCCAAATGGGGTATTGGGCATTTTACGTATCCTACACAATACCTAATCAATTGGTAAATATTATTAGAACAACCAAATCTCGTTTTGCTATAAAATGGGCTTAGTCAGAACAATCGATGGGAGAGACTGGGCAGGATTGACCCACAGGTCCTGCTCAATGTAACTAGAAGTAAACTAGCCCTTCACACCGGTGACCCAGTGCATGGCGTTCCATTGTGTGGAAGAAAAGGAGCCACAACCTCCTGCCTGGTACTGCAGGTAGCATACAGGTGAAGTGTAAGTGACCTAAGCTTTATTATTGTATTATAGTAGATCTTACATTAATTGCTTTAGAATGTATAGTATTTAAGGTTTAAATTGTATAGTAACTGTTTTTAAGGCTTGTAAAACTTAAACAACTGTATTAACTGCTTAAAGCTTGCAATAAACAAGAATGTGGTTAAGTAGCCCTGGAGTGTCCTGGTTTCCCTTGGATCTAAAATAAATCGAACCACATGACAATTTCCAACTGGATAGTGTATTTTCTTCACTTCCTGTTCTAAATCTGTTAAGTGCTATTGTCGTGTGGTTGTTAAACAACTGCCATGCACTACGCTAGAAGAAGCTGCAGATCACATGGTGGCCCTGAGACTATAACAGGTAGGTGACAGTCCCTAATTTCTTAACCACCTCTGCCTACCTGCAGCAAAGAATACGCTTATAGAAAATGGATCACTAGATGGATGGACAGTTATTGGGACAAATTTTCACTATATTCAGGGGCACATACTCAGTTGCTCAACAGCTGTATCAGAGCATATAGAATATCCTCCTGGATTCTCCCAGAAAGAAGAAACCAAGGCAATCCATGACACATACAAGCAAACAAAGGCACTAACCTGAGCATGATCCCATTCATCCGGATTGCTCGTTTCCAGTCCTTCAAGGTTGACTTGCCAGCCAAGTGGACAAACTCTTTGGGACTAATTAAATGATCATCATACTGCAAAGGGGAGAAATACAATGTGGTGTAATGCAGCAGGAAATGCAGACTGGTTCCACGTAAGGACAGGCATAGGTTATGCCAGGATGCATACACTGTATCTAGCACTCTGCCCAGTGACAGAGTGGAACAACCCTGATGACCAAGTTTTAACAGTATTGTTAAAACCAAAGCTGGGTTCCTACCAAATCTCCTGATCTGAAACCTCCAAATTTTGGAGAAGTGTGATTGGACTTGTGGGTTAGGTCCATCTCTAGTGAAAATCACTCACTAGGATATTGTGTTTACACTAAAACAGATCCTAAGAGAAGCGAAGAGCCTGAACTTTGGCAGAAATTGGTTACGAATTCTTCTAGCGCTGTTTGTACCACAAAGCATCAGACAGGAAGGTCATACAAGACCCTTTTAATGTGATCTGTGCAAAATATACCTAGCATTATAGTGTGCTGCTCCATACCACCACTGTTTTATTTAGCTCTCATCTGCTCTCACTATCAAGCAGATTAGTGACAAAAACAAATTGTTCCCAACCACCAGTTGGTATCCAGTTTTCTGAGCAGCACGTTGCCCTGTGGTCAACCCCTCAAAGTGCTCCAACTATGACTTGACCAGAAGAGTTGCAAAGATTCAGGCTCTTGGCCACTCATTCTTTGGCCTCTGCAGAGTTCATCAACAAGGACAATTAATGGCAACTGCAGCAGTCACTTGTATGATGTGGACATTTGTCCCACTGGAAACTAGACAGACAACCAGCTTATTTCATATTGAATAGCCATGTGAGCACGACATTTTCCCCTCATTACAGGTGGTTTGAATGGGTGACATAGGATTTTGTACCCCATTATCCATCTTCTAAGCTCTACAGTTGTCCTTTAATATAGCTTCTATGGGGAATTCAAAAAATATGGATTTGCTACCCCTAGGTCCCTTTTCATTCCCTCCTATGCTAACAAGTACATCTGATATTCCCAACTGCTGTATGACATGAACATTTTCTTATAACAGGAACCAGAGTCAAGTACGATGAGGAAGCTGATAGCTGGTGGTAGCAGGCACAACTGATCTGCACCAGTCTCTGCTGTTTGCCTTGGAGAGAAAGAGACATGGAAAGATCCATCTCTCCAAGAGGAGGGCGAGAAAGCCATCTCGTCAAATACTCCCTGGCAGCACGGCCTGAAAGCACACATTACTTAAAGAACAAATTATTGTTTACCCTTGATGCCTGTGCTATCATGAAACACATGTTCTGGGAATTAAAAGTGCCCCCCACTCTACCACTCATGAAGAGTTTTTTCACCCTCCAGTCACCTTAGTGAAAAGAGTGGAAACAGGTCAATGCCATCTTTACCAAGAAGGTTTGCATCACTGTATCAATTTCCTTTAAACTAATAATGATAAAGGGAGTGTCTACATTTTAGAAAACTGCTCAAACGCAGAGCCAGACTGAAGTTGAAGTGCCAGCCAGAGCTGCTCAGTTTTCCTCTGAAGCACTAAGACACATAATGGACAACAGGAAGACAAATGGTACTCAGAATAGTGTCTTCCTGTTTTCAAGGAGAAAGGAGATCTCAACACAGTTCTAACAGAGCCCTGCTTCCTACACAACCAGAACCCACATATGGGTGGTGTTCAGCAAACAGGTAGCATGCACCAGACAGATTCATAGCAATGGTAACTGGAATGTTGGATTTCATTAGCATCTGTGGTGTTTAATCTCCTTTCTGGGCAAGGTCGTCAACCTAAACACACACAGGTATGGTCCTTCCTTATGGACTTTCGGAGGACTCTGTAGCCTCACCTGGACACATTTCACATTAATGCCAGGGCATACGAACTTTCTCCATATCAGGTTGGCTTTACTATCTCCGCAGGTGATAGGGTAAACAATCTCAGCTTCCAAGCTGTCCTCCTCTTCAGCCATCTTCACTTCTCACAGGGAACGAGGGGCAGGGTTTGGGGAGGATCAAAAAGAAAATAAGTTACAACTACTGATTATCATCAAAGCTTAAAGGCATTTTGGGACAGAGTGGTAAAAAGAGAAGCCAGGGTACAAAAAGAGAAGCCACGCAGGAAAATTAGACTTTTCAGACAAATTTTTAGCCAGCCTTCAATACCAAGCAACCAGCTGATCTCAGACAAAATGAGTGCATGCTTATTTTTGCAGGCCCATAAAAGTCAGTGTCTGTGACTGAACATTTGATTCTTTATGTGAATGAAAAAAAACTGGAGACAGATGATATAGCCACACGCATTATTAAGGTGTAACTGTCTATTTTAAAGGTAGGTGGGTATTCCACAGTGCCCAAAGAAGGGCTTATAAGCAGGTAACCCTGTCTTCTGCAAAATTAAACCCTTGCAAACCCAGTCGATGAGTATCTCCTACCTGCCTGCACTGGAGTGAAGCCACTGCAGCAAGAGGCACAGGAACATCCCAAGAGCATCAGTGTCCAAGCCTGAGCATCAATGCTTTATTACAGGGATCAGGGAGTCACCATTTTTATTACTAGAATAAGTTCATTAAACTTAATCTAAATAATGAAGGGGGTGGCAAACCCCAGAGAGACTTTCCAAACTAAACTGATTAATGACACTGCATCCCAACTGGCAGAGATAGTTACAATTTTGAGGCATGAATTCAGTCACAGGCATGCACTCTGAGTACCATGGTCCCTTTACTTGTAAACAGACAATCTGATCCCATGGCTGAACGATGGCCAAACCACATCAGGTGTGTCAACACTCCCCACTCTTGCACAAAAAAATATGCAAATGAGGCAAAGCGTGGAATATCGCCGTGCCTCATTTGCATAATTAATTAGACTTTTTTTTAAAGCAAAAAACCTCTTTTGCACAAAAACGGAGCCTCATCAATGATGCAAGTGAGGCATGGCGATATTCCACACTTCGTATCATTTGCATATTTTTTGCACGAGAGGGGGCAGTGTAGACATAGCCATGGTTGCAGATTTAATGGGGAATAAACTCAAGCAATCCCACTCTAAAGCAAAGGAGGGCAGCAGAGTGCTACAAAACATATACCCACTCCTCCTTGTCACATGCAGTTAGGAGGCAGAATTGTGACTCTACTGTTCTGTTTCCTTGAGTAAGTGACAGCTACAGTGATGCCTGCAGGAAATGTGTGAAACCATAATCTAATCTTGAGAGTGCCAGCCTGCCTGCTTTGGAAGGAGGCTCTTGGACTCTCGCTGGCAGTGGGCTGTACTCCCAGGCAGCTGAGCCAGCCAGATCTGCAGCACTCAAACCCCTAAGGAGCAGGACTGCCGAGGCTGCGAAGTTGGTAAGAGAAAGGTTGCAATAAAGGCCAATGCAGTATACCGAACCTACCTAAGACAGCTTCTTTCAGATGTGTGGAAGCCGTGAAGGCAGCAGCGGCAGCAGCTGCTGCATTTTCTGTCTCAAGGGTGTCTTCATTTAGGTCACCACTGGTAAAAGAGTTGGAGATGAAAAATTAAGCAATTTAGATGACTCATTCCCATTTCTCACATCTGGAGCAAGCCCTGCGTCAAAGGTCTCTTGTAATACATATTGCTGTAAGCCAAAAGATGTCCCTGTAATCCCTAAAAATGCAGATCTTTTTAGGGTTCATTAGAAAAACCTAAGTTAACTTTTCTTCACTTAATTACAAAATTTTAGCCTGGTGCTGCTAACTCCAGTCCAGTAAAATAACATATGCATGACCCCTGTACTGCAATTTCTTAATGGGCTCAGAGGAAGTTGGCTACTTCCCTCTACCAGCACAATGGAAATCAAATACAGATGCGTGCCAGTCACTGACAGGCTTTTAAAAGATTCCTAAAGGAAGCAATTGGCCAACAATCCTCAGGTAGCTAGGGGATGGACCAGATGACCCAACAAGTCATTTTTCCAGATCTAATTTCTTAGGAATAAGACCCAAGAGGGCTGGAAAAATTGTACAGTATTTCAATAAAGCTTCTCTCTCTCTCCCTCCCCTCCCCCCCACCCCCCACCAATATGGGTTAGGCAAAACAAGGAGGAAAAGTTAACAGACTTTGCCTGGAGGCAGGATTCTATAACTTTTATTTCTGAACTGGAGTCAGTCTTAATGACTTTGGAAAAATGTGGCAGCAGCATGGGGTGGCATGTCAAAAGGATCCAGTGTGATCAGCACCTAGAGTAGCAGATCACTGAGAATCAATATACAGACATTTGGCATGTCACTGTACCCCAGTGAACTTGCTCAACGTTAAAAGCTACCAGTTCATATTGAATGGGAAAGGGAGAAGGGAAAAAATAAATTATACAGGATTTCTAACACATTGTGGAAAACTTTGCTTAAGCGTGTTTTAAACTGGGTTGTAACTAGTTCTGCCACCTGATGAATGAGAGAAAATACATCCTATCAAGTGCCTAATGTTTCATCTCAAGGGGAGACTAAGTCTCCACGGACTCTAAACTGGAGTCTGAACCTGTCCATGTTGACAGATGAAGGGAGGGCTTGAATCCATTCGCCCAGTGAGCACAGAAAGATCAAAGCATGAATTTCTGCCATAATTGTTTTAAATTAAGTTTCTGGATCTTATGGTTTCAAGAACAATTCTGCTAATGTGACTCAAATGCAAACCAAGGAAATGCTGCTTCCCGAATCGGGACCTAAACAGCTCTAGTGCCTCTGCTGCTCAGTAACTTTATTTATTTCACTCTGAAGTTTTACCAAAGCCCTGACCAATTTCCCTGCCTGTTTTGAGAAACTTGCCGTGCAACTGTCAAGGGCCACGTCAGTGTCACACGGCTGCTGCTGGGGAATGGATTATGCAGCAGCAGCAGCAACAGATGCTAGGCTTGCAGGGTGGGCGGCTCCAGAAAATGGAGGCCTGAGGAAGGAGTAGTAAGGCTTCTCAATAACCAACAGGCTTTAGAGGAACAAAAACAAAACAAAACAGGAAGCTCCGCTCCACTCCAACAATAAGAGGGAGGCATCTCATCCATTATTCACTAACCAAAGGCTGTTATATAACATGTCACCTCCAAGGAGGAACTGGGGGTCAGCACCCTGGTAGAAATCCCACCTAGCTGCTGCAGGAGGCGGCGGGAGATGCTGGGCTTCTAACTGAAGTGTTCCCCCTGGATCTCACTAGTGGGGCTACCCCTTCTCTTGCCATGTCCTGGCACACAAGTGAGTCAAACTATGGATGGCATGATTGTTAAACATGGTGAAGACAGGTGTGGATAGAGAATGGGGAGTGCATGTGCATACTGAAAAGGGAACACTCATACATTCTGCTTAAAGAAAAAAAGACCTAAAACAAACCTGACAGTTATGGTTTTAGAACACAGTATTCACACGGGTGATATGCAGAATTTACCTTACAACGCACATCAGTTTCTGGGGATAAATCTCCAGACCTACACAGTAACTCAATGTCATTGCTTCTCCTCCCCACTCCTCTCAGTCACTTAGAGCAGAAATCAAAATAGGAGCGGCTAACCGCAGCTAACACCTTGCTCTCTGTACCTGGAATACCCATACTTGCTGCAATGATAGAAGTCAGAACCCCTTCCAGGTTTCAGTTTGCTTATGTAGCACTAGAGGTTTCAGTTTTCTCATGGAGGCACACATTTAATTCTCATTACTGGATACTCAGGCCTTGTCTACACTAAGGAATTTTGTAGACAAAATGCAGCTTTTGTGAATAAACCAGTGAATGTGTACAGATGTGTTATGTACAAACATGAAACACACAAGATTTTCTGTGCAAAATGTATCAACAAAATTCAGAGTAGACACCACCCTTGACTTTATCATTCTGCTTAGCGTTAGGTGTTCCAAAATGTCCAATCTGACCGCTCTGATCACCAATTTGAACGCCACTGCCCTGCAGCCAAGTAAACAACCATACACCCCTCCTCATTAAAAGCCCTGAGAATTTTTGAAATTCCATTTCCTATGGGCTCAGTGTGGAGAGGTCTCATCGCATCTTCCAAAGCGACCATGGCGGGTTACTGCACTAAGTGCTTACCCTCCAGGATCACTACAGAGCTGTTGGTCCAATCAGATGCTGCCCGTACAGTCCTTTACGCTTTCTGGGAGCCCTCAGTTTCCCCTTCACTCCACCCCCTTGGACAACTTTAAAAATAACAGATTGGCACACACAGAGTTCTGAAAGTCTGCCCCTCCCCGGCACCTCCTTTCCCAGCAAGCGTCCATGGGTGTGCACACGTGCGTATGTGCACATGTGTTCTTTCTTGTGCAATAAAAGCAAAGCTTTGAACAGTAACTCATCTTTGTCTCCTACAAATTGAGATAATAGGCACTATTAGTACATATACAGGTAGCGCAATCATTTACTTACTGGAATGTAAGGCCCCAAACATCATCCTTGCTTCCTAAGAAAACTACATGTGATGTAATACTGTGGCACCAATCAGAGATACACATTACTAGCTCTCATTTTCAAAGTGTTGCCTCAAAGCCTCCCTGGTTGGAATTGCCCCCTCTGATAGCCCTACTCTCTGCCTGCTCAAAATCAGCAGTCAAATGGTCTGCCTCAATACTCCTGAGCTAACCTTTCAACCTTAGCTGCATAGAGTATGCAACATACAACACACAGGACATGGGAACATTATCCTCTAACCTGCCATAAAGGCATCACCAGCACAACTTTAATCTGTCAGGCACATTCCATGGTCATTTGGCATCTGCTCAGTCTGTTGTTGAATCACTCTGCACTGCTGTCCAAGTTTCCCATCTAAGGTTTCACGAGCCATAGCTGTAACAGTTACACTGGATTTCCCAGAATCACCATGGGCCTTTCAACATCCTCACTGTAGCCTTCTGGCCCAAAAAGAAAGTCCCTTCTTATATACAGGCCAATGTTCCTGAAGAGGTGTGCATTATGCACCTTCCCGGACCACCCTGGTTTAATGTCAGTAAAACACCCATGGTGATCCTAAAGCACCTTTAACATCATGGAGAAATACCCCTTCCTATTGCTGTACTCTGTTGCAGGGTGTTTTGGTGCCAAAATTGGAATGTGCGCCATCTATTGCCCCTCCACAGTTAGGGAAAGCCATTTCTGAAAAGCTATCCACTATGCTACCAATTCCCACTTTCTATTTTACCGCATTTCTCACAAAGATGCCAGGATGCACAGCAAACAAGGGCTGTTGAAAAGAAAACACAAAAGAAAGCTGCCACAAAAGAAAGCTGGAATCCCACTGCATGCTGGGTCAGAAAGCAATGCATCATGGCACACTGAGCAAAGTCCCATGATGCTCCATGATCTGCTCCATCTTTCCACAACACCTCGTGACACAAGTGGTCGAGCTGGCCTGCAGGATGGGTACCCATGGTGTATTGCGCACACTGCCCTGCCGATGACAGTACCTCACTTGTGGACGCGCTCTGCAAATAGTGGGAACGAGTGCAAATGTGACATACTGATTTTTATTATAGTGATTTTTGAGTGTCGACATCACTTTTGGCCACAACACTCTGTAGTATAGACAAGGTCTTAACTTCTCCCTGGTTTCTATTTTGCCACTGAAAATGTTTGATTAAAGATCTGTGAACAAGCCAACCAACCCATGAATACAGATAGGCATCGTATAGCATCCCTGAGTTCCCCAGAGCACAGGCTGCCTGGCCTCCTACAAGTTACATACATACAGCACAAGGATAATCCACTGCAGCCACAGGCAGACAGCTAATTAAAGACAATATATCAAAGTGTTCTACTTCCTGCCTTGTATTAATGTCCCTCCCCAACTTTCAGTGCTTACTAAGGGAAGGAGAGACGGACAACTGATTCTGCATGACTTCCCTATCCTCCCAGATAGTCCCTGGCTTGCATCAGCTTCATCTCAGCGTACATGAAAAATAGACTATTTAAAGAGAAGAACTTTTAAAAATACACACCAGTGGGAAATATATCTAGGCTACTGTGAAGTGTAAATATTTCTTCTTTACACTCCTGGGATGCCATTGCAATCTTAGTCAGCACATAACACTGATGTTATATATGTTAATCTTGCACAGTAGATTCCCATGCAAGGAAGCAAGGGCATGCTGGCAGCATCTGCGACTTATATGAGCTCTGGATATCAGTCTGCATGGCCATCTCTACTGGATTTGAAAGGTGTGCATTTGGGTTTTCTGGCAAAGAGGCCCAGTCTAATTACTACAGCACATTCTCTCCACCTCTTTCTAAAGTTCTGGGGTGAGGAAGAGGAAATGACAGTTAACTTTCCGGACACGTCAGCAGTTTCACTCTGTATAAACTGGGTGTCTGATGCAAAAGTTTATGGAGGATGTAAATCTAAAATCTGGCCTGTTCTGATAAAGAGGGAGAGGATCGAAGTGACCGACTGACTCAGTGATTCATATGCTGATTACATAAAACAGGGCTAGGCTACCCAAGAAAGTCAAGTTCAGGAGCTACCAGTTTTTCCCTTCTAATTTCTCAGTAAGCCCTGGTTTACATTAGGGGGCTATTTCAAAATAACCCCCCTTATTCTGAAATAAGAATTGGCACATCCACAATGCCAAGCCCGTTATTTTGAAATAGCGGGCTGGTTATTTCAAAATCTGTACTCCTGCTTTTCTTAGGGAATAATGCTTAATACTCCATTTCAAATTAGTTATTTTGAAATAGCGGTAGTGTGGATGCCCTACTGCTATTTTGGAATAACTACTCCCCAGAGTAATTCAAAATAATTACTCTCCAGTGCTTCCTGGGGCTCTAAGTCAAGGTATTGTGTCCACAATAACGGAGCCTGTCTCAGACTAATTTTCAAGGCTTCCCCATATTGATACACCTTCTCACAGAGCTGGAAGGGACCTTGAAAGGTCGTCAAGTCCAGTCCCCTGCTGTCATGGCAGGACCAAGTACCAAGACAGGCTATTTCAAATTTAGTTATTTTGAAATAATTTCCTAATGTAGACATGCCCTAAATGACTGTAGGTTAGATCTACAGTCGAGAAATTGCGCTCCTTCCATACACAAGACAAGTATCTTGTTCACAACAGAGCAGGGGCAGCTGTAATGTGGAGATGGGAGATCTTGTGTGGGAAGCATTTCAGAATCATGAGGTAGGTGAACACTCTCCTAGGATTCCGCAGTTACTGCTTTGGACAAGTAACAGCATGGGAGAGGATGAGATAGGCTACTCTGATACGCAGGTTCCATTGTGTAGAAATAATTAAATAGTCAGTGGAGTAGAGAACTACACAAAAATGAGGACACTAGCTAAGCAGAAATTAAAAAGTGCAGTCACAAGAGTAAAACGCCTGAAAGAAGCATGGAGACCACTTAAAAACACCAGAAGAGAGGCTCACACTAATGAACACCCTAAATTAAAAAAAAAAAAAAAAGACACCAGCAAGACCAAAATAATGCTACTCACTAAACACAAAAGAGTAATGGAGGCCACTAGATGCAAAATGCACCCTTTAAAATTTGGGATTCAGATTCTAATGAAGATAAGAAGAGGCACAAACCCTGGCTTACTGAATTCTAAAAATATAATAAAGATAGGCCAAGAAAAAATCTGAGAAGCAACTTGCCAAATACAGGATAGATCTCACAGCTCCGGCACCCTTGGGACCTGACCAGTCCCAAATGAGGGAATTTGCCAGACCCAGGAGGTCCCCTGCCACTGGTCCCACAGCCTGCCACCCTTCAGTGCTGCCAGCTCTGTTGCCCCAGCTGGCTCCCTGCCCTCCAACCCCACTGACTCTCATCCTGCCAGCTCTCAGCCCCACCTGGACCACAGCATGCCCCGCTCCCCCCCCCCCCCCCAAAAAGCTCTCAGGGCCATGCAGAAAGGTGCTCTGGTGGCAATTAAAAGGGGCCCAGGGCAACTCCCCACTTTGTCCCCACTGTAGGCAGGCCTGCCTAAGACAGAAATTAGCTCCTGTACCAGATGAGTAGAAGGTAGCTAACATAATGCTGATTTTTATAAAAGGACACCAGAGGGGATCCTGGAAATTACAGGCTGGCAAACCTAACTTCAGTGCTGGCAAATTGGCAGAAACTATAATAAAGAACAGAATTATCAGGCACATAAACAAACACGATTTACTGGGGCCGAAGAGCTAACACAACTTCTATAAAGGGAAATCATGCTTCACCAATCGATCAGAAGTCTCTGAGGGAATCAACAAGCATGTGGCTATGGGTACGACAGTCAATATAATGTACCTGGATTTTCAGAAACCCTTTAAAAGGCTCTTAAGCAAACTAAGTAGCCATTGGGTAAGAGAGAAAATCCTCTCATGGACTGATGAAACGATAAGGCACCATGGGTAGGAATGGAGACAGGTGAACAGTGGGGTCCTCAGGGATCCATGTTTGGAGCATGTTTAATACAGAAAAGAGGAAATACTTTTTCACAGTGCACAACTAACCTCTGGAACTCACTGACATAGGATGCTGTGTTGTCCAAAAGTATAACTGGCTTCAAAACAGCTGGATAAGTTTGTGGAAGATGGGTCCATCTGTGGCTATTAACCTAAATGATCAGGAATGCAACCTGGTGCTCAGAGCACCCCTAAGCAGGAGTGGAAGACAGGGGTGAATTGCTCCACAATTGCCCTGTTCTGTACTCTCCTTCTGAAGCTCTGCTATGGGCTACCGTCAAAGATGAGATACTGGACAAGATGGACCATTGTCTGATCCAGTATAGAAACTCTTGTGACATGATCCTGGTCATGTCATTAAGTTGATATGAATTCACTCCCAGGAGAGTGCCCTAACCACCAAGCAATAGAGTCACTCTCAGGCTTTCCCTGGCCCTACTGTTAATTCTTTATACTCCATGGAATAGCTTCAACAGGAGAGAGCCACATCAGAATATCCTATAGCTTGGTGGGTAGGCCACTCTCCTATAATGTGGGAGATCCAGGTTCACGTCTCTTCTTCACATCAGGTAGAGGGAGGAATGAAAGCGGGTCTCCCATATTGTAAGATAATGGCTTGACCATTTATAAACAGTGCACAGCTCATCCTTCCCACCAAAAATTTTATTCGCCCAGTCAGCCCAACAACCTACATCAACAATTCACTGGCCCGAATCATTATGTGCCTCATTTCCCCTTTATTATCAAAGTGTAAATGGTTTTCTGAAAGGGACTCACCTGCCTAGTATATAGTTTCTCACCTTTTATAACATGTACATGAACAGGTCAGTTTGTTTTGCCATTCTTCCTGCAGAACATGCATATTCTGTCTGTGTTGGACTGTCATATTCATGCTCAGCATGAAGGACTGTATTAAAATCAAGTGATGCTCTGAGCCCCACCCACCTATACATTTTACTTGCAAGGAAGTGCTGTGCTTTTCTAAAGTCTTGCTAAGCATATTGCAAGCCTGCAAACTTGCCAAGTTGGAACTGCAAATGCTAAGCTGACACATGCAGAGAAGACTATTCGAGGAGTGATAGTCTAACTAGGGATGCTGCAAATTCCATTAACTATTTGATTAGTTGATTAATCTAAATGTATTGACTATTCTATTAGTCGATAAGGGCTCTTGCTACATTTCAAAGGCAGAAGCGCCTTGGGAAACACGGAGCCAGCGAGGGACTCAAACACAAGGCCTGCAGGGCTCTAGTACATTTCAAAAACAGGGAGCATGGAGCCAGCGGGGGACTGCTTGAGTCCCCTGCTCGCCCCATGCTCCCTGCAGTGCTTCTACTTTTGAAATGTAGCAAGAGCCCCGCTCTCACTACATTTCAAAGGCAGAAGCGCCACCAGTTCCCTGCTGCACCCCTGCCTTTCCCCATGAAGACGGTGCTAAGGGGAACCAGCTTTTAAGCCAGTTCCTCCTGGCACCGGCTCCTGCTTCCCCCCTTGCTGCCTCTCTGATAGAGGTAGCGGGAGGGGAGGAGTGGGGGGAGGGAAGTGACTAGTCGAGTCACTAGTCGACTAGTCACTTACATCCCTATGTCTAACACAAGGGAAGAAAGGAAGAATTGTATTTCAATAATTCACCAATGTGCTACTACAGGACTCCTTCCCAGCCATCTGTAAAATTTATCTGGGAGAACAGCCAAAATGCCATTTTAGTTGGACCTGCCTTGTCGCAGATGCAAAAGAGAAACGGGTCCACTTCTTTACATCCACAACACCAATATACCTGATTCAAATCTCACTCAGAGATGTAAATCAGGAACAAAGCCAGTGTATCGTGAGAAGAGTCTGAGAACAGCCTGGTTCTGCATCTTCTATTACTTTTAGTACTGTCTTTTGGAAGGGAAAACTAATCCAGCTGCATCTTAAATCTCAACTTCTAATAACCTTCAACAGTCTGAGATAGTAACTCACAACACTGTTGAGGCTCCTATAAAATGATATTTTTCCTGCAGAGGTTTAACTGGGAGAAAAAAGGCACTTGAAATGGAATATACCAATTTTACTTCTCTGCTCTGCCACACCTTTCTTCCCTCTGCATATGTTTCTCTTGTGCAGATGTAAAAGTCTTGCACCTCAGCAGATAAAGGTAGATGGGATGAAAGAGCACTTGGATGACAACAACAGTGTGTCCCACCACCAAACAAGTATTTACATTAGCAGGTTGCCATGACAAAGCTGGGAAGACAGCTGCCACTCACATTTCGTCAGACAGGATCACTCAAGTTTCTTCCCAGAAGGAGCCATAAACCAGAGAAGGAAAAAGAAGAAACTAAGTGCCCATGAGACAACTTGCTCATTTTTTTTCCCCCAATTGCTTTTATTTATCAGTGGAACCTTGAAAGCAACCTCATCCCCTTGCCCCCGAAAAAAAAAAGTGCAGAAGAAATTATGATCAGAAACACAGCAGTCAGGGGACCATGATATAGACTGACCATTTCTTAGACTGCAGACACCTGCATTATTAGTTTCTTGCAGTAACCCTGAGCCATCTCTGCATTTACCACTTGTTTTATTAAAAAGTCATCCATCCAATCCATTCTTATGCTTTAACTGCAGGACTGGGTTTTTTTAGTAAAAATAAGGCCACAATAGCATTAAAAAAAGCATTATCCAGAATATTATCTCAATAGGGCCATTAATCTGTACTCTGTTTTTTTTCAAGGGATTAAAGCTAAATTCAAAGTCTATTTCACAGGGTATGCTGGGACCCATACAAGGAAGTAAGATACAAATTATGGGTCCTCAGCCATTCTCTTGTGCCAGAAAGCACTGAAAAATGAGACTGAAAGGAGAGGAAGCCAAACGAACTATGAATCTCCAGAGAAGTCCCTGCAATGTAGCTCAGAGAAACTAAAACAAATCTCCAGAAAGGATCATTCTCCCATCTACTCCTGAGGCTGCAGACCAGCTCAGAGGCACACATCCTGTCTGATAACAGTAATCATCTATGAGTTTCACTAGACAGGTCCCAAGATGTGATTCCTTTTGAAAGCAGGTCCACATGCTAAAGGCCCAGGTAGAAAGGATGGAGTGAGAGAGAGGGACAGACATTACGCAGGTTTTGGACGTCTCATAAAAGAACAAAGGATCTCCTAATCACACCCACACTGCTACCCAGAAAAACAAATGCCTCTTATGAGTATGACAATAAAAATATCTTCCCCCTCTCTATGTAATTATCCAACTCCTGTTTATTAAATACACAAAAGGACACATGAATAATTACTACAAAAATAAAATACAGGTGCTTCCAGCACTGCTTGGGGAGAAAGAAAACAGTCAACATTTCCCTGATCAGAGCATCAAAAGCACATTACGTTGCTTCAACTGGATTTAAAGGGGCACCTGGTAACACATTAAACACAAAAGCTATCTGGCACCTATTTTACACAGCAGCTTCCCAGTTTCACATCTGATTGCTTCCCCGATGGGCAGGCTATGGAGGCAAATGCAGGCAGAAATGGCAGGGAACTACACTAAAGGCAAAGGGGAAAGAACTGGCCTGCTCCTCCCCATTACTATCTATTAAGTTGGGAGAAAACTGCTTTGCTAACAGGAAATACACAGGCATCCAGGAGATGTCAGATGAGACCACACAAATTTGTAAAGGAGGCCCCCGACTTGCAACTGCCCGAGTTCCGACCTCCTGCACTTACAAACTTTTTTTAAGTGCGGAAGGGGCCGGAAACCTCCGACTTATGTCCTCAGCCCGCATTTACAATGGTGCATGGCGCTTATCGTAAATGCGGGTTCGAGTTACGATGCCCCTGACTTGTGACACTTCCTCCAGAACCAATCGCATTGCAAGTCGGGGGCCTCCTGTACTGCTTTTCAACTCCTGTTAATACTGATCCAACAGAGCTGAAATAGAATGAGCTGTGGATTCTATTCTAGCTTGAGTATTATATAGAATTACCAATAAGTTTAAATTGTTACAGCTGTAGCATTCCATAGCAGGGTTACAGAGATGTCAGGGAGCGCATCGTTTGTAGGGATGAAAATTAGGATCAGCATCTTTTTATTTATAAACTACCTATTTGAATTGTACTCTTTGAGAAACAATACATATGGACTCTCATGGTATCCTTTTTCCAAAGTCATTTTGTAGAACAGATTTGTATTTTAAGACCCTCAAATAGGTTAGTTTAGAAGGCTTCCATTCACACCAAAAAATGGTGGATCCCACTACTAAAATACCCACAAACCAATAGGACACTGTGAGATCTGTGTTTGAGTTTAGGAATGAGCTGGCATGGGGACTATATTGCCAGTTAACACAAGGGTAAATGAAATCAATGTAAATTTGGAATATGCAAGGAATCGTAGAACTGGAAGGGCCCTTGAAAGGTCTCCAAGTCCAATCTCCTGCACTCGTGACAAGACCAAGCACAAGCTAGACCTGTGGGGGGCAACCTGCGGCCCCATTGGGGTTCTACGTGTGGCCCGCAAGACATCTTATTTTATCGTTGCCCATGCTCAGGGCTGCCAGATTCCACTGGTTTCTGTCCGTGTCATTCTTTTCCTACCTGTATTACTAAAGTGACACCCATGTAAAGCAAGGGCACATGAAGTGAGGTACGTTCTGACTGCACACAGCATTGACTGAAAGAGCCATGCGCTCCCTCTGCATCCAATCAAAGAGCTGCTACAATTCAATTGTCACACCCCAGAAATTTTAGGTAGCCAAGCACAGTTAGCAAAACTACCCTAACCCAGGAGACTGACTTGGTTACAATAGTCTTACAGCCCACTGAGATGGAGGGCCACTCATGCAATCCACTCACTAGCCTAGGTTGCCCATTGCTGATCTAGACCATCCCTGACCGTGTTTGTCTAACCTGCTCTTAAAAATTTCCAATGAGAGAGATTCCACAACATCCCTAAGCACTTTATTCCAGTGCTTCACCACCCTGACAGGAATTTTTTCCTAATGTCCAACCTAAACCTCCCTTGCTGCAATTTAAGCCCATTGCTTCTTGTCCTGTCCTCAGAGGTCAAGGAGAATAATTTTTCTCCTGCCTTCTTGTAACACTCTTTAAGCAGGATCAGACTCTCAGAAGCTAATCAGAAGCTAACTCAGTTATCCTAGTATGGTCTACCTACATTGTAGCTGAAGCACTGATATATAAAGGACTTCGGCATCGAATAGACCAGTGTTTCTCAACCAGTGGGACAAGTACCCTTAGGGGTACTTGAGAGAAGTCTGGGGGGGGTGGGGGTACGTCAACACAACTGAAATTTGGAGAAAACTGAATTTTTGTTTTAAGTTTTACAGCGCTTTATTCTTTTTGTACTTTTTACACCCAAAAATTTAATCGCCTGCCAGGCTACAATTAAGTTGTTTAAACAAATGTGTTGCAATGGTAGAAAAAAATTGTATGTCTGAAAACTGTAGGTACTGGGGGGGCACTTACAATTTTTTTTCTTTTGGAAAAGGGGTACTTAGGGTTGAGAAACACTGGAATAGACCATGGATTCTCAAACTTCACTGGGCCACAACCCCCTTCTGACAACAAAAATTACTACGCAACCCCAGCGAGGGACCAAAGCCTGAACCAGAGCCCTGAACCTGAGGGGGGAGAGGGTGGGGGCAAAGCAAAGAGAGAAGGCAAAACTGAAGCACAATGGCTTCAGCCCCAGGCAGAGGACCTTTAGCCTGAGCCCCACCACCCAGAGCTGAATTCCCCACACTTCAGCTTTGGCCCTGGGTCACAGCAAGTCTCAACCAACTCTGGTGATCCCATAAAATGGGGTTCCAACCCCACTCCACAATTTAAGAAACACTGTCATGACTCTTCTCTTCACTAGAAATAAAATCATGCTTCTATATCCAACGCTACCGTGAATGGCCTTAAACTTGATATGCAAATTTAAGCTGGCCCGCATACCCTTTGTTGATGCAAATTTTAAATAAGAGTTAAGGGCTCTAGTGGTAGGCTTTGTTGGTAGATTAGGTTTAGATGGACATCAGTGTTAATCCAAGGTAGCTGGTACAACATGTTATTTCAATCAGGTTCCATTTTTTAAAAATTATATTAGCGTAGGGTCATTTGGTGCTACCTATTGTTATTTAATTTTTGATTCAACCATTTTATTGACTGGAAATGAGTATCTGATTGCACTGAACAGACATTGCTGAACTGAAAAAAGAAAAAAAAAAAAAAGGAAAATCGGAGTAAAACGTACATTAAACTCAGTATTCATATGGATGCCTAAACATGTTAAAAAAAAGAAAAGAATCCTGCACTAGCAAGGAGACTGGCTCTGTTTAGGTATTTAAAGGCCTTTAGCAGCTGCAGAACACTACCAAATTAATCTTCAGCATCCCTCGGGATAGGAAACTGCTTTTATCCCCATTTTACACATGATCTAAGGTGCACAAAGCCTAAGTGGCTGACCCATGGTCACACAAAGACTCTGGGCATAGCTAAGAATTTAACTCAGATCTCCCTTGTCCCATTCAAGTTTCTTAACTGTAAGATCTCCCCTATTCCTGTCTAGGGATAATTTAGCATATCTTTTCCATCTATGAAATATATAATTCTCAAACTAATGATATTGCAACACAAGAAGAGTAAAACGCCCAGAAACAACATGGTTTAGGTCTGCAGCATAGACAAGACCCAGAGTTATTTTTATCATGGCCCTGAGTCATAGATCAAGTTTGCCAAGGTCCAGGATTGTAGCGGACTATAGTTAAACTCTCCCTAGGAACAGTCTATGCTATAAAACCAAACCATGTTTTAATAATGTCAGGGTCTATAGTGTTGTAACTGAAATTACACTGTAGACAAGATCCTCAGTTAAAGACTAGTTTTAACCCAGCTTGGCTACTCCAAAGTTTAACAGCTATTAGTAAACCACGTTTTCCTGGTTATGTCTACTTGGCCACAGACTATCAGGAAGGGGACACAGGGACTACTAATTTAACTTCACTTGGTTAGCATGGTATCCAAGATGATGGTGGCGAAGAAAATCTTGGTTCTCCCTTGTCAAGGATACAAGTTAAACAGACACAGCACAGGCAGGATAATAAGGGACTGACACTCACTCCTACTCTGAATCCCATAATTCACTGGTATTTGAAGTCTGCTTTGGCTGAATGTTAAAGCCCAAACCTCTGCGTCATTTCTACTGCGTATGATGAAATCATTTCTTACCCATGTTGAGACAAGTTTGTGGTCACTAGTACAGTTTTCACTTCTTCCACACCACTGCCATCAACCACATTGTCAGGTGTCGTTACCACGACCACCTCCTCCATGTGAACGCTCACATCTGGGGTCGCCATGGTTAGGCAAAAGAGCACAGCAATCACTGGCTATGTGGAGAAGTCCCTCCGGGAACTGGTTTCCTGTGTTTTTAAAAAAAAAAAAAAAAAAAGAGAGAGCAAAAACATGATAGATGAGAAGATTCCCAGTAGTAAAACTGGCTAGAAAAATAAGAACCACAGAATTGTAGAACACTAGAACTGGAAGGGACCTCGAGAGGCCATCAAGTCCAGTCCCCTGCCCTCACAGTAGGACCATCTGTCTAACCTGTTCTTAAATATCTCCAGTGATGGAGATTCTACAGCCTCCCTAGGCAACTTATTCCAGTGCTTAACCACCCTGACAGAAAGTTTTTCCTAATGTCCAACCTAAACCCCTTCTGCAATTTAAGCCCATTGCTTCTTGTCCTATCATCAGAGATGAAGGAGAACAATTTTTCTCCCTCCTCCTTGCAACACCCTTTTAGATACTTGAAACGGCTATCATGTCCTCTCTACTCAGTCTTCTCTTCTCTAAACAAACCCAATTCTTTCAGTCTTCCCTCATAGGTCATGTTTTTTAGACCTTTAATCTTTTATTTTGCACTTTGCATTTGTCTTATTAAACTTGATTCTATTTACCTCAGACCATTTCTCCAGCTCGTTTTGAATTATGACCCTATCCTCCAAAGTACTTGCAACCCCTCCCAGCTTGGTATCATCTGCAGACTTAATAAGCATACTCTCTATGCCAATATCTAAATCACTGATGAAGATATTGAACAGAACCGGTTCCAAAAATGACCCCTGCAGAACCGCACTAGTTATGCCCTTCCAGCACCACTGTGACCCTCTAATAGCTACTCTCTGGGTATATCTAGACTACAGGCTTTTGTCGACAGATATTGTCGACAAAGCCTCTGTCGAAAAAGAGCGTCTAGACTACAACCAGTTCTGTTGACAAAGCAAGCCGCTTTTTTGACAGAGTCTAGACGCTCTCTTTTGAAAAAGCAGTGTGGATGCAATAGCGCCTTTTTTTGACATAATTCTGTTGAAAAAAGGCATTATTCCTTGTAGAATGAGGTTTACCACCCTCAACAAAACTGCCACGTTCTGTCGACTTACTGTCGACAGAACTCGGTGGTAGTGTAGACGCAGGTATAGTTTTGTCGACAAAAGTCCACTTTTGTCAACAAAACCCTGTAGTCTAGACACACCCTCTGAGAACAGTTACCCGGCTAGTTATGCACCCATCTTACAGTAGCTCCATCTAGGTCATATTTCCCTAGTTTATTGATAAGAAGGTCACGCGAGACCATATCAAATGATTTACTAAAGCTTAAGTATACCACATCCACCACTTCCCCTTTATTCACAAGACTTGTTATCCTAGCAAAGAAAGCTATTAGACTGGTTTCACAGGATTTGTTCTTTACAAATCCATGCTGGCTGTTACCTATCACCTTATTATCTTCCAGATGTTAGCAGATGAATTCCTTAATTATTTGCTCCATTATCTTCCCTGGTACAGAAGTTAAGCTTGCTGCTCCGTAGTTTCCTGGGTTGCTCTTATTTCTCCTTTTATAGATGGGCACTATATTTGCCCCTTTCCAGTGTTTTGGAATCTCTCCCAGCTTCCATGACTTTTCAAAGATGATAGCTAATAGTTCAGATACCTCCTCTATCAGCTCCTCGAGTATTCTAGGATGTATTTCATCAGGGCTTAGAGACATGAAAACATAAACTTTTTTTTTATTTTTAACTTTTAAACCTACCCCTTTCCCACTAGCATTCACTATATTAGGCATCCCTTCATCATCAAACTTCTTGGTGAAAACTGAAACAAAGGAGTCATTAAGCACCTCTGCCATTTCCAAGTTTCCTGTTATTGTTTTTCCCTCTTCATTGAGCAATAGGCCTACCCTGTTCTTGGTCTTCCTCTTGCTTTTAATATATTTGTAGAATGTCTTCTTGTTACCCTTTATGTCTCTAGCTAGACTAAGCTTGTTTTGTGCCTTCGCCTTTCTAATCTTGCCCCTACATACTTGAGTTATTTGCTTATATTCATCCTTTACAATTTGACCTAGTTTCCACTTTTTATAGGACTCCTTTTGTAAGATCTCCTGGTTAAGACAAGGTGGGTCTCTTGCCATACTTTCTATCTTTCCTACATAGTGGAATAGTTTGCTTTTGGTCCCTTAATATTGTCCCTTTGAAAAACTGCCAACTGTCTTCAGTTGTTTTTCCTTAGTCTTGCATCCCATGGGCCCTTACCTACCAGCTTTCTGAGTTTACTTAAATCTGCCTTCCTGAAATCCATTGTCTTTATTTCGCTTTTCTCCCTCCTACCATTCCTTAGAATCATGAACTGTATGATTTCATGCTCACTTTCACCCAAGCTGCCCTCCACTTTCAAATTCTCAACCAGTTCCTCCCTATTTGTTTAAATCAAATCTAGAACAGCTCCCTCCCTCCCCCAGTAGCTTTCTCTAACTTGCAGTCCAGAAACTTGCTGAATAATCTGTGCCATGCTGTTTTAGTTTCCCAACATATGTCTGGATAGTTGAAGTCCCACATCACCACCAAATCCTGCACTTTGGGGGATTCTGTTAGTTGTTTAAAAAAAGCTTCATCCACCCCTTCTGCTTGAGTAGGTATTCTGTAGTAGATCCCTTGCATGACATCTCCCTTGATTTTACCCCTTTTAACCAATGCAGAATAGGAGCAAGACGTCCTCGCTTGTAAAGCCTGCATGCCAAACAAAATACCAGAAACTGCCATCCCACTGGTTCCATCTTGAGAACAGACCAAGAGAAGACCATTACAAACATAAGCTGGGATACTGGAAAACATATCATAGGCTTTGTTGTTACACGATTGCTACTTCAGAAGCTATTTGAGAGAATAAAATGCCATGGTAGCTGGAATTCTCTCAGTGCTGCCTCCATTCACAAAGTGAAACAACAGAAGAAGCCAGACCCTGAATTATTTTGGCCCCATGAAATAGCACGCTGGGGAAAAAACATTCAAAGTGGAGTCTGCCCGTGTTACCGGCATTTATTAATGTAATTATTCACCAAAGAATATCTTCAACTGGCTAGCTTTGCCTGACACTAAAGAACTATTGACCAGCAAGCTACTGTCTGCCTTATAACAACAGGACTGCATTTTGCAATCTGAGGCTTTTCCCTCCTTAGTCCTTCCTTCCCCAAAATCTGTTTCACAATGGGGAGAGAGGCTGATACATGTCATCTCCCGCATCTTTGTTATAAATTGCAAGAACACCTTTACTGTATTGAGTGGCAGCAGTCAAAGTCTTCAGTGTATCAGCTCACCATCCTCTTTGCCAGCATCCCTGGCACTTCACAACATAGGAATTGCTTTCCCAGGTCAAACAAATGGCCATTCTAGTTCAATATTCTGCCTCTGACAGTAGACAGTACCAAGTGCCTCAAAGCAAGAAACGTCTTAATGATTCCTTATCATGTGTGCAGTTAGCGTCTTTCTTAGGGATTTCAACATGCAGTTGATTACATGATTAACTGATAAGCCTGTATTGGTTAATCCTGTTGACTACACGCACGCCCCTCCCTTTGCTGCCTCTGATAAAGAGGCAACAAGCGGGGGGGGGGGGGGGAAGGGCAGGAGAGGATACATGCAGGAAGCCCTCCGCGCATGCCAGTTTCTGCAGAGCTGCCTCCCTCCCCCTGCCTTCTACAGAGGCAGCAGGGGTGGAGGGAAGAGGGGGCAGAAGAGAGCTGATGCTCATTGGGAGCGGCCTTAAAAACTGACTCTCCACAAACACCGGCTGATACAAAGGCAGCAGTGCAGGGGGTGGGGGAGCAGGCAGTAGCCGATATACACTGGAAGCAGCTTTCAAGCCAGCTCCCCATGCATAATGGCTCCCATGGAGCTGCCTCCCCCTGCCATGCTGCTGCCTCTATCAAAGGCAGCAGGGGGGAAGGGATGCAGGCGAGCACCAGCTCCAGCCTCCCCCCAACATGTAACCGCTAACATTTCCTGGTTACTTGTGTACACAAATACCTGATAGTTAACATCCCTAATCTTTCTAATTCTATCAATTAAGAGTTGGCTTCAAAGTGCTACATAGACTAGAAACTTAAAGGCAAAGAGATACCCCAGGATCCTCTTTACTGACACTAAAAGTGGTTTAAAAACCAACAACCCTGACTACTCTGAAAAAAAGTGGATGATCCAGGCATGGCTCGGAGACGCTCCAGGTAGCAACTCAGAGCCAGGAACCCAACTACTAATAATGCAAATAGTTTATTTCTCCTCCATTGTGTGTATGTGCATCTCCATGTTAAAAAAGCCACACACATAGAACGGAGGAGAAAAACTATTTGCCAAGGGAAGCAATGATATAAGACAGGAATAAAATAAAAGCTGCTGTGTAAATGGTTATTTTTCCTGTCTTCTTTGCCCTGTTTTTAAGTGTAATTAAATATGCACTGGCTGAGAGGCAGGAAGATAATTTGGGGGCTATGGTGGCAGGCAAATCTGCATGGTAAAGGAAGGAAAGCATGGAAAGGTAAAGATGATCTGGGAAGGGTGAAGGAACAGCAATAAAAGCTATGTTTGTAAGGCATGTAGGACAAAGGGGCCCTCAACATGGTAAGACTCTAGAGGCTACCACCTTATAAATGTCAAATAATGATACCAAGTTTTTGGGAATGTACCAGGGAAACAGGAGGATAAGGAAGCGTCAACAGTGCAGAAACTCTGGGCAGCAGCAAAAATGGACTGAAGACTAGGGGTTTTTAGGTTGGCATAAGTAAGTCAGGAGCTGTGCTGACTGGGCAGTGAGCAATCTTCAAGGAGAGGGGGCAGGAGGAGGGTAACAGCTGCTCACAACATGTGGTGAAAAGTGTAGTGTGTAAAAGTTTTAAGCACGTTAAAATAGAAAACACAAAATTTTAAACACAATTGGTTCTGACATTCACACAAGACATTAAATAACAAGAAAAGAGAGACATGACAAATTGAGGGTATAATCCAGAATGTGTCTTATAGCACTCTGAGGAGCAGAAGAGAGCACCTTCAGATTTCTGAAGGTAATAGTAATTTCTGTACATTAATTCATGGAAACCAGTCAGTTCCAGGAGGTAAATGCAACTTCCTTCTATCTCAGAAGTTTTAGCCCAGATCAAAACTTTGCAGAATTGGAAGGCACAAAGTGACAGAGAAAACTGTTTTCAAGTCAGTGTTTCTAAGGGATCGGTAATAAATTTAAGAGGAAAACTATTTTTAGAGTCCCAATTTTAATGTCAATGGTGTCCTTTTAAAAGACGTAATGGTCTCAGCTAACTCTTGCTATTAGCTTTCATCTTAAACACCTCTGGAATTACTTTTGTCAGGTGCAAAACAGACTGATGCAGACAGTTTGGATTCTGGGATCAGCGATTCAAATGCAAAAGATTACAAGTGACAAAACAGGAAACCCCTAGCACAAGGCCTACTTATTTAGTCTCTCTCTCTCTCTCTCTCTCTCTCTCTCTCAGTATGCTATACTACACTACACATGGACACACAAAAGCTATTTCTGTTGCTCCCAGTCTTTACACAGGATGCTAACACCTGCCCTTCCTCTCCTTTCCGGGCTGAGCACTTGTGCTCACAGTTGCTGCCCTAGCTGCCTCTGCCTTCCTGGCCACATACCTAACCCAGACACCCACTTTCTAGCCGTGAAGGGCCCAAGCCCTGCCTCTAGAGCAAGGCCTGGAATCCCCTCTTGCTTAAGAACCACAGAGCTCTGAATCAGCAGCTGCCAACTCTAGGCAAGCAGCAGGCCTACGGATGGCTCTGAAGCATACATGAGCAGGGCTGCTGCTGCTGAACAGCTCCAGACCCAGCAGATTCATCCTCCGCCTGCTGTCTCCCCAGGCTTTCTGTATCCGTGTCCTATGCCTTCTATAACCTTCTGGTGGTCTTGTACTCCTTTTTTAATCCATTCATCCCTTTCTTTGAAATGCCTGGTGTCTTTACCTAGAGCCCTGCTTTCCAAAACTAACACTTTTCTACACATGGATCCTTGGACTCAGGTAGAGCCCCAATGAAGTCAGAAGAGGTCAGCCCAGGAAAAGAAGTCCACACATGTAGACATTGTCACAGATCGGGGCCCTGGTTTTATAGTCCACTCGTCCTACAGAAAAGCAGAGCAGGAGAGAGGCCAAGACAGTTTAAGGCTCCTTACAAAAACTAACTTGATCATCAAGTTGTTTGCCAAAAACAAGACAACACACACAAATTGCCCTGTCTCTCTCCCTCCCCTCTACTTCTTCCCAGCCAACTGAGCTATTTTTTAAAAAGTTGTATTGCATGTCCCCTCCCTCAAGGACAAGCTGCAGATCTGCTCTGACCTACATTTAAAAATCCAGAGTGCACTGGCTGACCAATACAGAGATGAGAAAGAACTGCCTACTTCTTCAGCTTCCTTGTAAATACAACCAGTTATGCCCCTTATGTCACTTTCAGATGAGCCCAAAGGGCAGTACAGGCCATGGCAATCTGAGGGGAGCCAGAACCGCAATTCAGACAAGCAGATGTGTAGATAGCTTCTTCTATCAGTCGGTGCCACTTCCCAACACTGAAGTGAGAGGCCAGTTTTTATTTCAGCTTCAGATTGGACATGATTGTAACTCAGGCTCAAATCTTCAAAGAGCTGTACACCTGTGAAATGGGGATTATACTTCTTTTCTCCCACATCTGTTTGGAGAAGGTAACAATGCAAGTTCTTCAGGGAAGGAAATGTCTGTACAGCACCCAGCGTAACAGAACCACTAATCACACTTAAAAGTAATAATTTTCAACCAAAATTCTTAAACCAGCCTTAACTCTGCCCCATTATTCCCAGCCAAACTTTCTCATCTAATGGTCAGACACAGAAAAAGAACACCACTGTCCCAAAGGAAACTCTACATACTGGGTTTCAAATTATAACTGAGCCTAACTTTTTCTTCAGTGCTTTTGCAGGAACCACAACTTTCTGTTCTATATAGGTTCTTATGCCATGCATATCACCATAGTATCTGAGCACCTTCCACTAGTGCATTACTACATCTTTCATGTCCACCCACCAACCATTCAGCAACATGCATCCATCCTCCCACCATGGATGGAGACCTCATGCCATCCTATATAGCTTCCCAATATTGGCCAAACACCTTATTGCTCTAGCCACTGTACAATCCAAAGATCAACTACTACTGTGGCCTTCTCTCCACCAGTGAGCTCTAGGACAAACAATACAATGCATGCATATGTAATACTGGCCTGGAATTTCTCCATACCTGCTAGAAACCTTAGGTGAATATTAGTGTAAAATCTGTAATTCATATATGCAATAGGAAAGGATGTATGGTGTGAGAGAATTCAGTTACCTTCTCTTAACTGTTGTTCTTTGAGATGTGCTGTTCATGTCCATTCCAACTGTGTGTGTGTGCAGGGAAGCCAGAAGATTTTACCCTTAGCAGTATTCACTGGGTCAGTCTGGGTGCCCCCATGGAGTGGTGCCATAATGGTGTCTAGTATATAAGCCCTGCTAACCTGCCAACCGCCCAGTTCCTTCTTGCTTTCAGTTCCAGCAGAGGGATAGGAGGGTAGGTATCGGAATGGACATGAACAACACATTTTGAAGAGCAACAGTTATGAGAAGGTGAGGAACCATTTTTTCTTCTTTGAGTGCTTGTCCGTGTGCATTCCAGTCAGGTAACTCCCATGCCTAGGTTCAGGAGGTAGGGTCGGAATCATAAACTGATTGGAACACAGTCCCACCAAAGGCCACAATACCCAGTAGGCCAGAGACAATCGAACATGTGGACAGATGACCCTGTTGCCTCTCTACAGATTGTTGTAACACCCATGAATACAGGAGACTGTCCAAGAGGAGATACATTGAGAGGACAGACTGGCCCTTCATCCTATTCGTAATTGCTACAAATTGGTGCGACTTCCTAAACCGTCTACTTCTCTCAATGTAAAAGGCCAAAACCCTGCGGACATGCAGAGAGTTAAGTCTTTGTTCCCGACTCCCAGAATGCAGCTTAGGATAGAATATGGAGAGAAATATGTCCTGATGGATGTGGGATTGTGATAACACTTTAGGGAGGAATGAGGGCTTGGCTGCATCTTGTCCTTAAGAATGTAATACAGGATGTAAGAATGTCAGAACCCAGAGCTCCAAAAACCTCCTTGCCTTCCAGCCCCCATGGGTTAACTGGAACCTGTAAGCATCACCCATTAAAGGTGATGCTTACCAGTTAACTGGTTAAGCTTTCACACCCCTACTGTGCAGTGCCGAGCCACGGGACCCCAAAGACCGGTAAATCCTGGTTTCATGACTGACTGGCGTTGGTGAAACCCATGCCAGAGATAGAGATCAACACAACAGGAAGAAGGACTTGCCGCAAGATGGAACCAGTTGTCTAGCAACCACAGGTGCCTCGACTTCTCAAAGAACCCGGCACTGTCATATGAACCAGATTCCAGGCTGCTTCAAAGGTCTCCATGGTGGAGGGAAGCTGAATTTCCCAGCCCATGTTGGTCTGCGAGTGGTGCTGGGTTGGACTTGACTGAACCTCTTGTGGGGCTGGAGTCGACACACCCATAGGAGCCACCTTGCTCTGCACCTGCTGAGGGGGCTGGTGCGTCCCTGTGGAGGATTGCTTTTTTGAACACTGGAGGAATGGCCTCTCTCATGTCTCTGCTTCTTCTAGGGCACCGGAGACAGGGATTTGCACCTGCCCCCTTTAAAATCAGCACCATGCCGTTACAGCTCCCTGATAGGCACCAAATCACATGCCGTTGGCACTGGTGCACTTTGTACTGAGAAAGAGGTACTGCATGTAAGGTCTGCCGACTTTGGGTCAGATTGGGAGCAAAGAGCTGCCCCCATAAGAATGATCCTGAGCCTCTTCTCACAACCCTTGAGTGTCCACGGGTGAAAACTTTTACAAATACGTCAGTTTTCTTTCTGGTATCTCTCACACCGAGGCACTTTAAGCACTCAGTGAGGGAGTCACTCTTTGGCATAAGCTTGGCAAGCTTTAAACCCTGGAGACTGAAACACGACCTGGTATGGGGAGGGGGGATACCCCCTAACTGCTAACCTAACTATAACCCAACTATAACTAACAGTTGAGTAAACTATTAACAGACAAACGGAATACTACTAATGGCACTTGGTAGAGCAAGAGGTTCCAGCTGCCATCACCAGGTTATAAGGAAGGACTGGGGAGTTGGTGGGTCAGCAGGGCTATATATTAGACACCATAATGACACCTCTCCAACTGGCACCCAGGCTGACCCAAAGGATGCTGCTAAGGGAAAAAAAATTCGGCTTTCCTGCATGCACGCACACACACCACTGATTGGAATGCACATGGACAAGCACTTGAAGAAACAGAGCTAAGGCTCTTTTCTCTAGCTCTTTAAGTGCAAAAGTATTGTCAAACTTTTTAAAAATAATTAATGTTACAACAACCTCACGATAAATTAACGTACATTATTTACAACTTTAAACACATCTGTCTAATTCATACTTAAAAACCTCAAAGTGACAGGGATTCCACAACTTGTCCAGGTAATCCAGTTTTTCCCTAAAACTAATCTAAGTTTCTCTTGCTGCAAACTCAGCTGCTCATTTCTTGCCCATCCTTTGATGGACATAGAGAAGGACTGATCACCATCCTCTACATAACGTTTCACATATTTAAAGACTGCTGTCACCCTTCATTCTCTTTTCTTGACTAAACTTGCCCCATTTTTTCAACCTTAAAGTACACCCCAAGAATTTGGGCGCTGATTTAAGTATTAATGAAAGAGAGGTGTTCACAACAACAGCCAGAGCCAAAAGAGGACCGGGAATTGCTAGGAAAATGCTCTCCTTTGCTTTCCAGGGTACCTCCACAGTAGGACCAACAACAGGGAATTTACTGAGTGAAAACTGCCGATCATGCCAACTTACGTGGTACTTTTAAGAGGCAAACAGTGAGGAAGCAGGAGAGAAAACAAAATCATTTCCTCCTGAGACATCAGCAAATGTCTACACCAACAGTAACAAAAATCTAAACATAATTAAGCTTATATGTTTGCAGATTTTGCGCCAACAACTGCAACATGGACCATGATGAAATAATCATGCAGTTTTCTTGAAAACAAGTCTGTGTTTCATCCACTTAAAATGTATAGTGATGGTTGCAGTGCAATTAATGGCATGCAAAGGTCTCTCTTTCCACCCCACAAGACTCCTCCCAGAGTGCCAGACTACTGCACTCTTGAAATAACCAAGACTTTATATGATTGGGGGGGGGTGAGGGAAGGGTGCTTATTTAAAACAGACACATGTTTGGTGAGAAGGGCAAAGTAGATGGAAGGCCAAGAGAAACAACGTTTGAACTTTAGGCAGCAATACGTTAGAAGCAAGGACAGGGCAGCCAGACTAAGCAAAAGAAGGGAATGGATTTATATACATTAGCTATAGTTAACATTCACTTCATGATACAGCCCTTTCTCTCATTTCTTTCATTGGTCAGAGTGTAAGCTCTTTGTGACAGGGACTAGGTCTAACTTTACATTTGTAAAATGCCTTGTACAGGTTGGATGCTATATAAACAAATTGCTCATAATGCAACATGAAATTCAGATGTAAAGAAGCTAATGCCAGGCACAACAGTAAATCACAGGGACTACTAAATCAAAGCAGCCATCAAGATCATTAGAGCTCATCAAAAAAATTTCCAGTGGAACAAAAATGTTTCTTGAGCTGCCTGGCTCCCTTGATGCCCACCAAGAGGATTCCCAGGTCCTCTGCCAGGCTCCCAGAGTTCCAACCTCCCCAGGGTTTCCCAATTAAAAAATGTTGACAGGAAGGAATTTTTTCCTAGCCCCAGTTCCAGTCCCTATGCTTCTCTGCTCCAAGAAACCTTGCATCACAGAGAGAGGGAGAGGGAGGGAGGAATCCAAGCACTTTGGCAGGACTAACTACTATTCAGGAATACACAGGCCACTGATTAGGAGTTGGGGGGGGGGGGGGGAAGAAGGGGGAAATCACAGAATACTAGAACTGGAAGGGACCTCGCGAGGTCATCAAGTCCAGAACCAAGCACCATCTAGATCAAGCCTGGGCAAAATACGGCCCACGGGCTGGTTCCGGCCCACCAAATCACCAGAGCTGGCCCGTAGAGGCAATGGGGAGCCCCAGGCAGGCTCCCCTGCTTGTCCAGCAGAAACATGGCTGATGAGCACTTTCTTGTTGAGTCTGGAGGGAAAGGGGGAAGATTCAGACGCTGCTCCCGCCCCCAGCACAATCCCATTGGCCAGTTTCTGGACAGACACTGGCCAATGAGAGCTGCCTGTTTAAATAACAGGCAGCCACAAAGCACAAACCTCCTGCTCATTCACTCAAGCACATGGCCAAGCAGGCAGAAACATTTTAAGCTCTGCAAGCAGGCAAGTCTCCTGGCGAGAACCTGCCTCTGGCACCTCAGCCCCTCCCTTCCACAACCCTCTGCCCCACACTCCTACCCCGCTACTCCACATGCACCCGTACCCCTCCCAGATCTGGCATCCCAATCTTCTGCCCAAAATCACAATCCCCTTCTACCCTAGGTCACATCCCAAAACTCTGCACCCCAGTTCCCTGTCCTAGGTCACAACTATCTCCTTTGCCCAAACTCCCTCCCAGACCCGATTCTCCCTCCTGCACCCCAATCCTTTACCCCAAGCTCCTTTCTGCACTCAACCTCCATCCCAGACCCCATACCTCCTCCATTAATACCATAGAAGAATGCAGCCCTCAACCACTTCCCAAAATCTTGGGAGTGGGCCTCCCCCATCATAAATTATTGCCCATCCCTGATCTAGATCATGCTTGAGAGATGTTTGTCTAACCTGCTCTGAAGTATCTCCTATAATAGAGACTCCACAACTTCCTTAGGAAAATTATTCCAGTATTTAACCACACTGCCAGTTAGGAAGTTTTTCCTAATGTCCAATCTAGAAAGGAGAATGGTTAACCGGTAAGCATCACCCTTACCGGGTCATACTTACCGGTTACAGTTAACTGGCAGCCCTGCCAGGCCAGAGCAGCCCACCGCACTGCAGGTGGGAGAGCACTCCAGCCAGCCTGGAGCAGCCTTCCCACCCCTGTTTAAGCGATTAACTGGTTAAACATAACGTTAACTGATGAAACAGAATTTTACATTTCTAGTCCAACCTAAACCTCCCATGCTGCAATTATTTAAGTCCATTGCTTCTTGTCCTATCATCAGAGGATAAGAATTTTTCTACCTCGACCCTTTTAGGTACCTGAAAGCTGTTATGTCAACCTTCTGCACATTTCAACCATCTCTGTAAAGGTTACTTATGCTCGAGGGCCGGGTATTCCCAATGCATTTGTCAAAAGTTCTGACATGGAAAGATGTGTTCATAAAATACCTCCAAAATACAACTGCAGGAGATCCCCTTCCACATGTTCATCTCTACCTACAATCTAAAGAATGCATGCACCACATAGGAATGGGCACCACTGGCATTATTTCAGATGGCCTCACAGCAACTGGCTAGGGCTCAAAGATGCTCAATTTACAAGAAGTTGCTGATGTGCCAGCGGCAGAGGCTGAAACAGGCAGGTATCTGACTACTCTTTGCTTTAACTTATCCCCTCTGCTGGTTCCCAGTCTGCTCCTTTGAGGATTTCTCTACACCAGGATTTTTAATAGCATTTTAAACCATCTGTTAAATATAGTTGCAAATTCTAGTGTAGCCTTAGGGTTAAACACAACTATGAACAAATGTGTTGGGGTTAGCTCTGGACATAACAATAGGAGAGATTTTGTTCTGCTTGTTGTTTATTGTTTCTGTAATTTATAACAGACCACCTAGAATTTTTGTACAAAAAAAAGGAATAATTACAGATATAATCTAGAATCCACTCCAATGCACACAGTTCAAGATCAACTGCCTTGTCTTAATTTTTAACATTTCCCTTAAGGAAAAAAGTTCAAACATTGTTATAATTGTATTATGCATGGTGGCCAAAGTCAAAGCTTCTCATCCTAGCTGATGAGAAGGGGTGGAGATGACTTCTTTCACTCCTCTCCATCCTTTTGTCTTCCAGAATGCAATGACATGGGATTAGGATACAGGTACTCCTTATCATTCCTTCCCTTCCCGCAACCATTAACCCCCCCCCCCCCCAAAAAAAAAAAACCTTGGTAGTTTGTCTTGGACACTTTTGGAAAAAGAGCAACCCTACTGCATTTCTGACAGCTGCAGAATCTTCCCCATTGAGAATCATGCAAGGTCCATGCCCCCCAGGTCTGTTCAGCTCTGACACAACTTGTCAGAGCAGAGGAATCATGCTGTTGAGTGGTCTGCTTGCTCTGTCTGGCACTGAAGTGCAGCTGACAGAAAGATTGTTCCCACTATTGCCACTGGACCCCTCCAGCTTCCGAACCCATTCCTTCTCTCTTCACACTACCAGCCAAGAAAGTAGGCAAAAGAGAAGTTAAATCCACTACTACTGCAGCTTTCCACCTGACCACATGGATGGAAAAAAGGACAAAGAAGATCTAATATGCAGAAAGATTAAAATTCTTTGGACCTGACTCCAAAGCCAAAAAAAGAGGTAGAACACCTCCCCCACAAATTGCACTCTCTGGAAACAAGCACAGAATTGCTTAATCTAGAACTGCCAAGGGGTTCCAACCCCAACACATTTCTGAAGAGTATCCAGTTCTAAATTGTAAAATGCTTGGAAACACGTAATTGTTAGGTTAAATGTACTACAGAATCAAATTCATTTAAATTTTTAAATATGTATTTGTTTTTTTCATGACACCACAGATATTTCGCTCTGTGGCAGTGTTAAGTATCACAGCAACCAGAAAGAATTGCCTTAGAGTGATGCTAGGTTGACTGCACAACAGAGAACTCAGGGAGCCAGCAGTAACCTCCTGGTTTTGGTTTTTTGCACAATAAGCATTCAGTGATTAGGGGTGCACTTGAAGCAGGATGCACTAACTGAACATATTGCATATACAGGGCAGATCTGGGAACAGAGGTGAATGGGAAGGGAGACTACAGTAATGCTAGCAGACTAAAGAAAGAAAAGGGCTCCCCCAGAATGTCTGAGGTATTTTTGGCTACAAGGTGGTGTACACTTTACCCGCACATTGCATTCATTCAGGGCCCAAGTGTGTTTGCAAATAAAATGCAGAGTGCATGCAAAGCATGCTGGTTGCAATAAAAGGCTATGGGGTGCATTTCATATAATGGCCAGAAGAAAAAGTGTAAAAGGGGAGAGGGTGCAAATACTGCACAGAACACCTAGGCTATGTCTACACCAGCGCAATCTTGTGCCAGAAATATGCAAATGAGGCTAAGCATGGAATATCACCGAGCCTCATTTGCATATCTAATGAGCCGCCATTTTTTTTTTCAGAAGAGGCTCTTGCACAAGAAGGAGTATCTACACTGCCCCTTCTTGCGCAAGAAAAACCCTCTTGCGCAATACCGTTACACCTATGGGTGCGTCTAGACTGGCAAGATTTTGTGCAAAAGTGGCTGCTTTTGCGCAAAATCTTGCAAGCTGTCTACACCGGCTGCGAGAATTTGCGCAAGAACACTTTTCAGGAAGAACAGTGCTGCGCAAGAGGGTTTTTCTTGCGCAAGAAGGGGCAGTGTAGATGCTCCTTGTGCAAGAGCCTCTTCTGAAAAAAATGGCGGCTCATTAGGTATGCAAACGAGGCTCGGCGATATTCCACGCGTAGCCTCATTTGCATATTTCTGGCACAAGATCGCGCCAGTGTAGACATAGCCTTAGAGAGGGTGGTGTATTGCAGCTTAAGAACGCATTGCACGCAACCCCCAGAAAGAGTGCTTTGTAAGGGAAGGGGGAGAGAGGAACACGGTAGGCAATGCCGAGAGAAGGCTGCGCACATCCTGCATGCGCTGTTTAGAGGCGGGCTGGGGTGTGGACCGTATGCCCTGCTCGCAGGGGTGCCATGCCGAGGGGAGCAGGGACGCCCGGGGAGGCAGAACGGCCCACTCGGAGCGCGGGCAGGGGAGGGCCCATCTCGAGGCAGGGTGGGGCCAACGCCGCAGTCACTCCCCGGAGCGGGGGGGTAAATATCTGGCGGTAAGGGAGGCGCAGCAGAAGCTCCACGCCAGGGGTCCCGTGCACGCGGAGGCGCGCGCGCTGCTGCTGGCAGAGTCCGGGGAGCCGCGGGGGGGGGGGGGGCAATTCCACAGACGGCGCGTGCTTTCCTCGCGAGGAAAGGGGGGGGGGGCGCTGCTTCCCCGCCCGCGCGCTGGGGCCCCGCAGTCCCATAATAGGCGGGGGGAGAGGAAGAAGGCGGGGGCGCGCTCACGCTGGCAACGCCGCGCGGGGGGGGGGGCGGGGGCGCGCTCACGCTGGCAGCGCCGGGCGGGGGGGGGGAGCGGGGCGGGCGGCCGGGCGCTGCCGCCGTCTCCCTGCCGCTGCCGTAACGTCCTGACGCTCCGCAGGGACCCGCTGGCCGGACGGTGCGTGCGGAGGCCCCACGGCGGCGCCGGGCCCGGCTCTTACCTCAGGCTCGGGCTCCCGCCGCCCCGCGCAGGCTCCGGCTCCTTGTTAGGCGGCGGGTGGGAGAAGGGGGGAGCCGGGCTCCGGCGCGCGCCGCTCTGCCCCCGCGCAGGCGCACGCGGGAGCAAGGCCGCTCGGCTGGGACTTATTTAGCGGGGGCGGCGGAGCCGAGCGGGCTGTGAAATAGATGCCGGCCTGGCCGAGCGCGCCTGCGCGGCAAGGGAGCGGGTGGCGGCCGCTCCCCTGGCGCGCGCCCCGAGGCCGCGGCAGGCCCCGTCCGCGCGCTTCCCGCTCAGCGCAGCGGGGGAGCGCGCGCCCCTCCTGCTGCCGCCGCTGCTGCTGCGACGGGCTAGTGCGTTGGGCCGTCGGCCTGAGCATGCTCCCAGGGCAGCGGGCATGGGGCGTTGTGCGCGCAGCAGGCGGCCTCCTGGCTGGGGGTGCGCGGCCGGGCTGGCCCCTTGCCGGGACAGCGCTCCCCACGTGCCTCGGGCCCTGGCGCCGCCTTTGTGCAAGCGCCCCGGGGGCGCACGTGCGTTTCCTTTGTGCGGGCTTTGCACCTGGGCCGGCGTGCGCCGGGGGGGCCACTGCCGGCCGGCCGTGGCCGACCCAAGGGGCTCTCGCAGGTGCGGCCGGGGTGGCCGGTTTGTGGAAAGGGTGGTGGCTCTCGGAACGCCCCTCCCACGTCCAAAGCACCCGCTCCCCCCCCCCCCCCAGCCATGCTCCCTGTAAGCTGGGGGATTGGGCAGCCACCCAAGAAGAGATTCAGATGTTGCCCAGCTGATTAGCAAAGTGAGGCAGTGCTACTGGGGGTGCACAGCCACCATTTTATTCTGTGCCTCAGTGCACAGAATAAAATTTATTTCACACACAGAAATGAGAGGGTGTGGACTGTCACCTGGGGTACCCTCCTCTGTCAGTGGCTCCTATTGGAGGAGGTTGTCTCTGAGCACAGCTGGCTGCATACACACAACCCCCCCACCCCACCCCACCCCCACCCATCCGCACCCCCCCCCCCCACACACACACACACACACACACACACACCCCCACACACACCCCCCCCCCCCACACACACACACAGAGAGAGCGTTTCCCATGGGCTACAGGGGCACTTGGTACTTCTAGATTACATCTCTTTTCTTGAAAAAGGTATGTAAATTAGACACTTCGAAATTGCAAATGAAGCCGGGATTTAAATTTCCCGTGCTTCATTTGCATAATGGCGGCCACAGTTTTTTCGAAAAGGGGCTTTTTGAAAGAGAAACGGCTGTTTAGACGGGGATTGTTTGAAAATAAAACCCCTCATTTTTTCAGGAGTACAGGATCTTTTGAAAAAGGGTTTTATTTTCAAACAATCCCCATCTAAACAGCCTTTTTTCTTTCAAAAAGCCCCTTTTCGAAAAAACTGTGGCCGCCATTATGCAAATGAAGCACGGGAAATTTAAATCCTGGCTTCATTTGCAATTTCGAAGTGTCTAATTTGCATCCCTTTTTCGAGAAAAGGGAAGTAATCTAGATGTACCCTTGGGCTGGGGGCAGCATGCAGAGACACACACCTGCTGCAGAAGCCCTGCTGAGCTGCTAGTGGTGGTGGGGGCCCTTAGGCTGTTTTAAATTTCCTCGGGGCCACAGGTGGGACACATGTGGAGGAGATGTGGGGCGGGGGGAGGCAGGCAAGGCTGAGGGAGAGAGCTGGCCCTGGTCTTTGCTGGAGCGGGGCCTCGGAGTCAAGAATATTCCTAGTGCCTGGAAATCATGTGCCCGTATAATTTGCCACCCCAGATGTGATATTAGAATGCCACAAATGACCTTGCAGCCTCCCATTCTGGGCCTTACCCCGCTAGAGCTTGCAATGCGGGAAAATAAATGGGCATCTAGTATTTGTTGGTGATGTAATTTTTTTTTAATATGAAGCAGCCCTGGTAAGGCACTCGGAGAGCTGCACTTCTAGTTATAATAATCCACAAACCTCACGTGTCCACCGAGGGTACAGCTAGACTGGGGGGGGAGGGGGTTCAGGATTGGGGGGATTTTCCCGAAAAAACTCCGCCACGTCCAGGGAATGCATTTGCTCTTCTGCTGCTTTTTTTTTTTTTTTTGCAGAAGAGCAAATATGCTCTTTTGGAAACCCCTGTATTCCTTGTTCTACGAGGAAGAAAGGGACTTTCGAAAGGTTTTTTTCCGACATTTGGCCCAGTCTAGCTAGGCCAAATGTCGGAAAAGCCTCTTCTGACAAAAGAATCGGAAAAAGGTATACAAAATGCGAAGCGCATTTTGCGTACCTTTTTCTGACAAAAACTTGTAGTCTAGCTGTACCCTAAAATTTAAAATACTAAGTTTAAATCAGGTTCATGGGCCCTGTTCAGCATAGTGTCTGATCACCTTCCAGAGGTGTATGAAGTGAGTAATGTCATGTGTGGTTCTCCCTTTTCTTTCCAGTACATTTTTGGTTTGTTGGTGTGATGTCTGCTCTGCTACACGTATGTGTACATACTGAAGGCAAAGCTTAAAAAAAAAAGTTCACCTTGCATTTGGAATAGGAAGTAATGATGCCTAAAGTGGTTCTTGAATCCTTGAAGTTTGCTCCAGGACCTGTGACAGGCTCCTGAGAGTTTCTTTTCTCTCCAGCACAACTGAATTTTACCTGTGTGAATGACAGCTCCCTCATGCCTGGCCTGACTCCAAAGGAGTGGTGCTGTCAGTAATACCTGAGCATCAGGCTATCAGTTAAGTATCTTGGGCCTAGGCCATCCAGCCTCTTGAAGACTAGGACAGATGTAGGTTTATCACTAGGGCTGTGGATTAATTGCAGTTAACTCACATTTCCGTTTACCTCCTACAAGTACTGTAGTGTGATCTCTTTACCATAAAGAGTGCAACTTACACATGTAGATTGTTACATAACTGCACTCAAAAACAGAACAGTGTAAAACTTTAAGCTTTCAAATCCATTCAGTCCTCCTTGTTCAGCCAAACATTAAGACAAACAGGTTTGTTTACATTTGCAAGAGATAATGTTGCCCGTTTACAGTGTTACCTGAAAGTGAAAACAGGCGTTCTCGCGGCACTTTAATAGTAGGCATTGCAAGGTATTTACATGCCAGATGCGCTAAACATTTGTATCTCCTTTGTGCCTTGGCCACCATCACAGTCCATGCTGATAATGCTTGTTAAACAAATCATGCGTTAATTAAATTTGTGACTGAATTCCTTGGGGGAGAAATTCTGTCTCCTCTATTTTACACACTTTCTGCCATATATTTCATGTTATAGCAGTCTTGGATGATGAGTCAGCACAATTTTCATTTTTAGAACACTTTCGCTGTAGATTTGACCAAAACACAGAAGATATTCATGTCAGATACTGTAGCTGTCTTTAGAAATCTCACTAGAGGTTTAAGAATCTGAAGTGCCTTCCAAAATCTGAGGGACAAGATGTGGAAAATACTTTTATAAGTCTTAAAAGAACAACACTCTGCTGGAGAAAGTAGAGAAGTGAAAGATTAACCAGTTCCCTCTGAGATATCTGGCATTGACCACTGTCGGTAGACAGGATACTGGGCTAGATGGATCTTTTGTTCTGACCCAGTATGGCCGTTCTCATATTCTAACCTGGGGGGGGGGGCAAAAGGGCCTCCGCAGGCTGGATCCAGCCCATCAAGAAAGTTGATCCGGCCCGTGGCGGCCCTGCCATTCCCTCCGCCCCCAGGCCAATCAGCTCCAGCCCTAGGGGGGAGTGGTCAGTCCCCAGCCCAGATCCCGTTTTAGTCAATTAACCAGTTAAACATTAGGTTAAGCTAACATTTAACCGGTTAACAGATTTTACAAAATTGGAACCACCAAAAAAGAAAATCAGACTTCTGCTGGTGGCATCTGACTCGATGAAAATGAACATGCATTGGTCTGCACTGCTTTGGATCATTATTGGGCAGGACCAGTTACCAGCATTGGATGCATGTCCTCTGGAATGGTGGTTGCAGTGTGAAAGGATATACACACGCTTTAGTGTATCTGGCACCTAAATATTTTGTGATGCTTGCTACAACAATGCCATGCAAATGACTGTTCTCACTTTTAGGTGACATTTTAAACAAGAAATGGGCAGCATTATTTCCTGCTAATGTAAACAAACTTGTTTTCTTAGCAATTGGCTGAGTAAGAAGTAGGACTGAGTGGACTTTAGGCTCTAAAGTTTTACATTGTTTTATTTTTGAATGCAGTTGCTTTTTGTACATAAGTCTACATTTGTAAGTTCAATTTTCATGGTAAAGAGATTGCACTACAGTACTTGTAATGGGGGAATTGAAAATACTATTTTTATAGTGCAAAATATTAGTAATAATATAGTGAGCACTGTACACTTCATATTTGCTGTTGTAATTGAAATAAAAATATTTGAAAAGGTAGGAAACATCCCAAATATTTAAATAAATGGTATTCTATTATTGTTTAACAGCACAATTAATCACAATTTTTACTGTTTTTTAATTGCTTGACTGCCCTAGTTATCACCTTTGAAATGCAAAAAAAAAAAAAAAATCCACTGCAACCACTAGCAACTTGGCAATGCCCCCTTCAATAGCCACTAATAGTGATTCAACCACCCCCCCCCCCACACACACACACACACAGAGACTGCCTTCATGTTGCTGAGCAGATAGCTGCTGTGTTTTCAACAGTTTTATTCTCTTATCGCTGAAACTGTGGAAGTTGGAGCACTGTGGCATCTTTAGCTGCACATAGAAACTTTTAACAATATTCCACTGCACTGTGGGAATAATGCAAATTTTTAGACCTATGTAAAAAAACCAAACAAATCTGGCAGATTAAATTATTTTTCTGGCAAATCCAGTAAAAAAAAATGTGGGCAGGCTGGTGAAACGGGGAGGGGGGGTGCACGACACAATTGCTGGGCCTATGGTCAAGGTGAGGGCAAGTCAGTCTCCTTACTCTTGGAGAGGACAGGGCCATGAGCGGAAGGGAAGGGGCAGGGGGCAGCTAACTCAGCGTCTCCTGGACCATGCAGCACTGCGCCTCCGCCCCAGCCCACCCTTAGCGCTGCCTGGAATGCACTGCCTGGGCTCCGGCAGTGATTTAAAGAGCCCAGGACTCCGACTGCTTCTGCTGCCCAGTAGCTGTGGCTGGAGGCTTTGAATTAAAAACACAGCAAAAGGCTCACGGGCTCCTGGCTCCACCGCTACCATGTTGCCTGGTAGCTGCCCAGGGTTGCTGAGGCTATTTAAAATGCCTGCTGCTCTGGCCTCCCGGAGTCACATCCCTACTGGAAACCATGAGCCATTTAAGTAGGATCCTGCTGCCTGAGCCGTTGCCTGGAAATTTGGTGGCAGAGCAGCCAGGATATAAATAGAAAGCAGCCAGATGCAGTCCCTGGGCCAGATTAAAGTGTTAGGTGGGCCGGATCCAGCCCCTGGGCCGCAGCTTGCCCAGTCCTGATGTATATTCTATGGCCTGTGGCTTTCAGTTCAGAAGCTAGTTTACAGGGGCTTCCTAGATGTTTCCTTAGAGCCTGTTTTTGTAAGACCCTGAACTTTGGATATGGTTGAAGTCAATAGGCACCCTGGGGTTCCCCATATTCCTGGAGAGAGCGCCTTTCCAAGGAGATCTGAGTAGATAAAAAGTGCAACATTTTTGAATGAGGCTGCTTTTTTTTTTTTAGGTAAAAGCTACTTCTGCTGAGCTGAGTACGGGCCAGCACTTCAAAGATGTGTGTAGATTTCCCAGAATGTTAACCTTTTTTTGACAACTGACTGCTGAGTCTTTGTCCCTTTTTCCTCATGAACGGGCTTTGAACTTCTCACTTCTCCAAGGATAAGGTAAAAGAACGGCATTATCTGCACTGAACTGTTTAGTTTTTCTGCTAGCATGGGTTCCCAAACTGGGGGGCTTGAAGAAATTCCAGGGGGGGCACGAGACGACGCAGCCTCCCCCCCCATCAAGTTTTGCTGCCCTGTTCAGTTCCTTTTTTCCTTTTTTTTTCTCTCAACAAGTTTTGCTGCTATTGGGGGGGGGGGGCGTGAGGGTTTTTCAAAAATCAAAAAGTGGGGCGTGATGCCAAAAAGTTTGGGAACCACTGTGCTTGCGCATGTAGTCAAATTACAGATCTGGGGGATGTCTTTAAGGATGTGCAATAATCACTATTTAGCTCAACAATGACCTAGACTCCATAATTTCCCGTTGAGCCAGTTTTTTCTTCGGCTGAGTTGTTTTCCCAACAAGGACCATATTAAGAGAAACGGAGGCGTGCGGTTCCATACCAAGTTTATTTCTTTTTGTTTTTCATAATCACTTCTTTTGCACAACAACAACCTCAAGTTGACAATTAAAAGCATGTGGTAGACCTACAGGAACCGGGCAAGGCTCCGTTACAGTGATGGAAAGTCTGTTCAGAACACCATTTACAGTATCTTATTGAGCGGTCTAGTGGGGAAGAACAAAAATAGCACGCACTGGGTGGTGAGGAGTGAATCCTGCGCAAGGCCAATGACATTCGTACCCACACTGGCTCCAGCGAGAACACAAGGGCAGCCCTGGGGAGCTGAATGTGCCCGTTGTTTAACTTTGGTCTTTGCCAGGAGGTGACAGATGCTGAAATAGTAATACTACTCAGCCCTGGCAGAGTGCTTTCCATCTTCGGAGTGCTGGGCGGGCGTTCGCTTGTTAATCCTCACAACACCCCTGTGAGGTGGAGCACCATTCTTATCCCCATGTTACAAAACAGGGAACTGAGACACACAGAGCGATGGAGGGTGCATCTACACTGCGGGGAGAACTGCGGCAACAAGCCTCAGAACCTGGGTCGTTCGGGGGAGAGTTACAGCAATGCAGCCATGCCTGCTTGGGCAGGGCCTCTGGCTCTCCAGGACTGAGCGGCAATGGCTCCTCTCCTTTTAGCTCGGCAGTGCCAGCCCAAGTCAGGTGATCTGAGCTGGGAGACTCTGCTGTGGCAGGCTTTTTGTTTTCTCCAGTGTGGATTACCCCAAGTGACTTGCCCAAGGCAGCCCAGAAGCCAGGCATTTCTGGCTGCAATTCCTGTGTTCAATGGCACCTCTCTAGCGTCCAACGAAGGGGGTTACCTCCTCATCCCTGGGGAGCTCTGGGTTATAGAAACCTAAATGTTGGCCTGTGCCCCTCATCTACATTACTTAGAGCCCTGTACAGAGATGGAGTGAATTGTCATGTCATCCCTAGCATGGTTAGCACTAAGTCAGGTGTGGCCAACCTGAGCCTGAGAAGGAGCCACCGTTTACCAATGTACATTGCCAAAGAGTGACAGTAATTTGTCAGCATTCCCCATCACGTGCCTCCTCTCCCGCCTCCAGCATCTTTTGCCCACCAGCAGCCCCACCGATCAGCGCCTCCTCTTCCTTCCCCACGCCTCCTGCCCACTGAAATCAGCTGTTTCATGGCCCTCAGGAGGCGCTGTGGGGGAGGGAAGGAACGAGGGCGCAATACGCTTGGAGGAGGAGGTGGAGCCACTGGAAAGTTGAGCACTGGAAAGTTGGCACCTGTCGCTGCAGCCCTGGAGTCAGTGCCTGAGCATGGAGCCGCATATTAACTTCAGAAGAGCCACAGGTGGCTCTAGAGCCACAGGTTGGCCACCCCTGCACTAAGTATCTATAGCACCATAAACAGCCGTTCCCTGACTCTTGTTTCAAATCTGATGTGGTGCTGTGTGGGCCTATGCATAGAGTGTATACACGTGCATGTCTGTGCACGCTCACACAGCACAGCTGCAAGTGGGCACAGACCATAATGCTGCTTAATGGAATGAAACAAGTTACATGAGACAACAACATTAAACAGAACCGGGGAAGAGATTCTCACTGGTCCATGCAAGAGAAAACCCGTCTGACATTTGCATTTTACGGGAGGTAAAGCAGTATCACCGCTCTGATGGTAACATGCACACAATTGTGAATTGCTGAGGGCACTGAAAGGCTAGCACTTGGGATAACTCTCACTCCCTTACTGCGGCAAGGTTTGTTTGGCGACCCAACAAAAGCGTGGAGTGAGAAATTCCCAACAGATATGAAGGAGGCGCACTCCACTGTAAGTGTATGAGCCATCTAGCCCCGAGAAGACCACTTTAAAGCCAAATCTGAACACTTGCTCCAAGCAAGCAAGAAGGTCTCGTGTTTGGAGAATGAGGCAGGCTGTTCTAGTTCTTGCCCTAGAATTGTTAATCATCAAGATGCTTGTGCCAGCTGGGAAATAAACTATCTTCGGGTTTATGTTCCTTTTCCTGCAGAGCGCAGGAATCCTTAGAGCTTGCCTAGGAGCACAGGAAGGGAGCTAAGAATGTGCAACATGCATACACACACTGTTAGGCCTTTTGCCACTTCAGCTCTCTGTCACCCCTGGAATATACACTGGGCTAAATTCTCTGCTAGTGTAAATATTGACTTCAGTTAAGCTGCACCTAAAGAGAATGTGGCCCAAACTAGATATGCTGTGACACAGTCATAGACGATTAGAGTTGGAAGAGACCTCGGGAGTCTAGTCCAACCCCCGCTCAAAGCAGGACCAACCCAACTCAATCATCCCAGCCAGGGCTTTGTCAAGCCGGGACTTAAAAACCTCTAAGGATGGAGATTCCACCATCTCCCTAGGGAACCCATCCCAGTGCTTCCCCACCCTCCTAGGGAATGTTTTTCCTGATATCCAGTTTAGACGTGCCACACTCCAGCTTGAGACCATTGCTCCTCATTCTGTCATCTGCCACCACTGAGAACAGCCTGGCTCCATCCTCTTTGGAACCCCTCTTCAGGTAGCTGAAAGCTGCTGTCATATCCCGCCCCCCTCAGTCTTCTCTCCTGCAGACTAAATAAGTAGCTATGCTCTTACATGTGGCCACTAACAGCAAGTGTAGTCAGAAATTCCCATCAATGAGTATCTAAGGGCATTGCAGCACTGCAGCAAAATACCCATGTCTGGCCCTTGTCGGCTAAGTTTGCTTGCTGGCCTCAGGCTCTGGGGCTCTAAAACTACAGTGTAGACATTCAGATTTGGACTGCAGCATGGGCACTGGGACCCTGTGACAAACATACCCATATTCTATAGCCTTGCAGCCTGAGACGAGGGAGCGCAGACAGCTGACACAGGCGAGCCGCAGGTATTGTATTGCAAAGTTCATAGATCCTGAAAGGCCACTGAAGAATCTTGAGCCCAGTCCTTAGAAATGATGCCCCAGGAATTTGTAAATTGCATGCTATGGACTATACCTGAAGATGGCAACAAATGGAATGGCAAGAAACATGACGTGTGATGGAAATAGGGTGGAGTTCTATTGGGGATGGGGGTAAGAAACTGCCGTGCAGCCACTGCCTGCTCGCTAGCAATCCTGGGAAGTCCACAGGAATGAAATCATTGTGAGCAGAGGGGGATTTGTGAACTGAAGATCAAAGAAGCGTGTGATGCTCTCAGGCACAGCGTTCGTTCAGGCATGTGTCTTGCATCGGTCATTAACCTCTGCAGCCTGGGCTGTGCAAACGTTTTGTCTGCAGTGCGAGCGGGATGTCCCTCCAAGCAAGAGGAATTCCATTTCAGAGGCATACAGCCAAAATCAAACCCAGCTCCCTGGTACTTCCAGTGGCCCTGCACAAACTCCTTTCCCTGACATTCGGTCGCATGGGGCAGACACAGCTCCATGTTATACCTGATTCACCTGAGCACACCAGACAAGCATGTCTCCCTGATATGACATCTCCCATCAGACGTAAGAAACCTTTCCCTGGCATGACTGATGCAAACCTCTACCTGACACATCCTTGTTTCTCTGCCTGAGACACCAGTTTATCTAGCACTAATGCATTTTCCTGACACCCGCACGGTACTACTCAGCACCGAAGGGATTAAGGTGAAGAAAATAAGGTTTCTAGCCCTCCTGCCTGCAGAGCTGTATGTCCTGGGCACCTCCCTGGCTAGGCCTTTTGTGTGTCACCAATGTGAGTGTTCATCAGGCAAGCTATTATAAGAATCAGTCTTCATCTGAGATCAAAATTGATCTATCACTGTGTGGAGGAGCTCACCTGTGAGCTTCACCTGTCACTGTGTGGAGGGCCTTGACCTGTGAGCTTCACCACAGAAGTCTGAGATGGAAGATACAAGCGGGGGCAAAAACTGAGACCCGGTGACTGTAAGAACAAGGGAAGGGAAGGTCCCTAACAAAGAACAGTCTGCAGCTATCCACTTTCTTCTCCATTGTACATATCCCCATCCAGTCTCTCGGGGTGCATCTACACTGCACCCGTAGCTCAAAATAAGCGACGCAATTTGAGCTACAGAAATTGCATTGCTTATTTCGAGTGTATTCCGAAATAGCTTATTTTGATAGAGCAGTATTCCAAAATGTCCCTTAATCCTCGTGGAACGATGTTTACAGGGACCTCAGAATAGCAAGTCGGTTATATTTCAAAAGCTATTTCGAAATAACGGGCTTGTTTAAAAGAGGCGGAATAGCTGTTTTGGGATACCGGAAGTATCCCGAAATAGCACCGCTGTCTGGACGCACCCTCAGTGTAGGTCCATGGTTACAGGGAATAGACTGGACTACCTGCCCAAAGGCAGGGTTGGATTAACACAAAAGTGCACCCAGCTCCATAACATTCTAGGCTCTGTTTGAAACATCACCCCTCTTATTAGATTTGTTTTCTGACCCACTTCTGGAATGGATTCTCCCAGTTCCCACCCACCCTGCCTGAAGGACTCTTCGTCCGCCTTCTACTCCCAAGTCCCTGATTCGCCTTCCACGTAGCCCAGCCAGCTCAGCAGGCAGCAAACAGTTGTGCACTGTGCCGCCACTTGCCTCTCCAATGTACTGCTCTCTCTGGGTCCGCATCCCAAAGCCCCAGGCATCCTACCTTCACCTGGCCCTGCCTCCAAATTCTTTCTGAGCCCAGTGGATAATCAGAGTGGAAATGGTTATTTCTCATTTGTTTTAATCTCATGCTCATGAGTACATGTCTGATCATCATCATCATAGTACCAAAAACAGTATTTACAACAAGCTTGAGGTCAGAATTACACACCAAGCAAACACTCAGCACTACAGAGTAGGACGGGGTTAATATCTTGCAGACATCTTCTCAGCTCCCACCGGTGTGAGACACGGACGTTTGACAGTTTCAACCATTTCTTACACACAAACATTTTATTTATTTATTCATTAACTTTTTAAAATTTATTGTCACTATATGGATGAGATGATTCTGGCGGTGATTCCGCAGTATACACAGATGCTTACCCTAAGACAACTGCTACTTATAAACTGATGGTTAGCTACGGTTAAGAAATTCAACCCTCAGTTTCCATTCCTTTGCCCCACCCTGCCCTGAACATGCTTCATGGCCCTGGACACTCCTGGGGCCCATTAACAGTCCTGCCCTTTCTCTGACCTTAGCAGAGGGGTGTGTGAGTAAGTGTGCTCTTCCTTGCGGAGCAGAGTTTTCCCCTCCTATCCATAAACATGCTGTGGCCATAGAGAGATCTTCTCTAGTTAAAAGGAGAATTTCTTCTCTGGGTCTATGTCTACACTATAAGGTTTTTGCACAAAACCAGCCGTTTTTGCGCAAAAACCGGCGGAGCGTCCACATCTCAAGCACATTTTTGCACAAGTAAATCGACAGAACAGAGGGCTTTTGCTGGTAGAGTTATTCCTCTCCCCATGAGGAATAACTCCTTTTTGCACTACAGCTCTTGCACAAAAAGGCAGGTGTGGACGCTCCAGAAGGGGTTTTGCGCAAGAAACCCCTATTGGAAAAAGCACAGGTGCTCTGATGGCCTTTCTGCGAATGGCCATCAGAACTTTGTTGCACAAGTGCATCCATGCAGTGTGGATGCTGTCTTGCGCAAAAGCACATCGCTTTTGAGATGCACTTTGAGGTCTGGACGCGCTTTTGCGCAAGAAGGTTTTGCGCAAGAATTCTTCCGCAAAAGGCTTATTGTGCAAAAACCCTGCAGTGTAGACAAAGCTTGGTAGATGAGGGAGAGGCAAGCAACCTTACTTCTAGCAGCAGCTGCCACTTCTTTGCCACATTTTGAGGGTTTTGTGACTAGTTGCTACCCGTCAGGTTTGGGGTATGGCAGATTCCTTTCACAGTGCCAGGTCCTGGCAGATGGAAAGCTTGAAGCTTCCGAACTCAGCAAATATTTGTTGCAAGGGGGGCACAAGGGGAACTTAAACCAAATAGGAAATCCCCATCGGCTTTGGTCTCTTGACACCACCTGGGTCCTTGGTGCCACCTGGCATTCCAGCCCTGCTTATCCTGGCTCTGGTTTGTGGTGGCCCTTGGCGCCCACCTTACTGCACAACTGCCAGGAACCACAGTGTGTAAAAGGAAGCTGTATATATGCATGTGCGCTGCACCCAGGAGCCTACAGTCGTTTGCACAAGTTATTCCCCGGGTGACATTGCCTCTGCAGAGCCCCACTGGGGGTATGTCTACACTTGCTCCCTAGTTCGAACTAGGGATGCAAATGTAGCCGATCGAAATTGCGAATGAAGCGGGGATTTAAATATCCCGCGCTTCATTGGCATAATCTCGCCCGCGCGCTATTCCGCTCGCCAGCTGATTCGAACCAGGAAGTGCGCTCCGGGACGCGTTAGTTCGAATCAAACCCCTTGGTTCGAACTAACGTTACTCAAAAAATGAGTAACGTTAGTTCGAACCAAGGGGTTTGATTCGAACTAACGCGTCCCGGAGCGCACTTCCTGGTTCGAATCAGCTGGCGAGCGGAATAGCGCGCGGGCGAGATTATGCCAATGAAGCGCGGGATATTTAAATCCCCGCTTCATTCGCAATTTCGATCGGCTACATTTGCATCCCTAGTTCGAACTAGGGAGCAAGTGTAGACGTACCCTGGAGGAGAAATGTGCCTCAGCTCTAGCATGGCTTTTTGAAGGCAATGTGTGTAAAGCGCCCCTGTTACTAGCACGTAATCTCCTGTCCCCTTGTTAGCCGGTTAGTTCATCCTGAGTTTGCAACAGCATTAGAAGGAAGGATGAATTTCAGTTCATGACTCCTTCCCATATCTGTGCCTGTATTCCTGCTCCCATGGTCTTGCCCTGGAAAAACGGGGCTGGGCTGGGCTGGGCTGGGCCGGACGAAAGGTACCAGTACGCTGCCGAAGGTAGGTGGAAGGAATCTGTGAGGCTCCATGTTCCAAAGGAAAAAGAGCTGCCAAGTTCTCCTCCACAGAACCCTCCCACAGGGGAATGCTCTTGTGCAAGGCGAATCCTGTACAAACGCCCTACAACACGTCTTCTCTGCAGTTGAGATGGTGCTGTCTTTCTCACACTTTAACCACAGACATAAAAATGCCAGCTGATGTATCAAGTCAGATTCAGATCTGGCATTTAGTGTCTGCCACTCTATTGCCCCCTCCGGGATAGAAGGGCAGACTTTTTATGGCTCGGCTCATAATCTGCTTTACTGCAACCATCTTTGTAAAGAGTGACCTGTTTACAAAGGATAGGATAGGCCGCCGTGTTATGTAGTTATATCAGAAACCATTACTGGCCCCTCCCTCCAGGCATGGCGGCACTCTGGTAATCTCAGCCTGTATGTTTCATGACACTGGGATTCCCCTGTGAGAGTGAGATGAATGAAAACCTCACATTTCAACCTCCATGACTACAATAGAAGCAGGGACACAAACATCTCCTAATCCTGCCTGTCTCCTCCCTGGCAGCATACCCACCCCTCTGCACAAACATCTCCTAACCCCGCCTGTCTTCTCCCTGGCAGCACCTCCCCTCCCCATCTTTTCCGAAGCTGCCACTCTGAATACACCATTGCAGAGATCAGTGTGCCCTTTCCTACAGTGTGAGGATGAAGAGCTAGAGCTCTCGGGTTCATTCTGTGATCTTTGGTCCAAATGTCTCTCCTGTAATGGTACTGAAGAGTCACATCCATCTTTGGGAAGAGGGAACAAGGATTCTCCCAAATAAGAGTTTCTCTAACAGCCAGTGGCCCAGCTGACAGCCAGATGCCCTTTCTACGTTTATTTATTTACTTACTGCAGTGAAATGCGGTTGTTTGTGAAAAACCCCTGGAGACTGAGCCGCCCCGATTATCCATAGAAGCAGGTTCGACATAGGCAGTAACAGTATAGGCTTCCCTGATACTGCTTAGTCAGTGTCCCCCAACCTTGCCTCTACAATGGAGAGGGTTGCTCAGGCTACGGGCTTATTCAGTCATGGCCAACTAGGATGTCCACTAATGCCTACGGTGACGGTATTGTTGGTGATATGGGCTTTGGTCTGAGACCCCCCAGCTGATTGCACAAGGGCTCCCAAAGCGCCTTCCAAAAGTAACTAAGTCACTACCTACCTGCACCGGCGTCAAACCAGTGACCCAAGGTGAAAGGCTCTGCATGACATAACCAATTCCTTGAGCCATCTGGTCCCTTTCTCCATCTGCTGGGAAATAATGGATCCATTAACCACTCCCTCCCAAGGAAGAAATCCTCACTATTTACTGCCTTTTGCCTTGACACTGATATCTGGCTCAGAGCAAACGCCAAGAGTAGTAAAAGCTCCTGATAGGAAATCCATATTTCCACGACACTGCTGGTTGAATTTATTAATATCTGAATTCTTTACATCAGTTTAAGAAAGATTTTTTTTTAAAAAAGAACAAACTCCCAAAGAGAAGCTGATTGATTGGTTATTGACTAATTCTATACTTCATATGAACTAGCTGCTATTCTGCTTAGAGGTAACCTATGGCCTGTGATCCCCCACAAGTACTGAACAGTTAAGGATGGAGAGAGAGAAGCGTGTAGCTAGGGAACTAACACCAGAGGGTGGGGGGAAATAGGGAACCAAATGTTGCATCCAGACAAACAAAATAAAATGTGTTGGGTTGGTTGATTTGTTTGTTATCAGGAACCAGGTGCTGGATGTGTAGAAAAGCCCTTTATCCAGAGATCTCCTCCCGCTGTTCCTTGTTCCTGCGCACTTCAGCTGCATGCAGTTCCTGCAAAGACATGGAAAGGGTTACAGTGGCGGTTCCCAATTGCTGGGCTGCGCCACTGGGCCGCAAACTGCTGGCGGCTTGGTTGCCGCGGCTGTCAGAGCTCAAACCAGCTGTTCCCGGCGGCTCACTTCCGGCAGCTGTAGTGGCTCAGGCGGCGGCAGCAGGAGGTGTCTCCCTTCCTCCTCCTTAGTCCGCGCTTGGGGAGGGCGGGGCCCAAAGAAGGAGTGCCGCTCTCTCTGCCCACAGGCAGTAATGGCCACGCTCCCTAGAGGGGGCAGCCTCGCTCTGGTGAGTGCGGGGATGGGGTGGGGGAAAAGGGGTGATGGGTGAGGACATGCTGGGGTCCTGGGGCAAGAGGATGTTGACATGGGCTGTAGGGGTCAGAGGTTAAAGGGTCAAAGGGCATGGGGCATAGGAGTGGGGATCAAAGAGTGTTAGGCACTGGGGAGCAAAGGATTAGGTTGCAGGGGCTAGGTGGACCAGTAACATTTTATGTCCATATTTGCATACTCATTATTTGCATAATGACTATGCAAATATGCACATTAAATGTTACTGGTCCACCAAACATTTGTGAATGGGTTTGCCAGTCTGTGGCATAAAAAAGGTTAGGGACCACTGGGTTACTGTGTCTGCAGGCTACATAGGGCAAACCCAAGGTTGTTTCGCATCTCCCCTCAGTTTCGTCTGCAATTTCACAGTTTCTGGTTCTGAGCATGGACCTGTTCATCTCCTCTTCCTCAGGGGCACTGGCACCATCAAATAAATGCACTAGAACCACGTCATAGTGCAGTTCTGCTGAAGTCACCACCAGAGTCATACTTGGGGTCGATTTAGCCCGCTCCTGTGTGGGGCTCAGAAAACCAGGTTCATCACATGAACATCCTGTGAATGGGTCTTCAGGACCAGTCTTCACAGCCTACTGCAGATGTCCCACAGAAAAAGCCCCACACAAACGGTGTCCTGCCCCTACTGAGACCAGAAGTTGTAGCCTCTGGCCCGAGGGGTGAGCAGTTATCACAGTACCGTGCAGCAGAGGAGGCCTTTGGGCTCCTAAGCAAGGACCAGCAGAAGATAAGATAACATTCTCTGCTGTTAGACCAGAGGTGAGGGATCTCCTCCACTTCATGGCCTTCTGAGCTACTACTGGAGAGCTCTTCGGGTGCTAGCTCTGACAGAGGAGAGGGCAGAGGTGGCAAGGAAGAGCCCAAAGCTCAGTGCTGACTTTCACACAGCCAAGTACAGAGTCCCAACTCCCTCCAAAAACCAACACAAGAAGGTCAGAGGCAGCAAGAGAGAGGGAGAAGGAAGAAAACTGGGGTGCAAGGCTCCAGAGGGAAGGGGCAGGCAGTGCACACTGAACACCTTGGGAGGGAGAGTTGCACAAGCTAACCGAGGAAAACAGTGGTGCAGGAGATGCAGATTGCTCTGATGCTGAACATCCCCGTTCAGTTCAAGGTGAGCAGGTTAGGCTATGGATGCTAGGCAAAGGCTTTGGCACCAGCAGCCACTCTACTGTAGGCAGGTGTCCTGCCCTTGCCCACTCTCTTGGTGTGCGTGAACACAGGACTCTAGCACTTGCCTTCTCGCGCAGTCGCTCCCTCAAGGCAGCTAGGTGAGCTTCACGGATCTCCTTGCTCAGCTCCATCTTATAGTTGAGCTTCTCCTCAGCCAGCCGGCTGAAGTTATTGTTCTCCTCCAGGGCCTTGTGCAGCACCTCCCGCTCGTGCTCTCGTTTCTCCGCCAGCTGCTTCAGCACTTGAGCCTCCTGGGTCTGTGGGAAGCCAACAGATCGGGGGTGTGGGTGTGGATCTAGACCATCTCCCTGGAGGTGCCCCCCATTGGGTGTCTGTCCAAAGCCTAGCTGCTGTTATAAGCTTTGCACTCGATATTTACTCTAAACTACTCTACCCCTCTTAAGGTTTTGACCCTGGCTTTTTGTCTAGTCATCTTGTGCTCATGTGGCTAACCCCCTCCGTTCACTGGATGGTATTAAAACACTGTGACCATGTTCTCCCCACCCCACAATTCCTTTCTAGTTCACATGGAACACGTCTTCAAACTTCTCCCTTTGCACCTGCATTCAAAAGTCCATTGCACTGTTGGTACAATTTGAAAGCTGTGTAGGGACCCTCTGGAAAGCTACCCCTATGCATTAAATTGCCTCATCTTCTCCTGCTCTTACCCACCAGTTCTGTAGTGTTGTGGTTTGCCTCTCTCTGTCATTTTTTGTACTTTTCCAATATTTCTCTCTAGTAAGACTGTAAATTATGCTCATAAACAAAGTGCAAAAATAGCATTGCCAGCTGTTAAAAATCAATGGCATGGTGCAAAAGGTGCCGGTTCAAAACTTTATAGGATGTGTGGTTTCTATTTGTAGCTCCTATAAAGATAGCTAGTGACAGAGAGTTTCATTCACCAGCAGTGTAGAGGTACACATATAATATACTAGGAATATCTAACCCAGAGGACCACAGGATTCCATAGATTGTAAGGCCAGAAGGGACCACTGTGATGATCTATTCTAACCTCCTGCACAGCACAGGCCAGAGAATTTCATCCAGTAATTCCAACATCAAACCTACCAGCTGAGGATGTAAGACACAGCACTATTGCCAGGCACAAGATGTGGCTCCTAAAGAAAGCCTGTGGTAGTGGTTTATTTCCAGCACGGCATCTGTTTTTCCTGCCCCTAACTATGAGAGAGGGTCACATGGTGAAAACATGATTGGTTCTGTAAATTAGCATTGCCCTGGAATATTCTGTTACCTTCCTCCTCTCCTCTGCAGCTTCCAGCCTCTTCTGAAGCTCCTCCAGGGACAGGTCCTTCTTCTTAGGGGGAGAAGAGAGGACTGGACTCTCAGGGGACAAGTCCGAAGGGGACTTCAGGATCACTTCAAAGCTCTGGCCAGATGCCCTTTTGTCCAGCTGCTTCACCTCCATGTCTATGAGAGGAAAAGCAGCACTTTAGGGACTGTGGGACGCTCATGAAATGGCTAATTTGATAAAGTCGCCTTGCTACAGCTGCCGTGTCATTCCCTGACGCTCGGATCACCCAGCGAGATCTGGCTGTGATCATATGCTTCTAACTGGGGCGTGTTGTCACTGGAGTCCCTGCCAGAGGGCGTCAGAGAAGATGTACTGTGGAAACAAGTTCTCTTTCCACTATGGGCCCAGTCCCCTGGACTTCATCTGGTTTTGGATCACTCCCCATCTGTAGCTCAGTTCATCTCTTGTTAAGCCCAGTGATACGTTTCTATATCACCTCTAGCTCTCCAGTGCTGTTACAACAGTTCTTTATGCAGGTCCTGTGAAAAGCCCCTGAACGGGCAGAGAGAAGGATGCTGCTGCTGGGTTTTTCAGACAGAATGTAAGACCAAGGTATTATCCCCCCTGTGGTCACCAATGGACTCATGGTCCTTTCCCTAAACAGGGAAGTTAATTCTAGTGTCCTGGCCAAATTCCAACATGGGTAATTCCATTCTGCCTCCCAGAATTCCCCACTGCAGGTTCAGCTGCATCCCCAAATCCCCTTCACTTTCTGACCCACCACTGCCTGCTGCTGCTCTGCACCATAACATTTGACAACGATGCGCCCATTTCTAGGTTGTATGGCGCCATTGTCCCTTTTACAGCAAATCCTCACTAGCAAAGGCAATTAATCTTACAGCCATCGAATAAGTACAGCACAGCTGATGGCAGCCACGGCAAGGACATATTGCTGATAGCACCTAGATTCATATCCCGGGATAACGGCGCCCTTTGGTAACAGTCGTGCAGCAGGTAAATATAGGGTCCTGTGTTAATGAACCATGCTAAGGAAGTGGACCAAAATACCATGGCTCCAGTAATACAAACAACTTGGGTTAGGACAGGGACATGGTCTCTCCCCAGGCAGGGACCCAGCCTAATGTTCTGAAGTCCTCCCAGGTTTACAGAAACTGCCTGCAGATTGGCTCTGCAAGAGATTTGCATGTGTCGTTTACCTCCATACTGGTAGATGGTATTGGGGTGCGGCTGAGTGTGGAAACAGGAGCAGATCAGGGACAGCAAGGACAGCTCCTTCATTTTCTCCTTGTAGGCTGGAAAGAAAGAAACAGCAATGAGTAGAGAGGTCCCTTGGCAATGTCTTGCCTTTCTCTGGGGGAGGGAACCAGGGGGATATACAGAGGCCCATTTGTGGGTTACAGGACTCTCATGGCTTTTCCAAATACCAGATGCAGCTGCAGGCTCCCCAGGGATACCTGTGCAAGTGTCCCCCACACCTGCGGGAGGTACAGTAAATGCCACAGGGCAATGTCTTAGAGAGATTTTACCATCTCTACGGGGGTGAATCACTCAGGAGGAATCCTCACCTCAGTTGCAAGAAAGGCAGGTTGGAAGCTGGTAATTTCAGCCCTTGTAAATAACCACTCAGCGAAGGCTGCCCAGATACCCACCCTTAAACAGTTCCAAACTCAGTGATTAAGAATGATTAAGCCCCACTAAAACACTGCCAGTCAGTGCCTATAAGCAGGTCCTGATCTATAGTGGGACAAACCCGTGCGGCCTGTAGAGAGGGTCCCCGCCATTTGATGATCCTGCATGTCTGATGTCAATAAGTAAGAATAAAATGAAGAGATGAGGCCAGATTTGTGGGAAACCGAGGTAAGGTTGAGTCAAGAATGAGGAATGAAGCACTCCAGGGAGCTGGACCCAGGATGCATGTAAGTGGCTTTGAACTGTCGCTTGCAGGGTGCATGAAAGTGAACACAAACCTGGTTCTCGCTGTGACCTGAATCCATAAGCCCAGGAACAGAGCTCTGGGCTCAGGGTGACAGAGACCAAGAGATGCTAAGAGCTGGCCTGGGCGATAATTTGATAATGTAAAGGGGATTGCTGGGGGTTAACTGGGTGACAAAACTCACCACCCCACAGTATGCTACCATGCCACTGAATTTCTAGCCCACGTAAGCAGGGTTATCCATGACCCTACCTTTTGCAAGATAAAACAGGGGTTCACTGAACCACCTCCTGCCACTGTCCATCTCCGTGGCAGGCCCTGTCACATGGGAGATGACATTCCCAGGACAAGGAACGCCTGCTGGGGGCACTGCCTAACAACAGAAGAATCGATTCAGCACACTGTGAAGCCAACAGCCCTGGAGGGTACCAGGCACAGAGTAGAGATCCCTGCACCTCTAATTTTCGCCTGCAGCAGCATTTCTATTAAGGATGAGAATGACTAGTCGACAATCCGATAAGCATATGCTTATCAGATAGTCAACAGGCTAGTTGACTTGTCACTTCCCGCCTCTTGCTGCCTCTATCAGAAAGAGGCAGCAAAGGAGGAGGGAGAGAAGAGAGGGTGCTTCAAAGTGGCAGTGCCATGTGGAGACCAGGGCCAGACCCTGGGCTCCATGTGGCGCTGCTGTTTTGACAACGCTGCGTGCAGCCCGGGGCCAGCTGGGAGTCCCCCGCTGACCCCGGGCTCCATGAAGCTCTGCCACCTTGAAACGCCGCAGGGAGCATGGGGCCAGGGGCCACTGCTTGAGTCCCCTGCTGGCCCCGTACTCCCCGCAGCGCTTTCACCTTTGAAGTGTAGCAACAGCTTTTGCTACACTTGTTAACAGCTGTTACAACACTTCAAAGGCGGAAGTACCCTTATCAGCTAATCGAATAGTCGATGCAAATTACATTGACTATTCAATTAGCCAAATAATCAAAATTTTACATCCCTAATCTCTATTGCAGCTGCTCCAGGCCTTTATCTCAGCAGTACATTAGCGAGGGTTTAATGGATCCTGTCATTAACCTACACCTCACCACTGGGAAGGTCGCTCCTGGTGTAGGGTGATGGCAAAACCTGCCTGTTTCTCCCTCCTCCCAACATCTGAGAGAGAGGCTGGGTTACACCCACCTTCCCAGCTCAGCCCCTGGGCAGCTGCTCGGGTGGGCTTGGCTCAGCATTGTTGCGACAGAAATTGCAGCTGCAGCAGTGCACGGTGGAACAGCGCATGACAAGCTGCTGCCCTAAGCGCCCAGTCTGCAGAGTCATGGCCAGTGCCTGCAGCTTCTGCATTTAACCCGTTCTCCCCGTTACTGAGATGAGCTTAGGGTTTGAGCCACGTGAATCAACACAAAATAGAACAAATGGCTCTGACCCCTTTCCCCCAGAAGGGTTCATTAACCCTCATTTCACCACAGCCAGATGAGGAAGCAGCTCCAATTTACAGCTGGGGAAACTGAAACAGCACTGGCCAAAGGTCAGACAAGTCAGCGGCAGAGTTAAACCTGGGAGTCTTGATTATAGGAGTCTTGGCCACTAGACACTGCTGCTAATAGACACTGCTGCCACTAGACACTGCTAGACCCATCAAATCATCCGTGGCACGGTGGGAAGAACCTGCAGAAGGAGGCCCCAGGAAGCTCCAGACAAAGGAACACTCTGTGGGTGTGTCTAGACTACAGGGTTTTGTCGACAAAAGTGGACTTTTGTCGACAAAACTATACCTGCGTCTACACTACTGCCTAGTTCTGTTGACATAACATCGACAGAACTCGGCAGTTTTGTCGACTGCGGTAAACCTCATTCTATGAGGAATAACGCCTTTTGTCGACAGAGTTCTGTCGACAGAAGGCATTATTGCATCTACACTGTCCTTTGCGTCTACACTCTTATGTCAGCAAAGCGGCTTGCTTTGTTGACAGAACTGGATGTAGTCTAGACACTCTTTGTCGACAGATACTGTCGACAAAGCCTCTGTCGACAAAAACCTGTAGCCTAGACATACCCTGTGTGTGGAGAGCCAGAGTCTCAGCCTTCTGGGGTTTGGTTTTATTAACAAAAAGGCAACTTATACAAACCCGGCCAGCCCAAAGTGTATCCCCAGGAGAGGCTGTTCCGAGGGCCCTGCCATCGTGAACAGTGTGCCCAGCCTCTAGTCACCAGGCTTGTACGCAGGGTACAAAGGAGCCATGAGGACCTCAGTGAATGGAGCAGTAAGGAACCAGCTGATCTCCACAGGGTCCCAGCACCAGCTAAGGGGGAACGCCACTGCTGGACATACACTTCAAGCCTCTATAAAGTACCAAGTGCAAGGGCATCTCTCTAGATGCCCATCCCCTTCCCTCCGCTGAGTTAGCTTTGTAAACTTGTGGGATAGGAAGAGGCTTATGAAAGGGGATCATTAAAGGAGAATTCCCTGGATGGGGAATTAGGGGAGTTGCAAAGCTAAGAATCGATTTCCAATATTGTCACATTGTTTACCGTGTCCCTTCATAGACACCTCTCTTCCCAGCCTCCCAAGCCTGACCCCCCACCTTCGCCCTGGCCACAAGTATTTGGAAAGGTGACAGTTATAGGACAGTACTACGGACAGCAGAGTTACATCACTCACCTCAATGCTATGTGGTTCCTTTGAACCTGTGTTATCTGCTTTCCCTGGCTGCAAATCTTTGTATTTATTTGTAGCAGCTTTGCCTTTGCTACTCCACCAGCCCCATTGGTCAAATTTCCCCCCATTCACATTACAATTTGCACCTCACACACCCCAGTTCTAATACCAAACAAAAGGCTGGTCATGTTTAAATTTACTCCAGAAAAGACCAACTTGCTTCCACAATGCAAAATGCAGAGAGGGGCGGGTGACTGTTGTTTTAATTTAGCTAATCCACAAGGCTCTTCAAAATCCTATGAGAGCCCTGTCAGCCAGCAGCAAGCATCACTGCGCGGTGACTAGTGGATGCCTCACCATTGTGACAGAGGCAGCTTTGTGGTTCATGGGACACTAGTAGTCTGCAGAGCACAGCTGTTGCTTTTCCTACAGGCTGTGCAACTGTCCCAGCACATGGCTAGCAGGCACCCTCAAGAGAAAGACAGGATGTGTCTGAAAGAAAAATGTGTATCTAGTCGGTAAGTTCTTATTTCAACTTGTCCTTTCCTGCAAAGGAAGCTTTGCCTTTCCCAGAGCGCCTTGTTCTTTTGGCCACTGGGGGGAACAGAGGTAATGCATTATTTGGACCTTTCTTTATGGACATTTGGGATTTTTCTGTCCCCTGAAGATTCAGGCCTGATGTCTTAGGCTACATCTAGACTACACACCTTTTTCAAAAGAGGCTTTTTTGAAAGATACTTTCGAAAAAGCCTCTTTCGAAAAAGAGTGTCTAGACTACAATCAGTACTTTCGAAAAAGCAAGCCGCTTTTTTGAAAGAGAGCACCCAGGCAGTCTGGATACTCTCTTTTGAAAAAGCAGTTTGCATTACATAGAGCACTTTCGAAAAAAGGCGTTCTTCCTCGTAAAATGAGGTTTTCCGCGGTCGATAAGACCGCCGCGTTCTTTTGATTTACTGTCAACAGAATGCAGCAACAGTCTAGACTCAGGTAAAGATTTTTCAAAAAAGGCTACTTTTTTCGAAAAATCCCTGTAGTCTAGACGCACCCTTAGCGAGGAGTGATTCGTATTGCTATAACATGTGGGCTTAAGATTGGGGATGTAAGCAACTAGTCGAGTAGTCAACTACCTGATAAGCATAGACTTATTGGGTAGTCGAGTGACTACTCGACTACTTGCTCCCCCTCCCCCCGCTGCCTCTGTATCAGAGGCAGCAAGGGTGGGGAAGCAGGAGCCAATGCTGGGGGGAGCCAGTTTAAAAGCTGGCTCCCCCCAGCACTGGCTCTGTGGTACGGGGTTGGGGGGCACAGGAGGCAGAGCCGGGACTGCTCAGTCCTAGCTCACGCAGGCCCCAGGAGTTAACCCTGCTGTGCCTCTGCACTTTAAATGTAGTAAGAGCCCGGCGGCTCTTAGTACATTTAAAATGCAGAGCTGCAGCAGCAGTAGTGAGTGCCCGCCCTTATTGACTAATCAAGTAATTGATGGAAATTCCATCAGCTACTCGATTAGCCAGTTAACTGTTACTTAACGTTCTTATTTAGGATGCGCCTCCCAAACTGGGACTGGGAAGAGCATTTTAGCAGGGATCTTTTCCTCCTTTTTCTGGCAGCCTGAGCAAGGCTCTTCCATGAGGATCAAGGGTATCTGTTTTTTAGGATTTCAGGAGGCCTAGGCACTATTAGATCTTTGGCCTTGCCCATCTCTCCCTTTTGGAGACAGCCTTCCTCAGGCCGACTGAGCAAGGATTTTGTATAAGGATTAGGAAAGGTGGGCCAGTTTCTTGTGATGTCAAGACCTGTGGACTTTTGTTGGAAGGCGCTCTGGTGTAATCTGGACATACGTGTTTGGATATTTTGTGACAAGAAGGTTTCAGATCATTCCAGGGCACACTGCTCTTGCTCCCATACCATGTCTCGGTATTGCTGCGCTGTGGCTGTTATACCCCAGTGCTGCTTATGAAGCCAAAAGGAGCGCCCACTGGGCTATGGCGAAGGAGCGTATCACTGTAATAGAAACAAACCACACCATGAGCCCTGGTTCCATTGGTAACCATGGTAACTCTCATGGCCTTGTGCTTGGTTATCTGAACTTTACTGGCTCTGTGGAGCCAATTTCCTTGTTTCCCTTCAGGCCCTGGCAGGACACAGCTTCCAGTCTTGCCCTAGCGCTCCCCAGCTGTCCCCAGGCCATTTGGAGCTTTCCTCCCCTGCTCCCTCTCCTGCAAATCGGCCACCCCTTGCTGTCAATCACAGTGAAAAGGAGCAGGAAGACAAAAGGATGTTGGTGCGGCGAGCTGCCGCCAGCAGCCTAACGAGCTAGGAAAGTGGTGAGCGAACATCTCCTGGCACTTGAGACTCTGCAGCTCCATCCTGGCGCCAGCTATCAGATGCAATTAACAGAATCCAGACACATGGGTCGGGGGAGGGGAGCAGAAGGCTCTTGGCTTTGAAGGCCTCAGCAAGTGTGTGCGGGGGGGGGGAGGAGGAGGGAGAGGGAGGGAGAGAGCCGCCGGGGAAAAATCGGAGGAGCTAGGACCTGTGGTTTGGCTCTTCTGTGACTAAACAAAGCCCATGTCAGGCTTGTCTGCTGGACCAATGCTTTGCAGCAAAGCAGCGCGGCGAAAACAATGGAATTATCAAGGGGAAGTGGTGAAAATCCCTCACCTCTTAGAGGCATTTTCTCCTTCCAATCTGGGTACCAAACCAGTATGCTCAAAGGCTGTGTCTGCATGAGCTAGGAGTGTGATTCCCAGTTCACACACGCATCCGTGTGCAAACCTGGTGAGCACTAGAGCCAGTACAAACAGTCCGTGCAGCTGGGATAGCACAGGACAGATGTGCCTGGGCACAGCATGGCAAATCCGAGCCCCCCAACTCATGCGACTGCCACCACACTATGTGTACTGGCAGTAGCGCCCATCAAGCCACTGGCAGATGTGTGCGTGGGCTCAGAATCACACCCTTTGTGTGGACACAGCCGTATCTAATTACTCCGATCGGCTGGTTGGCAGAGGGGACAGGCATCCCTGGAAAGTGGAGCTGTCTATTCAGCACCACCCTGGGCCATGGCTGGCTTCCCTCAGAACAAGTCAGGACTGCAATGCATGCACTCACATGGGTCAGAAATAATCACTTGTGCCCTAGAGGGGATGTTCAAAGGCCTCCTCTCTACACCCTTCTACCCAACACTCTCAACGCCTTTAACAAAGAGGAACTCAGCCTCATTCGGGAGTTGTGCAGGATGATCCCTATAGAAGTTTGAAACTGAGGCCGTGTCTACACTGGCAGAGAATATTGATGCAAGATATACAATTTTGGCTATGTGAATTGCATAGCTGGAGTCGACATACCTGGCACCGATTTTCTGGGGCAGCCCCACAGCAGGAGATCAATGGGAGAAACACTCCCATCAACCTCCCTTACTCCTCACAACAGCGAGGAGTACCAGCGCTGATGGAGATGCCCAGTTTAATTTAGCGGGTCTTTACTAGACCCACTAAATCAAATCCCAGAGGATCGATCGCCAGAGCTTCGATCCTCTGGCAAGTAGAGACATGGCCTGAAACAGAGCAACACAACGTGACTTGCCCGAGGTCACACAGAGGTAGGAGTGGAACTACAGAAGAGTTTTGACTCCCAGTCCCCTTCTCTAAGTGCTAAGTCACACTACCAACCCCCAGCCATGAATAGAATGAATGAGTCCTGATTTCCAGCCCTCATGTTCTAACCAGCGGAGTGCACACAGAACTTGGTCTCTTGATGAGATGAACGCATGGGAAGCCAGACAAACCTTTAGCTCTCATCGCCTTGTGTTTGGTTAGCTGAGCTTTACTCTGCCTTCACAAGGCCAGGTTCCTGGTCTCCCTTCAGATTCTTGTAGGATACAGACTCTCCCTTTCAGCAGCCCTGCCCAAGCATTCACCAGCTGTACCCTTTCCATTTGGAACTTTCCTTCCCCGGCCTCCCAACTGGAACAACTGCTTTGAGAGCGTTCTGACAGCCCTCTGCTGGGTAAGAGGATCACTTGCTGATTGCTCCTCTGTAGGGCAGAGAGAAAGAGGAGCTTAAGGGGACAAAAATAAGCCACATCCACATGAAACCAGTGTGATGGTTCCAATGGCTTTGGGGTCTAGAATGGCCTCAGTGCAAAGTCCTGGACTGCTAGGAATGGGGTAGCCCGTGGCCCCCTCCTTGCCATGTGGCAGATTGTAAATGCAGAAGAGAGTCTAAGGAAAGTGCAGAAGGTCCTGAGCAGTGACTCTCACAGGCCACCCTTCCCCATCTTTTCAACGGGATTAGAAACACCAGAGGTTTAAAATCGGATTGTTGTTAAGGAGCCCAGAGTCCCAGTCATGTGAATGAACACATGGCTGTTTTGCCTGCCTGATACCCGAGGCAGCAGTAAGCCCGGACAGTTACAGACACAATCCCTCTGGCTGGGATTTTAACAGGCGTCTCATGCAGTGGCTGCAAGCGAGCACTGAAGGGTACTAGCAAGAGGAGCAGCACAGGAAATTGCTCCCCAGAAGGGTTTAGTCATCTTGCCAGGAGATACGGAAAGTATACACAAAGTTTGTATAATTTTCTGACAGATTCACACACACCCCACTGCACTCCAGCAGCTCCCAGTCAGACCTCGGAAGCCGTCAATGGAGAGCAGCAGAGTTAGGTGAGCAAAGGCATCACACACCAGACCATGGTCCTTGGTGCCATGCCATCTCCTTGGTGGGATTCTGAAAGTGCCCAGGAGATGGACAGCTGCACCAATGGAGACTAGGGATTTCTCTGACATGGGGCTAGGGTTTGATGGCACTTCTTGTTTCTCCTCTCACACACGTTCTGGGGTGGTCTGAGTGGGACAGATGGTGTGTCCAAAGCTGGAGCGGCTTTAAGGTAAATCCAAGCTGATCCCGCCCCCAATCAGCCTTGGGTCTGAGAATAAATAGGCGGCTTCTCCCCATTCCCCCAAGGGTAACTCATCTAACCCTGTAGATCTGACCTCAATGTTTCAGAAGAGCATCCATGTACAGTGCCTGGACATTCACATGTGTTAAGTGTGCAAACATTAAGTGTCCAAGCATAGAATTTGAGTGATTTCTGAAAGGTACAGAAGAAGGAATGAGTGTGCTTTAGGGCTGGAAGAGGTCATGAGGTCTCCGACAAGCCCTCTTACTCACCGTACCATTCGGTCAGCATCCAAAATGGTGTTACCATCCACATTTATGCCAACAGCAGTTTAGATCGGTCTTAGAGGACTGACTTTCTATACAGATGAGCCCAAAAACAAGGATGTGGAAATATCAGGCCTGACATATTCAAACCAACCTCCTTATTGGTACAAACCAGACACTTAGTGGGACTCAGGACTGGGAGAACAGCTCCGTTTGTGCATTTTACTGAATAGTTCTCTGATCTCTTTCACTCCCCTTTCGATTCCCTCTTCCCTCTCATAAGCCAGGTCAACATACAGGTTTTGTGTGGATCTAACTGTTCTGTGAGTTTCTTCCAAAACTGTTAATCAGTTCAGCCCGCAGCGTGGATGCAGTTATATGCATATAAAGGTACCTTATAGCAGGATAGCTTATTCCTGTTTTATATGGTATAACTGCAACCACACTGGGGGGGGGGGGGAGGCTGTATTTTTAGTCATCTAAGAATAAAGACTAGCAAGTCCATAAAAGGCAAAGTAAGACTATTTCTAATTCATATCTGTTCTGAAAGAACCTGCTTACAATTCCCAGGGACCAAAAGGCCAGCAATTCTAAATGCTAGCATAATGGAGTTACTAAACCTCACTTTCAATATAGATGCATGCAAATTGGGCAGACAATTGTGCACCCACGTATTTGCATGTGCAAATCCCCCTTTTGTGCACCTAACTGTGAGGTTTTGTGGGTATAATGGGCACACGTTTTTGCGGCCCTACTATTGCACCCATATTTGACAGTTTGCAGGTCATGGTACTACATAACAAGCATGTACATCGGACTGTTAGAAGCAGGTGGAGTGCTCCACTCAGTCACTCATTTGCATTTCCCAGTCTCCATTAGGTTTTGAAGGCATGACAAGGTCAGCTGTGTTAAAATGGATAGATACGTGTGGAAATTAAAGCAGGATCGTTTCCAGCCCTTCACTTTAAATGCTTTTAGAGATTTAAAGATCAGAAAGCCAATAACCGCCAGAGACAAGAAAATGCCCACATGCAAATTGCAGTTCCTGTGGCGTACTGCTTTATCTATAGCTGTATAATTAAAGTGGTGAACATTGTGTGATCAGACGGGCCCTTACTCTTCTCTTGGTGTCCCCGCCATGTCCTTCTTTTTTCCTGTGTTTCATTCTTATGTCACCTTCTAAGCTCCCCTGCTCACATGCAGTGGGGGGATGTAACAGCACAGTGGCACTGCTATTCCTGATATGAAGTTACAGCTCTCCAGCTCCTACTGCTATATGTCCATTACACAGACATCCTTTTTCCACCAAAGCCCTCTCTTTCATTCTCCCACATCAGAGACTCCTAGAAATCAGAGGACAGACCAGCTGTTCACCTAGGCCATTGCCCTCCGCCCCGTGGATTTGATCCTTGCAATTTATTTCTAGCATTTGTCCAATCAGATATTCGAGTTCTTTGGGGAAGGGGTTTTTCCCATCCCCTTTGGGAGACTCTTCCATCCCTTTGCCAAGATCAGCCTGCAGAGAGTTAAATAACTTTTCCAGAAAACTGTGTGTTCCAGCTAGATCCGGTCCCTTTTGTACTCTGCCATCCTGTGTGTCTTTCTACGGTTTTAGTGGGATTTGCTTGGCAGCATACCCAGATGAGGGAGGGGAGTACCAGGTTGGGAGAAGCAGAAGCAGAATGTCATGTGTCTGCACAAGGAGGACACAAAATCGTATCTCTGATCATTGCAGGCCTGCTTTGGATTTCAAGCCTCCCTCCTTTTGTACTTGAGCTGGCCTTGGGATCAGCTCCCTCCAACCTGGGTTGGATTTACAGTCACTGAGCACAGCACAGGGGTCAGCAATGGGGAAAACACACAGCAATTAAGCTGCCCAGTACAGGAGTGGCCCAACAGGATTATTTAATGAGCACTATGGATGAGGACCCATTATGGCATGTAACTGAGAGGCGATTGGCAGGGTTTGCCTAGTGAAGGAAAAGCAGGGATAGCGATGCCTCCTTGTGACTATCATGGAATGGCTAATGGGTAGCCTGGGATTCTCTAGGCATCTTACGTTACAACGATATAAAACCCTGGGCATTAGAACTGTGTATTGCCAGGGCATAATTGGTTAAACACCCACAAACAGAGCGTAACTGCTAACAGAATGATGTCAGCTTGGAAGGAGCTCTCAAGTGGGGCCCCTCAGGGATATGTCCTGGGTCTGGTGTTGTCGAACATCTTTATTAATGACCTGGATGTAGGACTAGAGAGTAGACTGAGCAAATCTGCAGGTGACACAAAGCTGGGGGAGCTGCCAATGCCGTGGAGAATAGAGCTACATTTCAGAGGGCTCTTGATAAATGGGAGAACTGGTCTAGAGGCAGTAAAATGAAATCCCACAAAGACAAATGAAAGGCGTTACACAAGAAAAACCAAATGCCCAGATACAAAATGGAGGATAACTGGCATGGCAGCAGCACTGCTGAGAAGGGTCTGGATCCCAACCTCAGCCTGAGAGGTTGTCACACAAAATTTAAAAAAGCAAATGCAATTTTAGGTTGCATTAACAGAGGCCTGGCATGCAAGTCCCGGGAGGTGAGAGCAGCTCTCTACTTGGTGGAAGTGAGGTTTCAGATGTAGGACTGGGTCCAGTTTTGGTCCCCAATGTATGGGAAGGATGTAAAGAAGCTGGAAAGGATCCAGAGGTGAGTGATAAAGGTGACCAAAGGGATGGAGTGTAGCCATCTGAGCTGAAGAAACTGGGTATATTTAATTTGGAGAACAGGAGATGAAGGGGTGGTTGATAGCATAGTCAAATACTTGAAAGGCTACCATCAAAAAGATGGAAAACAGTTGATCTCTCTTGCCACACAGGGCAGAACACAAGTAATAGATTCAAACTACAGCATAGCAAATTTAGATTAAATTGTCAGGCCAGGTCTACACTAAAGGGGAAGGTCAAATTCAGATACAGAACTCCAGCTACATTAATTACATAGTTGGAATCGATGTATCTTAATTCGTGTTTCCCCGCCGTCCCCACAGTGGGTGGACAAAGGAAGCAAACACTTCCGTCGGCTTCCCTTACTCCTCAAAGGAGCAGGAGTACTGGTTCTGATGGGGGGGTGTGAACTCTGAATTCAATTTAGCAGGTCTTTACTAGACCCGCTAAATTGAACTCTGGAAGATAGACTGCGGCAATGTTGATCTTCCCAATAGTGAAGACATGGCCTCAGGAAAAGCTTCGTAAGAACCATAGGACAATGGAATAGATTGCCTTAGGAAGTTGTGGAAGCTCCTTCATTGGAGATATTCAAAAGGTGGCTGGATAGCCATCTGCCTTGGATGGTTTAGACACAATAAATCCTGCATCTTGCAGTACCGTCTAACCCTATGAGTCTATGGCCAGTCACCTTTTCTTTGTTATCACCCTTTCCTATCGTCTGTCTCTCTGTCTTGCATTTGTTTGTTTTTGTTTGTTTGTTTGTTGAATGTGAGCATTTCAGCGAAGGGATCAGGCCTTTTATGTTTGGAGTGGGCCTAGCACATTTCGGACTGTACAAAAATAGGCAAATTAATAAATAATAGTTGTTGTTCCCTTATGGGTGCTGGGACTTAATCTCCCCCTCATTTTGTACAAGATCTAGGCTGATGTCAAATTTCTCTCTCACACACACAGAAACTCAATTCAGATGAATCGCTCAGTCCTCACAAACTGATATTGTAGTCTAGGAAATGAACAATGCAGCTAGGAATACGTAGCTGTGAGTCCTAAAACAGGAATGGGACTCATTCAAACACTCCCCACTGTGATCCAATTTCTGAAGTAATCCTATTTATACTGGTAGTTTCATTATTCAGTGTCAGGTTTTTGGGCATATAAATCTCATTATCCATAGCTTTCCACTCTTTTTCATTTGCAGACCCATAACATTTTTGAATGGAGGTCTACACTGGCCACTTGAATTTGCGCAAGAGCACTGACGTTCTAATGTAAGAAATCAGTGCTTCTTGCGCAAATACTTTGACGCTCCTGTTCGGGCAAAAGTCCTTTTGCGCAAAAGGGCCAGTGTAGACAGCTCAGATTTGTTTTGCGCAAAAAAGCCACGATGGCTAAAATGGCGATCGGGGCTTTCTTGCGCAAAAGCGCGTCTAGATTGGCCAGGGATGCTTTTGCGCAAAAGCGCTTTTGCGCAAAAGCATCCGTGCCAATCTAGACGCGCTTTTGCGCAAATACTTTTAACAGAAAAATTTTTCCGTTAAAAGTATTTAAGCAAAATCATGCCAGTCTAGACATAGCCCCTTGGAAATCTTCAGCATACTCTATGGATCGAGGGTCCATGGATCACAGGCTGAAAACCACTGCTCTACATGATCTCAAGATACATCTCCATTATCAGCTGGGGAAGAATTTACTATTCAGCAAACAGAAGGAAGGAAACTGCCCTCTCACCACCACTTAGGACACAGTGTCCAGAAGAAGCAAAGTCATAGTCTCCCCATGCAGGAATATTCCTAATTCACAGCCTCTTCAGAAAGAACCTGCTTGCAATATCCAGGGGACAAAAAGGCCAACACTTCCAAATGCCAGCATAATGAGATTTATACAGTAAACCTGACATTTTGATAGAGCTATATGCAAATTCGATCTATGATTGTGCACTGACTTACTTGCATGTACAAATCCCTCTTTGGTGCACATAAATGGGTGGTTTTGTGGACAGAATGGGCACATCCATATTTTGTGGATACGCCCATTGCACCCATGTTTGACAGTTTGCTGGTCAGTGTATTATATAACAGGCTTGTTATTTAAAACAGGATTGTGCGATTACAAAAGCACAGTTTCACACATTTTTAAAATAGCTGGGTAGAAGCAGGTGGAGTGCTCCAATTAGTCACCCATTTGCATATTTCTGCTTCCATTATGTTTTGAAGGAATGACAAAGTCAGCTGAGTTAGCATGGATATTGTACATGTGTATAAATTAAGGCAGGAAGGCTTTCAACCCTGCACTTTAAATGCTTTTATAGATTTAAGGATCAGAAAGTCAATAACCGAAACATAGAGCAGAAAATACCCACACAAATAGCAGCTCTTTTGGGACCTCATACCAGAACCTCATTTTGGGTCTTGGTGAGATTGGAAATGTCATGAAGGGGCATCCAGGGATCTTACTCAGACTAAAATGGAAGATCTTATTACAGACAGTAGTTTCTACATGCCCTTCCAAGGCAGAAATAGCTAACATTTCACCTCTCCTTTAGACAGGCAGCTGCAGTACAAGACAATGAGAGAAGTTCATTAAGTCTGGCTATAGAGTTTTATCACTAAGCAGTAGAATGTCCGTGCTTCACACTTATCACGGAGATGATCCATTGTGAATGACTGAGTTCTGCAAAATAGTAAGTGAACAAACACCATGTAAAAGGCATTGGAAACAGATCACAAAATCTGATCTCATAACATGCAAGGCATCCTTCTATCCCATGGCCTAGACAGAGCAATGCCTGCCTAGCCATTTGATGCTGCATTCTTGCCTCACAAAGTGTGCCGTTGGTGTTTAAGCTCCTGTAAATAGAGGCCAGTGGTGGGCCATCTGTGGGATGCATGGAGCCCATCGGGGTTCTATGTGTGGTCCACAAAACGTTTTGTTTACCATTGCCCATGTGCAGGGTTGCCATATCCTGCTAGTTTCTGTCCACATAGGTTTTTTCCAACCTGTGTTACTAAAGTGACATGCACGTAAAGCGAGAGCTCATGACACGAGGGGCGTGCTGATTGCACACAACACCGACTGTCAGAGCCGTGCACTCCCTCTGCAGCCTGCTACGGTTCCATTGGCATTGCCCGCAAATTCAAGGGACACAAGTGCACTTAGCAAAACCACCCTCTCCCAGAAGACCTTCTTGGTGACAACCATTTTGCAGCCCAGTGAGATGGAGGAGACCACTCCTGTGGCCCATTCGCTAGCCTAGGTTGCCCCTCGCTGATACAAGCTGTTCTGTTCTCTGTTCCGACTCTGCTCCATTCACATCTCATTGCATGACTGGCACAACCCTGGATAAACCCTTTGTGCAAATTTACACGTGCATCGTGCACTGTGCATGTTGCATGAACAAAATGATGTATTTTGAATGAAGTAAACAAGCATGGAAGAGGCATTAACTGAATTTTCATTGAAACAAAGCTGCTAAGAAGGTCAGAAGTGTCACCACCTTGCTGTCTCAACTCGAGGACGTATGCCATGTACTCGCGCCTCCTCTTTGCCATCAGTATTACAGACAACACTTACACATTTAAAAATATTTTTTTCACTAAGTCAGCTCCTGGGGATCCTACTCTAGCTAGCCCCTGTCCCCACTTTTAAATAATAAACAGAGACAAAAATAGATTCTCTGGGCAGATTCACAGCAAATGGGTAACTGCTAGTGTCCTATCCCAAAGCCTTTGGGAGGTATGGGAAACAGTAGTGGTAGCATGTACACACATATAGGACTAGGACTAAAAAGACCATGGTTTTAGTCCTAGTTCTGTCACTAACCTTCTCTGTGAGCTCAGGTAAATCACTCTGCCTCCATGTGCTTCTGTTTCCCTTCAGTTTTAATATTCAATTAAATATACAGATTCTTCTAGTACTCTCATCACCAGGGCTCGACAAACCGCAGCCAGAGCTACTCGCCAGCCCCGCACCGCACATGCGCCAGACCGGTACTGCGCATGCGCGCAGCGCTGGTGAACGGGGCAAACGGAGCGACCGGCTGAAATCAACTCACCACGGGCGAGTAGAAACAGCGGTTTGTCGAGCCCTGCTCATCACCATAGTATCCGAGAGTTTTAAGTGCATTAAGCAATATGACTAACACCTGTCATGTGTTTGTTCCCTCAGCCTCTCCCCAAGGGCACAAGTGTGTGCAGGCAGGCAGCAGTGTTTTGTTTCCAATTTATATAGACACATACACACACACACTCAGGGTATGTCTACACTAACACCCTAGTTCGAACTAGGGTGGTTAATGTAGGCATTCGAAGTTGAAAAATGAAGCCCGGGCTTTAAATATCCCGGGCTTCATTTGCATCTTGCCGGGTGGGCGCCATTTTTAAATCCCCTTAGGTCGAACTCCGTGCCCGCGGCCACACGCGGCACGGAGTAAGTAGTTCGAATTAGGATCTCTAATTCGAACTACCGGTACACCTCAGTCCATGAGGAGTAACGGTAGTTCGAATTAGAGATCCTAATTCGAACTACCTACTCCGTGCCGCGTGTAGCCGCGGGCACGGAGTTCGACCTAAGGGCATTTAAAAATGGCGCCCGCCCGGCAAGATGCAAATGAAGCCCGGGATATTTAAAGCCCGGGCTTCATTTTTCAACTTCGAATGCCTACATTAACCACCCTAGTTCGAACTAGGGTGGTAGTGTAGACATACCCTCAGAGAGTAGTTATTAACGGTTCTCAATCCTGCTGGAAGGGCATAACAAGTGGGGTTCCACAGGGGTCAGTTTGGGGACTGGTTCTGTTCAATATCTTCATCAATGATTTAGATACTGGCATAGAGAGTAGGCTTATTAAGTTTGCAGATGATACCAAGCTGGGAAGGGTGGCAACTGCTTTGGAGGATAGGGTCATAATTCAAAATGATCTGGACAAACTGGAGAAATGGTCTGAGGTCAATAGGATGAAGTTTAATACGGACAAATGCAAAGTGCTCCACTTAGGAAGGAACAATCAGTTTCACACATACAGAATGGGAAGCGACTGCCTAGGAAGGATACTGCAGAAAGAGATCTAGGGGTCATAGTGAACCACAAGATAAATATGAGTCAACAGTGTGACGCTGTTGCAAAAAAAGCAAACGTGATTCTGGGATGCATTAACAGGAGTGTTGTGAGCAAGACATGAGAAGTCATTCTTCTGCTCTACTCTGCGCTGATTAGGCCTCTGTTGGAGTATTGTGTCCAGTTCTGGGCACCACATTTCAAGACAGATGTGGAGAAATTGGAGAAGGTCCAGAGAAGAACAACAAGAATGATTAAAGATCTAGAGAACATGACCTATGAAGGAAGACTGAAAGAATTGGGCTTGTTCAGTTTGGAAAGGAGAAGACTGAGAGGGGACATGATAGTGGTTTTCAGGTATCTAAAAGGGTGTCACAAGGAGGAGGGAGAAAAATAGTTCTCTTCGGCCTCTGAGGATGGGACAAGAAGCAATGGGCTTCATCTGCAGCAAGGGAGGTTTAGGCTGGACATTAGGAAAAACTTCCGAACTGTCAAGGTGGTTAAACACTGGAATAAGTTGCCTAGGGAGGTTGTGGAATCTCCATCACTGGAGATATTTAAGAGCAGGTTAGACAGATACCTGTCAGGGATGGTCTAGATGGTACTGGGTCCTGCCGTGAGGGCAGGGGACTGGACTCGATGACCTCTCGAGGTCCCTTCCAGTTCTAGAGTTCTATGATTCTCTGTTGCTGTGTGTTTATGTCAGAGAAGGCAGGTCAAAGAAATGCCCCTTGCTCTTAGAGCAGGTGGGGGTGAGGTTTGTAATAACCATACTTCCTGAGGGAGTTCATGCCACAGTCATGGGCCAGCCACCAGGAAGCTCTGTCTCCTGCACATATGGGCTTTCCCCATTCAGACAGAGGTTGTAGTGCTAGAAGAGGGTGGTTGCCACTCACAGCCTTCATCCTTAAGGCTCTTGTAGATTCCAATACATTGAATGCCTTGAAGATAAGGACCAAGACGTTGAACTTCATTTGATGCTCCGTGGGAAAGCAGTGTAGGGTGTATAGGAGAGGTGTGACAAGCTCAAGGGAGCCAGCATTGCCAAGGAGACATGCTATGCAGTGAGTGTCAACCTAGGCTAGTGAGTGAGCCACAGGAGTGGCGCTTCTGCATCTCAGTGGGCCGCAAGATTGTCGTAACCAAGACGGTCTCCTGGGATTGGGTGGTTTTGCTAGTTGCGCTTGTGCACCTAGAATTTGCGGGATGGGATAATTGACTGTAGCCGCACTTTGATTGGATACAGAGGGAGTGCATGGTTCTCACAGCCAATGCTGCTTCCTTTTTCTCAGAGCTCCATGGTGCGCTCTGTTTAATCTTCAGCCGGAAATTGCAGGTTCTCACTGATTTGCCAGAAGGCTTTGGAGATGGATACCGCTCCTGTCACTTCCTTTTTTTATTTTTTGCACTTGTCACCATAGTATCTGAGCACCTGCCCAAAGTGCATCTTTCACATATTTGTTCTCTCATCCTCTCCCCAGGGGGAGATGCGCCCGCACTGGAGTGTTGTGTTTTGCTAGCGAGTTTTGGGGGGTGTTTTTTTAATAAATACACCTGTGTCTATGCATTTATGATAAAGTTCTGTTCTGATGTCATAACTGCACCATGCACACCTCTAGGAATTACCAACACTTACTATTGGAAGGGAATCTCCTTATGATCCCTTTATTTTCTCCCCCATTTGTTTCTTCTCTGTATTAAACTTGGACCTTCTATATTGGTGGCCCTCTGTCCCATTGAAGCACCTTCTTATTCCAGCAGTTGGAAAGGAAAGGCAAAGTAGCTGAGATCAACTCACTTTCACCTACTGAGCAGCCAGAGCTCAGAGTGATGGGTACATACACATGGGAATAGACAACACTCCTCTCTTCCAGAAGGGGGATGCTTCAAATTGATCAAACTCCTATTTGCTGGAGGCTGATACAAATGACAGAGCCACCAAGAAGAAACCAAGGAAAGTATTTGGCTGGATATCTCAATATGTTCTTCTTGGCTAGATGATGGAGGTTTAGAGGGGACAGGATTTCCTGTAGGTGTTGCACCTGGACAAGGGGATGCCCGATATTTCATAGTTTAGTCAGTTCAGTTCTCTGGCTGCGGGGGTGTCCAGTAAAATTAGACTGTAACTCTTAAGGGTAGGGACTGTCTTTCTTTTATCCAGCAAAATGGGATGGGGGTCTCTGGACACTACAGAAATACAAATTAAACAAATAATATTAATATTAATAAGTAAATAAAGCTAAATCATGTGAATTCAGACAGTTAATAAATGGACAAAATAGAGACTGAATATTTATGGTGTAACTGCTAACAAGGTCAAAGCAAGGTTATCACAAAAACCTGACTCTGCAAAGAACAGTGCTTATTCGCTAGCAGAGCTAGTGAAAATGGTGCTTCCCAAAGAGAGTGTTACCAAACAGAGAAAAGTGCAGACCAATGCATAAACAGTGAAGAAACAAGCTACAGAGACCAGCTGCTCAGGTTTCTGACATAGCTCCATTTAAGCTAACACTGGTTTATATCGTCTGAGCCCAGGTCTGTCTGACTGACAGATGTCTCACACAGATAGTGCAGTGTCATGAATGCAATAAAAACAACGTTCAGCACAGACTATGAAGAAATCTGGAATGCAAAAATTCATCCTTGCATATAAACACAAGGACAAACCTTGGATGATGAGGATGAGGCAGAAACAAGAGTTCATTGTTGGGTCTCTCAGGACATTTAGGTTACGTCTACACTGCACAGTTATTTCTGAATAAGCTATTCCAGAATAGTTATTCCAAAATAGCTTATTTCGAAATAGCACGTCTACACTGCAGGGAAGCCTCAAAATTAGTCTGAGGCAGGCTTCCCTAATGTAGACGTGGTATCTCAATTTAGAGCCCCAGGAGGAATAACTTAGAATGGCCTTGTGAGGGGCTATTTTGAAATAGCTGGAGTGGAGCGTCTACACATGCCTTATTTTGAAATAGCTATTTCAGAAGAGGCGTTATTCTTCGTAGAATGAGGTGTACAGAAGTCAGAATAAGCCGTCCGTTATTTTGAAATGATTTTGAAATAACAGAATTGCTGGGTAGATGCTTGCATAGTTATTTTGGAATAACGGCTGCTATTCCAAAATAACTTTGCGGTGTAGACACACCCTTACAAAGCAAGGTTCTACAACAAATTTGACAATGATCTTGGGAATCAACAAGTTGATTTTAAAATCAATACTGGGACATTATCATGTCCTAATACCACAAATCATAAGATCAGAAATATTACACATAATGCACAGTGCCAGTCTGGGCACAGAGAAGGGTAGGAATCGGGTCTGAGATACTCTTTTCTGTACAGGTTTAAATACTGTCACACAAGATAATGGTCAGATCTTCAGTTGCCAATCTAGCTCCTTTGCATTGCTTCTATGGCACCTGTCCCTTCAAACAGCCTTCACAAGGCAATTGGGGATTCCCATGCATAGCGAAATCCACAAAGCACAAGCCAACCCAACCTCAGAGCTTCCCTAGCCACACTGAGAATTTAAACACTACTTGTTTAAAAACACCTTCGCCTCCCCTCCTCAAGTGCACCACACACAGGCCTGGCACACCTGCAGCTCTGGGTCAATGCATTATGAAATCTGCAATATATACAGGAAGTAGAATACAAAAGAACTCCTGAAACCACTTGAGATTCCTGATCAGCTCCTAGGCCCAGGCTGACTCAGATCTATTTGAATTACACAGGGAAGATTATCTGTATCAATGAACTGCTACTACAGAAGAACATAAGAACGGCCAGACTGGGTCAGACTGAAGGTCCATCTAGCCCAGTGTCCTGTTTGCCGACAGTGGCCAATGCCAGGTGCCCCAGCAGGAGAGAACACAACAGGGAATCATCACGTGATCCCTCTCCTGTCATCCATTTCCAGCCTCTGACAGAGACCAGGGACACCATTCCTACCCATCCTGGCTAATAGCCACTGATGGATCTAACCTCCATGAATTTATCTAGCTCTTTCTTGAACCCTGTTAAAGTTGTAGTCTTCACAACATTCTCTGGCAAGGAGTTCCACAGGTTGACTGTGCGCTGTGTGAAGAAAAACTTCCTTTTGTTTTAAATCTGCTACCTATTAATTTAATTTGGTGACCCCTAGGTTCTTATATTATGGGAACAAGTAAATAACTTTTCTTTATTCACTTTTTCCACACCAGTCATGATTTTATAGACTTCTATCCTATCCCCCCTTAGTCTCCTCTCTTCTAAGCTGAAAAGTCCAAGTATTTTTAATCTCTCTTTATATGGGACCTGTTCCAAACCTCTCATCATTTTTGTTGCCCTTCTCTGAACATCTTGTTCTAAAGCGAGCTGTTGCACAACACAAGTAGCAATGCAACACCTGGTAAACTGCAGTCTGCTCACCCTCAGATTTCAGGTGAGGTAATACCAAATAATGATCCACAGCGAATGAGCATCATATATTAATTCAAATATTCCACACTAAACCCTCATTATGCACAGCCAAGTGGGCTAGAAGTAAAAACGGTGAAATAGCAAATAAAAGCCCTGGGAAATGCAAAGGACACACTTTTAGTATTGTTAGAATATGCAACACAACTTGCAATGCATTGTTAAGATCATAAGCCCAAAGGGGCCTACAATACGTATGTCTTAATCCAGTCCTCAGAAGGTGCCGCTTTGAGAACAAGAATGGTCATGTAATCGAAGATAAGGAGGTTCAAGGGTTGTAGTTATTACAGATGATCATTCTGCCTCTTCTTGGACATCTCATCGGCTGGGATTTTGGGTTGCCTCTCCTGCCATTTCCATGTGTGTGCTATGACTTGGCTGCACGAGTAGTGTGTTATTTAGCTAGCATGATGTTTTGTGTTTGACTTTCAAAAAGAAAACAAGAGAGGTAACACTCACCACTAAAGACAGAAGCTACTGAACCCAACCATGTGACAAGGGTATCCATTAGCCTTGTGAAGCCCTTCGGGAGACTGTGGCCAAGCCATGCAGATCAATCTCCTCCCAGCACTCCAATGTTGGAGCATTTAGAAAATCTTCAATTACATTTTTGGAGAGAGGGTTTTGCTAATATGGGGCCAGAGTCTGACTGGCCCTCATTTGGATGTGCAAGGCGGAGAGGGCACAAAAAGGCTTCCCTCAATTTCTGATCCATGCTGAGGCACTATACAATACTGCAGTCATCCCTAGTAGCTCCTATCCATGTATCATAACCCCTCCCACTTCTGCACCAGCCTGTAAAGCTGGCTAGGCACAGAGAAGAGACTGGAGCATGCTGCAGCATTCTAAGGACAGTGCACCAAGTACGCTCCACCCCGCTGCATGCCTGTGAGGTTCAGGAGCGCAAGGCCCCCAAAGAAATGCAACTCTACCCAACCCCTAATGCAGGGATGTGTCTATCAGGCACAAGAAAGCCCATGCAGTGGAAGTAACTTATACAATGTATTGGAAACACAGATTTCATATGGTAATAGCAATCTACCTCTGAGACTGCATCTGCCTGTCAGGAGCCTATTTCAGATCTCGGGGGAAAGTCTGAAGAGTGCCACGGAGGAAGCGCACTAAAGTCTCATGCATACTAACCATGATTCAAGAAGCAGGAAAGAGAGATGAAATTTGCCCATCCCCCAGCAGAGACATAATGCAAAACAGAACTGTCATGGGAGCTGGGGAGAGACTGAAAGAAAAAATAATCTGTGAAACAGAGACAGCTTGTGGGGCCACGAGTAAGAACTTGGGCAGAGCCTTATGCATTCACTTACTTTGGGCGTAAGGCCTTCCTCTCCATTTCTGCTTCTAGGGCTGCAGGGGATAGAGAGGGTGCAGCATGGATCAGAATTTAACCTCCTTGTGCCCTCTGCTGCTTGCACATCCAAATGAGAGCCAATCAGACTTTGGCCCCATATTAGCAAAAACCCTCATCTGTTTCTAATGCCCAAAGTAGAACTTAAGAACGTAAGAACGGCCATATTGGGTCAGACCAAAGGTCCATCTAGCCCAGTGTCCTGTCTGCCGACAGTGGCCAATGCCAGGTGTCCCAGAGGGAGGGAACACAACAGGGAATCATCACATGATCCCTCTTCTGTCATCCATTTCCAGACAAACAGAGGCTAAGGACACCATTCCTACCCATCCTGGCTAATAGCCATTGATGGACCTAACCTCCATGAATCTATCTCGCTCTTTTTTGAACCCTGTTAAAGTCCTAGTCTTCACAACATCCTCTGGCAAGAAGTTCCACAGGTTGACAGTGTGCTGGATTCAGACAATGCCTTTCTGTGGGTTTACAAGGACCAAAGTAGTTGACTGACCACACCCCTTGAGAGAGCACGTAGCACAATGGCAATTGGATTAAAGGCAAATCAAGGCGTACAACTGGAGTCAGGTAACCCAAGGTTTCTGTGGATGTGGGACCTACTGAGAACTAGATACTAACTGTAGCTGAGATGGGAACCAACCAGGAGCCTGGAGAAGGATGTTCCAGCAGTTAAGTTGTTGGCCTGAGACTTGGGAGGCCTTGGTTCATATGCCTGCTCTGGTACAGACTCCCTGTCCGATCCTGAGCAAGTCATTTACTCTCTCTGGACCTTGGTTCTCTATCTGTACAATGGGGATGACAGCACTGACTGACCACACCGGGTTGTCTTCAGGATAAAAGAGATAAAGGTTGCCAGGTGCTCATATACTAGGGTAGTGGAGGCCATGTAAGTATGTAAGGTAGATAGGGGAGTATGCCAGCTGATGATAGACTGCAAGGAGCTGTTACCTGGCTGGGAAATGCTGTCATGCACAAGAAGAGGCATGGAAGAGATGGCTGCGTTTTAGCCCTTTTTTGCACTCCCAGATCCAGCTAAAGACGTGGTCCTAGATTTAATTCTGCCTTAGACAAGACTCTTTATGGAAACCTTGCTACAAACCCGAAAGAATGAGGCATGATCAAGAGAGGGAGAGGATCAAAGGGCAGACCTCAGAAAGGCATAGCGTATCCAATGACCTTCAGTAGAATTGGGAGACAAACTGTTGAGGGCTTGCTGATCTTCACCAAATTCCCATAACACCGTTCCAGACTGACTGGCTCTCTTGAGTTTCACCCAAAAGTTACACTCAACAGCCCTGAGAGCCAATTCACACCTGGAAGGTCCACAGTTGACTTACGTATCTGAGAAGAAAGTGGTGGATTGGACACTTGTGAATGCGCTGGCTGGGTCTGTGCACAACTGCTGTTGTACAGAGCATTTTGGATTGTTCTGGATATAGAAAGTGTGGAACTGGTAAGTCCAAAACCTTTTACTTCACCTAGAGCCTTCCTTCTAACCCTTCCCTTCCATCTGGCAATTTCACACAATCTCACGTGCCAAGGGAAATGAGTAAGGGGCATTCCACATTAGAGGCAGTGATCAGAAAAGGATTTCTAAATTTCATGGAATGGTTTATTCACCAGAGGTTTTTCTGGCCTATCCACAGCAGAAAGGCAAGCCCTCTGTGCATCTTGCCCCCTAGCTCCAAAAGGAGCTAGTCCCAGAGCCACTGTCTACATCAGGGGTTCCCAACCTGGGGTACGTATACCCCCAGGGGTACGAGAAGCTTGTCAAGGAGGTACGGGGAATATTTGGTAAATAACTAGATTATCCTAACTGAAATATTCCAAAAGTAGTAGTATTAGTGAAAAAAGTTGTGGATTCTAGAGTCTAGAATTTATTTCCTTTCATATTGAATAGGGGGTATGGGAAGGTTTACTAAAAGCCAAGGGGGTACAGGGACCGAAAAAGGTTGGGAACCCCTGGTCTACATCATTCCCATTTTACTTCTCAGAAAGAGAGTTCACAAAAACTTCCCCAGGGCCCATGATGCCACTGAGTCCCCACTTTTCCTTTCCAGAAGGAGAGTTCATTCACTTCATTAAAACAATACATTTATCAAATCTATACCAGCACTTAGATACCTCAGAGAAGGCTAAATAGCTGAGGGATTTCAGAAGCTCTGCAACATGCCATCAATGGAGACCTGATATACAGACTGAGAAAAATAAATATTTCCAAATGATTTGGAATCCCCGGTTGGATACAGTGACTTAAAGACCATTCCTTTCATTGTACTCCCTTGACTTGTAAAACTGAAGTCCTGCTAGGTGTGACAGGAATCTCTAGGACAAGCCTTGTATACTCAGCTCATTAAAGAAATGTTGACGGAAACTAAAGAGATACCATGGAGATGCATAGACAGGGCAGATAGGTATGAATCTGATTGGTGCCTCTGAGTGCTATTGCAATATTAACATTAGAATGGTTGCTATAGGCCAGTGCTCCAGACTATACACTAATAGAGTGCAGAAGAAGAGCTCCTGGGGATCCACCAGGGCCATATAAAGCCATATGATGCCGACATCCATCTAGTGAGGAGAAACCTCTGGGATTTTCCACGACCTCTTAGTTCCATGTGGTGTCCACCTGTGCACACCAGAATGAGAGCAGTGATTCAGCATGGCTCCACCACACCAGATGCACTCAGCTACCAGAAGAGTCCACAGGGCTTCCAAAATACTGCAACACTTCATGATCCCTAGGAGAGGCCACAAATATTCTTCTACCTGTTCACATACCCGAGCTTTTCAGCGGGGGATGAATGGAACTCAGGTGTGTAGCCTGAGCTCTGCTTTCAGGGTGCACAAAAAGGTGTAATTCAGCCAGAATGACTTGCTAAGGATTCACCAGAGCATGTGGGAGGCCCCTACTTCTGTCAGCATAGCAGGGCCATCACTGCAGCTCCACCCGCACTGAGCATGTGCTGCTGCTTCCACTGCCTTATCACAGAAGTTGACAGTCATGGCTAGAAGAAAGAGCCTAAAAAGGCTGGTGAAAAATTGAAACGAACTGGTGAAGCGGGGCCTGCCAGACTGGTTTCCTTCTCAGCGGAGGGATTTGTTGATTTTAACAGACCCAAGGAAATCTTCCCTAGGGATACGTGCCCAGGGGCATTGGTTGCAAACACTTACAGCTGCTCTCTCTCTAGCACTGATTTGTTTTTTGCGCAGGATAAAGAGAGAAATAAGGTGGAAAGTATAAAGGAAAAAGACCTTTCTCTTTCATTGACCAAATCTCCCTGCTTTGCCTGCCTTTGCAGCCTTCGTTCTATTCCAGTTGGAAGTGCAACACTGACCCCTACGAAAAGGAGATGCGGACACCAACAATTTCTGTTTTCTCTCTTCTCCTGCTCCTGTAACACTGCTGTCTCTTGAATCCTCTCCTCTGGTGCCTCTGCATGTCACACCCATCGTCTCATTCGAGTCAGGTTCAATGCAATCTTGGATTAGATTGCTGAGCTCCCCGCACTTCAAATTAGACCAGAACCAATACTGTGATACAGCAAGATGGATGGGTGGGGCCCTCAGAATAAACACCAGCACACATTCAGTGACAGGCTTTTTGAGGTGCACTCTCTCCCCCTCACACATCCCCTCCCATGCCTGCAGATTTTCTAGCATGCATTTTTCACAATGGCTAGTTTTGGTTTCATAATCATATACAAAGCTTGCTTTGGATTAGCCGCATCCCCACACACATCCCTTAACACCTCCTCCACAGCCCCCTTTTCTTTCCTTTCCTTTCCTCCTGGCTTTGGTGATCTTTTTAAAAGGAGAAAAGAACAGGAAATGCCTGGCAGGGAGCACAGGGGGAAGCTAGTGAATGCACCAAGAAAGGCTGCTCTGTCTTCCTTTCAGTGAGTTCCCGGGATGGGTGAGGGTCTGGAGCAAACACACCTTGACATATCCTTCTGCAGTCCCATTTAGCCCCCCCATTTCAACCCTGTATGATTATTTTGCCTGCCCCATCGCACACAAAGCCCCCTCCTCTTTAATGCAGCATAGTGGGAATCAGAGCTCTTTTAAGAATGGGACTTTTTTTTTTTTTGGAGACTCTCAACAAGCATCCATTGTGCAAGTGTAAATCAGCACTTTTATTTTCTTCCTCACTGAGCTCCAGTTCCATCCACGTGAACCCCTCCCTCACCCCCCCCCACCTGCGCAGCTCCCCAGTAAAGTGCCGCAAGACCCATCTCTAGGAACCAGCTCCACAGAAAGGGTGCAGCATTCTCACAACAGCCTGAAATGCTGCAGGCTAAGCTGAGCCTCAAAGCCAAAAAATGCCTAACCTGGGGAAAGGAGAAGTGGCAAGGCCATTATTCGCAGTATTACTGCAGGAAGGGGGAAGGGCTTGCCCTGCAGCACTAAATTTCACTCGGCAGCATCAGAGGACCGCTCCCCTATAGCACTTTATAATGAAGAACTGCATCCCCATGGATGCAAGGCTCTGGCAATGCACAGAGAGCAAGTTGGATTTGTTTTAAGCATCATTTTCAATTTCTTGCTTATATCTCTCCTTGTCCCACCTGTGCAGTATCTGATCTTTACCGGTGTAAAAAATACCCTTCCCAACCCCCTCCATTCTTCTTCCAAAAAGGGGCAGATGATTGTTTAAAATTATCATATGACAACAAAATATGAACAGGCAATATTATCAGATATACCCCAGGTCTCTCTCAGCATCACATTTTAAGGTCAGGAATTTTTTAAGGAGGCAGGTTTAACAACTGTGGATACGGACGAAAAAAATCCCACCCAGCTTTCATACATAATAGGGGGTGGGGGAGACAATGCTACCAGACCAGCTGTCTGTCCCTCAGAGAACTCCCCGAGCATGAAAGCAAAATCCTCCCTAGAAACAATCATAAACAGCAATAATGAAGTTTTAAAAGACTGATTTTAAAAACGCTCCGTGCTGGTCCTACCTGACACAGTGCTGGCCATGGTGCTGAGGTGGGTGGCAGAGTGGATGCTGGCGAGGAGATGCAGCAGAAGGGAGGAGTAAAAGAACGCCTTGCTGGCTTTCCGCTCAAGTGCTGCAATGCTGTGGAAGAGGAAGAACTGACTCAGCTGTGGGGGGCTGCAGCCATCTGAAGGGAGGAGAGAGAGAGAGAGACAGAGAAGGGGGTGGAAAGAAAGAGACGGGGGTCACCAATTCAGAATATTAATTAGCAAATCTGGCCTTCTTTCCTGGGTGGCTTTGATGTCAGATTCTTCCCAGAGCCATAGTGTTACTGCCATAAATACAGAGAAATCTTTGAAGGGGGAGGCAAGGAGCCTCACCCAATCTTAGGCTCTGTTTAAAGAGAAATTTCTCTTTCTCCTTCCCTCCCTTGTCTACTGTAGATGGACTAGCCTGGCTCTTTCTTTTTTGTTTTGTTTTTGGTCAATTAAAAGCTAAAATATGCAGATCCATATATTTTTTTCTTTAAAAAAAAGGGGGAAAACCCCCCTCAGAGCCAGAAACCACTTGATGGGCCATGTCTGACATCCAGGAGAACCAACAAAAAACAAACAAATAAACAAACAAAACCCTCCAGCTCCTTTACCCTGACAGTGAAGAGAAAAGTGATCTGAGAAAAATGGAAATCAGTAGGTCTCATTCTCTTTCTACTTGTAAACCAGGAAGTCTACTGGGAATAGTGGGGCCACCCTGTTGTTAAACTGATGTGAGGGATGGGAGAATCAAGCCCTCCAAATCCAACAGGGTGTCTTTTTTCCTTCTGGGTATTTGGGCTTTTACATTTCATATCATCTCCTCTCTGGTGTTTGTTGCTAGGGGCCAATACACTCTCTGTTTTATAATGGTTTCCAAATCTATTCCACACACCCATTCAGGAACCAGAAAAACTCCACACACACCCCTTTCAAAACAACAGCTGTGACAGTATGATCCTCACCATATTTTTTTTAAAACCACTGTTAACCTCATCAGTTTTAGGTCCCTCCAGTTATTCTACTAGCTGCCCCTATCATTCATCCTCAAACACCCCAAAATTATCTTGCACGCTGAGTAGAGACACTCCCAACCCATGCCAGCAGCAGCAGAGAATTACAGATTGTTCAAGCAGCCACAGACAGCCCTGTTTAGAACAAAAGTCACAGACAATACCCACCTCTCAAAAGAAATCGAAAATCCAGAGATTTTCCCCTTCAGTTATATTCTACCTCCAATCCCTGTTTGTTCTACTACCTTAAGGTTAGGGGGAAGGGAGGAGGACAGATGTCTATTGTTTGGAGAAAACAAGTACAAATTAAAATTTTAATTCAAGGAATTAATATTTATTAATATATCCCCAATTTACAGGAATCTGGACAAAACTAGGCTATGGAACAGGTTTGTTTTGTGGCCTACCTGGCCACTTTGATACCCTCTTTCCACTGCCTGTGCGGCCATCCCAAACCCCTTTTGGGCTGAAAGTCCCCAGATTAATAGATAGTCCCAAGAAATCTCCTACAAGCTTATATTTGAGACCAACAGCACAAGTTAGACAGGCATAACTTACAAACATCAACAGCCCATTTCCCTATTTGCAGATGCCTCTTTTTGCTCTTTACTTGATAACAATGCTTGCTCTGATTTACTCAACCAATCTAACAGGATGTGTTTTGTTTTTCTTTTCACATCCTGGACTTATGACTCCCTTTGCTCAGAAAAGAGCATGGAACACTTTCAAGGTGGTACATTAGCTTTGTAGCTTGTGCCTTAATTACATAACATTCTCTGGCACAATGGAAGAGATTGGACAGATTAACTGGTGAATGTCTTATGAGGCTCCTGCTGAGAGATCAGGGAGGTGTGTGTGTGACGGTTTGGGTCACAGAGCTCCCCTTGAGACTGTCACCTGATGGGCTGATCATAGCACTGAGCCCACCTACCTGCCCTCTGGAGCGCCCCACCAATCTGCACTGCTGGGCCAGAATCTCTGGTCTCCCCTCAGCAGTGGCAGAGTTAGGGTCACAGCCCACAGCAGAGCAACACAGACAATGAGATCCACTCAGCTCTGAGAAGGCTCAATCACAGGGGCTTGATATAGCACCCAAGTGTACAGCTCCGGTGGGACCAAAACCCAGATAAATTTGTCTCACTGTGCATAAAATGTATATAGCGTGATCTCATATAAGTTGTTTGCCTCCTTTATCAAAGAAAGTGAGATATGCACAATTGTTGTTCCCCCCCCACCCAGGTGGGTTACACAAACAAAAGGAAGTTTTTCTTCTCGTGGCACACAGTCAACTTGTGCAACTCCTTGCCAGAGGATGTTGTGAAGACCAGAACTTGAACAGGGTTCAAAAAAGAGCTAGATAAATTCATGGAGGTTAGGTTCATCAATGGCTATTAGCCAGGATGAGTAGGAATGGTGTCCTTTGCCTCTGTTTGTCTGAAAATGAATGACAGGAGAGGGATCACGTGATAATTACCTGTTGTGTTCACTCCCTCTGGGGCATCTGGCATTGGCCACTGTCAGCAGACAGGATACTAGGCTAGATGGACCTTTGGCCTGACCCAGTATGGCCGTTTTTATGTTCTTATGTTTAATAATACACACAAGTGATTTTATTAGCTATAAAATTAGGATTTAAGTGATTGCAAGTAATAGTAGACAGCTCAAAGTAAGTTAGTAAGCAAAACAAAACACGCCAGCTAAGCCTAATGCACTAAGAAACCTGTTACGTGCAACTTCTTACCTTATCAGTAGTTCTAATCACCTTTTCGCACAAGCGAGGCAGCCTCCCAGCTTAAATGTTTCAAGCAATCATTTTAGGTGGTAACTAGGATCTTCTGGCATCTGGTAGCAGCCCCTATTGTTTGGTTTCATGCCTTTATATTTTGCACAAGGCAGGAAACTTTTGTGTTCAATTCAAAATTTTCTCACCCTGAGTAGAAAAGTACAGCATCCAAAATGGTTTCCAGCATCAGGTGGCCTGGTTATATGTCTTTGTAGGACCAACCATAGTCCAGGCTCACAGGAGCAGCTAGACTATTCACAGCTCATTGTCCCAAATATCCGTCCATTCAGTTCCTTAACTACCACTAATGTCTCTCACTTAGTATGTCTAGATCAGTAAGCAGGTTTATGCTTCATATTTCTAACTTTCAATACAGAAATGATACATGCACTCAAATAGAATATACCATACACAGTCAGCAGATTATAACTTTTAAAATGCTATGTTACATGCACTATTTTGCATAAAGCATATCTGAGTTAGCCATATTCAGATTCAAAAGCATATTTGCATAAAGAATATGGGAGTGCAACATCACAATGTGGGTAGCAACAAAGGCTAGGTAGCAAGATGGGCCAGTGGATTAGACAATGGACTGTGGCCCCAGAAATTTGGATTGTGTATCTGTCCTGCTATACAATCTCTTGCAAGTCTTTTCACCTATCTATGCTTTTTCCTCTTTCCATGTCTTGTCAATGTCAAATAGGATGTTAGGAATTATTAAAAAAGGGATAGATAATAAGACAAAAGATATCATACTTCCCCTATATAAAACTATGGTACGCCCACATCTCGAGTACTGCGTGCAGATGTGGTCTCCTCACCTCAAAAAAGATATATTGGCATTAGAAAAGGTTCAGAAAAGGGCGACTAAGATGATTAGGGGCTTGGAAAGGGTCCCATATGGGGAGAGGCTAGAGAGACTGGGACTTTTCAGTTTGGAAAAAAGGCGATTGAGGGGCGATATGATAGAGGTATATAAAATCATGAATGGTGTGGAGAAAGTGATTATAGAAAAATTATTTACCTTTTCCCATAATACAAGAACTAGGGGACACCAAATGAAATTGATGGGTAGTAGGTTCAAAACTAATAAAAGGAAATTTTTCTTCACACAACGCACAGTCAACCTGTGGAACTCCTTGCCCGAGGAGGCTGTGAAGGCCAGGACTCTATTAGGGTTTAAAAAAGAGCTTGATAAATTTTTGCAGGTTAGGTCCATAAATGGCTATTAGCCAGGGATAAAGTATGGTGCCCTAGCCTTCATAACAAGGGCAGGAGATGGATGGCAGGAGATAAATCACTTGATCATTGTCTTCTGTTCTCCTTCTCTGGGGCACCTGGCATTGGCCACCGTCAGCAGATGGGATGCTGGGCTCGATGGACCTTTGGTCTGACCCAGTATGGCCATTCTTATGTTCTTATGTTCTTAAATACAAGCTCTTTGGTGCAGGAACTGTCTCTCACTCTGTCTGTACAGGGGGTGGGCAATAATTTCTGCAGGGGGCCACTTCATGAATTTTGCTACGTGGTCACGGGCCAGCTCCACTCTCCCCAGGAAGGGGCAGGACTGGGGACTCCCCGGGAATTCCCCACCCCCACCCCCACCCCACCCCGAGTTGTTTGGGACCAGAGGCTTTGAATTAAAAACACAGATATGGACTCCTGGCCCTGCTGCTACCCCATTGCCTGGCATCTGCTTGGGTTTGCTGTGGCTATTTAAAAGGCTCGTGACTCTGGCCCCTTCCAGGGTTGTGCCACGACCCTGAGCCGTGGGCCATTTAAATAGGATCCTGCTACCTGAGCCACCGCCTGGAAATTTGGTGGCCCAGGCATCAGTCTATACATAGAAGGCAAGCAGATGCAGGCCGAATCAAAGTTTTAGGTGGGCTGGATCCGGCCCCCGGGCTGCATCTTGCCAAACCCTGCTATGTAGTGCGTAGCACAATGGAGGTCTCATATTGGTCAAAAGCTTCTAGGTAGTACTATTTATATAAATAATTGTTGACTGTAAATTATGATATTAAGATCAAGGACATTACAATCATAAGGACACTGAAATCAAAATGGAGTCTTGAATTTTACACAGAAATCAAAATGGAACCCAAACGACTGAAAGACTTTTTGCCGCCAAAAACCATCGTCTGCACACAGCACATGGCTGTGCACACAGCACCGTTGCTCTGCACACAGCACTAAAGTCTGCACCAGGAACGCTAATCTGCACCCAACACTACACCTTGTGCACTAGGGACGCTCCTGCTGTTTTCCCGCCTTGGGATCTTTATAAGCTCCTCCCCTGAAGGGATCGGGCTCTCTGCTGTTCTGCTCTGCTGTTCTGTTCTCGCTCTCCTCCTGTTCCTGGTTCCTGCTCCTGTTGAAGAAGAGCCATGGCGAAGGCCGGGACCTGCTTCCCAACAGACCAGACCAGATTCCATTCCACCGCTACCTATAGGGTGCATTAGCTCACCACTGTGGCAATTGCCCAGCACGTTGTGGGTTATAGCTACCTATAGCTCCGGACCGAGAGCAGCTGTCTATCACCCAGTTCCACTCCAACCATTGTGGCGAAGGCCCTGTTTTGGAGCTGAGAACTGTTTACCATCGAGTGCTTGTGTAACATCATACCAGCGACAAATCATCAGTTGGACTCCTCAGTGTTCCTCCCCTGAGGCTGCCTATGCCAACGGGTTGAAGGTCCTGAGCCTCGGCTGTCATCTGACTCTAGAACAGACTGAGTATAGTGCTTTTCTTGTCATACTGTGCTATCTTCTGTTACTTCTGGGTGAGGGGTTGGTTTATGCAGTGTTGTATTCTGGGGTTATTCTTTGTGTTGTTACCTGTTGTATTCAATATACCTTTTAAATTTGACATTCGTGTCTGTGTTTATTTCAGACTGGGGAAATCCGCCGGTGATAGATACGGTGGTTTCCAGGTCGGACCATCTTCTGGGACAAAGGCATTTTCCATCTATTTAGATCGGCCCCACACTAAATTTAGTTTACTAGTGTGCCTTTGCTGGTAACAAATTGGCGACCACGGCAGGACCTGGAAGGGATTTCTCAACCAGGTCCTCTGTTTAAATTGGCTCTCCCAAACTTGTAAGGGACAGACCTTATTAATACAACAGATAACACAGTGGATCAACACTGTTCACGGTCCATCGACTCGGGGAGGATTTTTGTTTTGATTCTCCATTAGAATTGGTGATCTGTTCAGTGTGTTGGGGACGCCTGACCACTGCAGCAGCCACCCGGTACGGGCGAGAGGCCCACACTCTGGTGCTAGGCCCAAGCCGCAGCTCTTGCTGCCGGCTGGACCGGTCACACTCCTCCTTGCCACTGTTTGGCCTGGGCCTGGAAAGAGTCATTTACTCAGGGTACTGGAAGTGGTTGTGCATATACACCAGGGATTTTATTTACAGGTTTGAAGGTTGAGGTTTTAACCTCCCGGTCTACCAGAGGCTTTGTCCCAACAAGCCATTACCCTTTTATTTGTTCCACCCTTTTGGTGATATTGTGGGTAAGCAATATCGAAACATAATATTAAAATAACAATTGTAGGTTGATGTCTAAGGTTCTGAGTTATTGTTTCTTTCCTATTTAAACTTTTTTTCCCTCCCAAGCTGCTCCTAACTGAGGTTAAGGCAAGCCTGAAAGTCTCAGGCAGAAAAAAAATATCTGCAGTATTTTATGAAGAGATTGAAGAAAATAGGTGTGTACATTCCACTGATGTGACTGGTCCCCTCTGCCTCCATGGCATGTGATGTGTAATCAGGCAGATTATCGGGAATGATGGGAATTCAAGTAGAATCAGTAGAGAGACTGGTTTGTGGCATGCATATCTTTCAGGCTTTCCCATTATGAATGATGTGACTTTTTGTTTAAATCATCATTAAAATTTCCTGGACTTTTCCCCCTATGGGAAGCTTTTTTCTGGCACATCATCCTTTCAGTGGTGCTGAAAAGAGCTCCCAGCTGTGCACCACATGAAAGGTGCAGATCATAAACAGTGGGTCTCTGATTCCCCTTTTAGGCTATGAATTCAAAGGGTCAATGTCAGAAGAAAATTCCATCTGAAATTTCCCATCCTTCCTCCTGGTAAGAGCCTCATCAATATGTTCTGCATCTCAATAGGAATCCACAGTAATCCCCTCTAAGACTTATTATCTTATAATATACATATGGTGCTGGTTGCTAGGAGCTGGTGTAACTAGATACAAGGATGGAAACCAATCCGTCTGTGATGGTAGAGAGTACAGACTCTAGTCACTAGCACATGAAATACACACAAACCCAAACAAAACAAAAAAAAGAAACTTAAACTAATAATAAGGATCCAAATTCACATCACAGGTAGCAGAAGGCACAAAATTAAAAGTAGACTACTGTGATTGTCTATCATCAAAACCATAACAGCCTTAATGATTCTGCATTTATTTCACACCTTTCCTCCAGATCCATCTCAATGGGCTTTGCAGAGTTTACCATCTCACTGAATTTACAACCTAAATACTAATCACTTTCCTCAACACTGAAGGGGGGGGGGAGGGAGAGGGGAAGGGGAAGGAACATAAGAACATAAGAATGGCCATACTGGGTCAGACCAAAGGTCCATCGAGCCCAGCATCCCATCTGCCGACGGTGGCCAATGCCAGGTGCCCCAGAGAAGGAGAACAGAAGACAATGATCAAGTGATTTATCTCCTGCCATCCATCTCCTGCCCTTGTTATGAAGGCTAGGGCACCATACTTTATCCCTGGCTAATAGCCATTTATGGACCTAACCTGCAAAAATTTATCAAGCTCTTTTTTAAACCCTAATAGAGTCCTGGCCTTCACAGCCTCCTCGGGCAAGGAGTTCCACAGGTTGACTGTGCGCTGTGTGAAGAAAAATTTCCTTTTATTAGTTTTGAACCTACTACCCATCAATTTCATTTGGTGTCCCCTAGTTCTTGTATTATGGGAAAAGGTAAATAATTTTTCTATAATCACTTTCTCCACACCATTCATGATTTTATATACCTCTATCATATCGCCCCTCAATCGCCTTTTTTCCAAACTGAAAAGTCCCAGTCTCTCTAGCCTCTCCCCATATGGGACCCTTTCCAAGCCCCTAATCATCTTAGTCGCCCTTTTCTGAACCTTTTCTAATGCCAATATATCTTTTTTGAGGTGAGGAGACCACATCTGCACGCAGTACTCGAGATGTGGGCGTACCATAGTTTTATATAGGGGAAGTATGATATCTTTTGTCTTATTATCTATCCCTTTTTTAATAATTCCTAACATCCTATTTGCCTTACTAACTGCCGCTGCACACTGCGTGGATGTCTTCATAGAACTATCCACTATAACTCCAAGATCCCTTTCCTGATCTGTCGTAGCTAAATTTGACCCCATCATGTAGTACGTGTAATTTGGGTTATTTTTTCCAACATGCATTACCTTACACTTACCCACATTAAATTTCATTTGCCATTTTGCTGCCCAATCACTCAGTTTGCTGAGATCTTTTTGTAGTTCTTCACAATCCCTTTTGCTTTTGACTGTCCTGAACAACTTTGTGTCATCTGCAAACTTGGCCACCTCACTGCTTACCTCATTTTCTAGATCATTGATGAACAAGTTGAACAGGATTGGTCCCAGTACTGACCCCTGGGGAACACCACTAGTTACCCTCCTCCATTGTGAAAATTTACCATTTATTCCCACCCTTTGTTTTCTGTCTTTTAACCAATTCTTGATCCATGAAAGGACCTTTCCTCCTATCCCATGACCACCTAATTTACGTAAAAGCCTTTGGTGTGGGACCGTGTCAAAGGCTTTCTGGAAATCTAGGTATATTATATCCACTGGGTGCCCCTTGTCCGCATGTTTATTAACCCCTTCAAAGAATTCTAACAGATTAGTTAGACACGACTTCCCTCTGCAGAAACCATGCTGACTTTTGCCCAACAATTCGTGCTCTTCTATGTGCCTTGCAATTTTACTCTTTACTAGTGTTTCTACTAATTTGCCTGGTACTGATGTTAAACTTATCGGTCTATAATTGCCAGGATCTCCTCTAGAGCCTTTTTTAAATATTGGTGTTATATTGGCCATCTTCCAGTCATTTGGTACCAAAGTGGATTTAAAGGATAGGTTACAAACCACTGTTAATAACTCTGCAATTTCACATTTGAGTTCTTTCAGAACCCTTGGGTGAATGCCGTCTGGTCCCGGAGACTTGTTACTATTCAGCTTATCAATTAATTCCATAACCTCCTCTAATGTCACTTCAATCTGAGTGAGTTCCTCAGATTTGTCACCTAAAAAGGCTGGCTCAGATTTAGGAACCTCTGTAACATCCTCAGCCGTGAAGACTGAAGCAAAGAAATCATTTAATCGCTCCGCAATGGCACTGTCTTCCTTGATCGCTCCTTTTATATCTTTATCATCCAAGGGCCCCACTGCTTTTTTAGCGGGCTTCCTGCTTCTAATGTATTTAAAAAACATTTTACTATCATTTTTTGAATTTTTGGCTAGCTGTTCCTCAAACTCTTTTTTGGCTTTTCTTACTACATTATGACACTTAATTTGGGAGTGTTTATGTTCCTTTCTATTTTCCTCACTAGGATTTGACTTCCACTTTTTAAAAGCTGCCCTTTTCTCTCTCACTGCCTTTTTAACATGGCTGTTTAGCCATGGTGGTTCTTTGTTAGGTCTCTTACTGTGTTTTTTTATTTGGGGTATACATTTAAGTTGGGCCTCTAGTATGGTGTCTTTAAACAGTTCCCATGCAGCTTCCAGGGATTTTAGTTTAATTACTCTCCCTTTTAGTTTCTGTTTAACTAGCTTCCTCATTTTAGTGTCATTCCCCTTTTTGAAATTAAATGCCAGAGTGTTTGACCGCTGCGGTGTTCTTCCCAACACAGGAATATTAAAAGTTATTATATTGTGGTCACTATTTCCAAGCAGTCCAGTAACAGTTACCTCTTGGACCAGATCCTGCGTTCCAGTCAAGACTAGGTCGAGAATCGACTCTCCCCTTGTGGGTTCCTGTACTAGCTGCTCCAAGAAGCAGTCATTTAAGGCATCAAGAAATTTAATCTCTGAATCCCGTCCTGAGGTGACATGCACCCAATCAATATGGGGATAATTGAAATCTCCTATTATTACTGTGTTTTTTATTTTGGTAGCCTCTCTAATCTCCCTTATCATTTCAGCATCACTATCACTGTCCTGGTTAGGTGGTCGGTAATATATTCCTAATGCCATATTCATATTAGAGGAATGAATTGTTATCCATAATGATTCTATGGAACATTTTGATTCCTTTAGGATTTTTACTTCATTTGATTCTATATTATCCTTCACATATAGTACCACTCCGCCACCCGCACGACCTGTTCTGTCTTTCCGATATAATTTATATCCCGGTATGATAGTGTCCCACTGATTGTCCTCATTCCACCATGTTTCTGTGATGCCTATTATGTCAACTTCCTCCTTTGATATGAGGTACTCCAGTTCACCCATCTTATTAGACAGACTCCTAGCATTAGTGTAAAAGCATGTTAGAAAACTACCACTATTTATATGTCCGCCTTTCTCAGACACATTGGATTTTTTTATGCACGATTGTTTCACATCTGATCTTGCCCATATATTATTTCCCACGTTCCCTATCTGACTAACTTCTAGGGAATCCCTACCTATGGAGCCTCGTGTAAGAGAAGTCTCCGTCCGATCCAGGTGCTCCCCCGCACCAATCGGCTTTCCCCCACCTCTTAGTTTAAAAACTGCTCTACGACCTTTTTAATGTTTAATGCCAGCAGTCTGGATCCACCTCGATTTAGGTGGAGCCCATCATTCCTGTATAGGCTCCCCCTACCCCAAAAGTGTCCCCAGTTCCTAATAAATCTAAACCCCTCTTCCCTGCACCATCGTCTCATCCACGCATTGAGACTCTGAAGTTCTGCCTGTCTATCTGGCCCTGCGCGTGGAACTGGAAGCATTTCAGAGAATGCCACCAAAGATGTTCTGGATTTCAGTCTCTTTCCTAGTAACCTAAATTTGGCCTCCAGAACATCTCTTCTACCCTTCCCTATGTCATTGGTACCAACATGTACCACGACGACCGGCTCCTCCCCAGCACTGCCCATAAGTCTGTCTAGATGCCTCGAGAGATCCGCAACCTTCGCACCAGGCAGGCAAGTAACCATACGGTTCTCCCGGTCATCACAAACCCAACTATCTATATTTCTAATGATCGAATCCCCCACTACTAAAACCTGCTTCTTCCTAACAGCTGGAGCTCCCTCCCCCGGAGAAGTATCCTCGGCACGAGAGGATACAACATCACCCTCTGGAAGGAGGGTCCCAACTATGGGATGGTTTCCCTCTGCTCCCATTGACTGCTCTCCTTCCCTGAGCCTTTCATCCTCCGTAACAGCATCAGGACTGTCAGATTTGAGGTGGGACAGCCCTACTATGTCCCGGAAAGTCTCATCCACAAACACCTCTGCCTTCCTTAGCTCTTCCAGTTCAGCCACCCTGGCCTCCAAAGCACGCACTCGGTCTCTGAGGGCCAGGAGCTCCTTGCATCGAGCGCACACATACGCCACCCACCCACAGGGTAGGTAGTCATACATACTGCACTCGACACAATAAACAGGATAGCCCCCACTCTGCTGCTGGGCTTCTGCCTCCATTTCCTACTCTAATTATATATGAGGGTTAATTAAATGTTTCAGATAGAGGTTGTTATAAAGGATTTAGTTTAAGGGCAATAGAAGTCACTGGCTCCCCCCAAGCTCCCCCTCTAAACTCCCTCCTGTTAGCACTCACCCTGTTTGTGAGCACCCGGTCGCAAAGCTCCCTGGTCGCTTACCAGCAGGGTTTAAGTGCTCAGCCTCCCTGATAGCTCCTCCCTCTGCCTACAGCTCAGCCAATCAGCACACGGTGTTTCAATTCAAACCTAATCAGCTTCCAACTGCCTGCCTGCCTGCCTTAGCACACGGCTCCCATTTCCTTGGGGGTCTATTTTGCCCCCCCCCCCTTTTTCTCCACCTTGGCAGGCCGGACCTTCATCTTTCCTGCTGCTGCTGCTCTCCCCAAAGAAGAGACGGTAAGGGGGCTGCTTTAAAGCAGCCCCTGGGGTTTTCCTCTCCCCACAGCCTGCCTGGTGCTGGGGAGGGGAGATTAGGGGCCCTTTCCATCAGGGCTCCTGGGTGGGGGGGCTGATGCAGCTCCTTTGGGGTGCTGAGGGCAGGGGGTGGCTTACCTCCCCCTAGTTCATCGGCCCTCACACTTCTCCTGCTGCTCCCTCTCCAAGCCCCGGTTGCTGTAGGGGCCTTTCCATTCTCGGCCCCACTGCTTGTCTCCTTGCCCTTCTCTGCTCTTCTGGGCCTTGCAGCAGGTACTGTGGGCCTGCTGCTCAGGTGCCTGTGGGTACACTGTTTCCCTTTCCCTCAGCAGTGTCTCCTCCCTCTTCCCACCCTTGAACAGGCATCCTTTAACTGCCTGTCTTCCCACTCCACTGCTTGTCCCATCCACCCCTTTGGGTGCCAGTGCTTCCCCCCCCCCCCGCTTTTTTTTGTTAGGCGCTTGAGCTTCCCCCTCCTTTTAGTTACTCTTCCCACACACACAGCTTCACTTGTCCCCATGTCCTTTTAATGATTATTTACCCCTCATCTCCCCAGTGCAGCCGGAGGAGCCACTCTTTCCATTCTGTGCTGGGAGCTGTATTCCTTACACCTTTTCCCCTTCCCTTTCTTCTGAATTATCACCCTCCCACCCCACTTCCAGCCTAGTGGGGGGGAGTGGTAAATCTCCTTCCTCCCCTCCTCTTTCTCTCCCTGTTCCCTTCCCTGGTGTTTTTTTTTTTTTTTTTTTTTGGTTCTCCCCTAATTGTTTGTTTTGTCCTTTCCTCCCTACCCATGACCACAACGAAGGGGTTGTCGGATGACACCCCATGCAGAACCTTCCCCACCCCGCCCTAAAAACAACAACTCCTCTGAGGCTGCCGGGCCCCCCGTCACTACGGTAAAGGGGGCGGACATGGACGAGGACCCCGGGGCCTCGACCGCTTCTGCCGCGGCACCTCCGGCTACCATCAAGAATGCCCCCCTGAGGGGTAGGAAGGGCCTGGGGACCAAAAAGGGCAAGAGCCCCGCCCGGAAGGCAAAACCTCCTGAGGCGAGGGCTCACTCCCCGGCCGCGACCCACATGTTGGCCGCGGCTCCCCCTCCTTCCCGCTCCCCTGTTCCTTCCACCAGCTCTGGGGGCAACGGTGTCCCGGGCCCCAGGGCGTACGCCCAGGTGGCCGCCACCCCCCCGCCTGTCGCCTCCCAAGCCGCCTCCCGGAATACCATCCCCGGCGGCCGCGGCCCCTTTCCCACCCTGACCAGGAGGCACGGGGTCCGTTGTCTCCTGGTGGCGGCCTCGCCCCACGTGGAGACCTACGTGCGGCGTTGGCACGCGTGGTGGGGCCCGCGGCCGTGGTGGCGGCCTCTAAGATGTTCGGGAAGGTGGTCTTCTTCCTGGCGTCCGAGGCCGCCGCCCAGAAGGCGGTGGAAAGGGGTTTGGCGGTGGGGGGAGTCCACGTTCCCCTCGAGCCTTTGGAGGACCTGGGCGTACGGGTGGTTTTGTCCTCTGTTCCTCCCTTCCTCCCCAATGCCGCCCTACTGCCTTTCCTCTCCACCCTGGGGAGGCCTCTGTCAGTCCTGAGTCCCCTTCCTCTGGGCTGTAAAGACCCGACCCTCCGCCACGTCCTTTCCTTTCGCCGGCAGGTACAAATCCTACTACTGCCGGCGGGACGTGGCGGAGAAGCCCTGGAAGGGTCATTTCTGGTGCCCCATCAAGGGGCCCGGTACCGGGTGTACTACACCATGGGGGAGGCCCGGTGTTTTCTCTGTCGGGCGACGGGGCACGTCCGAAGGGACTGCCCCCTGGCCCGGTTTGGAGAGGCACCCGGGACCCCCGATGCCCGGGAGGGCACCGGCCCTACCATCGCCGGTGGCCCTGACGGTCCGGACCCTGGGGTCGCCCCTCCTCCAACCGTGACCGTCGTCAATCCCGCTCGGGTTCCGCAGGGCCCAGACGAGCGTGCGGGTGCTGATGCTGCCACCGCCAAAAGCGGCAAGGCTGGGCCCGCGGAGGAGAGGGCGGCGGGGTCAGTGACGGGACTCGGGCAGGACCTACCTCGGGGGGAGGTATCCTTTTCCCCTGCTGCCCAGCCCCCATCTACCCTTGCCCCCCCGACGCTGCCCTTGTCCCCTGGCTCTTCCTCCATTCAGGCCCAGCCCTCTTCCTCCGAGGGATGGGAGCTCGCAATGGGGAAGCGCCGAAAGCGTGCTCGGCGTTCCACCCCGCCCTCTGAGGGGGAGGACAACCTCCCTGTACCCATGGGGGTGGACGCTGGGGCCATTCCACCCTCTGAGCCCGCAAGCGATTCACAGCACCACGAAGCGGTCGAGGTGACTGCGGCGGACGCGGGAGAGGTGAACACCTCCCTCCCGGGGTCCCTGCAAGAGGGGGTGTCCATGGAGGATGCTCCCACTGTTCCCGCCTCCACTGAGGGGGCGGCCGCTGACCTTGCCACCGACAGAGATCAGCACCTGGTGGCGGGCGGCGGGCTCGCCTTCCTCTCTCAGGAGGTGGAGGCTTTGGGGCTGACCCCGGCTGCCTCGGAGGGGGATCATCAGGTCCTGGAGGGACAACAACCGACCTCTCCTTCCCCTTCCGACCCGCTGCTATCCCTTCTCCCTGCCTCTGAGTTGCCCCGGGGTGCGACCGTCTGCCCGGCCATCGACAACACCTCGGCCGCGGCCGCGGCAACCCTTGAGGCTCTCAGCGGGCGGGAGATCCCGTTAATATCTGTCACCCCCGGCGCTGAGGCCTCCGGTGCTGCACTCTCTGTGGCACTGGAGCTCAGCGCTGGGGAGACTATTACTACCCCTACCACTGCCATCGATTCTCTGCGCTGCGAGGAGGCACCGCACCCCGGTGCCTCCTCTGCTGAGGCATCTCGCCCTGCTCCTTCTCCTGCTCCCTATTCAAACGCCCTCTCAATCGAGTTTCCCACCTCTCTTCCTCCTCCCCGCCATTCTTGTCTCTTCCCTAATCCCTCACCTCTTCCTCCCCCTACTCTCCTTCCTCGTCTCCCTCCTTTTCCCGATCCCCTCCCTGAACTCTTTTCCTCCCCTTACTCTGTTACTGCCGCCCCTGGGGTTGCCACGTTTAGTCCAGACGTTGGCCCCCGGGAGGCGGTTTTCGTTTCTTCTGCTCCCAGCACATCTGGGGCTGATCTCTCTCCGCCACTGTCCTCTCAGCAGGGACCTCAAACGCCCTGCGTCCCCGTGCCGATGGGTCGCGGGGCTCACGGAGGGGTCTGGCCCCAAGGCGTTCGAGGGCCCGAGGCCCCGACGCCAGACGCGCTGAAGGGCGAGATGCGTGTTTTCTTGGAAGACATCCGTGGCTCCAAGAACAAGGTCGCTCTCGCCCTTCAGCGCTGGGGAGATTTTCATCTCATCTTGCAAATAGTCAGAGCCCTCTTGCGGGAGGGTAAAGGGACCGGGCGGCGGGGGGCCGCGGCTTACCGGCGGGTCCGCAGCTTCCGTGACGCCCTGCTCACTTTTGGGAACGGTCACGGTTTGCTGCGGGGCCCGATGGGGGCCGTCGGCACTCCTGCCAATCAGGATCTTCCCCAGCCCTCTCGATGCCGCCGCTCATCTTTGCCACTCTAAACACCCGGGGCTGCGGGTCGGGCCTCCGTACGTGTCAGGTCCTCTCCTTCCTCCGGAGGGGCAGGTACTCCGTCATATTCCTCCAGGAGACCCACACAGCTCCGGCCACCGAGGCTAGCTGGCGGCTGGAGTGGGGGGACAGGGTTTATTTTAGCCACCTGTCGGCCCGTCAAGCCGGGGTGGCTACCCTGTTCTCCCCGAACCTGCAGCCCGAGGTGCTGGGGACCGCCGAGGTCGTGCAGGGTCGCCTGCTGCATCTCCGGGTTCGGACGGAAGGGCTGACACTAAATCTCGTCAACATCTACGCCCCGACGTCCGCCCCGGAGAGGCTCCGTTTCTTTCGGCAGGCGTCGGCCTTCCTCGGCACTTTGGATCCTCGCGAGTGCCTGGTCCTGGGCGGAGACTTCAACTGCACCCTCGAGGAGCGGGACCGTACGGGGCTCGAGCAGTGCCCGGCCGCCGCGGACGTCCTCAGGAAGATAATAGACCATCACTCCCTGGTGGACGTCTGGCGAGACCTCCACCTGGGCGAGGAAACGGTGTTTACCTACGTCCAGGTGGCGGGTCGTCGGTCTTTCCACTCCCGGTTGGACCGCATTTATGTGTCTCGTCATCATCTCTTCCGGGCCCACTCCTCCGGCATTCGGCCGGCCCCTTTCTCGGACCACCACTTGGTGGCCGTACGGGCTTCTCTTTCCTCGGAGAGGCCGGGGCCGGCCTATTGGCATTTTAATAACAGCCTGCTGGAGGACGTGGGCTTCGTAGCGTCTTTCCGGGAGTTCTGGCTGGCCTGGCGTGGGCGGCGGTGCGCCTTTCCCTCGGCGCGGCGGTGGTGGGATGTGGGGAAGGTGCGCACGCGGCTCTTCTGCCGTGACTACGCCCGGGGGGCCAGCCGGCGGAGGGATGCGGCGATAGAGCAGTTGGAACGGGAGGTTTTAGAGCTAGAGAAGCGGCTGGCCACCGGCCCCGAGGATCCGCCCCTCTGCGGAGCGTACCGGGAGAAGCGGGAGGAGCTCCGGGCCCTCGAGGACCTTCGAGCCCGGGGTGCCTTTGTTCGTTCTCGCATCCGCCTCCTTCGGGAGATGGATCGAGGCTCCCGCTTCTTCTACGCCCTGGAGAAAAAGAGGGGGGCCAAAAAACACGTCCTCTGCCTTCTGGCGGAGGACGGCACCCCCCTCACGGATCCGGTGGAGATGCGCGAGAGGGCTCGCGCCTTCTACGCCTCTCTCTTCTCCCCGGATCCGACCGACGCCGACGCCCGCAGGGTTCTCTGGAACGAACTCCCGACGGTCAGCGCGGGCGACCGGGACCGGCTAGAGCTGCCTCTCTCTCTGGCCGAGTTCTCGGAAGCCCTCCGTCTCATGCCCACCAATAAATCCCCGGGCATGGACGGGCTGACCGTGGAGTTCTACCGCGTGTTCTGGGACGTCCTCGGCCCGGACCTTGCTAGCGTCTGGGCCGAGTCCTTGGAGAGCGGGGTCCTCCCTGTATCGTGCAGGCGAGCCGTGATCGCCTTGCTGCCCAAGAAGGGGGACCTCCGCGATCTGAGGAATTGGCGTCCCGTCTCGCTCCTCAGCACGGACTATAAAATTGTCGCCAAAGCCATCTCCCTAAGGTTGAAGTCCGTGCTGGCGGACGTGGTCCATCCAGACCAGACCTACACCGTCCCGGGCCGAACCATCTTCGACAACCTCTTTCTGGTCCGGGATCTCTTAGAGCTCGGGTGTAGGGACGGTCTGTCGTTCGCCCTCCTGTCCTTGGATCAGGAGAAGGCGTTCGACCGGATGGACCACGGGTACCTCCTGGGCACCCTGCGGGCCTTCGGCTTCGGGCCCCATTTTGTGGGGTTTCTCCAGGTGCTGTACGCCTCCGCAGAGTGCTTGGTCAAGCTCAACTGGACCCTGACCGCACCGGTCAGCTTCGGGCGGGGAGTACGTCAAGGCTGTCCGCTGTCGGGCCAGCTGTACGCTCTGGCCATAGAGCCCTTCCTCCGTCTCCTTCGCAAGAGGTTGACGGGGTTGGCGCTCCGTGAGCCGGAGACGAGGCTGGTCCTGTCGGCGTATGCCGACGACGTGCTCCTCGTGGTCCAGGACCCGGGAGACCTGGCGCGGGTGGAGGCTTGCCAAGCCGTCTACTCGGCGGCCTCCTCCGCCCGGGTCAACTGGGTCAAGAGCTCTGGCCTGGTGGTAGGGGCCGGGTGGCAGGCGGGCTCCCTCCCACCCGCGCTTCAGGCCATCAGGTGGAGCGCGGGTCCGCTGCTCTATCTCGGCGTTTTTCTTTCTGCCACGCATCCCTCCCCGCCGGAGAACTGGCAAGGTTTAGAGGCCAGGGTGGTCGAGCGGTTGCAGAGATGGACGGGACTGCTCCGGTGCCTCTCCCTGCGTGGGAGGGTACTGGTACTCAACCAATTGGTCCTGTCCATGCTCTGGCACCGCCTCGGCACCCTGGTCCCGCCCCCGGGCCTCCTGGTCCGTATCCAGCAGCTCATGCTGCGGTTCATCTGGCCAGGACTGCATTGGGTCTCTGCAGGGGTTCTCCATCTCCCCCCGGAGGAGGGAGGGCAGGGCCTGACGTGTTTGCGCACGCGGGTTCACGTCCTCCGCCTCCGGGCCCTGCAGAGACTCCTATTTGATGCAGGTAGTCCGGCATGGAGCACGCTTGCGCACGCTTTCCTTCGCCGCCTCCGAGGGCTCCGATACGACCGGCAGCTCCTTTATCTGAGAGGTCTTCCGCGAGACCTCTCCGGGCTGCCGGCCTTCTACCAGGACCTCCTCCGGACCTGGAAGCTGCTTGCAGCGACCAGGTCCTTGGGAGCCACCGTGGGGGCAGACCTCCTCGCGGAGCCCCTGCTACACAATCCCCATCTACGTGTGCAGGCGGCGGAGTCCCCCTTGGTGCGCCAGAGGTTGGTCCTGGCAGAAGTCACCAGAGTCGGAGACCTCCTGGACTACGACCGGGGAGACTGGGTGGATCCTCAGGCGCTCGCCCAGCGCATGGGGCTCTCCACCCTACGTACTCCCCGGCGCGTACTTCAGGAGGTGAAGGACGCTTTGCCGCCCACTGCTCGGGTGTACCTAAACAAAGTCCTGCGAGAGGGTGCACCCCGCCCACCCCTTACCCCCGGCCCTCCCGATCTCTCCATCGGCCCCCAGCCCCGCGTACCTTCCCGACCTCCTCCCCTTCGTCACCTGAGCCGGCTGCACTCGCTGCGGCCAGTCCCCTTCCGAACCGCGCCAAAGAGTCACCTGTACACGCTCGTGCTTCACACGCTCCACTTCCCCACCCTCGTGTCCCACCCAGACACCAAGTGGCGGGACCTCCTACCATCAATAGAGGGTGGGGAGCCCCGGTGGGCCAGCCTCTATTCGACCTTGGTTCCACGACCCACCGGGGACATCTGTTGGAGAGTCCTGCACGGCGCGGTGAGCACGGGCGTGTACTTGGCGCGGTTCACCCCCACCCCCGAAACGTGCCTCTTCTGTGGCGTGAGGGAGACCCTGGCGCACATCTACCTCGAGTGCGCCAGGTTACAGCCCCTCTTTCGGCTCCTCCAGAACCTCCTGTTGAGGTTCTGGCTGCATTTTTCCCCCCACTTGTTAATTTACGCACACCCCATCCGTGGCCCCACAAAGTCGCGGGACCTCCTGGTCAACCTCCTCCTGGCAATTGCCAAATCGGCAATCTATAAAACCAGGGAAAAGAGGTTGGCCGGGGGAGGGGCCTGCGACTGTGGGGCCTATTTCCGTTGCTGTATCCGCTCACGTATCCGGGCAGAGTTCCAATGGGCAGCGTCCGCTGGCTCTCTCGAGACCTTCGGGGAGCAGTGGGCGCTGTCCGGGGTTCTCTGCTCGGTATCCCCATCCGGCTCCCTCGTTTTAGCCCTTTGACCCTCACACCCGTCCCTGTTTTTTCATTATTTGTCCCCAGTAATTAGTTGGTTCTCCTGGGTTCTGTGGTCCTCCCCGCAGGCTGGGGGGAGGTCCTTTTGATGTGGGCGGGCTAACGCCCGCCCACCTCCCGGACACCAAATAGTGCCTGAGCATACGGCCTTTCAAACAAACAAACAAACACACTCAGCTCAGCACTCCAAACGCTCCAAACAAACAAACAAACTCCAAACAAACACACACAAGCCCAAAACCTCCAAATATAAGCAGCCACTTACCCCAAGGTGCTTTAGTTTGCTCCTTCCTTCTCCTCCTCCAGGAGAGCCTCTCAAAACTCCCTCCTGTTAGCACTCACCCTGTTCGCGAGCACCCGGTCGCAAAGCCAAAGGAACACAACAGCTGTACAATCAGCAGAATGTCATGTAAACACATGGCTGAATTTGTCCATGACACTGAGGATAATATTCTTGGCACCCCAAAGTAGAGGAGTGGCGGGTATAGAACTGCTTCTCTCAACACTGGCCTGCAGAGGTAAGGAGGCAAGTCTGTGAAGCAGGCTGCCCCATCCCAAAGGATAAAGAAGTGTGGATATTACCCCAGACCACTGGGGTGCTCAGGAATCATAATCCTTCTCTGAGTTTGACATGGGGCAGTGTCTTCTTCACAGCTGGGTGACTAATGGATTTTTGGTTTGATGGCAGTTCCAAAAAGTGGGGGGAAGGGAATCATTTTGAGTATTTTTAAATGTGTTTAAATTTTTAAAAATAAAATTAAAGGCTATTTCAAAACAAGTTTTTAATTTTTTTAATTTGAAACCATTTAATTTAAAAAATGCTGGAAAAAATGCAATTTTTTTTGCCTTCATGCCACTATAGCTAATATCAATGCAACATCTTTCAGACTTCTGTCTTCCAAGATGACTTAGCCAGTGAAGGTTTGGTTGATCTGTCTGTTGGGTAGGCAATGTACTGGCCAGTATTACTATGGTATAAAGTAATTGTGCAGCTAAGTGGTATAGCTTCAAGTTAAAGACGGCTCAAGTATACACAGAGTAACTACAGTTCTGATGGAATTCAGAGCATCCCAGATGTTGCTCTAAGTTGTGTTGATAGTCAAACAAGCATGCAGGACTGTGGTGGCAGGTGATATAATGCACCTTCTGCCAAGTTCAGCAGAGTTTTGGCACACCAGAGAATCTAACCCTTGATCTGTTCATAACAAATGGATTTTAAATTAATGGATTATACAGGTTGAATCTCTTTAGTCCAGCACTCTCTGGTCCAGAAACATCCATGGTCCGGCATGATTTTAGTTAGCCAGGTGTCCACTTATCATGGGTGTGGCCAAGTTTCCCGCAGTCCCATAAAGTTTGTTTACAGCCACAAGTCCTGGCTCTCAGTGTTCTGTGCTACTATTTAGTTCTAATTGACCCTAAATGTCTAATTTACCCCTTAATTTACCATTTAAATGTCTTCTAAGAGTCCACTAAGCAGTGGTAGTCTTGGTAATGCCGCTAGACAACACTGACCTCCTGTGGTCCAACAAATTCTCTGGTTTGGCACCCGTCAAGGGTGCTGGACTAGAGAGGTTCAACCTGTGTCAGTCTATTCTCAGCTATCATCTCAAAGTTAAAATGCTGACAGTCCCTGGCCTACACTGGCGCTCCCATCCCTGGGTTTTAGCTTTCCCCACAGAGTCTTCTTTTGTGCAGAGCAGACACGGTCAGTCCCCATTTTTTTAATGACTGCTTTTTAGGGTGGTCTGTAAATACTGAGGATACAAATAATCAATTTAAGCTTTTATGTCTCCACACAGATCTCAGAATTTGTCTCCTGAAAATTCCTGACCATCCCTAATAAGGACAGTTCACCTAGTCTGGCATGAAATTCAAAATGACATGGTACTGAGGTAACAGCTGAAATCAATAAATAACACATGAGAAAGTTAGAAAGAGAATGTGATTGTCTAGCAGGAAAGCCAGCTGAGCCCAGCCTGCAGGTACCTCTGCAGTATTTAGCAACTGAGAGAGAGAAAAACTAGCCATAGCAACATCACCTCTAAATCAGAAAAATGTCTCCCTCAAGGCAAAAGAAACAACTGGGACATCCTGACTGATTTCTTTTTTGGTGCCTATCATGTGCACTTCAGACAGGAAAGAAAATGAGGCTAAACTATATAAAAGATCTAGAGCAGGAGGAGGAACTGCATCAAATAAACCTGGTGAAAGTGTGTCGTGGAGCCTGGATTCTCTGGCCATCTTGGAGTCTCCTTCAAGTGCCTGTACTAATGACAAACCTTAGGGAAGACACTGCAAGAAGAAAGCAAAAATCATCACCTTATCTTGTCATCCAGTCTGCGTAAACACCAATCCAATATGAAATGCTCCAAACTACTTTCTTTTGGAAAGGTCACTGCATTACAAATGCAGCATCTGACTTAGGGTGTCTAGGGCTGGAGTCGAATTAAGCTATGCAAACTTCAGTTACGTCAATTGCGTAGCTTAAGTTGAAAGAGCTTAATTCGGCTTTTGGTGCTGTTTACAGAGCAGGAAGCTGAAGGAAGAGCACTCTTCCTTCAACTTCCCTTACTCCTTGTGAAATGAGGGTTACAGGAGTCGGAGTAAGAAGTCCTCCAGCTTGCCATTATTTCAAAATAAAGGCTTGTAGCATAGATGCGCACTATGTTATTTTGGAATAACTTATGTTAACGCTGCTGTGTAGAGGTACCCACAAAGAGGGACAAATACGTCTAAAACTGGTTAAGGGTCTGCTTAAAAAAGATGGTGGTCCTGACCTAGGCTATTGCATCTGGAGGCTGAAAACAATAAAATGATGTGTTGCTGTATAGCCTGAGCACATGCCTGAAAGCCGGGGATTTCTATAAATGAGTCTGGACTCCAGCAATGATTTACTGCACAGCCTTGAGCAAATCCCCTATTCTCTCAGCCTCAATTTGTGAAATAAGTTTCCACTTTTGCAAAAATGGGTGTTTACTTACTCACCTTTTTTATAAATCCATTATCATTTAAATTTAAGTGTGAAAGTAGGAAGGTGATTTATTGCAGGTACTTCCAGCCCCATGTGGATCTCAAGGAACTGAATAATTATGTGGTCAAACAAAAGCTGAAGATGGTTACCCTGGGAACCATTATGCCTCTTCAAGAGGATGGTGACTGGCATCTTTAAACTGCTCTTCTATCTATAAAGAAAAAATTACTTTCACACTGTTGGCACTGGCTTTATGGCTGATCTGATCTATGATTTCATTTTCATCACATCCGAAGATTCTTATTCTCCAGGAGCAAGAATCTTGAACAGATGGCCTCTGTAGTGAAGGGAAAATGTCTTGTCTTGTAACTATGCTTCTCCAAAAATATTATCTTGCACAGGAGCGGCCCTAGACAAGCTGCCGGCAACTGGCACCCTAGGTGAAACGTGCGATCGGCGCATGATTGGCGCCCCCGCCTCCAAAGCTCTCAACGGCCATTTATCTTGGTGCCCTAGGCGACCACCTAGTTCGCCTGTATTGACGAGCCACCACTGATCTTGCATGATCCACTCACTCATCAGTCTCCCTTCGGCATTCAGAGGTTTCCTTTTATTGAGATGTTTCTCTTGCACCTGTTTTTTATTTTATGTTGATCAATTTCAGTCAAGACATAGGTCCAGTCTACACTATGAGTTTAGAGCAAACTTAGCCATGCTAGGTCAATTTTCTAAACAATGAGTCTATACCACCAAGCCCATTCCACCAATTTTCAGGGAGATTAAAGTCTATTTCTGTGCTCTGTCCTGATGAGAGGGGTAACTTTAAATTCAATCTTGCATGGTCAACTTTGGGATAGTGTAAATGCAGTGCTATGAAAGCTGACATTCTTGGACCACTGTCGCCAGCACTTTCAACTCTGCTGCTCTCCCAGGCACACAGGGAAAGCCCCGGGAAAATTTGAATTTCATTTCCTGTTTGGCCAGCGTGGTAAGCACAGCAGCACACCTCAGCAGCGTGCCTGACCATGAATGCCCATGCAGGAGATTCTGGATCTGATTGCTGTGTGGCAGGCAGAACTCGGAAGTGGCAGAAGAAATGCTAATATCTATTGCCAAAATTGGTGAACAAATACACCAGGGACACCCAGCCATGTCACACTAAAATAAAGGAGCTCAGGCAAGCATACCAGAAGACGGAAGACAAATGATTGCTTCTATGAGCAGCTGCATGGAATTCTAGGGGAGGGACCCAACCAATGTCCCAGTGCTGTTTGTGGTTACCTCCCAAGCGACTCTTCAGGCAGTCTCTGGCAACGAGGAGGACATTGTAGATGAGGAAGAGGAGGAGATGGAGCGAGATCCTACCTGCACATCTCTACAAAGCTCTCATAGAGGTACTCTTTAAACCTTCTCACAAGATTTCTGGGGAGGCCTGCCATATTCCGTCTTCCATGGTAGGACCAGAGGTGAAAGTAAGCCTAAGTGTGCTGCTCCAGCAAGGAGCTGGCTAGCTGGGGGCTCAGCTGCAGAAGGCACGGTGTGCTTCCAACCCACTTCCGGGGGCTTTGCTGCAGGCTGCCATGCTAAGCAGCAAGCAAGTGATAAGGGCTGTCTGAGAGCACAAATCTCCCCACTGGTCTGGAACAGCCCTAGCCCCTCCCTTCCCCCTAGGGCTATTTACAGTGTGTATTTACAGGGGAGGCGGTCTGAAGCCTTCCCTGCAGATTCCTATGGGCACCACATAGCTATTCCCTTTCCCTATCACTGTCAGGGAGAGAGAGGGAAGTGCAGTTTGCTGCATTCCTTCCTCTCTCTCTGGCTGGGTAGGGTAGGGGGTAATGAGCTGTGCCCTTTCCTCCCACTCCCTGACAGTGACAGGAAGAGGAACAGCAAGCAGGTCCCTGTTGGAATCTCGGGGGCGGCTTCAGCCCTCCTGCAATCCCCACATCCTTTCCACACGCATAGCAGCCCCCTGCCAAGCCCTCCACATCCTCAGCCCTGAGCCCCTCCACACACACCCCATCACCCTGCTCTGGGCCCCCCAGCTCCTGCACTGAGCCTCTCTCATCCCTAACTCTGACTCCTTCACCTCCCCACACACCCCAACTTTCTGCCCTCAAGCCCTCCTCACACCCTTCAATCCTGACTTCTGCACCTCCCCACACCCCTAACCTGACTCATGCCCCTCCTGCCCAACTGCCTGTCTTCAGCCTCCCGAACTCCACCCCACACTTAAGTTTATTACAGTACCATAGTATCACAACCTTCCCAACCTCCTGCTCTCCCCCCAGGGGAGTTGCAATATGATAGTACCTGTAAGAAATGTAAATTACATTCACCCCTGTGTAGGACACTTTCTAGGCCCAGCCAGCAGTAAGTGGTCTGGCATCATTGCATCACAAAGCATAGCAGCATAAATCCAGGTTTCTGGCCACATTTAGTTAGCATCCACTCCCTATCATGCACTATGATTTGGAGAAGACTGATATAGCACATGGCAATTTGGGTGAAGCAGGGGAACCTCTTCAAAATGGAAGCAGAAGAGCAAGAACCCCAACCTGCTGCTTACCATGCTTGCCAGCAAATCGAGTCCAGCTGCACCGTGCAGGGCTTGTGTGTCTTGTACCTGCCTAGTAGGTGCTTAAAAACATAACTTCGGCCTTGTACATAACACATACCTTTGTGTACCACAGAGCTTCATTCATGATAAAAGATTAGCTTCTGCATTCTACAATGTATCTCCTCTAAAGTCTGCTCTTCATTTTTTCCCCTCAACGTGGCTGCAACAGTGAGTCTGTTGCTCACTCTCCCAGGTCCTCCAGCACTTTGGCTATCACAGATCAGAAGGTAAAAAAACATACTTGGGATGACATGTTTAATGAGCAAATGCAATCCACCTGCACCAACAGGATGCATGGAGAACACTATTGCAGATGATATGAACAGAGCATGAAGAAGGGAGAGCGTGCAGGCTGAGGTGCCTGGTAGAAGTGCAGCATCTGGAGCACAGAGTCCCCCCCTGCATCCTATGCTGAACCACCTGCCCTCCTCCTCAAGTTCCATAGCCTCCTCTCCCAGGTACCCTAGAATGAGGAGGGGGAATATCAAGGGCACTCTTGCACTCTACTCCCAGTGATGTCTCCTGGAACTGCCATTCCCATGCCCATGATTGTTACACAGAGGGATTGTAATAGCCCTTGCCCTTGTGCCCTCCATCCACCCTCAGAGCTCATGTCTTGAACTCCTTTTCTCTCTGTATTCCCTGAATAAAAATGAAGATTTTTGAACAATGGGATCTTTACGGCTTGTGTCAACTGTGTGTGTTTGCATGTGTGGAGTGTACAGGCCAATACACATAATGCAGGGGGCACAAGATTAAGAATGATAGACATGACTGTCACACCACTCTCTGGTTATACATGAAACTGGTTTTCAAAGCCTCTCTAAATGTCAGTGCCCTTTGATATGCTCTCCTTATTGCTCTGGTGTCTGGCTGCTCATAAGTAGTGGCTAAGGATCAGCCTCAACCCCCCTGCTAGAAACATTCCCCTTACTTACACAGATATTATGGAACACACAGCAAGCAGCCACAAGGGGAATGTTGCTTTTGCTGAGGTCTAACCTAGTCAACAAACTGCAAAAGCGTCCCTTTAAATGGCCAAAAGCACGTTCAATCACCATTGTGCACTTGCTCAGCCTTTCTTGCTGTCCAGACCTCCTGTGTATGGCTTCATGAGCCACGGGAGCAAGACATAGGCTAGGTCTCCAAGAATAACTATCAGCCTTTCAATGTCTCCAATGGTAATTTTCCAGACTGGGAAGAAAGTTCCATTTTGCAGTTTTCTGAAGAGACTGGGGTTCCTAAAGATGCATGTCTGATGCATCTTTCCCGACCATTCCACACTGATGTCAGTGAAATGGCCCTCATAATGCACCAGTGCCTGCAACATCATTGAGAAGTACCCCTTGTGGTTTATGTACTCTTTGGCAAGGTGCTCTGGTGCCAAGCATATTTAAGCAATGGGTAGCTATCAACCCTTTGTCTTCGGCTGGCGTTTGAAACTGTCTGGCACATCCTAAGACAGGGGTGGGAAAGAGACGGCTGGATCCAGCCTGCCAAGCCAATGGATTCAGTGGCTATGCTGCTTTAAGTGGCTTTCTGTGCTGGGCGTTAGGGCAGGAGGCTTCGCGAGCTGCCCCCACCCCCAAGCAAAATCTCTCAGCTCCCATTGGTTGGTTTCTGAGCTCCCTTCGGCACCCAACCTCCATCCCAGACCCCTCACCCTCTCCACACAAAAGTGCGGCTCTTCACCACTTCAAAATTTTTGGAGAGACCCCCTCATCAAAAATTATTGCCCACCCCTACCCTAAGTGGACACAAAGAACTCTGAAGGCCTGGAGTCCCCAGTCAGAGTAAAATAAACAGTTCTGACAGAGATCTTATACCTGAAATAAGAACAGTTGTTTAGGGTAAGAATTTGCATTTAACAAGTTTCTTCATGAATTAGAACTAGTTATGCATTTTCTATTCATTTTAATTTAATAACTTACTTTGATCTGTTTTCACTTGCAACCACTTAAATCCTACTTTTTTGTACTTAATAAAAACATTTTTGTTTACTATCAGGCCCAGTGTAAATAATTATTACCTGGGGAAAGCAATGACTCTACATATCTTTTATTGATGAGGGAGAACATTCTCATGAGCTTTCCCTGTGTAAAACTTTTATACATAGAAAGATGGATTTATTTGGGGTTTTGATCCCTTTTGGGGTTTGGTTTTTTGAGAGCTGAGCCCTAGAACTGCATCCTCCCAAAGATGAAGTGGTTCACTGTCTGCATTGCTCTGCGTTTGGGGTGGTAATCCCAACTCTGTGACTTGCCTAGGGGAGACCAGAGGATCTGGCCCAGCAGTACAGGGTGGCGAGGAGCCCCAGAGAGCAAGAAGGTGGACATCAGTGGCATGATCAGCACATTGGGGAACAATCCCAAGGGGACTTCTGTGACCATAGCCTGTCACAAACACATTCTAAAGAAAGCAACTTTTTTGCCTAATGTGGAGTCCCAGAGTCTTCAACTGAGGTAGATAAGTCTCATTTTTGCAGATAAGAAAGTGGATCTCAAAAGTTAAATGACTTGCCCAAATTTGTATAGTGAACAGAATTGAGAATACAACTCTAGTCTTTAGATTTTCCTGCTGCCTGGAATAACCACTAAGACATATTCTCTCCCCAGGTATGTTGCTCATAATTAACAGAAAGTATACTGGGACCTATATCCTATTTACAATTTTAGTGGCCTTATTATCTTAGTCCTAAAGTGTTTATTCCTTATGGACAGTCAAGGAAATAAGATCGCAAGTTCTGGTACAAGACAAAAGATCCATCTTCAACTTTCATGTGTTGACTTCAAATGCACAAGACTTACCATATACAAATACAGGACTGTTTTCTGGAACAAAAAAACCAACATACACATGGGCTCTGAGTTTATTAAAACACTTTACAAATTAGAATTATTGTAGTTTTACAAAACCCTTTTGATATAGGTACGTTCTATTACTGTTTTTAACAGGTGAAGAAATTGAGGCAGGTAGGGGAAGAAACTTGCTCAAGATCATACAATATGAGATGATGCAGATAAAACAGGGGAACTGGCAAAGGGAGCAGAATGCAAAGATCCAGGGGATTAGCAAGACTCTGTCCCTCACATACTCACATTCCACCTTCAAGCACCAATAGAGATATATTTTAAATGAATCTTATGTGCACAGCTAAGCCAGTAAGACGTACAGCTCCATGTAATGGTGCACCATCTATAGTCTGTTTGTTAGCCTTCATCCGAAATGCACAAATCAGAGTCTTTGATTTGGAGTAATAGTCAACAGTATCCATTATTTAAATCTCCTGCATTATTATAATCTCCTGGAGATATGCCTTAATAAACAACTGTGGTTCTTTTGTGAAAGGTATCATAATGAGAAACAAAACCATCTTGCTTAAACCTGTGAAGTTGTGTGTGTGTGTTTTTTTCCAGGCCATCCCTTTACAGTTCTTGAAAGAAAATGGAATAGCAGGGAGAAAAAGAAACCTCCCAATGCTGGGCTGCAGAGTTGGTCAACTAAGGTAAATGGTGCAGAGAAATCATCACATAGAAAGTCAGATAGCATGCAGCTAATGCTGAGTCACATCAGTCCCTGAACAAAAGCATAAGCTGACTCATCTTTCTGTTTGTGCTAGGACAGCAGTAACTGCTATTATCTTAATTTAAATAGTGGCAAACATTAAAATACAATTCAATAGAATTACATTACTCTTCATTGTACAACAATGAATAATTACAAAGAAATACAATGTATGTATCTACTCACTATACAGATGGAATTCAAATGTTCACTCTCCACTACACTTATTCCTCCCACCATTTTCTGCAGTAGCTGAGTTTTTCCCAAACCCATTTGTTTTGGGGTTAAATGTTGTGTTGTTGGGTTCACCCCCAAAGGGATCACATTTTCAAGAAAAGTAATAGAGATGTAACCGTGTTAGTCTGCTCTAGCTGAAACAAAAGACAGGACTATGCAGCACTTTAAAGACTAACAAGATGGTTTATTAGGTGATGAGCTTTCGTGGGCCAGACCCACTTCCTCAGATCAAATTGTGGAAGAAAATTGGCATGACCATATATACCAAAGGGATACAATCAAAAAAAGAGAACACATATAAAAAGGACAAATCAAATTTCAGAACAGAGAGGGGATGAGGTTAATGTCTGTGAGCTAATGATTTTAGAGGTGATAATTGGGGAAGCTATCTTTGTAATGGGTAAGATAATTAGCATCTTTGTTAAGGCCCAGTTGTAAAGTGTCAAATTTAAGCATGAATGACAGTTCAGAGGTTTCTCTTTGAAGTCTTGTGTTAAAATGTCTTTGAAGCAGGATGCAGGTAGTCAAGTCGTTGAGACAATGCCCTTTCTGGTTGAAATGGGAAACAAAAGACAGGACTATGCAGCACTTTAAAGACTAACAAGATGGTTTATTAGGTGATGAGCTTTCAACCAGAAAGAGCATTGTCTCAACAACTTGACTACTTGCATCCTGCTTCAAAGACATTTTAACACAAGACTTCAAAGAGAAACCTCTGAACTGTCATTCATGCTTAAATTTGACACTTTACGACTGGGCCTTAACAAAGGTGCTAATTATCTTACCCATTACAAAGATAGCTTCCCCAATTATCACCTCTAATATCATTAGCTCACAGACATTAACCTCCCCCCTTCATCCCCTCTCTGTTCTGAAATTTGATTGTCCCTTTTATATGTGTTCACTTTTTTTGATTGTATCCCTTTGGTATATATGGTCATGCCAATCTTCTTCCACAATTTGATCTGAGGAAGTGGGTCTGGCCCACAAAAGCTCATCACCTAATAAACCATCTTGTTAGTCTTTAAAGTGCTGCATAGTCCCATTTTCAAGAAAGTCTGAGCAAAATCAGTTGAACAACTTTTGAGTGGAGCACTGGGAGTGATATCAGGAACAGGTGGGAAAAGAATGTTTTGTTTTCTGTATGTTCCAGAAACTCAAAAAACTGAAGCCAGAAATTGTAAACCTGACATGTTTTGCAGATCTCATTAACACTTAGAAGTCACAGCAAGTTTAAATAGTTTATTGATTAATTTTAAATATACCAGTGTTGTGTGCCTACATTCAATTTTAAGTATTCACCCAAATTATGCATTCTTTAAGAACACCCCAATTACAGATGCTCAACACTGCAAACCAATTCTCTCTGCTTCATGGGCAGTAGGTGATTCCATATCTTGGGAGGCAAGCCCCCACAACCCTGCCTATTCCACCCCCACCATAGCCTAGCTCCCTCCCTCACCAGCACCCCACATTGTGGCTGCTGGCTCACGTCCTCTCCCTGCCCCAGGGTAGTGCCAGAGAGCCAGCAGGCTGCTTGATCAAAGTCTGCACCAGAACTCCAGCATGAGCAGCACAGCAGCAGCTTCCCTCCACCTTGGAGAGCCTACGCAGTCGCAGCATACCCTGGAGCTCCAGAGGGCAGTGTGGCTCCAGCCTCCCTTGCCTGAAGCTTTGAAGAGCCAGCTGGCAGGCATGGCAAAGAGAGGCTGGGGCCACACTGCCTGCACCCCTGATCAGCAAGCCTCCTCCTCCTCCTCCCACAGCCAACCTGTTAGCCCCAGTGCTGGGAGGACAGGTGGCGTGACAACACCCAGCCTGCCTGCCCCAGCCTCTGGCACTGCAACAGCAGGCTGAAGGGGCAGGTCTGGAGGGGGCCAGGTGAGGCAGTTTGGGAAGGCATTACCTTCTCCTGCCTATAGTATCATAGAATACTAGAACTGGAAGGGAACTGGAGAGGTCAAGTCCAGGCAGCAGGACCAAGCACTATCGAGATCTGTGGTATCCACCAGTTCTGAAGCCAAATAGCCACATATGGCTAGCGTCTAGCATGTTGGACACCATGGCATCCCTGATAGATGTCTGTCCAACCTGCTTTTAAATATCTCCACCAATGGAGATTCCACAACCTCCCTAGGCAATTTATTCCAGTGTTTTTCCTAATGTCCAACCTAACCCGCCCTTGCTATAATTTAAGCCCATTGCTTCTTGTCCTATCATCAGAAGTCAAGAACAATTTTTCTCCCTCCTCCTTGTAACATCCTTTTAGATACTTGAAAACTGCTATCATGTCCCCTCTCAGTCTTCTCTTTTCTAAACAAACCCAGTTCTTTCAGTCTTCCCTTATATAGGTCATGTTTTTTGTTGCTCTTCTCTAGTCCTTCTCCAATTTGTCCATATCTTTCTTGAAATGTGGTGCCCAGAACTAGACACAATACTCCCACCTGAGGCCTAATCAGTGCAGAGTAGAGAAGAATCATTTCCTGTGTCTTGCTCTCAATATTCCTGTTAATGCATCCCAGAATGGTGGTTTTTTTGCAACAGCGTCACACTGTTGACCCATATTTAACCTGTGGTCACCTCTGTCCCCTATGATCCCTTTCTGAAGCACTCCTTCCTAGACAGTTGCTTCCCATTCTGTATGTGTAAATGATACCTGTCATCCATGTTTTGCTTCACAGAACATACAAGTTCTGTTAAGAATGATTGAATTACAGAAGCCTGAGTATTTGATGACTAAATTAAGGACAGATCAATTAAGGATGCTCTTTTAAGTATAGCTTTGTTAGGACTGCAGGAGTTGGGAAACTGGAATTTATAAGTTCTGTATAAGAATAATTTGTAGAGACCTAGCCTTAAAGTGTACTGTACATATGTTTTTCCCTACAACAGCTAAAATTCAGACAATCTATAGGCCAAATTAGTTCAATGCAAATGCAAACTTGCCAGACAAAGCTAGTACAAGATGTTATCTCCACTAGTTGAATACTTCCAGAAAAAGAATTTTACTGGCACTGCTAAAAAGAAGTCAGATTTCATAATATACTCAAACTTAGCAGCACTATTTGTTTTTATCTAGGAAATCTGACAAAACATTATTTAGGATACTTCTGCATAGAGACAATGGCATCGGTGATTGGCTAGAAATCGAGGGTACCTGCAACTGGCTAGAAATGGATGTCATTTGTCAGCTTTTGAGAGCATGCCCTGTTTGCTGTCTGTAGAATAGCTCAGTGTTTCTCAACCAGTGAGTACCCTTAGGGGTACTTGAGAGAAGTCTGGAGGGTACGTCAACAACTGAAATTTGGAGAAAACTGAATTTTTGTTTTTTACAGCACTTTATTATGTTTGGTACTTTCGACATCCAAAAAATTTCATTGCCTGCCCAGCTACCAACAAACGTGTTGCAATGGTAAGAAAAAACTGTTGTGTCTGAAAACTGTAGGTACTGGGGGTACTTATTTTTTTAAAGGGGTGCTTTATAAAAAAAGGTTGAGAAACACTGAATACCTAATATTACAGGGAAATGCAAGAACAGCAGCGGGAGTTACAGGGAGTTCTACCCGGGTGAGCCCCCATCTTCGCACCTCTAGGGCTCTCTGGGACTCTAATTAAACCACATCTCTGCTTTTCTTTCAGCCTTGTCCAGGGGGCTAGACTCTTGCTGGCGCTAGGCCGCAGAAAGGGGCCTTTACCTCCGGGGGAGCCCGTAGCAGCGACAAGGGCCGAGGGCGGGAAAGCAGGAACAAAGGAGCCGCACAGGAGCCCGCCAACGCCCCCCTCGCCCCACCGCGACTCAGCTGCCTCACGCTGGGCAGGAGCGGCCGCCCCCACCAGGCGGGACCCTGCGGCCCCCCGCGGCCAAGGCCGCCGCGTTGCGGGGGGAGGTGACGCTGAGGAGACGCGCCGCGGGGAGCCGAACGGCTCCACTCCAACGCTCGGCTCCTCTCCCCGAGGTGAGCGAAGGACGCCCCAAAATGGCGTCGCTCTAACCGATACCCAGCGGGCCGGCCCGCGCGGGGTCTCGCCACAGCAACGCGCCCAGCCCCTCCCCCCCGCCGCCTCTGTACCGGCTGGAGCGCACAGCGCCGCGCGACATCCCGCCCCCGCCCCCGCTCGGCGCGACCTCGCGAGAGCCGCACTGACGTGAGACGGAAGTGACGCGCGCGGTGGCGGCAGCGGCCTCAGGAAGTGCGTCACGGCACGGGCGGGGCCCGTGAGCACTTGGCGCGGGCATTGCGAACGCCGGAGGCGGGAGGGCGGAACGAGCCATTTCCTCGTTGCTCCGGGCTGGGCCTTTTCCCCCCGCCTCTGCCTCCCTCCCCTCCCACATCATCCCGGTCCGGCCGCTCCAGGCGGCAGCGCGCGCGGTGTTTCCTTGGTAACCGGCGGAGCGGCGCCGTTGGGGTCCCTCCTGCTCCCCTTGGGACTCTTGGGGCCAGGCTGCCGCGGTTCTGCGCCCCTGGCCGGCTCGGGGAGGGGGGCGGCTTCCCAGGGAAGGAGGGGGGGGGGGCGTCGCGCCGCGAGCCTTGGCCGACCCTGCCTCCTCCCTTCCCCCACCCCCCCTGAGCGCACCGCTCGGCCTCCCTCCGGGCACAGCCGCGGCCCTTCCTGTGCGGCTTCGGGGCCCTGCCTAGACGAGGGCCCCGCTCTTCGTGGCATGGCAGCAGTGTTGTTGTGGGTGCGCAGAGCCCCTGCGTGTTCCCGCTCCCGTGTGGCACGTGGAGATTCACCCTAACTCCTACTCAGCTTCGGTTTTAACGCCTGGCCTCTGGGCCCTGCCGCGTCCACAGACTGTGTGCAGCCTTTGCAAAGAGCACTGCATTGCTGCTTGAAAACAGACAGACAGACAAAAACCGTTGGAAACGACTGGCTGAGAGTATAACTGTGCGACAGCTACAGTGCTAGGGAGGCCAGGTGTCTGATTTTACACAAGATCGGTCCCTTTTTGGATAGTTATTGCCCCCTCTCGGCTACTGGAACAAAGCTGGACAGGACTTTGTCAGCATCGGCAGGAGGAATGCCATTTTGAACAGTATCAGAGGGGTAGTCGTGTTAGTCTGAATCTGCATAAACAATTAGAAGTCCTGTGGCACCTTATAGACTAACAGAGTTATTGGGGCATAAGCTTTCAGATGCATCTGATGAAGTGGGTCTTTGCCCACGAAAGCTTATGCACCAATAAATCTGTTAGTCTATAAGGTGCCACAGGACTTCTCGTTGTTTATTTTGAACAGTACGTTGTCCCTACCTGCCTGACCTTGTACACTTTCTGTATGCAAGGTCAGGTGGCTGCAGCTGGCAGGGCCAAGGTCATGTAGGCAGACGCACTCATACTGCTCATGGAAGTGCTGAAATGTTGCGTGTGTAAGTGGCCCCCCCTGTACTATGAAGCTGTGTTGCTGTAGCATCATATCATAGATATTTCCTACATCAACAGAAGGGCTATGTCTAGACTGGCCAGTTTTTCTGCGAAAGCGGCTGCTTTTGCGCAAAAACTTGCCAGCTGTCTACACTGGCCGCTTGAATTTGCGCAAGAGCACTGACGTTCTAATGTAAGAAATCAGTGCTGCTTGCGCAAATACTTTGATGCTCCCGTTCAGGCAAAAGTCCTTTTGCGCAAAATCTTTTGCGCAAAAGGGCCAGTGTTGACAGCTCAGTTTTGTTTTGTGCAAAAAAGCCCCGATGGCTAAAATGGCGATCGGGACTTTCTTGCGCAAAAGCGCGCCTAGATTGGCCACGGACGCTTTTGCGCAAAAAGTGCTTTTGCGCAAAAGCATCCGTGCCAATCTAGACGCTCTCTTGTGCAAATACTTTTAACGGAAAACTTTTCCGTTAAAAGCATTTGCGCAAATTCATCCCAGTCTAGATGCAGCCAAGGAGTTTTTCATCAATGTAGTTAATCCACCTCTCTCAGAGGCACTAGGACCTCTGGAAGAATTCTTTTCTCAGTCTTGCTGTTTCTGTGTTGGGACTTAGGTCAACCTAATTATTCTGCACAGAATGTGAAACTATACCACTTTGAGTGAAGAAGCCAGACCTAAAGAGAATACCCTTAAATTGACATAAGAGCGTCTGTGCGGAGTTTTGCACCCATTTAAATTTAAACCAATAGCTTTAGTCAATTCAATGCAACTTTTTCATGCAGGTAGGGGCCTTGTGCAAAGTACTTTTGAGATTAAATAAAAATATGTGAAATTTGGAACAAAAGTGACAAAATTCCAGGACTTCTGTGGGTAAGGCTGCATGAAGACTACAATTTGAATGAGGGATGCTTTTAAAAAGTGAGATGTAAATAATAGTTTTCTAGAAACAGATCCTCAATGCAAATAGGAGGGAATATCCCAAAGCAGGGAGACTTGGCAGAACTGAAAGTATTTGATCTGACCAAGTCATTTATGCCTTCTGTGTTTTAACATTAATTACATGCATCTCTCTCATGCTCTGGATATACATAACTTTAAATTAACAATATCAGTTTATTTACAGTGTCCAGTGTTGGACTGCTCATTCTGTTCCACTCAATGTCCCCCAAAAACATAAATAAAATAATAAATGTGGTGTATTCCATGGCCCACAAGAAAGATTCAAGCTTGTGAATAACTTTACTCCTGTGAGTAACTGTATTGCACTCAGACTACTTACAAGAGTGTGCTTAGATCTTTGCAGAACTGGGTCCTAAATCCCTTTTAGCTTTGTACCTGTTGTAAGTAGTGATTTGTTGGTAATGTTGCCAAAAAAGAAATGACAATATTATCTTTTACCATATGAGAGTAATTTCCATTGATTTTAATGAGAAGTTGCAGTGTATACATATTTAGCATATATATATATATGCTCCTTGTGTGCTCTAAATTATACATGATAAAGTATGCTCTTGTTTTCTGTGATTTCAGTGTGTAAAATAAAGTATGCCCAAGATAACATTAAATGGCATCACAGTGGACTTTCCTTTTCAACCATACAAATGTCAGGAGGAATACATGACTAAAGTGCTCGAGTGCCTCCAGAAGGTAAGCACTGGGAGAGGCTACAGTAAATGCCCCAGCACTGCTCAGATGGGCTCCTTTGGGATTAATTTGTACTGGGAAATGGGTGAGAAGAGTGATTCAGGATTTGGAATATCCGTGTTTCCAAAATAATTCCTTCTATCTACAATGCAGATTTTACTGGGTCAGTAACATCAGCCATCAACTCTCCCAGGTTTCTGCATTTTACTTATAACATAATTTGGTTTTATCCATAAACAGTATCACCCATGAAATAACACTTTACTCCAAGAGGGCTACATTTATAATGTAGATTTGGGGGTGGACAGGTGGGTAGGAAGATGTTCATCATTGTGAGGATTAGTTCTCTGTCAAAATGGACCAGGTTTGAGTCCAAGAGCAAGCCCTTTTATTTACTTATATTTAAAAAATCAGTTTGGTTGTTTTAAGCTAAACAAAGCATGAATACAAACTAGTGCATCAGATGTTTTGAAAGTTAAAGTAGTGTTTAAAGGCTGTTTGTGTAACATGTCAGGTGAATTGTCTTAGAAAATTGGGGAAAAAATTGAAAATGGTTTTTAAGAAAGAGGCTGTGCAGTAACCTTTTTTCTGGTGATTTACAGTGGAATTTTAATTGTTGCCTTTATCAAAAATCACAGTTTGTATTAGCTGCAGTGCAGTTTAGGTAATAGGTTATTATATGGTTTGCAAACCATGAGAGGAGATTCTCACAATTTAAACTACTAATAAAAAATACTAGTTTTTCTCCTTTCTTGTCCATATACTCCCTTCTTCTCATTCCATCAGACTTTATTTTTAATGGTACATATTTTTAGTATGCAATTAAAAAATGTCAGAAATATTATAGTGTTAAATCTTTTGGCAGAAATGTAGGTAGTTTTTTTCTTGCCTCTCTCCAAAACTTGGAAAAAAGAAAAGAAAACTAAATAAGTAGTCCTTATGTTCATGCAATCTGTCCATAATTTAAAAAATGATAAATTTGTGGTATTATCTATTTGGCATCTCCGCAATATAGTTTTAGTGAATGTCAAACAAATAAGGAAACATCTTCCAAAATACTGATTATTCTTTGCCTAGAGTGCCAAAAGCAGTTTTTGTTAAATTCATGTTCTTTGTTCCATGCTGTCTTAGACTTGAGCTCTTTTGTGGAAAGAGAGAAGTTTTACTCTCCATGACACTCCAATCTCATCACAGTTGCAGTGTTAGTTACTCGGGCCATGTCTTCTCTAACTGAAAGATTGATGCTTCTGCAATTGGTCTTCTGGAATTCAATTTAGCGGGTCTAGTTAAGACTCACTAAATCAAACTCAGAGGGCACCTGCAGCCAGTACTCCTGCTTCTGTGAGGGGCAAGGAAAGCGGATGGGAGCATTTGCTCCTGTTGGTCTACTGCTGTGGGGATGGCGAAGAAACTCGAAACAAGGTACATCAGCTCCAGCTATGTAATTAACATAGCTGGAGTTGTGTATCTGGATTCGACCTGACCTCAGCTGTAGACTCTGTTAATGTTGAAAAGTAAAAACATACCATTTGAAACTTGTTTTATGAATGGCCTTTCTTAGTAGTGTTTAGACATGATATGATTTGCCCTGGCCAGTGCATAATATACTGCAATTTATAAAACCATTTAAAAACTGTAGTGTCTTGTCTATAGTCACAAGATATTTAAAAACAGGTCCATTGACACAGTTCTATCCCTGGTGTAAACCATCTCTACTGCATGATTCAATCTTGTGATGTGGAATGTATGTTTAAACTGTTAACTTGCTTAGCAAATCAGTCTTATAATCATCTACAGTCTTATAATCATTTCCAATTTTAGCCTCAGGCTGCATCTTAGAATATTTTCATTTATTTTAATCTGAAATTGATCACATGTTAAGCAAAGTATGGAGATTTTCAGTGCTAGTTAAAGGATAAAATAGTTCATGAAATCTGTGTTTTAGGTTGAGTGGGGTTGAGGGTCTTACAGGTTGTATGTCTATATGTGGCAGTTTTATATAGGCTTATAAACCCTATGTATGTGTTTCCTGTGGAAGATATATCATGCTACATCAGTGTTTCCCAATTTTATTTGGCCATGGAATCCTTTTAAACTCCAAAGAATTTTGTGGAACCCCTAATAACAGTCTAATATATGGAGCTGAAAAAGTAGACCACAAATAAGTAAGGATAATAATAAACAAATGCTAAACAAAGTCATGAGGTCAACATTTAGTTTAATTGCACATATTTACAAACAAAAATCACATAATAATTATTATTTTTTAAAAATCATAAAAGGTTATTGTAATGGAATTTTCTCGCTGAACCCTTATTTTCACTTCGCGGAACCCTTATTTTCACTTCGCGGAACAACATTTGGGAAACACTGTGCGACATAAATCTGTACAGTGATGTAGTTACTCTGTTGCTGGGAAAATACTGTACTGTAAGGTGATCAATGCTGGACACATTTCTATGTTGTCCCCATATTTTTTTCCCTTCTCCCTGTCTTCCTCAACATTAAAGAAGGTGAATGGCATTTTGGAGAGTCCCACGGGTACAGGGAAGACGTTGTGCCTCCTGTGTGCCACCTTGGCTTGGCGGGAGCAATTTAAAGATGCCATCTCAGCACGGAAAATTGCACAGCGAATGAATGGAGTGGAACTCTTTCCTGACAGACCCATGTCATCCTGGGGTGATTCGGTGAAAGATGCTGAAATCCCAGGTAAATGTCCCAGCAAGCAGGCTTTAAGTGTATAGGGGATGATTAATTTTATTTTTTATCCTTGTCATCTACTTGTGAATCTACAAAGACATTATTTAGCAGCTAAAGCATTATTTCACACTTACCTTTTACCAACGTAAATCTAAAGATGCCTCACATAACTTTTCTCCTTGCTCAGGGCAGTAAAAATGTCCACTTAGCTCATTTCTTGTAGGTGAATAGTTGGATTGTAAAATTCCTTGCTGCCTCCATAAGCCATAGGGATGTGAAATAAAAGTGTAACCGTGTGCATGGTTAACCAAGAGTCTTGGTTCATTGGTTAATCTTCATGGTTACACAGAGGCTCCCAGTATGCACAGGAAGCCAGCTTAAAAGCTGGCTCCTTCCTGTCGCCCCCCCATGCTGCTGCCTCTGATATAGCGGGGAGCAGCACAGGAGCATAGACAGGAGCTACCTGTCCCCACCCCCACATGTAACTTCAATTTTCAGCGATTACACGGTTACTTAATTAAACACATTTTAATATCCCTAGCTGTTACCATAGTACCAGCTGGGAAAAACAGGCAAGTGATATCTTTAGTTCTTCCTTCTGTTTAGTGCTAATATTTTTTTTCTTTTTCTTCCTTTGGCAGCTTATTACACTGATGTTCCTAAAATAATTTATGCCTCCAGAACACATTCTCAACTTACACAGGTCATCAGTGAGTTAAAGAGCACAGTCTACAGGTAAATACTCTTAATGCTTTGCAATCAGAGTAAAAGGATAGTAACCCAGTAATTTCAGGCATTATTTGAATTGTGGTGGATGAATGCATATCTGATGATACATCGCTTGGAATGCAATTCTTATAAGGCAGATGGGTGGAAACTGAATTTCCCTGACGCACTGCATACCTTTCCCCCATGCTGAGGATTGTGCTTCCCATTCCTCTTCCATTTCTCATGCCTATCCCAAAGTTTCCTGTGCCCAGTCCCCTTATAACATTCCTTTGTAAAAGTGCAGTTTTTCAGATGGTTTTCCAGTCAAGTCCTGTAAAGTTTTTTGTACATGAAAAGAAATCCTTCATAAGTGCTTCATATTTTTCTTTTCTTCAGGGAGAGATGGATTTTTCAGTTTAACTGGGTTAACAGAATATTTTGCTTGTATTCCTGCCAATATGGTGCTGTTTCATGTAGCTCCTTAGTTCTGTTTTTTGTATCTGAGTAAGACTAAACCATTTTAGTACTGAACTTCTTAGATAGGCGTTCGCATACAGAGCCTTGATTTGTCAGTAGCCACCTGAGTATCTGTATGGATATAACTTTTCAATGAACAAAGCTATTTTGAATGCTTGTCTTCAGCACAGCTTATGAAGTAAATTATCATTGATTCAATCTCCCTGCTATCTCAGAAATAGATTACCGAGGGGGGGGGTGTTGTGGCGGCGCGTCGGGGTCCCCCGACTCCTGCACCCCCGTAATGGCACAGACAGACTCAACCAGCCAGTAGAATAGAGGGAGTTTATTGCTTCTCCAGGATATAGCACAGCACAGATGTCATCTGGTTACAGGAACCGGGCCTAGGATGCCTCAGCCCCCCTTGAGATGGGGGATGCTGGGCCCCTAAATTCCAGCCCCTCTGGGCCCTAGGCTGTCTCCTCCATGATCCCAGACAGAAACTAACTCACTCACTTCCAGCCCTGCCCCCAGCCAGGTCTGGACTCACCCCCTTCCTTTCCATTGTTCCGCTCCATGGGAGATACCTGTCTGATGAGTTTCGAAGCCCCCTTGCATAATGACTCATCCCCTGCCCTTCTGGGCCATGCTGCAGACAGCAGCCAGTGGAGGTCACTGACAACCCACTGCCCAGCATAGCAACCAGCAAGGTACCCCCCACTACGTCACAGTTCTCCCCCCTCCGAGAGCGAACTGAGCGGAGTCACTCTGCTCGTGACCGAGGGAAGTTCGGGTCCTCTGTGTGGGAACCCGCCCTGGGGCATGGGTGCTCCCCTTGACGCGAGCCGGCCACGGCGATGCCCTGCAGGGGCCAACTTTCCCCTGTCCCGTTGCGGCACAGCTCCAGGGGGGCCGGCATGGGCCTCTCTTCGGTGGCTGTACCAGCCCTTCCTCTGCCCTTGAGCCCAGCGAGCTTTTCCCGGAAAGACAGGACGTCTTCCACCCCCAATGCTCCATCCAGGGAGGTCTTCCCCTCCCATAACTCTCAGCAAGCCCAGAGGCTCCTCTATACAGGGTAGGGGCCCCCGAGCAGCTTTCCTCCTGTCTTGGGCCTTCCCGCCCCTCTGGCAGGAGTCGCAGGACCGGCAGTACCGCTGCACGGCTGCAAATATCCCCGGCCAGTAGAAGTGTTGGAGCAGCCTCAGCCGTGTGCGCCGGATCCCCCGGTGGCCCGCAAAGGGGATGTCGTGGGCCAAATACAGCAGCTTGAGGCGATACTTTTGGGGGACCCCCCATGCCCTCACCTTCCTGGGGGGAAGCCATTCCCGGAACAGGAATCCTTGCTCCCACAGGAATCTCTCCTGACCTCCTCTCCCCAGGGGCTGAGCTACACGGAGGCCAGCCTGGTCCCTCAGCTTCTGCAAGGAGGGGTCTGCCTGCACAGCAGCCTGGAATTCAGCTGCTGGGGCAGGTATCGGGACCTGTTCCCCGCCCTTGCCTAGGTCCGGAGTCCCAGCTTGGCTGGACCCCGTGTCCACTGGGATGGGACCCTGAGGGCCCTGCATGGAGTCCTTCCCTGGGTCCAGGTTGTCA